>JAPZDV010000022.1:15493002-15523385 GCA_029814665.1 Acanthurus lineatus
TTTCTTTTTTTTTTCCTTTAAGACGTGTTAAAGTTTCAGATCACTTGCATGTTGTGTGTTTTTCTGCATCCCCATTCGAGTGATGTCATTAAGCTGTGTAGTGACAGATGACAAATGTACATAACACAAAATACTGTTGTGAAGTTACAGTGAGGGAGGGAGGGGAATGGTCATTTTGTAGTTCAAAAGCAACTTCTCTTGTTTGTTTTTTTTTTGTTTGTTTTGTTTGTTTTTTTTTCTCCTTAAAAAGACTCTGTACCCATCTACTGAATTCATCCCATGTAGTTGCAGTCTGTCTTTTCTCACTATTCATCCTCTCTTTGCTCCCCCGAGAGGAGGCGTTTGGGAGTGGATACATCAGTTTGTGGACGTTTTTCAGCGTGGAAAATGTGTTAGACCTTTGAGTGTATGTGTGTGTGTGAGTGTATGTGTGTATGTGTGTCTCATTTGCTGTTGCCGCAGTGAATGGGAAGCGGCAACCCTCTTTGGCAACGAAGAGTGTTTCCCATGCCTTAGCCCCTCAGCCTCTGCCTTGGCAGCCCCGTCTGTGTGCAAGACGCTTTCTGCCATTGTGCTTTTACACGGAACGGCTGCTGGCGTCGAAGAGACTACAACAGGGGCCCTTCACTTTCTCTCCCTTTTAAACAACCCTGAATCACTTGTCCCTATGGTAGATGTTGGTCCTGTGCACAGTTCAAGGATTAGTGCACCCCCTCAACCAAATCCTGAACTGGATTGCTCGCGGGGTAAAGCCTATCATTGATCCAGGTTCTGTGCGTGCAGGGCCAAAGCCTCTCTTCGTCAGCTCCCCCCTCCCCTGTTGCTGATGAGCCACTTGTTCATTTTGTGCACCTGTCCTGTCCCATTCTTCTTGTGCTAGTGTAACCTCCACCGCACCACCTGCTGTCCTTCTTCCCTCACCTTTAAAAAACCCCCCGCTCCCACTTTGCCATCAGTGGGGAATCTTTCCAACTTGCTCTTTTACAGTATATAAACAACAAAAAAACTTTGACAAAAAATTTATCTGTATTTGTATATACACGTGTCTGAGCAACTATGAGTAATACAATAAAATGGAAATACATTGCTTTGATCATTGTGCTACTCTTTTTCTCTTCTTTGACCCATTTACAGAGGGATGAGAGTACAAGTGGGGAAGCACAGCCATCGCAGTGACATGAAATCAGCAGCACTGTCATATTTGTCGCTGCATTAGGAATGTTTGCTGCATCAAACATTCCTACTGTAACTAATACAGCAAATGAGCATACACCTTTCACTCGTGAATCATGTCTCATCATGTGCTGAATTGGATGCCCTCAGCATACACATACACACACACACGCACACGCTCTCTCCCTCTCTCTCTCTCATTTATGTATCTGCCTATCTGAGCCTCTGCCTGGCTGTCTACATCGTGGAACAACACCCTCTAAACACAGACTGTGAGGAACACCATCCATCAGGATCAGAATAAGACCTTAAACCTCCTTTCACTTCAGTCGGGCACTAATGAGGACACCTAATAACCTTCTGCTGGACCCCATCAGCGCCATTTAGCTTCACCCTCCATTATCTCTGGTAATTAGACTGAGAGCCAAGTAAGCCCTCAGGACCAAAGGAGGGGAAAAGGCCTCTTGATAAGCCAGTCAGAGGGATGTTATGAAATGAAAAATCACTCATATTTGACTTGAGAGAATGAAAATAAAATGAGAAATGAGATAGAAAGCACCGCTCTTTACATGATATGTATAAACAGTTGGACAAGAAAGAGACTTTGATAGATAAATTAAGGATTCTTGGAGGGTAGCTGCGCTGCCAGTATGTCTTTGGTATTAAAGGCTTTTTCAGCACCACGTTGGGTTACAGTGAAGATTAAGTAGACATCGCTTTGTAGGCTCGAATAAAACACGCCGATGCCAAAGACACAAAATCTCATCCTGGATGTGAATCCTCTCCAATCTCTTCCTTTTTTTTCCCAAAGCTGGGACTTTTTTTTTAAACATTAGAAGAAGAGATGCTTTATGCATGAACACGCTTGACATGATGAGCCAATTAGTGTCAAGTTGTTCTTCCTGGTGTTATTACCAAAGGAACGCTCGGGAGATGCAGGTGTGTGTCTCTATGAAGGCCGATAAAGACAAATCACTGCACCTGATCGTTAAATCTGAGGTAATGATAGCTTTATGTGAAGATGCGTCCCAGATGTACTATTAAGCTATGAACACAGTCAAGGTTTGTGACCAGCAGTGAGCAAGAGGGGGGCCCTGGGATGAGATGGCGTTCAACTGTAACCATGTCACCGGAGAGACGGCGACATGAATGTGCACAGATTCACCTGCACCTTTGATCCCATTTCTCTCTCCGCCAGTGTTGCTTTCTGATAGAGGAAGTTTGATCTTAACACAATGACAAGTGAAGAGGCCACTTTGGTGAAAAGGCTCTTCGAGGCATTATTCTCGAGTCAGCTTCCTCTCTTATTGGCTGCATGGTGTTTGGTTTCCATGTGAACAATCAGTTTGATTGACAGCTCTGAATGATGTCTTCAGTTAATCGCTCCAGTGGTTTGAAAAGGTCATAAATCACCCAATTATGTTGCCCCGCTTTATGAATAGATATTTTTTAGGGGGGAATATTTAAAATGCCTCGAAGGCATATCAACTTAGTCAACCCCATATTTATTGAGAGGGAGTCGGGGGGGGGGTTGCTGCTTGTGCCAGAAATAACTGATAAGCTGAATACATTTCAGAGTCCCAGTCACACTGAGGAATGTCACATTGTTCATGGGTTAGAAAGTTGGAATTGAATTCAAGGTTAGGATTTATGATTTATGACAGCTTTGACATGTTTGAAGAACCAGTTCAGAAAGAAGAATAGAAATAATTACAGAGAGAGGAAATGAAAATAGAATGGAAAAACGCTTCGTCGAGAGAAAAAGGAGATCTTTGAACAAAAGCCATCAGCGCACTGTTTTACAGCAGATTTATTAGAAAAGCACAAAAAAATATTTATTTGAAACACCATGTTTCTGTCAAAGCATGTGCAACACATCTTTCCACTCATCTGTGTTTGATCAATACCCATCACAATAAAATGTCTTGGTTACTTTTATTGTACTCGCAGAGTCAGAACCTCGGGGAAAAATGAACCCTGAGTGACGAGTGAATGAGGTGCAAAATGTAGTTTCTACAAAAAAGGAAGCATGTAAATAAACTGCCAGAAAGCAACATCCTTCAAACACACAGATTGAATGCTTTTGTTGTGAAGGTCTTATGGGATGAACGTCTGCAGTAGGAAGGATGTTATGTTGTGAATCAATTGTCAGCAGCAGATGATCAAGGCTTCTCTCTCCACCCATCCTTTTATAAATCCAAGGTGGGCTACACCCAGCTTGTGTGGAGGCTACTGCAATGTGTTTCATGTAGGTCATTTTCTTTTACTGATGCCTCTCACATGCTGACCTTCAGGGCTGAGAAATGAGGGGCTGCAGCCAATCCAGAGGAGGATTATGGAAAGATGTGACGCCACTACAAAATATCAACTTCAGGGAAAATGAGACAGAGATTGAAAGAGGTGTTGGTGGAGGAAGGTGACGACTGATGGTGAGGATTACGTGTTTGTGTGTTTTATGGATACTGTCTTATAATCTTAACTAAAAAAAGGGAGAAAGGTCTTAATTTGCCTGTGAAATGTGAACTAATGTGGGATGGAGGGTGTGAAGGCAGTCGGATGCTATGAAAAGCTATGAAAACAGCAGGTTTTCACACAGTGTTTCACACTGCGTCTGATGTGTTACATTAAGTATTCACACATGCAGAAATGAAGATTTCCTCCTCTGATAATTTCGCAAGGAGATCAGGCAAAAAGAATGCGACCCAAAAGTTTCCAGTGTGAAGCCAACACAACACTGGTTAGAGCACGAAAAAGTGTGTGGCTTGTTTGCTTAGAAACAACCCAACACACACAACTGGTTATAATAAAACAAACTGGCTCGTGTCAAATGGCTGCAATAAAATTTACAAAGCAAATTTTCCACTGTCGGCAAAGTGTTGATATTTCTATTTAAAGTGTTGATCAGAGAAACGTTTTTTCCACTGATGAACTTGTATCACTTGATTAAGAGTGCAGACTGACGAAAACCACGACTGAGTTGAGTTTTATTTATTTTGATCATAGCAGAATTTATTGTTCGCTGACTATTTCTCTATTTGGAAATCAGAAATCAGAATCAGAAGTACATCTTCATGTCTCTCTGCCTCCTCCTCACAGAGAAGATGAAGTTATATTTGAGAGGGTACTGTTGTGGAATTTGAGCACATCAATTTTGCAGCTTTGCCAGAAGGAAGAGAAGGCCTTGGTCATCTCCTGAGCAGCTCGTTCCTCGTTCCACTCAGAGTGCGTTTCCCATTGAAATGAGTGAATTTCCTGCCAGTGCCTCTGTATAAATGAGGCAAATGCCATGACAGGGATATTACACTGACATGCTTACACTTGATGACAGAAAAGTCTTTGCCCCGGGGGTCGTAAATTAAATTCTAATGATTTTGTCATCCCGTTAAAACAATAACTTTCAAACCCAATCTCATATTTGCCTCCATATCCTTTGATTTATGCTTTTAATTTTTTGATGGCAAGAAATAGTCCAACACTTGTGCTATTATGATGTTGATGTGATGAAATATTGTCACAATTCATTTCTTTTTCTGGTTTAATTAGTTTACTTTAAAATGCCATCCATCATCACTTGTGCAGATGAAAAGTAGAGAGTACTGAGAGCAGGGAGACTTGGCGAGAGGACTATGTTTTACAGTTGACTTCCTGGGAAATAAACATTGGCTGCATTATTCATGAAGCTCGCCATAACTTAAATCTGATTCTTAATTCAAGATATTTCCTCCTCAGACAATATTTCACTTCACTGTTTCACAATTTCTTTGAAGCCGCCATCTCCGTAAATGTGTCTTCTGGTGGATTATCACTGCTGTTCTTGATAGCATCATATTGTATTTCAAATGAGAATCCATGTCTGGGACCAGATTCGCACGCAGCTCGATTTAATGTTCCAGCTTTTCATTAATCCAGGTATAAACACTGAAAGTTCTATCTGTAACAAGATAATAAAAAAACACAAACACATTATAAGTGACAGCTTTTTTGATCTGCAGCCTTTAACACCTTGTATATTTTCATACATAGAAATATACAGGCTCATTCTACTGTGCTTGTACCACTTAAAGCTAACTGATGACCCTCAATTATATTTAAATTAAGCCTATCCGCTTCCTTACTTTACACTGGTTTGAATAATTGGTGGCAGTTAAAAATAATGAATTTTCACAGTTTAATGTTTTATGGCTGGTTATTGAACTGGCTGTATGGACGCTTTGTGAATGGACAGAACGATTTCAGTATTTTCTGTCTTGTTGTTGTGTGCACAAGGTTTCTTCCACCGATTTAATTCAAACTCTGTCCCTGCTTTTTTCATCCCATTTATCATCCAAAATGTAACATTTGGATCTCTAGTTTTGATAAGTGGTCTTACTGCTATAAGTTGCACCTTTATACCGACGGCAACACAATTTTTAATGTGTTTTGCACAATTAATTAATATGAACAGGAAGTGAGAATGACTGTGTTTCTGTATTTATGAGGAACCGAAGATTTATTTAACTAAACTAATGAGTACAAAAGTTTAAATTTAACAAACAAGACAACCACAAGCTGATAAGACTCCTTGCACGGGGGATGAACTTTACTAAGAGGCACACATGGAAAAACAAGCAAATTGGCAAAAGCAAAAAATTAAAATTTCACCCCTTCCTGTATGTGATGACCCGAGGGCAAGATGTCGGCTGGTGAAAATCTTACAGAGGATGCCTCTAAATAAGTTATTAGTGAGAAGATTAGTCATTAAAATCACAGAAAGGATGAACTTATACGATTTGGACACAGACTAACAAAATGCGAGCTGTAAAAACTAATGAAACACTTTTACAAATGCAACAAAAAGAGCTAACAAATAATTAATTGTACATTCCATTACAGCAATGCAACACACATCTACATATTTTAAATTAATATGTTACTTTTTACATTATCATCTCAAATACCATTTGTAAAACTGACAATTAGATAAGTCCCCAAAGGAGGGTGAGTAAGTTTATAATAAAAATTTAAATGAATTTTTTATGTCAATACTGTTCAAATTATGCATTAGGAATCAGCTTCTTCACTAGTGGATTTCATTAAATGTCATTATTCTCAAGTGTTACTGAATAACATTAATTAAGGCAAAAGGCAAAGCTAATTGTAAGAGTTCTGTCTTTTACATTTGTTTTAATGCACCATGGAAGTGCAGTATTTATCTTCAGCGGGCAGAGTGAACACAGTTTGGGAAATAACTCAGTTTTCTCTAAGCTCAGTATTCTTAGTAAAAGCCTAAGGCTATGACAGTATTTCTAAAGATCATGCAAATGACCCCTCTCACTTCTGCCTCTCCCTGTTCCTCCCTGCTGTGCTCTCACCCCCCTTTTTACACCTAAGAGTATATGCACAGAAACTGCATTTCTCGTGATTAATTCAGTAATATTGGCCTTTCATTTTTATTTAATAGTATTTTATTAGACAGGCTATGGTTGAACTAGATTTAGCTAAAATGGGACATATACATGCAAATTAACAAAATGTGCTGGTTTCAGTTGTGTATTCCAAGTAAAAATGAAGACAAACAAACATTAAATGGCCTCTCTCAGCCTTTTAAGGACTCACAACTACAGTCTTCACTGGAGTCACATCTTTACATGGCTGGCCCTTTTGCTGACCCCTGACTTTTTAGTCTCGTTGCTAAGAGCTCCTGCATTACCCCCGAGGGTCAATCCTAAATGTCACGGGTCACAAGGTCGAGATTCAAACATGGTCTTCAATGCTGGCCTGTCCATTAACTGCCACAGAACATGAGCCACTCCAGCTGATGGGCTGTAACTTTATGTCATCTCTCTTTGGGCACAGAGTTACAGTCAAGAGATGGATAACAAAAAAAAAATACCCACACAAATTAATGGTATTTGTTTGTGATCTCACACCAGTGGTAATGTTAGAAAATTCAGCCATTCAGCAGCGGTGAGGATAGTGACGCATAGTATATATCTGTGAGAAAAATGTGGTGGAGTCGTATAAAAGTATAAAAAGTACAAAAGCTGAGTACATTTTATTTCCATTACTGAATACTGAATGTGTTTTATCCGGCCCTGCTGTTTCAATGTTGTGCAAGATAGATCAAGCTCACATGGCCTGGTGCAATATTTTTTTTTCCCCCATTTAAATGTATTGCTGCCCATTTCTCAAGAAGAGTTGAAAATCTCTTTCTTCACTGGGGAAGGTAAGGCTGATGAAACTAAAGGAAACGGCAAAGCATTATCATCCTTCTGGTGCCACAGGGAGTTTGCAAAGTTAAAAGTCTTTAAGTATTTTCTAAAATGGTCCTTTAGAGCTGCCATTAGGTTGCTCTGTACGCTGCATGACACAACAAAGGGAGCAATTTTAGCAAAAACTTGCAAGGCAACTTGTTTTCATGGAGTCCTGTCTCACTGTTGTGGGGATTTAATTATCAGTATTTTATGTGCGGACGCCTCTTGCAAGCCTCCATGCAGGTTGTTGAAACAGAGCAATTATCAAATCAACATCACACTGCATTATTTAGTTCACAGAAAGCCATACTCTTGTACAGCAGCGTGTATACAAGCAAAAGCAAACAAGTAGTGTATCACAAATATTTGAACAGCCTGGATGGTGTGTTTTTTTTATGATTGTATATAAAACAGTGTAAAAATTAAGGACTTTTTTTTAAGAGAAGAAAAATAAATCTGTATATAGTTTTAAGATGGAAGCAGAGAGAGATAAAGGCAGGAAAAGAGCGGAGAAAGACAGAGGACAGATGAACAGATGTTATCTGACAGGTGCAGTAGGCCCAGCTTGGTGTGTGGGCAGCAGATATGACAGGGATTTTGCATACACTGTGTGAGCTAATGCTGTGCACTTCAGTACCTGTCAGGACTATAACCTTATGGTCAGATACCAAAGTTTGGGATGAGGTGTAGGAGGATTAGTCATGTTGGTGTTTCACAGTGTCGATGTAATGCGATCGCATCAACAAGAGCGTCCAAACCTGAACAACTTGGACTGACCTGGTTTGTAGTGCAAAAAAAAAAAAAAAAGAAGAAGAAAAAACCCAAACGAAAAAAACACAGTCAGGGTGTGTTGTGTTTGACATACTTTATTTAAAAATGCATTTGCTGTTTATGAGGGGGCTTTGTCTGATGAGGACATGACTCATGCGGATAAAATCCTGAAGAGCCGGGTATGTTGGGATGTGTCACACATGAAAGCAAAACTCTCTTTACAGTCAGAGCTACATTTTATCCTGTTTAATCAATAGCATTTTTCCTCCATTAGCCTGTTAACACAGTGGCTATCTTTGAATGCATGTGTCGATTTGCCGTAATTGTTGAAATGAAAAGACGACTGGCAGATGCTCAGATTTGGGGTCTGTGTTTTTTTAGCACTTGGTCCGAGTGTTGTCCTCCCCATCCAGCTCAGTTATAAATATGCCAAGCAGGCGGGCCCCCTGGCAGGGGGAGTGTTGACCAGCGGCAACGAGGTCAAGGACAAAGGAGACCCAAACCACTAGATGCAGAAAAATGAAATTAAGTAACCCACCTGGAATGTAGCTGTTGAGTGATGTAACTGTGCAGGCTTGCCTGTGTGTTACACTTTGTACACTTAAGCCCGTGTGTGTGAGAGTGTTTAAGCTTCTGGCTGAGTGACTGAGAATGTGTCGAGATGGTTGTGTGTTGAGTGGGCAGGTAGATGATGACAGAGTAAAGGTGTATAGTGTGATATCTTTAAGTAGGCGGGTTGGTATCTCTTTTAGGTGAGCTTAGCCACTAATGCCAGATAAAAGTACACTGTGCTGCGGTAATGTAAGGCTAAAACTACAAACCCACGCTAGGATCTGAGGGTGTAGTACAGTATGCAGAGATCAGAGACGTGATATTTCAAAGATAAATCCCCAAAGACTCTGCCCAGCAACTAGACAGACTTGACAGATAAAAAACATGTTTGCAGCTTCCTTATTTATTGTGTCAAAAGAACTGTCATTTTGCTGCAAAACTACAGGTAGAAAACATAACAATTGTGTTTCTATTACAGATTTCAGATTTTTACAAAAATAACAAGGAAGCTTCATTCCTGAAGATTTTTCATTTTTATTGAAAAGATTTATGTATTTCAATACTAATTGTAGGGGAAAGAGACAGTTTTGTGACAGTTAAATTAAGTTGCGCCGAATTTGTGAATGCATGTTAATTTACAGAAAAATAACAGCCTCATTTAAGCCCATTCATTCTTGATAAATCAGTGGGAACTGTATTCAACAGCTGACCTGCTGTGAACAGGCTGAGAAACTCTCCAGGTTACACTGGCTATTTACTGGAATTAATCAAGAGGAATTGTACCAATTAAACTGTTTGTTTTTTAATTTATTTTTAAAAACACAGTAAGTGGTACCAATTTACATGACCCTTACGCTTACAGGAAAATTCCTGAGAGATCATGCATAGTGAAAAAAAACGAAAGTACCAGAAATGGATGGAATGAGGCAAAATTTAGGAGGAAGTTTCAATATTATTGTGTCTTAATAAAGGACAGAGAGAAAAATCTTGAAATAGAGTTCTTGTCACAGATGAGCACCATGAGCCCTATGGCATTCAGTACAGATTTCATATAATTGGACAAAAACTAATGAAAGCTGCTGTGTTTCTGTTCTGTGCTCTTAAAAACAGATGTCTTTTTTCATTTACATTATTGACCCTGAATCACAAAATAATGTGTGGAAAAAAAGAATATTAATTATAATCACTGCCGGAAGAAAAGCTAGAACAAAAAAAAAGTCCTGTTTTTCCACAATCAATTGTAATTCACATCTAGAAATGCAACCGACAGCAATCAAACCAAATGACCACACTGCTGTGTCCCTGCCTCCTCAGATGGCCGACACTCAGCATCGTAGTTAAATTGAGTCAGGATGACCCTCCATGTTCAGTGGAATTGAACATGCTTATTGTCATTGTATGAGCCCTGTGTTCTGCTGAGAGCTGTATTAATGTGGGTTATGAGAGAGACTGAAACACGATGGCCTTGCCTGAGTCAACTTGGCCAGGAATCATGCAGAGGTCATCTCAAAGCCTCAGGCAACATTTCAGCTGTAGCAAGAGTCATGCTAATGCCAAGAATGCAACTACTTTATTACTATAATTATTGCTATTAATTTTGTTACATAAAATCACATACAAAAGTAGGAATTTGTGGCATGTCAAGTATCATTTGTAAACAGAAATAAACTATAAAATTGAACTCTGGCGGCTGATGCTTTTATATTACTGAGGCTGATGCTTGACGTCAACAGGCTCTCAATGATATCATCTGGCTTTGGTCCCTGAGGTTAGATGACTTATATTCATTTATTCCTCTAAATAATGCTTGTTTCCTGATTTATGAAAGTCTTATTGATTTTGCCTTATTTTATGCTCGGAAAAAATGTTCTCGTTTATCCTAATTTTATTTATCTCTCATGTGACAGGAGAAAAATTAAGTGTTTGGTGTCACTGTAATTGCAAAAGAGAGGGCCAATTTCTTGTTACCTTTGACTGTAGGGGTGAGAATCCAAATTCTGTATCCAAACCTGTATGATCCACTGGTGCCTAACTGAAAAGGCTTCATACTCTCATTACAAGAGGGTTGTGGGTCCATCATTTTATTCAAAAACGGATTTGATGACAGTGTAATAACCATGAATAATGCCTATATGTCAAAGGCAAAGTGCCCCTTGACGTTATCTCTCCCAAAACACCATTAAAGCTGTTCATTTTTAGGGTCGTCTGTGATCCCGTTGTCTCGACAGTATTGATCAGACTTACATCACTGGACTGGTTTTAATAGATGGTTTTGATTTTTTCTATTACAGACGTCTTGTTAACATTGCCAAATCAATGAACATGAATATGGTAATGCAGGGAACGTGGGCACAAGAAGACAGTAAAAACTAAAAAGGAGAGAGAGAGAAAAAAAGAGAGTGTGTGTGGCCCCTAATAAAATGGTGCACAAGTCTTTCCATTGGTATGCATGAGCAGAAATTTGACTATGTTCTAGATTACCTGGGAAGAAATGACGGTATTGTGACAAAAACAAACAAACAAAAAAAAAACCCTTCCCTGTATTTCACCACAGCGCTGTGGCACACATCACACACCAACATTTGAGATAAATGGACTACTATGAATTTTTATTGGGGGACATTAAAAAAGGCAGGATCACAGCTCCTCTTGGAAGCCAGGGCGACCATGGAAACTCTCAATGAAGTGTTTAAACACATGTTCTGGGCTGAACCAGGCAGAGCTGACTGCGTGGGGTATAATCACAAACAGTCAAGTCTTAAAAGAGCCCTAATCCTGTAAGGATTACAGGAAAAAAATATAATCAGTTTATGTGCACCATTACTAAATACATACAGAAAGAAATAAAGTCACATAAAGTGTTTTTTTTCCTGCTTTATTTGGGTCTAACAGCCTGTAAGCATTTTAATCTCTTACTCCAGATAATGCCGTTTTCAGTTCATTTATTTCCTTCTTGGCCACTTAGAGCAGTGTAACACTATAGTCTTTAAATAATGCTCATTCTGTATGCAGCGATTCCAATGAACCAAGCAGAGAGGCTTCTGATGGAGATTGATGGCCCAACTAAACTGAACCGACACTCAAAGCCAAAAAGGGATGCAGTGTCTGTTGGAGAAAAGTAAGAAGCTTGCAATACATTTTCAAACTGTTCTCTAATGGAGTTTATTCATCAGGAAAGTGCAGGGAAATTAGTTGTTCATTCATCAGTTTTCTACACTTATTAACTTATTAAGGTTTACAGGTGGCATGGAGCGGATCAGACATGAACTGGGCTAAAAGACTGTAAACAGGCTGTAAACAGTCAAACACCTGGAAGAATGTGAAGACATGGAGAATGTTCCGACTGCACTCTGAGACGAGGACACATGACAGTCTTCCTGGAAGGCGACAGTGTTGACCATTAAGCCATCTTGCTGCTTAAAAGTAACATGAGATTCATGTCCTACTCCTGAACTACAGTTTTCCCCTGTTGTGCCAGTAAACACATGAGAACTGTTTTTATGTGGTTTCAGATGTAATACAAGTCATGTCTGGGTGAATGCTGAAATGTTTCCACGTCAATGTGATGGCCGGGTCATATGCTTGGTCATAACCTGTGACTTGTCTGGTAAACAAAGCCATTATGGCAACATAGCTTAATCATCTTGAACCAATGAATGCAGGTAAGTATCAGGCTCCGTAATTTAAAAAAAAAACTGTGAGTCAAACCAAAGTGAAACCAGACTGGCTTTGGATTCAGACACTTAGATGAAATTCTATTCATGTAGGATATACGACTACGTAGTTTCCTGTAATAACCAATGCAAACGTGGCAGGGAAGGAATTGCCCCCAATACACCACACTAATTCTTCTCACTTGAACATTGTGTGGAAAATAAGCTTGAAATATCAGATTTGAAACACAAATCAGATTTCCTTCGCTTTAGATGATTACATGGCAATATGAAAGCTACGTTTACAGCATGTTGCTTGGATAAGCCTTTTGATTTAATGAAAATAATCATATTCCTCCCCTCAGATTTAATTTCCTAAGAGGCAGGCTTGCTTCACTGCAGGGAGATTCCAGTTCAGGAGGGTGTGACTGTATGGGAATGTTTATATGTTCGGGGTAATTCAGCTCTTGGTCATAATCTGGTTAAAATGCACAATTCAGCTTCATAGACAGTCTTTAATAACCTTCAAATCCCTACTAGTATCCGATACCATGAGTATATCACTTGAATATAAGTGTCTACTCACTAAATTATTCACTGGGTACAAAAGATGCAAAGGTAGGACTCTGACCTTTATTAATAAACAGAAGGCTCCCTTTACACTTGATGATAATCAATATATTCATTTATTTGACATCATCAATAGGTCAAGTGTTTATGTTGAGACCAGATTTTTCCCATGGCCATGTGTGTTGTAACAAAGACAAAACCCAGATTTAAATCACTGAGATTTCTAAGTGAAAGACTCATTTTTTTAAAATGTTCTGCTAAAACAGATTAATATTTTGGTTTCCGATTGTCAACTTTATAATTAATCTTAATTAACTCATATATTTGATAATAAAAAAAAATTAAAAAAAAAACAGACAAGGAAAATTCTCTTTCCCATCACACTTTTTGTGCTACATGTACCCAGCAGGAAATAAAGGCACTACAGTTTCAATAGTGCATAAGCTGTGTTTTAACTGAGTACAAACTGTTTTATTATCATCTTTGGATTTGGGAGGTCCTGCGGCCTCGCTTTAAAATGACATGGAAAATGACTTTTTCTCAAGGCACTACTTTATTATGTAATTTTTTTCATTCAAATTGAAACGGCACATTGATAGTTCTGTAAAATGGCTCTTCATGACCAAAACATTTATCAGTAATACAGCTGAATTGGAAAAAATGAACATGTTGCTTTGTAAGTGCTTCTTAAATTGTTTTGGTGATCCTTATTTCCAGCATGTTGTTTGTAGTGGGAAAAGTAAGCCTGAGACCTGGTGGAAGAATGGGGACCGCCCAGTGTTTTGAAACCCCAAAGTCTGAGAAAAATCATAAAAAACCTGCATTATGTCTCTCTGGTTGGCCAGTGTTCATTGCTTAATAAGAGTTACAGTAAGATGGTTGCTTAGATGGTCAAGGTTAAACAAATGTCAGGGTCAGATCCAATCAGAGGCGGAAGCAGGGCTGGGTCATCGCAAAAAATATGGCAGGAAAAAAATAATGTGGAAAATTGAGTAATAAACTGTTGGAACAATAGTATGGCAACAGGTCTATTGACCTCTAACTGAGGTCAGCATTAACACTCAGTGCCATACATCAGCTAAAAACCATCCCACTTGAATAGTTGGGTCAAGAACAGCTTTCTCTGGACACAAATCAACTGTGGCCGTAGCAGTACAGTGGGAAAGTACCTGTTGATCCGTAGCACCGGAGGTTGCATTTAAGGTTATTCCTCCAAACAGCCGTTCCCGTAGATGCAATAAAACTCTGGGTCCAACATTCCAATGGAAGCAGTTTGAGGTCTGTTTAAACCCTGTCACTAAATCTACAAAAAAAAAAGGAAGGAAAACACCCTAAAACCAACCTCTCTTGGCAAGCAATTATTTACAGTGAGGGAACAAGCAAGATTCAAATAGATTAAGTAACTGAAAGACGCATGTGTAGCCTTGGAAACACAACCAGGAACGTGCACGTACACTCATGCACATGTGTTTCCCTCGGCCGAGAGCCACCGACACTTCATCATCTTAGATTAGCAGGGTGGTCAAACATGGTGGAAAGATTCTCAGTAGTGTATCTGCTCTAAAACCAGATTATGTGTGTGTGTGTGTGTGTGTTTGTGTGTGAGATCTACTGTAGCTTCACCCAATCTTCTATGTCATTCAGAGAGAGAGAGTGATGTGTCTATATGTGGATAATAAGCTCCTTTGGGGGAGAACTCTCTCTATCTGTAGACCACAAACTAGTCTTTTACTTCAGATGATACACTTCATCCAGGGAGCATGTTTTTTTTTCCCCTTCTTCTGATCTCAATTATATTCCTCTTGTATTGTTTGGTGATTTTATATTTGGTGCGTCTGTTGCCATGGCAGTAATGTGGGTCCTATTAGAACGCACTTGAACGATAAAATCTACTTTCCATGTCATCGTAAAAAGCTTTCAGAGCCGGTATCAAGCTGTACTCTGAGCATTACACGGCTGTACTGCAGATTAAAAACCTGGGTTTAGCTATTAAAGCATACACGGCTTCCTTTTTCTAAAAAATGTCTTTGATTTTCCTCTAGTTCCTCCTCGTTTTAACCACTTCAACTGCTTTCAGGCTGGTTTTCTTGCAGCCATGCTAAATACCACTAAATGCGGTATGTCATTTTTATTTTTTTTTTATTATTATTATGAGGGAAACCTCTCAGGTCCTTCAGTACTCTTCCAGCTTCCACTTCACACAGGCAGATGTACACAAATGTAATCATGTTTGAACCCTCGCTCTTGCTCTTCTGGACATTTCATGCCTTTATTTTCTTTGACTGTTATGATCTCCCCTCTAATTCTCTTGTGGCCCTGCTATGCACAGTGTCAGCAGCTCAACTCAAGGTCACAGAGTGATGCTTTTGTTCTGGATTTACTTCCACTGTTGTCACTGCTGTCTCTTTTCACTCCTTTCCTCCACCTTGTGTGTATGTATCCTTTAAAAGCAAATCCAATACATTCCAAACCAAGATAAAGTGCAAAAGACTGCAAAAGAGGCTTTACATTTCTTAAAAAAATACCCAGACAGGTCAATGTTATGTATTACGATTCGTTTCCAGAGCCATGATGCCAACTGATCCATCTATCTTTCTTTTAACTCAAAAGGAAATATGTGTAGATTCCACTGAATGAAACTGTAAGTTTTTTTTCTTCCCTTCACAGAAACAGGCCACAGAATCCACAGCTCAGAGCAAAATTGTGTTTTCTGGCTTTTCTGGGACATTCACCTGGTGGTGCGCTTGGGGCCATACAGTCACACATCAGTATTGCCGCCGTCATACTAGCTTTTTATAGGGTCTGGAAGAACGAGATGGGATTTTGCAATCACATCACTGCGCTGAATACAACGCCACAGATTCAGAGCGCTACCAAGCAGGGGAAAAGAGTTTCTTTTTTGCTTCATTTTCTCACAGCAGATGTCCTCATTTATGAGTTGCAACTTCTTGCTTTCCCTCCTCTTAAATCTGTAGTCTGTGTAGCAGTGTAGCCCATGTATAGATTTTTTCCCCCCCAGACTGCTATTTCTTATTGGGATAGTGTGACTTCAGCTGATCAATGAAAATATGCCAATGGAATTCACTGACATTACATTTACTGTATGGTCTCTGTGAGATAAGGTGGTTATCGTGGTTTGTCTGCACTCTGATGTATAATCCCTGTCTTGTGGTTGGAAAATCATTAATTGTGCTGTAGGGTAATAGATAACAACACACACAGCACTAACACATTCACCCTCAAACGCTTCAATCATGGCAAATATGGTGCTCCACATCCTGATTCCTGGTGGTCCAAATTAATCAAAGGACACATAGAAGTTATCATCCCTGCAGATGCACGCGATTGATCACTAATTTTTTTTCTCCTTCTTATCAGCCTTTCTTTGAATTTTCTCCTAAATCTAAAAAAATTGATTGTGCACAGGCGGATTTCTCCATTTGCTCAAGCAGCAGCATTGTGCACTGCAAAACCAAAGAGGTGTTATACATTTGTCAGAGCTACAAAGGCTGCCGACCTCGCCTCTAACTGATGTGGTTGACTGGACAAGTTCACATGATCACTTTTCATTATTCCTCCACAGCTTGATGTGTAACAGATTAGAAATAAATTAACTCCATTCATCATACATCTATGAGGCGCTGTGTGAAATAAATCAGCAGCTGTATGTGGTGGATTAGCATTAATGTGGCAGAGCTGCATTTCTCTCACTTGGCTTGCATAAACATTAATTAACACAACCAGCAGATATATGAAAAACATACTATGCCGCTGCTGTTTTGTGGCCTCTGAATGTATGTATATAAATAAGATGGAACATTACTGTACTGACAGGAAGACTGGGCAGTGTAGTTTCTGATTATATTTGCAATAAAACAACCATGAAAACTGTCACAACGCTGCAGTGTAAGAGATAATTTACTTATTTTCCTACAACAAAACAGTACCACTGTCACAAATTAGACTGCCGTGTAAACTTTGATATAATTTTTGTTCCCCCCACTACCTTCCATTTCATCCACCAACCTTAACCCTGGTGTTTTGGCACAGTTTCTGTCCACAGCTGCAGTGCCCAGAGCCAGGTCAGGCAGGCAGACTAACAGGGAGAGGAGCTGGTTTGCAAATCATTAGCTCAATGATCACACGTTGTCTGTCCAGCTAAAACAGACACAGTGGGCTTCTGACTCTGTTCTGCATCAACCCAGAAAAGAAAAGAAAAGGTCACATTGAAGAGGTTCATAATCCCCCACAACTTAAAATTATATAATTATAGTAATGGATATGTGGATTTAAGTGTATTATACATAACAAAATTACGTTAAAATGTCTAAAAACAATTAAACATATGTTATATATTTTGCTTAGTACTGTTCTTAGACTATACCAAATGTCTCAAACAATGTTTAAACCCAGAAATATACAAATTTTTTTAAGGCAAGATGTTTTTTATTTGTTTGCCTGTCACTGGCAATGATACTGCAGAGAGCGAGGGAATAAAACCAACCCCAATAAAACTTGTCGAAGACAACTCTCATGATCCCACACTACTTCACGATGTCATTAAACTACATCTTTTGTTTTTATTGTTTTGATTGAGAGCCCCTAGTGGCAAAAATTATATAATTTGCATTTAAATGCAGGCCTCTGCTATGAGAAAGACATAGAAAGAGAGATATGAACAAACAGACAAGTACTAGTATAAAATGTAATTGGTAGAAAATCAAATCTTTAGTGCTTCTATAGGCTGATTTTTTTAACTGAATTTTGTGAGAATAGTCATGTAGAAAATCTAATCTTTCACAAGGTGATGCAAATGGATTTTCAGAGGATTTTGTAAAATTTGTTTACATAAAAAGTTATTGCAGTTTTCAAGACTGCAACTTGCTGCTCTTGAGAGTAGGACTGGGTGTTTCCTTGCACTGTATCTGGTTACAGACGTTTAAACCGTGCACTTAAAATGTCTCCTGTAACTAGCGCCCTGCTTCTTTTATGGTGAACCTTGTGTGGAGCAGGGCACAGGTGAGGCAGTTTACTCCTCCATATCATGTGTGCCGTTGAAAAGAGGGTCCATTAGGTTTAATGAATACCATATTTTATCAATTAGACATTACCCTATGTGGTGTGTGTGCATATATTTGTGTGTGGGAAGTACAAAGTGGGGGGAAGTTGCTTCCAACACCACAGGAAGCAATCATGCTTGTGATTGGTGGTCGGGATATGAAATACATTCAAAGTTGCACAAGATCTCATATTTTCACACAAATTGTAGTGGTGGGGGGTTAAAGTTTCAACAGCACATGTCTCCCCCTCACCTCCTCCTTTGTTGTGTAATGAGTGAGTAAGTGCTCATTAGATAATGTGGTCCAGTGGTTCAGGGTTGGCGTAATTGGCTGTTGGGGCATCCGCCCCTCCTCTTCTAAGCATTAATTTAATCACTGGTCTACTGTAAGCCTATACCAACCTTAATGGTTAAAGTAATTGTGTCAGTGTGCTCTCCCACAGACATTATCCCACCAAAGTGTGTCCTCAAACTGAAATTCCACCTTGAGATACAGTTAGTCAAGGCCATTGAACTCAAGCAAACACTTGTGGCTAATGGGAAATTATTCGAGCAATTACCACAGAGGTCACTGGGAAAATGATAATGGGAAAGGAAGTTGGAAAAAACAAAACTTGATAATTGCATTATTCTGCAGCTAAAAAGAAACTCATAGACTGTTCGTCAGAGCCCACTGAGTGTGCTGTGACACACTTTTAAGCAAAAGAATAAAATCATAAATTTGGTTCAGAGTTGAAACACAGTGCACCAGTTGAATAAAGTTGGAGTCTTTATATAACTGGAGCTTTTAAGCATTTATCACCATGAATCTAACCCAAGGCCCCTCCTCTGCATGCCTTGTCGTCCTTCATAGTGTCACAGACCACTGGCAAGGAACTAAATAATAACATTTCACAGTTTCGCTATGGGGCGCCATCCCAGGCCTGTAGCACTGTCACATGATATCACTCTTGCCGAGCGCAAAGCTGCTGTGCACCTTATAAGTGTGCATAAATGTACAAGTGTTTGCATCTGTGTGTGTGTGAGCATGGGCATGTGAAATTGCATTCTTGTGCTCTTGGATGTCAGCATAGGATATCACAATGACTGAGAGGCTATAACCTTCATCAGGTCTGCAAAGGTAAAACATGTGTTTCCAGGGGAAGCTAACGTTCCACTCAGATTTACAGAGGGAAATGACATATCCCCTTTCTGACAAGGAGTGTTAAAAAGCGAAATGGGGATAGATGCTGAGACAAAACACACCTCTGGGGTACGAAAGCTAGAATCATAAACCTGAGTCTGGAGGATGGAGACGGGTACCAGGAGCCATATAACACCGAGACTAGTAAAATAGAGGGAGTCTGAATTTTAAATAACATTATATAATATAGTCATATTTTTAGAGTTTAAGCCAGTTCCACTTTAGAATCATGTACAAAGAAAACCAACTTCTTTTATAACAAATTAAATGCCTTGGTGTACTTTCAAAGCAAAGCTGTCTTAATGGTTTGTAATGTACCCTGGACAACCATTAGTGTGGTTTATTATACAGTAAAAAATGTGCAAAATATTCATTGCCACTTATTTGGCAGCGAATTTCAGTGTAATTGGGCCTTGGTGACTCTACCCTTTGCTTCAGTGCACCATTACAGTATATTGTTCATTGTATCTAAAACAATATAACTGTGCCATGGCTAAACATGATAGTTATTTGGATTGAAAACACTCAGCTTAACCCTTGTCTCGTTTGTCAGGAAAGGCAAACATGCTCCTGTTCAGTTTGACTGCTTTGCCACTGAAATATTGTCCCTAATCCACGCTTACACGTCTTGAATTGTCAGGGCATAAACATTTGTCCTGTCAAAGCATTTCCTTCCCCTAAACCAGTCAGTAGTCATGTTTGCAGGGCCTGAAAGATTGACATGCTTGTCGTATTCATTCTGGGCCGAATCACATGTCTGTCTGAAATGGCTGCTGAGTGCCAGTGAAGGATGCCTTTCAACAGACGTGGGGATTTCCAGCAGCTCGAGGTGGAATAGTCCCTGGGAGGGGAAGCGGAGGGGATGGATGAGGGAGAGGGAAAAGGCAGGAAGAGGGGAGCGGAGCCCAGAATGGGCCAGTTGCTCAACGACTACAGGGAATCTGGTCTGGGCTGTGGCTCTCAACACATCCATCTTGACCTGAGGCAGGCAAGAGATTGGTTTCCTTTAACGGGGCTCTGGTATCAAAACATCACAATGCGCGTAACAGGAACACCATCAATGACTGTCTTTAAATCCATAAACTGATATTCCAGCAGACATAATTGATTATCCCGTGCTGACAGGCAGAGACGCAGTGATATTGATCACTGAAACTTTTCCCTTTTTCATGTGGGATGACCAAGTGTGTCCAAAAACAACTGAACAGATTCAGCCTAAGTGTTTTCTGATGACCAATAGATTTGAGGAAATATACAGAGACTGTTGGTACAAGTCAGACTGTCCACCATCATGTCCAAAATCTTCCACAAGAATGCAAACCACAGCGCACTGAACCGGAGCCAAGTTTGGGTTCCAAGCTGGGAAACAGGCTGAGACGAGTTCATATTGGTTAAGTCCAGCAGATTAGTAAAAGCAAACATCTTTCAATGAGAAACACTGAGGTTATACTGCCAAAATATTGTTTGCGTTTTATGTGTGCATTACAGTGTATGTGTGTGTGTTTAAACGTGCATGTGCATATCTGCGTATCTGTGCACTGCTGCACTTGGCAAGGCCAGATAGACAATAGCCTGTAGTGATAATGCAAACTGTGCTGTGAGCGCTTCATATGTGATCTGTATTTAGCCCTCTAGTTGAGTTCTAATCTGGCAAATGGAGTGCTCAGTCACTACGGATGTCAACTGCAGGCAACAGCTTGTCATTTTCTTTTTTAAAAAAAGGTATTTTGAAGACACTTTAGCTTGTTATGTGAATTGTTCATTTCATTGTTTTCACTCTGCACGCAGTTGTGCAAATACAGTAAGTAGAACATATCACAAAGCAGCCCCCTCTCTCCTATCTCATGATTTATTACAATAAATGTCGCATGCTACTGTTTTTCTTTGTGGCAGTCAAACAACATCAACCTATGCAAGCAGTGAAACTTCCCTTTACTCTCCTTCCTTCTCTCCTATTTTTTCCATAAATTGTCAAAGAGGCCTGGATGCAAACCAGCTTCAAGGCCTGGAAATGAGAGTATTTTTACTGGCTCACACACTGTCCAGAAGATATTAGCCGTGTAGGAAATGTGCTGAATACTACAGGCCCCACTATCCGGGGCCAAGAAAGACAGTTGGTGCAAACCCCAGACTGCTGTGCGGCTGCTATCTCTCAAAATGTCAAAGCTTTGGTCTCGAAGTCTGCTCTGTTCTGCTGTGGCTCCAGGTTGGAGCAGGCAGGCAGGCAGGCAGGCAAGCTGACTGGCTGACTGTCCAGCTCGCTGAGTCATAGTGGTAATTAAATGTGACTGGGGACTGGAGGGTCAACTCTGATACCCAGCCCAGTCTAAAGGAGGGGTTCAGGCACAAGCTCATGCTGCTGCCACTCCCATTTGCATGTATTTTACAAAGATCTTTCTTGTTGAGACACTGCCCCAGTTTCTTATTCGAATGCTTTCACAACGGCTATTGTTTGAGCAATACCAACATGATGTGTTACTTGTGTGTGTGTATGTGCACACAAGCACAAGCATACATATGCAGCTCCTTCGGGGAGGGGGAAAAAAAAGTAATTCCAGATGTGTAATAACAACATCTGACTGCCACAAACATATGAAGGCTCCAGAGTTAAAATATTTATGATCCCATAAATGGGATTATTTTGAAGTAATTCATTTTCATGAAGAAAAAAGATGGAGCCAGGCATTAATCACCAGCCTTGCAACTTCTTAGCTCCACATTTCTCACATGGTGTGCAAATGAGCCCTAAAATGTGCTTGACGTGTCTTCCAACGGTTACATGTAGTTTCCTGATCTGCAGCGTCATGTGGGGACTGTGGCTAATGATCCAAAGGGGAGAACACAATGGAAGGCAATTTGTAGCATCTCATTATGCCCCTCATTCATTATTACAGTTCAGCTGATTTATATTTTATACCGATTTTTTGCCCTGTTTCAGACGAGGAGGCATTGAAGTCATGGTCCTAAAGTGTTGTTGACAAGGCCTGTCTAACCACTGGCCACAACCGCAACAGCTATGAAGTGAAAGAGGGGTTGAATCTCCTTATGAGGAGCAGAAGAAATAATATAACTCATATGAACAGCCACAGTAAAAATCATTCGGCTCGTTCTTGTGAGGTCATGTGAGAGAACATTATAACTCTTAAACTTGTCTCCTTGTAATCCCTGACAGAGGGGAAGAAATAACATTTAGTGCTTTTGGCTATGCGTACTGTGCTGACACTCTAACATCTCATGTCCACTCCCCCTCTGATTGGTCTATGAACGCCTGAAAACCCTGGAGACCGAAGGTTCAAGGTTCAGCATCCACTCATGCCAAAGAAAGTACACATACAGGCCAAGAAGTGTGTGGTGAAATCTAAATCCCACACTCCGATTCTGGATTTACTAACTTTAAGAGCTCTAATATGATGTATATGATAATTATTACATACTCTATAGAATATCTTGTAACATCAACAGCGATCATTGTGGTTTCTCTCTAAATACAATCTATCATTTCTACATTAGGGGCGAGTGCTGCACTATAATTATGCACTGACCCTTCACATGACTCTGAAACCTTTCTGGGGGTGATACAAAGTGTGAGAATGCAACAGGAAGAGGAAAAGAGCCAAAAAGAGACTTGTGAAAAATGACTGCCTGCTGTTGTTCCTCTTCATTTTTTGATTTCTCTGAGATATGCTTGTATCTCTTAGACTTTATATCCCAGCCATAAATGCTAAGTGATAGTGGCCAGTTCTTGGCAGGCAGTTATCACAGACTGGCCGAGTCGTCCAGCAGCAGTAGCAGTAAACTACATGTGAACATGTCAGAAGACCAGATAAGATGCACCCACAGGATGCTTTTTTTTTTTTTTTTTTTTTTAGCAGCACAGACATTCTGATCCAGCATCAGCACTATAACCTTACATTTTGTACTCGCTTGGTATCAATCAATAAGTATGGTATCTCTTAATCCGATGACATTTCCACAAGATCAGGGCTGATTTCTCTGTGGGATCTAAATGCGCTTCTTACCACAGTCAAATAAGCGAAACCTTTGAGACCAGATGCAGTAACACAGTGGCTGATTTATGGTCTGAACATGGAGAATGAATAAAGTGCTTTTCCCCATTGTGCAATATCCGACACGTCATGCCAGATCTTCAGATGGAATATGGCTCGGCCTTGTGCTACAGACAGAACATGGTCTTGGCCTCTATTTGAGAAGCAGCTCTGCTCTGAATGTTCTCTGCATGCTTCAAAGATATGAGATTAGACAGCTGCATGTCAGACTCATTGTCCTTCGTTAACAAGTCTAATTTGTGCCTCATTCTGTCTTCCAGCTCTTCCAAGATCTCAGACAATCATTCTGGCCCCCACTGGGGTTGGAAGAATCATCACGCTGGCATCCATATTTGTACCATCTGTGATGGAGAGAGCTGTGTGGTTATAGATCAATCACAGTCACTCAAACACACACACACACATATACGCATACGCACACACAGATACGCACACAAATGTATGTACAGTATATAAACACACAAATGCGAACGTATACACAGACAAGAAATCAATCATAACACACAAGCTTGTGAGCTAAGTACAATAATAAAAAATGCTCTCCTTTCTATAGTCACAGCTCACACACACACACACACACACGAAAACACACATATACTCCTGCATTCCATGTTGTGGTTGGTATAATCCCCATTCTCATCTAATCCCAGAATCCCTTAACTAATTTGGGTTAAAAACCACAACAAATGAGATGATACCATTTTCTGATGAGCCCGTGTGAGTGATTTGCTACACCAGGTTGGACTGCTGATTGTGAAACAGCCAGTTGATATATCATGATAACTGCAGGCTGCTCAAACACCTTGTTTAAGCAGCGTAGTTAACTCCTGGGTTAATACTGACTTGTAGCTATCATACACATACCAGCTTACACATCTCTCTCTCTCTGCTGCACCACTGCTGAACTCCCTAAAGCATCTTTTTGGAAAATCCTGTAACACTTTGGGGCAGATCCATTAGTGGGTAGTCCTCTACTACATCTCCCACTGTATACTGTAATAAAAACCAACGACTGTGTGCTATCAGTGGACGCTGAATCCCCTCCCTTGCACTTGCAGTCAGGATGAGTGAAATGGTCCATTGGTAGTTAGAGGGTTGCATTAGTGGACATATTTGAATTTAACTGTAGGTATTGCAATAACACAAATGGAACGGACGACCGCTGGCTGGATGGATGATCCCTGTCACTGCCCATGGGTCACTTAAATGCTCTCCCACTAGGCTTCATTGTCCACTTATTTGCAGAGTTTGCTTCAAAAAAAGACTAAAAGCCATGAATCTAACAGTGCATACAGAATAAAGCCATAATGCAGGAGCAGATTTAGCTGTTTTACCGCTATCTCCAGCTGGGCTCCGGACGACGAGCTGGCATGGAGCGAAGTTAGGCTACAGCTGCCTGGTTCTGTTTGTGTTGAATACATGTGTGGGTTTGCGTGCTTCCAAGGCTGTTGGCTATTGGTCTGTTCTCCTAGCAAGATGCTGACCATTACTGCCAACCTGTGAGAGTGAATCCCACCACATTTTTTTTTTTTTTTGCACAGCACAATATCCAACAAAACCCAGTGCCTAACAAGAGAACATCACAGCCCGGCAACCTCAGAACCACCGTTTAAACCTGCCCTCCCTGCACACGCATCACAAAGTGTTTGTAATTTTTGCAGGCCTTATTCTTTCTCTTGAGCAATTAACTTTTGATTTTTGAATGGATTCCTCTTCCAAGTATGATTGTGCTTTTTGCAGCACTCATCATTGTGCCCCATGCTGAGCAGGTCTCTTGTAAAAGCGCTGCAAAAATGCACCTCTGGGATCCTTGTAGCTTCATTTCTCTGCCTTCTCATACTGCTATCAGCACAGCCGTGTCTCTCTGGATGTTTTTTGAGATGCGCTCATGAAAGCTAAGACAGATATTAAAGAGGGAATTAAACAAGCTCCTCTCTGAGGCTATTCCACTATGAATGACTTGTTTAGATTTGGCTGTCTGCATCTCAGCCAGTTTCTGTGTAACAGAGACAGGCTGATAACAGCTGACAATGCCTTCATTTTGAGAACACACAAAGTCACATCTGCATGTAAGCGTGTGTGTCGTCTTCCGTACGTGTGTTTCTCTGTTCTGTCTATCTCCATCTGATTCACAGCACCCTGAGGGAAAACGGTAACAAGTCAGCCACCTGAATATTGGTCCGGGGACGCCGTGTGTGCTGTGGGTGATAAACCTACTCCGAAAAAACAGGGGAGAGCGGGATGCGGAGGGCACAACCAAAGGCACGGAGATCGCAATCATGGAGAACAAGCAGTTGAGGTGGAGAGAGAAGGGCCTCTTGAGACAAGAGGCGGAGGAGAGTCGAGCTGCGTTTTTATACACAGGATTGGCGCCAGACAAACTGTGAACTAGACTTCAACAGCGAGCAAAGAGAGTCTGAGTTGAGACTCTGCTCTAACAAAGCAGTTCAGACCAGGAGATGAGATGAGAGAGGACAGGAGGTCGTACACAGGAGACGAGGCGGTCACACAAGTGTGATTTTACACAGCAATTAACCGTACAGGTCCAAGAAGTTCACACCTAGCAAATGTGAGCAAAACAAAAGGCCTGTGTAATAAAAATAAAAGCCTCTTAAGTTTTTCTGTCTGATTTTTTTTTTTGTCTAGACTTTTCCTCTCTTGGTCCAACAAAGGAAAACAGTGCGATTGTACAGGCACGTGTCCCACTTTCTGTCTTTGATAACATTTCAGTGAATTAATCTGCTTTTTTTTCCTCCTGTCGGTTACATGACAACATGATTCTGCGCGCCTTTAATCTTCAGTGAGACCGTCTTAGGCTTTGATTTTACACATGAGAGATGTCAGGGCAGTTAATTGTCACCCCGAAGATGCGTGAGCAAAAAAACAGTCTTCAGCTAAGATCAGGATGCGATGGCGCCGAGCTTTCCACCAATCAGGGCTGAGAAAGTTCAGAGGGTCAGCTCTATGGGAATACAGTAAACGGAGGTGAACAGAGACACAAAGAAAGACGTTCATTCAAATTTAAAAATAGACGAGTTCAAAGAGTGAAGGCAGAAAAGCTCTAAGTCCTTTAATAAAGAACAAGACGTGTCAACGAAAATGACTGCTTCAATCACATCTCTGTTGTAAGTTATCATAGTATGAGTGTTTTTTCTTAAGAAAATATGATTTATGTTCCCCTTAATGTGCTACAATGAATGTGCACATTAGCATTCTGACCTCGCCTCCCTCTGTACTCTGTGGGAGCAATCTTGGCGCAATTAAACCGAAACCATGCAGATACAAATTGTCCCAAACAGCCAGCAACCGATGGAGGCTGTCAGTGTAATTGGCGGCTTTTTGAAGGTGTCATGTAAGTTGCAGCGTACAACCAAACGGCTTTAATGAAATATGCAAATTCTTATTACAAACCTGATGATGTTGCACTATAATTAACCTTAATACTTCTGGATGTTTAGAGGCTAACAAAACACATTTGTAACATTCTTCTTTTCTCTCTCTTTGTGTGTGTGGGTGTGTGTAAGAGTGTGTGTGCGTAGTTTACTTAGATCTTGGAGGATTAATGACTTGTTCCTGTCAGAGAAACTCTTGGCAATTACAAACCTTTTTTTTTTTTTTTTTACAACGTTGTCAGTAAACCTTCATAAATGTTTGAATGCACTGTGAACAAATATGTGGCAAATGATAACACTGTGGAAATGTCACATTTTCACGGTCCTGTTTAATACCATGTTTTTAATCAATACAATTTTACAGTAACTCAGGCTTGGAGTGAACCCATAGGGGCTTGGGATCAAAACAAACGGTTAATTTCATGAATGAACTCTTCAGTGTATAAGAGAAGAATTCTTTGAGTGTATGTGGGTCAACACATGCTTTCCTATATGGTTCTAAGAGAAGAAAGAAAGCCTTTATTTTGAAATGAGATAGGATCTGCTATATGGGCTCAGCAGTCTCCAAGTTTAACTGTCCCTTGTTGCTGTAATCATGAGATTTTTGAATTATCTTGGTTTTGGCTAAACAGAAGTATGAATTTGTATCCATTTATCCAAGAATTTACTACTATTTTGCAACATTAGCTTCATTCAGTGCATTGAGTGTATTTTAGAATTAGAAAAACATGGATTTCTACTCTTACTCAATGTGAAATTACTTCTCCTTTTTCACTCTATGTCTCTCTCCGTCTTCCTTCCCCCTCTCTTCCTGTGTATGTGCCCATCTGTTGGAATTAGGCTAGTATGAGATCGTCTGTGTTTCTGTGTGCATCCATATGCTTGTGGTTACGACTTGTGTGTTTCCTAATGTTACTAAGACTTTGCCAGACATTTGGATAAAATACTGTGCTGATGTGGCAGCTTGCTGAGTCGGGCTCACAGGAGGTAACCACAGCAGAGATCCAGTCAGTGACATGAAAAGAAAACTGAGCTCAAAAACTATGTTGGTGTCGAATATTATCCCAACTACAGTAAATCCACGTTCTCACCAGCGTTCTTGTTGCAAAGCCTGTTTCTGACACACTAAACCAAAGAAGAACACATCTTCAGCTTCAAATACACCTATCTCTGACTTTGGGAGCCATTTAAAGGTTGTGGTTGCCGGTGGTTATGTGCTAAAATACTGTACTTACTAGTTACCAGACAGGAGCCAGTGGGCAAATTCAGAGCTTGCGTCCACTTTTGCGTCATTCATCCATCCCTCCAATACAATTTCCCTCTACACCCTTCATCTGACTCTTTTTCGCTCTCTGCTTCTTCTTCTTCTTTTTTTTTCCCTTCTGCAGCATTCGAGCATCTCAGCTGCCATTTAGGCCACAGAAATATGACGTCTGGTGCTCTAATGATTTGCAGACCATAAGTGGAAATGCCCACCATGAATCATGAAAATGCATTTTCCCATTTCCATTATGGAGGAGACTACATGCTCACAGAGAGATTTACACCGTCATTGCTTTCTCATTCTCTGCCTCTTTCTTTTCCCCTCTCTTGCATCTTTCCCTCTGTGCTGTGATGAGCGTCTCTCCCTCTCCCCATTCGTTTCCCCATTTAACTCATTTATATATCTCATGTTTTTTTATTCTGCATTTGCCCATAAAAGCAGACCAAAGTCCTGCCATGCCCATGTCACGGACAGATGTGAATATCTAAAACACCTTGATGAATCCCCTTGAGTTTCGCTGATGTTTCAATCTGATTATTTTACAAATCCATCACAGGATTTTTTTAGTTCTACTCCCTGAAGGATGCACGTCTTAAATTGAATTAATGAAACATTACTGTGAGAGCTTAGAATGTTTGCAGCTGAATGCTTGACTGTCTTTACGCTAGACTATAGCAATTATGGCACCGCTGTTGAAAACAGAGAAACAAAGATTTTCAGTCCTTGCAGCATAACACAAGGTTTTCATTTTAAGCGTTTAGCTGCCCTGTTACAACTTGAGGGCATTTACATGCTAATCAGCAACAAAAGCATGATGGTTCTGCAACTGATTTGTGTGTGCGCACGTCTCAGGATAAAGCGCTGTGTTGTTCTGTGTGCACACAAGAAAAATGCTACCATTTAGTTTGTGTTAAGTATGTGTTGATCTTATGCTTCAAATATTTCAACGTAAACCTTGAAACGCTTGCTAGTACTTCTGTCATCACAGCAAACGCTGAAAGCTTTCTTAAATGAGCAGTGCTAATTGTTTTTTAAGAATTAAGATGAGCGGCTGCAGGTTAGAAGTTGACACTGATTTATCAGTATATGTAGAATCATAATGTTAGAGGCTGTCCACAACTGGCCCCGCCCCTAAGGATCGCCTGTGGCACAAAAACCTGACCAGCAGCCAGATTCTACACAATGCATTCCAAACCATGATGTCTCTTTATGTCATTAATCTCACATCCGTCTAAACAGGATCATTCAAGGGAAATGCACATGTAAGAATTTTAAACAGAACACTCATTACAGTGCATTGCATCATTCATGTACTGCATGTGAATGCGCACAGATTTTCATAAATGTTTTTGCTCCTTTTTTTTCTCTCTCTGGATCAGTCACTCATATTTTCTTTCACTTCGCTCTCTACCTAGTTCTTTTCAGAGACAAACAGACAGAAACATCGTGCACATTCTGTCTAGATGTAAGTGGAAGTGCTCTGATTGGTCTCAAGTATAACTGTAAGAGAACATCAACACAATGACTGGTTACCTAGCAACCTATGAGCAATAATACTAATTTTGGAGATGATTTTGTGGCTTCAGGACACAATGAGGTTACAAGCAAAAGGTGACTTCTAACATGTGCACTGGTGAAAGAAAACTATTTGCAGGATGTGTTGCTGAGCATCTGGGAATGCAAGACGAAGACTCAATTCAACTTCTTTTGCAAAGTTTTGAACTGCTGTTAATATTTAGACAAACTACATTTATGATAATTCAATTTTATTCAATTCAATTTTATATATAAACACTTTACATATAGAGCATGTCAAGAACACACTCTATAAATACATTTATATTTTAGATTTATAGGAATTGATTGATATTTGACTTAATTATTAAAAATGGTTTAATTGTAAAGCATGAATCCAAAAATGCACTGTTTTCAAATCCTCCTCCTTCAAATACTTCTTCTTCTTTCCACTTCTTTTTCAACATTTAGTGTTCAGTTTTTTTCATTGACTGTTGTTGTTGCTTATTGTGGATTTTTTTTTAATTTGTTTGTTTTTTTCATGTTCAAAATAAACCTTCAAAACAAACAAAACAGACTTGTTAAACTTAGGTGTCATATGTGAGCTACTGTACCGTGCTGCATATTGAAACAGTCAATAAAAGCTAGAAAAAAGATTAACTCCATTTAATGAGTTTAGATTCCTACAATAAATACACAGATTTTTATGTATGGTAATCTGCATAAGAACTAAAAACAAAATCATTAAAAATGATTCAGTTTGCTGCTACTACTCAATTTTGCTTTTGATAGACGTGATCACGGTAAAAAGGTTTCAACTGTATAACAAAAAATGGAAATGCAGTGAAGTACTGGAAGCCTCCTCCCCAGGTTTTTTTAAAACCCGGGGAGACCTGGCTTTTAAGGCTGTAGCCCCTAGACTTTGGAATGATCTGCCCCTCTCCCTCCGTT
>JAPZDV010000022.1:15523570-15570655 GCA_029814665.1 Acanthurus lineatus
GCTACACAGTTTTGGTTTTATTGGATTTAACGTCTGCTTTTGATACTGTAGACCACAATATATTGATTGATCGACCCGAATCTGAGATGGGGTTTTCAGGATCTGTCCTCCAGTGGTTTTCCTCATACATAAAAGGAAGAACTTTTAATGTTGCCACCAACAATGCAACGTCTAACTTGTCCAATCTGTCGTGTGGAGTTGCGCAGGGTTCTGTTCTTGGGCCTGTTTTGTTCCTGTTGTACTTGACGCCTCTTGGTCAGCTGATTCATGGTTTTAAAAATGTATCACTTTTATGCTGATGACATTCAGTTGTACTGTTCCTTCAATGACTCAGAGTTTCACTTTTTATCTGTATTTGTGGATTGTGTGTCTTGCATTAAAAACTGGCTCTCTTCAAATTACCTTCAGATAAATTCAAGTGAAACAGAAACTCTGATCATTGCTCCTGATAAAAGGATCCCTCTGATCAAAAACCACCTTGGAGCTCTAGGCTCATCAGTTAAAACCAGCCTCAGAAACCTCTGGGTTGTGTTTGAGCAAGCCATGTCTTTAGAGGGTCATTCGCGACAGCTGACCAAAAACTGTTTTTATCACCTGAGAAATATCTCTTAAGTGAGGAGAATGTTGTCTAAACCAGATCTTGAAATGATCATCCAGGCGTTTATCTCATCTCGTATTGATTATTGCAATTCCCTGTTCATTTGTTTTAATAAGGCGGGGCTAAAGAGACTTCAGTTTGTCAAGAATTCTGCCACCAGACTTTAGACAGACACACCCAAATCAGCCCACATCACCCCTGTCTTATCTAGTCTTCATTGGCTACCAGTCAAATTTCGTATTAATTTCAAAATTTTAGTTCTGACTTTCCGGGTGTTGCATGGTCAGGCCCCCCAGTACATTGCTGACATGTTGTGTCCCTACTCCTCAGGGCGCACGGTCGTCGGGCCAGAACCTCCTAATGGTCCCGAAGACCCGTTTTAAAACCCGGGGAGACCTGGCTTTTAAGGCTCTAGCCCCTAGACTTCGGAATGCTCTGCCCCTCTCCCTCCGTTTGGTCGACTCTGTGGATGCTTTTAAAAAGCAGTTGAAGACTATTTTATTTAGACGAGCTTTTGAAAAATGTTTTTTTTTTTAATTTTTATGTACTGATTATGTTTATTTTATTGCACTTATTTTATGTACAGCACTTTGTGATTTTTATCTGCGAAAAGCGCTCTACAAATAAACTTTACTTACTTACTTACTTACTTTCCCTTGAGCAAAATATAGAGCTATAAATTCACCAATAATGCAGTAGATTTGCCGAAAACATCACAAAAACTTAAACTCGATATTAGATGAACTATTTTCTTCACATCATTGCTTGACTCTCAGCAGCTGAAAGGAGCTTCTCGTCCCGCTGAACTTTTAATCGAGCATTCCTTGTTTCTTTTTGGTCGGAGTGAACCTTTGACTAGCTGGCCTCCTTGGTCTTTGCCAGGAAATGACTACAGTTCAAGTGGAAGTGCTTAACAGCTGGTAGCTGCGATCCATAAACAGAAGATGGAGACCCTGATTGGAGCAGCACACTGTGCAATGTCAAGCTAAAGTTTCAGTCTTCTGCCTCAGAGTGTAAATCACACAGTGCAGGGAAACAGAAGCCAGATGGCTATTCACCTCCCAGCTTTGTATGAACATGCACATGTGAGCGCTTTTGTATGCTGTAGATTTATGACTATTTGTTCACATGTTTGAATGCATGGGCTTTTCTTGGCATTGTGCGTCAACTTGTATGTGTGTTTGTCTAAATCTTTTTATATTTATGCACCATATGCAACTGTGTAATAGCAAGTGTTTGCTAGTGGGAGTTCAAAAAAGGAATTAAACCACTTGGTTTGGATTAAAAAAAGAAAACAATCATGACCATCGTTGAAAGAAAACAACATTAACTGTTGGAAGCTAAGATGTAAACAGCAATTTCCAGTCCCAGATTTGTTGACCCACACGTCCACCAAACATCACTCGCCTCCTTTCATTGCCCCCAAGCCGGCCACTAGAGGGCTTTGTCACCGTAACGTGAACATACGTTGTTTTGAGATATTTGTGAATGATGCTGTACTTTTATCTTTGGAGGAAAGTCTCTTTGTTTCAGGGTTTAGTTTTAATTGGGTTAAGGTCAAGGTTAGGACCCCTAACCCCAAGTAACTGTAATGGTAAAGTTAGAGTTAGAGGCTACAAGACGCCTTATTTCTACAAGGATACTCACATATGTATAAGTACAAGTGTGTGTGTGTATGAGAGAGTTATTATCAGAACAGCTACTCCTCATTTGTGTTTACTTAGATCTGAAGGATCTTGCAGTGGATGAAATGTTTCTCATTGATGTTAATGGTCTCCTGAGGTTAACAGCTTACAAACCCAGTTTATCAGAGGAGAAATACAAAGTGGGATAATCTCCATTTCTTTGGTCCTTTGACTCATTTATTTGCTATATTAAAATAAGAATAACTCAATCAGTGATTTGCTGAATTAAGAGCCTCTCTTAAGTTTAAACAACCTAGAAATATTTAAATACTTATTTAATTTTTGAACACACTAAACAGTGGGTATTTATTTTGTACTGACTGTTAAATGTAAGTAAAAGCAAAATATTGTATATTTTTACCGCATCTAACAATTGGCACAATTTTAGCAATTATTTTATGGATTTTGATATTTAAACTTGTAACTTCAGAACAAAAGAATATTTTTTAATGACTTTGGATTCAGTTTTGAACTGTTACTATGAATAGGTGCAATTTGAATATACATAACAAGCTCTGTACATACATGTGTGTCACCTACATTCACACAGGCGCTAGCTCATTATGAAGCAAGAAACTGCTCAAAATGAAACCTTTGATTTGACAAATGTACCCCTCTCTCTGCTCCAACGGGACTTTTATTGAACTCTAATTGGCTGAGACAGCCACTGTATTGGCTCTTCAGCAGAGGGGCCATCCTGTCCAATATTATGGGGTGTGAAAGGAAGAGATGAATATTGAAGGGGAGAGGCAAAGATAATGCTGGTGATAGAGGTTGGCTAAAAGCTGACAGGACAGCCCAATGGAGGGAAAACAGACAACTGACAAGACTCCAGCCATCTGCGCAGTAAGCGGGTTATAGACCCAGAGGTAAGATCGATCAGTGTTAGTCACACACACGCAAAAAAAAAAAAGATCAATGGAGGGACTGTTAAGTGGCTAGAGAAGCAAACTTCCTTTCGAGGGCCTGTGTCTGATATTTGGCTGGTTTAATCACATCCTTTTCAATTACCTGAAACAAATTAATACTGCAGACTTCAATTGATTCTTTGGGGGAAAAAAAGGAGAAATTAATATATAGATTGGAAATAAAACTTTAAATGCGTGTTTGTGTCATTGAAGATGGATTGCTAGAAGAGTAAGGAGTCATAAAGAGGTGAAACTTTTATAGTGTATTAAACCTTATAATTAAACCTATGTTAACTGAAAAGCAATAAAATTGCACTTGTCAGGTCCGTTTCCTCTTTCGCCTCCTCGCCAGAAATACCTCATTTCAACATTTCTGTGCCAGCTGTGTAGCAGACTGAAGGTGCTGTGTCTGTTTTTTTTTTGCTAAACCTGTGAGAAATCACTGTCTGTAAAACTCCAGTCTACTTCTGCCACAGTTTCGGCTACAATTGCATTTTTTACACATTTTTCGCCAAGCTTTGACGCTTTGTCTGGAAGCCTCAGGCTGGCGTGAATTTGCCCATGGGCGATCGCCTCGCTCTTCGCTCTGACGCTCTTATCTGTCTCCCTTTCTGTCCCTTTGACTGCATTTACTCCTCTCCCTCTCTCTCTCTCTCTCTCTCATTCCCCTCCAGCTACTCCATCCCCTCTCAGTGGAGACCGTCAAGCCAATCTGCTTCGGTGACACTTTTACAGGATGTCCACGTTGAACTGTGACCCAGGAGCCGTGACTTTTTCAGAAGTGTCACATGATTTAAAGCAGCAAATAAATTAGCAGCAAATTACCTGTCAAACACCTGCTGGTGGAGATGTTGAAGAGTCTCCTCTTACCAAAGAACAGCTGGCAAAAAGGAGACGAGGAGGGGGCATTTCCGTTTGACCAGAAATCATTCCTTCACAACCCCCTGCCTCCTTTCTTTTTTCAGAATCCATCAATATCATAACGCATCATCTTCTGGTTGGATGCAAGGCAAATTGTAAGTGACACGTGAGCTGTCACAGGCGCTGCTCTCTGTGGGACAAATAAGTTTAGTGTTCAGCTGAATTAATCAGTGCTGACAGGAGGAGAACTCCCTTGGCTGTCTCCAGTCATGACGCATTGTTTGCCTCACCTCCTAATTGCTCTTGCTTGTGTAATTAACTAATTGCAGCCCGTTATGATTTTGGAAATGATTGTTTAATTTAGTGCAATGAGAGTGGTGTTGTTAGCACCTGTGGCAGGAGTTCACGGAGATGACGCGGCGCACTGGGACCCGTTAGCTGAAATAAGTAAGAGTGACAAAAATGATTTAGACATAACTTGTGATATAATTCTTTTAGGACACGATCGGCAGCCATTATCATTGATGAGATCTGTTGCTTGGAGCGATTCAGGAGAAAACTTGATTGCTAAATAGAAAGACAGCTCTGCACTGTGTGACAACCTGTAATCATTGCTTGTGTTATTTGTAATTAAAGGAATATTGAGGTCTTTGAATATTTAGCTTTCATATGCAAATGCAACTCCCTTTTTCCATCTTTGTTTTTATGATATGAGGGAAGAGAACCCACCAGTCACTGTGTATGGAGACTCTGCCGGCTCTCTTTATTCAGTTCAGCCTGGGTGGCTCTGGAGAAGCCTGCTGACTTTACATTGTTTGCAATAGATACCACCTGTTTGGAGAAAACACATTAAAGCTCAAAATGAAAGGTAATATCCAATGACCTTTTCGATGGGACCTATCTACATTATTCAAGCTGAGCACAGACCAGATTTGATGCGGAATCGGCTAAACGATGCACCAAAGTCATGTTTTATTCATCCGGCTGCCTCACAAGCTGCAAGCACCCCAAAAGAAATGTTGTGAGGTTTTTTTTATAGAAACACTGAGATAAAACTACAGTTTAAAGAGTAATAAACTTAAATAAATTGTCATTGTGGGCACTGAATTATTCAACAGTTTCAGACTTCCACTTCCTAAAATTATCCATTCTGAAAAATGTGTACTAAAGTGACAAGAATATATTAAAAAAAATAAAATGCAGCATCTTGAGCAGAGTCAGAAACAGACATGTGGCCTTTTCTTAGTTATAACTGGTGTTTTGATGGATGCTGACTGTGCAAGTTGGAATAATTATTCCACTTGTATACATGCATTCATATGTAGTATGTTTCCCTTAAATAAGTAAATTTATGCATTTAATTTACATCTGAAAGTAGGAAAACCCATCATATATTCAGGATACTTGCATGTAAAGCCACAGATTTCTTTTTATTTATTTATTTATTTTTCCCCCACAAATGGTAATCTGATCAGCGAGCGGTCGTGGCAAACATCAGCCTGACAGAGGTGAGTGTGTCGAAGCTGCAGGTGTTTGCATCTGTTGTCTAACCGGAGCCATGCACAGAGTTCACCATATGTACTGCTGACCTCTGACCTCATCTCTCATCACCCCTCACTAAACCGAGTGTTGAAAACACGGCCCTGCATGTTCATGCATAGAAAATCTTGTAAAAAAGGCAAGTTTACAAAGAAAAGCTGAGTTCAATGCCTTTAATGCAGCTCAGTAACATCCAAAGGAATTTATTTTGACCACAGTAAATACACTGAACGAGCTTGAACAATGGCAAAAGAACATAACTGTGCTATTACTCACATAACAAATCTATTTAGCATTCAATATCAACATGTTGAGCTACTGAGGATTGAAAAATAAATTGCAAGTATCTGGACTCTTCACACTGCTGTTCTATATTAATTTAATGAGACTGTTCAAAGAGGAAGACATTAGTGTGAGAGGACGTCTTTGAAGTCAAAATAACCTTAAATGTTGTATCACAGTCATTTGTGGTACTTGCAACGCAAGAGCACTACACTCACTCATTTATTCACTCATTTACACTGGAAGAACTTGACATGAGGGAGAAAGTGTCTGAATGCTTGAGCTTTGATAAAAACAGCTGCTGACTGAATGTGCTTTTTGTTTCCATTCATATTTGATGATTTATGTAGAGGCGAGATCAACACCAGTTCACACAGACTTTAAGCTGACTATGACAATAGATCATGGCCTGTAATTGGCTAATTTAGTCTTTTGCAGCTGAAATCTAAACCGCAAAAGAATCTTAAGACTTTTCAAATTTACCACCGAGAGCAGACATTTATTATGAAACAGCGAGTAACTTGTCCAGAGTCTATAAAAGCCATTTGTCATATACAGACAAGCTGTTATCTCCATCAAAGAGTCAGTCAGAGGAACTGATATGCATTCTGCTGTGACTAGCTGCTTATTGTTCGACGATCAAACTCCCTCCGGGGCCCACGCGGTCTCTCTCTGCTCTGTGTCATCCACCGACAGTCTGTAGAACATCTAATGATTTTCATCTCAGTTGCCTGGTTTTGTTTCGTCTTTAAGGCATTTCTCCAAGGGGCAATGTGCAATGTAACCTTACCCCATATCCCTCCTGTCAGTCTCTGGCTATGACCCATCCATCATCTGGTGTCTAATTACTATGTACAGCTACCTCGCCGCCTGTCGCTGCAACTTTCACACAGGCTGCATTCAGCAGAAGGGTGAGCCCACATGTGTGTCTATTCTCAGACTATCTGCAGAAGTGATTAGAGCTGGAGACGTGCAGGCCAACATCATCAATGGCAAAATTAGGACTTCTGACAGAGTTTGAGGTGTATCAGCTCCTGGCTGGGGGTGTTTTTTACTCTTTTACCTTCACAACTAGTTTGTTGCTGTATAATCTTGTTTTTTTTTCACATTAATAGCACAGGAAAAATCGTTTTCAGTAGGAAAAAAAAATAAGATATCGACATGAAGGTAGAGAGACACAGCGAGAAGGAGGAAGGGAGCAAGAGAGGGAGGAAAAGACTGTTTTGGCTGAGCGATTGTCTCACATGAAGAGCAGCATGCTGTGACCATATGCTAGTCCAGGTGGACTTGGTATCCAGGCAACTGTATCAAAGCAGCGGGGGCATTTGCGATTGAATCCAGAGGACTTTTCAAACAGAGGAGTCAGAGAGAACAATGCAGCTATCATCTGTCGGCAGGTAAGATCACCTGGCCTTGCTCAGCCCAACTCTCCTTCTGGCAACTCCACAGGGAGTTCATTCAGACTCTCTGCTGCCTCAGAAAGTCACTCGCACAAGGTGTCTGGAGGGAACACTGGGATGTCTGTTTCATTTTGATTTGCAGTAACGAGAGAGTGTCAGCACATTTAAAGCACTGGCCAGGTGCCTAATACAAATGAGGAGAAATTAAAATTGACGGAAAGATATATTAACATTGAAAGATGTTTTCTCAGTTGTTTAATCACTTTTCTACCAGCAGCTTTATTTTTTTTCTGCAAATAAAGTGAGAAAAAGGCTAGTAAAAATAACAAAAAGTGCAATCAATCAATCAGTTATTTGCATATATTCCATATGCAACAACACAGTCTTCTAAAAGCTCTTTGATGACTGCAAATATATTGTGTCACAAAACTTTCTAAACAAGCAAAAGTGCACAGACAAGCGCATTAAAAATACACACAATAAAGGATGTTTTTTTTTCTCTGTACATGTTTGGGTCAAGCATGAGTCATTTCACAGAGGGCTCCCGTGTGCTGCAGGGGTGTGCCAACAGGGAAATGAGCCCAAGGTCAGAAAGATGCATGGAAACCTTCCTGCAAGAAACTAAACACCTGCCATCATCAACTGCCCGTACAGTGTGAGTGTTTTACCCTTCAAACGATGGAAAATGTTCTCAAACTGGGCCGCATATGACCGTCTAGTGTTAGCGAATTATTGTCTGTCATAAATTCCAATCAGAAGTAATTTAGCATCACATTAAAATCAAAGTGCTGGTGATTGTCTTTGGAAGCCCATGAGATGAGATCAGGCAGTTGGTAGATTTTCCTTAACTTGTTTCAAGAAAAATTATATTTCTAAGAGGCAGTTTCTGCAGTTTCTCATTTTGTGACTTATGGATATTTTTGCAGTTGGTAGGAAAATGATTACGTGTCAGCTGTGGCATTTCAACACTGCTAAATTAAAAGTTGTAGTGATTTCAGCTCATTTATGTAGAGTCAATGTTGAACTGTCTTTTACTACACATTTGGAAAAAGCATTTTTCTATGACACTCAGCCTTTTTTTTTCTCATAACTTTTGAGTTCATGTGTATCATTTTTTCCCTGTTGGATTAAGACAGAAATTTCTTTTACTTTTTTTTTTTTTTAATTTGCTGCACAGGGCTTTTACCATTAAAAGCTTTTAGACTTATTAAGTTCTGAAAGTAATTAGACAACCTCCATTACTTAAAATAAGTACACCCTGTTTTCAGCTGTTTCAAATTTACTGATGCAAAATGTAAATGTTCAGGCACTCAACTTAAACGTCCAAGCCCAATATAGGCGAGCATTGTTTTCCAGTTACTGCGTAGTGACCTTCACTGCAAAGGGATTTTTATTATTAAATTGGCAAATTTATTAAACCCCACTAAATAGCATACTCATATTGAGATCGAATTGGCTCTCCAAAGGAAAACGGCTGGTTAGCAAAAGATGGAAGAAATAAATGGGCCTAATTGTGCTGATGAGGGAAACAAAAATACCAAACAAGCAGCATTTTAGAGGCAAATTGCTACTTTGTCAGCCAGTTGTGGCAGAGAATTTTTTTTTTTCCATAACTACACAAAAAGCAATTTGCCGTAGAGAGAGAGAGGAATATGCTGGATGCTAAACATACCTGACTCGACCATAATCATGTACACCGGTATATTCAGCAAAACATTATCAGCGCCCCCCCCATTAAATGCTTTATATAATAATCACATTACGTAGTTTCGCTCATTTTATTTAACTCGATCCATCTGACTCTATGGCAAGCAGCTCCCTTGTTAATGCTGCGTCTAAACTAGAGAGCGGAGGATCCACATTGAAAACTTTGGAGCATTTTTAAGCTTTCTGGAAAGCAGCCCAGACAGCAGCAATGCCAAGTTTTGAGCATTATGACTGTCAGACAAAGAGAGCCAAACCTGAAACCCCCACAGCGGAGGCTCTATACATTCATAAAAATGCACCCATTCCAAAAACATTTGGTGAGTATGTTGGGAAAAATATTCGATGATAACTGAAGAGGAGTTTGCTTGTTTGCTGCTCACTTTAATGAAATACTTAATGATCAAATTGTGTCTTAAGAGCTTTTATTTGTCCGTCTAAATGATCTCTTTCAAACGTAACTTAATATTTTTTCATACGTTGTTGCAAACACCGTGCAAAATATAAATGTCTGTGTGGTTTCGTAACAAAACAGCACTGCAAATGTTTGTTTTAATTTGTCACAATTCAACACGAGCAGCCGCAGCCAAATGCAACTATTCCATACGTCTGACCAGTTCAAAAAGAAAAAAAAAAAACAAAACATTGAATTCCAACCTGCTGCTGTTTCATGGTTTCAGTCCTTTGCTGAAACTGCAAAATAAACACTAAATCAGTACAAAATCTACAGACTAGTGATGGCGAATGTTCCTTGTCATTTTCTCAATACGGTGAAGCCAGAGTCCCAAGCTGCAATCTGTCTCTAATCTTCCGCAGTCAAGAGGCCGACCAGGGGGAAAGGAAGTCGGTGTAGGCAGCTGTGTCGGCTGCCGCGGCTAACACACTAACGCCCCGAATCCGCTGCTCTTTTACATGGAACTTATTTCAGATGAAATGGAGAAAGATCAAAATGTGGATGGTGCATAGTGCCGGGGCCCGCGTATAATGAGTTACAGGTGGCATTTGAATTCCCCTGCGCTGCAGCCCACAGCTCCAGATGAGCCTGAGTGCTTTAACAGGCAGCTAGCTAGAGCCCCTTTCTGATTTCAGAGTACTTTTCCATTTCAATTGAACTGCTGCTGCTGCTGCTGCTGACAATGCCATTAAACATCTCAGGATGCATGCAAAAAAAATGTCTCAGTGCATGTTGGATAGCGGGACTTAACACCATTACAATGGAGGGTCTGTTGTAGGAGAAGAGAACTTAAAACATGCTTTTTATTCGATCTATGCTCATTACCCTTAGGTCACATTGTTGTGGGTGAATACAAATCAAGCACAGGTATGGAATGAGGGATTGAGCTCACTGAGGAGTGTGGACATGTGCGTCACGTTGGATGTGGTTAGTTGTAAATCTGTGAGATATGAGTGAGGCCACCACCTTTAGCTTCAAAAGGTCTTAAAGGTGAACACTTCAATGGCCCTGCAGGGTCACTGTATTCCTGAGAGAGTACAGAGAAACACGAGAAATGAAAAGAGGAAGAGGAGGAGGAGGAGGAGGAGTAGAGAGAGGCAGACATCCATAACGAGAGCATACAAGAAGGAACTGACCACAGGCTATAGACGCTTGAACCTTGTGGTAAACTTGGGAAATGAGGTTGCCATCCCTCTCAATTTTCCCTTCAACCAAAACCACAGCTCATATGGTAGAGATTGATCCCAGATCAAAGAGAATAGCCAATTAGACACAGTCATCCATTTTATTTGTAATCTCCCTCAGATCGCTGAAACATGTTGTACAGGAAACATTTAGGTGAAACCTACAGGTGCAAATTTTAAATGTGACCCTCAACACCCTTTTTCACTTTAAAATACAAGAATATTACTCTAGCTGAGATTTTATTGGAGACATACGTCTCATTATAATGGATGTTATTACCTTATAAGCATTATAGTGCATTTTCAAAGAGTCTAGACATCGCAGGGTGTAATTTTAAAGTCATTTGAAGTAATTTAGACCAAAATAAGTCTATCCTTTCACTCCGGTTTGTCCCCTAGGACACCCAAGAACTTTGAACTCTTGTAGACCTCGGTGTGTATATGTTAGTTCATGACAGGGAAACTCTATATGGGTGTGTTTCAGTATACTGATACACTAAGAGGGTAGCCAGGTTTAGTTCACGGTGTGCTAAGGTAAAGAAGAAGTCACCATCAAGGAGATATTGGACATACACACACCCACACACACATTTACTGTATATGCAAATGTGATTAGAAATGTTTATAATTGTAGAAATTAATTACAATAAACGCTATAATGTAAACAACATTTCTTAATAAGATTTTACTATTAATACAATCCAGAAAAAAAATTAATCAACTCAAACACTCATACAATAGGTAAAGTTTGGAGATATGACAATACATAACGCAAATTGCATTTCCATACAATTATTTTTTATTTATTTTGAGGTAGCCTTTTAATTTCCATTTATGAATACATGAGGCCTTTGGCATTTAAGCATAACAAGTAGAAAAAGTTTATAATAAATTTTATTAATGACGTTTTGTATTATGTTATCTTAATATGTGACATATTAAATATGCTGAGCTAGCCAAAACCTCAAGCCAAAACACGTTTATGAGGGTATTTTATCAATAAAACATTTCTCATTTGAGTGCTACACATTGACGTGCATGTTGCTTACCCACTCAAAGAAGTTATGGCTTGCATCTGCTGAATGCAAATTGCTGTGCAGTGTTCAGTTCAACACAACTAAATAATATCAAAATTTGCATAACATTCAAAACATAAAACCTAAGTGGAAAAACAAGTAAATATCTGCTAAATGTTACTGAGAATGAAACTGAGTGAAAGATATTTGACTTAATTTTTTAAAACTTTTCCATAAAAAGCACTCTAACCACAACAAGTCACATAAATACGTTTAACTGAGAAATGACTGTCTAATTATGCCGTCATATTCAACTTAAACTTTTGAAATGTTGCCTTTTTTTAGCCATAACACTGTTTTGCTGAATCTCCTTATACACTGGAAAGATTGTGTGTTCAGCCGTCTCACTCGTGTGTCTGGCAAACAGACCAATAAACATGGAGATTATGGGGTTGTCCCCATAGAACATTCCATGTCACCACATGCATAAAGCATGCATAAAGGATATCAAAAACTGAAATTAGAGGCGTCTTTCGTAGAGCTCTGGAGAAACTAATACAGATAGAGTATATAAACCACATGACGTATGTATCCATTTAGGGTTGGACGTTGGATGAAAATACCATGTGAACACAGCAGGCTGGATCTTATTATTTGCCGGAACTGAAGACTTAGAACTGTGATTCATTATATGGCACTTATGTGAGCTGAAATATTCAAGTCAGCTCCACACTTTTTTTTTTTTTTTTTTTTATGGATGCAACTTCTTCCTATTTATTTCTGACAGCCATGTAAGTGCAATCAACTCGACACATATTAGCCACAGTACGCGGTTAAACTAAACCATTTAATTTCTTGAACAGAATTTGTTTTTCTTTGATTCCGTCCCAGAGTGCATGTAAGTAGGATTAAAACTGTGTTTTCCTGCTGCTGTGCAACACCACAGCATTCGCGGCAAATTCCTTCTCTCATGCTAAGTGACTGGCTTGTGTCTTGTTCTTAAGGAGATTTTGATATACTGCGCTGCTACTGATGATATCCCTGCAGAGGACAATGCTGTGCTGACATGCTCACTAGGCCAGAAACAAACTGACAGTCTACGCCAAGTATTGAGTTACTAACATCAGAACACATATCTCACAATACAAGTTTCCCCTCATCCTTGTTTCGCCACTACACTCTTTACTCGTCCTCTTTTTTTTCCCCCCTCTCTTGTCTTGAGGAAAAGAGCTCTTGTAACCCAACAGAGAGACACTGATCCCTGAGCACAGCATCTGCTGACAAGCCAGCCTCCCATTCAGCCTTGGCTAGAGGCATGGGCCACCGAGAAACCCGATCCAGCTTGGCAGGGTCTCAACAATCGCTTCCTGCCCCATCCGGGCCCACACAGCTAAGTACTCTTAATTAAAGAGGTTAACTTGTCTAAGATGTGACCGAAGAAAAAAGAAAAACAGCGAACAATCACATCACTGTTTCCTTTTTTTTCTACAAAAGAGGTTTCCACTCTGACATGGTATGATGTGAGCTCTGATACTTAAACAATTACATTAAAGGAGAAGCGGGTAAAGGATCCTCTTTAAATGTCTGTTATTAAGAGCCGACCACCCCACTTGGTCCAGATGGACGGGGGAGAAGCAGCAAGGAGATGAGAGGAGAGGGGGATTCATGATGTACACTTGGACAGCCTCTCACTCTGCCTTGCACTCTGGGAGCCTGGAGAAACTGTAACTGGAGAGGAGCAATTTTATTATTCTTTTTGGTTGGTTGTCAGCATACATATTAATGAAGAGTTAGGTCATTGCCAGAGACATCTGTATTGGCCTGTGGGGCTGCCTGCTAAACGCCAGAGAAATTAGAAATGTAAATTTATACCCAGAGATACAATATGAGAGATTCTCCTCTGTTGTTTTAGGCTTCAGAGCTGTATGGGTTTCCATTCTCTGGAGGCAGCCCTGCGGAACAGGCTATTCATTGCAGATCGACCAGATTGCAAATGACAGACTTTGTACAACAGGCCTGTTGTGTCTCCGCAGCAAAACATGCAAAGCTCATTTGATTCAGCGGCTGTGCCTTCCTACTATCGACGCTACTGTCAAGCCCACAATTCACATTAAAAACCTCCAGTATCATTGGTGTCTTGGTTTACAGCTTAAATTCCAATACATTAAGGACATTATACAGACAAATAAGACATTCATGCATGTAAACTTTTATGATAATACTGGACAAGGCGATTTATAACGTGGAAAAACCTTTTTTTTTTTTTTTTGTCCAAACCTGTTTTGTAAACGGAATGAAAAATTATAGTATGGCTGTGGTCGTGTTTTAAAGCTCCACACTTGCTCTGTTTCTGCGATATTCTATTTCTCTCAGTTCATAAACTATTATTCCACTAATGTATCCAAGTGCTCATTGTTGCTCCATCTCCCCACAGAGATGATTAAAGTTTTATCTTTTCCTATTTTATCTCGAAAGCTTCTCCATAATTGCATCAGATATCATTTGGGAGCCTTCTAATCCCTTGAAGTCATGCTTGTATATTTAAGCAATGGCACATCAAACCACAAGTACACACAATGTGATCAAGACAAACCTCTTGCCAAGTGTCTATTGAGAGCTTTCCTATAGAGTCCAAGTAGCTTCTCATCAATAAAAATGATGCAGTTTCTCATTTGTGTTAGGATATTGATCAGCGCAGGCAGTGTATCCACTTTAATGGAGCCTCTATGGATTCAGACCTGCACTACAACATGTCTGGTCGACAAGTCCAACATATCAGATTTACCTGACAAATTTTCATTAGCTCAGTCAAAACACATCTGGTTATAGAGTGGGTCCTGAGGGGGCAAGGGGGCACTCCACTATGTTATCATTAGCTGTCAGGACGAAGCCCATCTTTGGCTTCCCACTTAAAGGCAGGAGCCAAAACTTCCAGAGCAAAAACAGCTGTGAATAATTCCCATTTCCATGCTGGGATTTGCATTCATCCAATGGAAAAAAAAATAACATATGTGTTGATGTAATTCAAATGAAGGTCCACAGGAGGCTCTGTAGTTTGAGAGAACCTCTGTGAAAAGACATTGAACGTCCTGGTGTGACGCCTGGAAAGAGTGCTTTTGTTGTCGGTCCCTTACCTCTTTCCTTCCTGTTTTTACCCTGCTGGGATCAATGCCCAGAAGAGATGGTAATCACCACGACAACATGCGGCAGCACAGCTCATTAGTGTACATGCATAGCTCACACCAGGGCTGCTGTCTGCATTTTAACGGAAGCACATTAGTCTGTGCCACCGTGTGATAAAGCGCTACCATTGATCCAGCGATCGCCCTGCAGGAGGAAGACTAGACTGTAGCTCGAAGCAAAGGTCGCTAGCTGCACCAAATACTGGCCACCCCCTCCACCCACCCTTCCTCCAGCCAGCATCAGCCGCGTTTTCTCTCCAGTCCTGCAGTGCAGTCACATAATAAGCTATGATTGCAGCTCAATCTTTGTCTTTTTCAGAGACAGCCCATTTGAGATGCCTTAGACCCCTGAATTGAGTCTGCATGTAAAAACTCATTACTGGTGGGTGATGGATGAAGCCTTTTTTCATAGTGTGCAGCTGTAATAAACAATCAATGAGGAAGCATGTGCAGCACAAATCATCCTGTACGCTGCCTCACTGGCATCAATATTCTGTATGAGGGGTCTTGTTTTCCACTCTCAGGGTCAATACTAATAGAGCGGCACACGGATTGGAGATCCTCAGTGTACAATCCATACCAAAGAGGTGTGATGGTGTTTGCACAGGACTAGTGCATGTCCTTGAGGCGTAAAGTGTTGCATTTTAACAGTCCGCCTCTGTAATGATTTTAATTCTTTTTGTTTCTAAGCTAGAATAATAAAAAAAACATTAAGACAGTGCAGCTCTGCCATGGCAAGCATAAAAGATTTTAATCATTCAGCAAAGCTGCACCCACAATTTTTCTAATCAAATATGTCACCCAGGTATTCGCAGGAATAAGCTTGAGGTTCATTCAAATAAGAATAACTCTGTTTTGATTATAGAAATTAAACACTCTCTTGGGGATTCCTTGCAAAAAGACGTAGATCAGGTGTTTCTGATTACTCAACAGACTATGTGAGCATCGTTTTGATCTGACTTCCATCAGAATGAGCCTTATGGTCATAACAACAAGGGATCTTCAGTCGAGAAGATTCAAATCCCCTGACAGCTACATCAGGAAATTTAGCAGTTAAAAGTTAATGAGGTGGGGGGGGTCAACTGTGTAGCTAACATGCTCAGACCTGCAGTAAGGTGAGCTCTACTGCGCTGGACATCCTAGTGAACATAAGCGGCAATTAAATATAATAACTTTTAAAAAAGAAGCAAAACATTTGGTTGCCTTGATGATATGCAACATAGATTTCATTTTTAATGACCTTTAAAGCTTCCTTTTCCTTTCAAAAGCTACCGTCTCAAGTGAAGCAGTGTGGTGGAGGAAATGCTTTGAAGGTCACAAAATAGCCAGCAAACCAGTCATAAGCAGATATCACCTGTAATCAGATAACTGTTAATAAAACTGCTAATTAGAATAATAATAGACTGCAGCTAATGTTAATTTAAAAACTGATGGATAGTGTCAAAATATAATGGAATATCATGCTCCTTAATTGGTTAAATAATAAAATGTGTTAATTAAATAAGTTAATGTGATGCAGTTAAAAGTTACTGGGGATAATTAATTTAAGTCTTTGCTTGAAGCTGGAAAGAAAAATAAGTCACACAGAGGTCTTAGCCATACAAGGCAGGTATGAAAAATGAATGAAAAACCAAGCATGGCTCTATGTTTTTTTTTTTTTATCATTATAATTTTTTTATATATTCCACAAAAATTAAAAACAATGATTTTATTCAGTCCTGGTGCTCTCAGATTAACCATACAGGCCTAATAAAGATGATTTATCAGGGATGGATATACACGAGCCCACCATGTAGAATAAAACACACTGGGCCCAAATTTCAATAATTACATACTGTAATTATACTAAAGCTATATAGCATACTATGGTTGCCAATTTATGAGCCAATACGGTTTAATACAACAGCAATTCAATAAAGCCTGCTTTCAAGAGGGTTATAAATAAAGTTTTTGGGAGAAGTGTAGATTCAACTTTATGGCCATTTTGAAGGCTCTCACTAAAACAGATACAGTAAAAGAATTATTGCTCAGCTAATCACTCACTCATGATGGCATGGCCCTGGATGAAAAACTGTGGTTTCATGCCATAGGACTGCGTGTGTGTCCGACTCCCTGGTGTGCATTTCTACACCACCTTAAAAGCACAATTTAACCAGTCTTTCACATCAGAATCCTTGTCCAAACTTTGGAGAAACTCTTCTGTTGCAGTGCAGTCTGGGTAATTCAGATCTGCAGTTATTTTACAATGTATAAACTTACAGCTTCAAAAAAAAGGTCTTTTCTGGCCTTTATGCCATGCAGCCTATGCAGCCATGCAACACCAATACCAGGCTCGTCCCAGGTAAGTGCAGCAGCTAGTCAGGCCGACCCGTGTCACCATAGTCCCACCATGGCAACATCCTGCAGCACCCCCTACGTAAAAATATTGTTGTAGGACCAACACAATGTCAATATTGCATTCTGGTTGTCGATCAGTTAGAGAGTTTGTTTTCATTCACAGCATCATTTTACTTGTTTTGCCCAATAACAGATTATCATAAACAATATAATTTACTTAGAATGATAGAAGGGAATCTCCCCTGAAGCGGACAGCAGAAGCCTGTCCTTCTCGGCCCCCCACCATGACTTCAAACAAACTGACTTGCTTTCCCCTCTTGCCTGCCCTGCAGGTGTCACCGTTAAAGCATTTTAATCAGATTATTAATGGTTTTTTTTCCCCAAAGAAGAGTAACAAAAGTAACAAAAAATAAAGCGATCCAGTTATGTTTTATTTCAAGCAATTATACTTTTTTTATTTTGATTCTCCTCTTGCCTCAGAGAAAGGGCAACCTCCTCAGCCTCTATGGACCAGCCTGCTCCAGCATATGTGTGTGTGCGTGCGTGCGTGGGCATGTGTGTGTAGGTGTGTGGGTGTAGATGTGTGTGTGTGTGTAAATGGGAGGGCATGCTGCACAACACACTGTAAATTTAAACACAACCTAACTCTACACCCGATTGTGAAATATGGAGAGAATCTTACAGATTTTTATTGATTTGAAGAATAAAGTTGACTCGGCCAGTTTGAACTCTTCGGGTCCAGCCCACAGCCAATTGGCCTCAACAGTGGAAGACTGATCAATTTTTTGTCTTTAACCTTGACTCGAGACTAGCAAGAAAGTCTCGCCCAAGGACCAAGGCTGCACTTTGAGTCAGAAAGGGCTTGTACCAGGCAAAAATGAACTAACAATGTATCTGACTGATAACTTTTTGAGCTTGTTATATATCTGCAGGGGTGTGATCTGTTTCCATTAAATGCAGCCTTCCACTCATATATGACAACAACTCTTGCGCTTTTCCCGCCTACCTATGGAATCTGTATTAACTACAATGCCAGAGAAAGCAATGGAAGCTCTGTGACCTTGATTCGGTCTTACAAACTTTCTCTAAACTGCAGATTGAGCAGTGTGGGTGGTGACACATCTTCGCCTCAAAGTTAACCATGGATGTATAAACTCTGTGCATCAAACTGACCTTTAAGAACGAGTACAAGACAATGACAATAACTGACGTGTTTCCTGTAAAATGTTTCACTTGACCTACTTAAATCGACAGTCTAAAGATACGGGGTACTTTATGCTGTATAGATTTAAAAGCTCTGTAAGGCAAAAATTCACAAGCATACACAATCAATGTAATTTCAGTGCAATAATAACCACAATATTGTTGATACATCTTTTTTTACACTCTAATTAATATACATTAATAAATACTTAAGTGGGAAAAAGCCACATTAAGAAAAATCTTTAAAAAAAACTCTTAATTGTCACTATGCCCTCTTGTGGCCTATGAGGCACATGACAAGTAAGATTAGATTTAAAAAAACTCCCACCAACATTATTGTAAAAAAAAGAGAAAAGAAACTGTTAATAAAATCTCTCATCAGGCAACAAATGGAGGTATACTAATGGGTTCTTTGAAGACTCCGGAGCTCAGTGTAGCCCACGTCACCTGATGTGTGGACAGGAGTGAGATGAGCCAGTCACAAAGTGGACTGTGCAATCACAGTTAAAGAGGCTGATCAAAGCGCCCTTGGTTTAATCAGCCTCTTAAACTGTAAATCGTGTCAGATTTTCACTCTAAAAAAAATGACCATCTAATGATTTCATCATCATCATTAAATGAGGAGTTTAGACCGTTTGAGATGTTTCAGCCTGTGGCCTGGAGTTTATTTAAAAGTGGATCTGGTGGAGACAAAACAGCAGAACCAAGGGCAACAACAGCACGGATGGAATATTGCCGTGTTGGTTAAGTGTTTCATAAATTATGGGGACCAGTACATTGGAAATTCTACATAAGTGCACAAAGAAAAACTCTATTTCCATCAATTTTTCATACCAGATACTATAGTTTGATTATCTCAGACGCGTCACTGGAGGTAAATAAAGATATGGATGTAAAACGCAGTTCCAATGGCATGGCATGAATAAAATTATTTAACTGCTAAATATAATAACAATGACTTGTTGTTTTGATAAGTTTAAATATATACAAATAATGCAGGGAGGCAACTTTCTTCAGGGAGGGTCACACAGTTCGCAAACTAATTTCATTTTACTTCCCTGGATTGAGAGGATGGTTTCTACTCTCTGAGCCACTTAAAAATCTTCCAGCAGAATCTGAAGCAACACCTGCAGACAGACAAGCCTCTATTACCTTATTGAAAAACATGTCAATCGACTTAAGTTGCAAATGCCTCAATCAGTGCTTTCACGTGTTGCACTTGGACTGATGAATCTGCATTTTCATTCTCCGCAGCCTCAGGTTGTTAATAACTAAGACAATGTTGTTTTGGAAATTTCAATCCGTGAAACGAGTTTATCAAAAACAATGAGGTCATAATAATGATCTCATTTTGTTATAATCAAGACTACCTGTAACATAAGCCAGACTAAACAATAAAAACCTTTGCATAAACAAACATCATGGTCTTGTGAAGCCCAAACAAGGGGTGATTCTGTTTACAACTGATTAAATTTATTGTTTAGAAAGCAAGGAAGTGGAGTAAACACAAGCTGACATATCGTAAAAACAAACGACAATACGGACTACAGACAATAGGTTGTAATATGCATCACAGATCGAGGTTATAAGTGTGGATTTTGTGGTGCTCTTCTTCCGTTTTGTCCTCTAGGATACAATAAACAGCTGGCTTTGAACTGCCATCATCTGGCTTCTCTAAAATAATGCTCGTAATCAAAGTGAAATTTCAGTAAACAATTTCAGCCAAGAAAACACAGTGTTTCTCTATATTTCTACTTGCATGGGTTTTCCAATTATTCTCCATACACGCCGTGTCCTCAGCACTGTATGGGCAGCACTGTTTGCTGAGCGTTTTTTCGTCGAATCCTGTTTTTCAGCTCCAGATCTGATCTGTTATCAAACAGACAGCTCGGCGTGGTGCCTCGAGCACAGTCAGTGCCAGACTGTTCATATCCTCTCTCACACACTTGTGCTGCCCCAATGCTACTTTTGTGGTCGAGATACATTTCTGCAGTCCTAACTTCTCATAAGCGCCACCAGAGCTGAGAAAATTCAGGCTTTATGATTTAATACATTCACCTTATACTACAAAAAAAGGTGCATCTGTTCAGGTTCTCCATATGCCAAGAATAATAAAATTATTTAAAACAGACCTCAACTTATGTATACTTGGTATCCCCCTGATGTTCTTTGGAATGCTAATATTGCTATAATATATGCTAAACGCCCCATATAACACATGCAAACACATACATCTGCATAACCACACACACATGCACAAACACACACACAGATAGATACCGGTCAGCCAGAAACTTCTCCAACTTGAGCTGAAGGTGAAGGTAAACAATGGGGTCATTGTTTTTGCTGCAGATGAGGCACTCATGTAATGAATATGCTGAACACAAAGAGATACACAAGAGACATACATTTGGCTGAGTGCAACATGTCTGTCAAATTTAACTCGTGCTTACATATTGATGTTTCCACTGATAAAGTGTACAGTACAGTTCAAGGTCAGTTCTAGCAGCTTTCACTTTTAAAGTAGGGATTTTATGTTTTACTTCATATAAATGGACGTCTGTAACAGTCATTCAAACTGGGTTGTTTTTCCTTAAACACTGTAATGATTTTGTTGTTTAGTTTCGAGCATTTACTCTAATCTTTACCAACTGTGCACTGAAAACATGTGCTGAACTTTCACAGCAAAGTTCACCAGAGTCTTCCACTCAGCTGAGAGCCTAAGATACTCTTATCCAGTCTTCCTGCACCCCCGCTACCACTAAAGGGATTCCTGTAAAGAATAAATGCTACTGTAGATGATCAGAATCTTCTCTTGCGCCATCAGCAGGTTAAGTTTACACTTATTCACTTAATATCTCCACATCCACAATGGATTAACTTCCATTGCTCCTGGATGATGAATCCTGAGGACTTTGGTGAACCCCTGACTCGGTTTCTATTGCCAACACGAGGTTGAAATTTATGTATTTTGGTGAAATTCCTCAGGAACTATTGAATATGACATAAAATCTATTACACACAATCATGTCCTCTTCAGAATGAATCGCAATACCCTTTCTGTTTATCTAGTGCCACCATCAGGTCAAAATTTTAATTAAATTAAATAACTTGCTGCTTCACTTAAAACTCCCTCAGCTGTAGTTTGAGTTCTCTGCCAGTTAGCAAATGTTAAAATGGTGGATATCATAAATATTATACATGCTTTGTAGCAAAGTAGCATTTTGTCTTGTCTGTCCATTCTCAACTTCTAAGATGTTTTTTTGTGCATGTAGCTCACAATAATCTTGTATCCATAATCCACAAAACATGTCAAACTTTGAGAATAATTGTAATCATCACTGCTTTTGAATGTATTAACATCATCAAAAACATGTTTTTTTCTGGTTTTTATTTACAGAGGACATACTTGTTTAATTTTGTTTTTAAGTGTTTGCTGTTTCTTTGACAAAAGAACTTACACGGGGGTAATCTTTGTCTGTTTAGTCATGATGGTAAGACCTGATTTATCACTGAATATATATGTACAGAGTGCTTCTCCTGTTTATCCAACCAAGTCAGTGTTTCCTCTGCCAGTAATGTAAAATGCATCACTTCCCATGTGTCTGCAGATACGTGATTTAGAGTAATAAAATAGACTGTTTTTTATAATTATTACTTGGATGTTAGACTCTTGGTGATGTGGAAACTATTCAAACGTATGACATGACTCATTAGAAGGTATAATAGTTCATTGCCTTGTTTATACTCAGCTTTTTTAAAAAAAGAAAGGGGGGGGGGGTGTAGAGCATTTTGCTCTGAAAGTTCCCAGTACACCTTGCTGTTTGCCAGATCACAGCCACAGAAAATGTTCCTACGAATAAATTTAGATCAGAATTGTGAGAACAGGATCTCAGAAGGAAGAAACCGTCCAAAAGATTAATGGCATAAAAAGGGGAGGCAATGGGCTACCCAATAAAGTCGATGTTAAAGCAAACAGCCAAAGCTCTCTCACCCCTGGCCCAGATCTATGGTCTTACAATATTAGTGTGTGTGTGTGTGTGTGGTTTGGTTGGTGAAGGTAAGTTGGAGTAACTATTCAACATATGCACACACACCCCCAAACAGAAAAACACAAACATATGTCCGCACATATGGTCCATACAGTGCCTCAGAAACATACGCATGAAAGAGTTCGTAGTGTAAAATTTGCTGGTTACATCTCCCAGTAAATACAGTTTACATTAATGTCTTTTTAATGGCTTTCAAAGTGAGATCTCCCCAGTGCCAACTCCTCCTCTTAAATACTTGTTATTATCATTCAAACAACACTTCCTCCTTAAACCTGGAGGCATTTTTCATCTCAACTCTCCATGTCAGAATTACTGAATAGGCATTAAACAAGTAAAATGATCTATGAATGAGAGTAAATGACAAAAAGGGGAAAGCAGGAGCATCATAAAACCTTCCCCTCACTGAGCTGCATTTACTTCAAGAACTCTTTAAAATACATGCCTAATATAGCAATAAATGTTGTCACAATATCTCAGACCTGTGCTCTGGCACAACAATTCTTCAAAACAAATGCTGAATAATGCAAAAAGCACTGCAGATCTACTGTAATGTTAGCATATAAAGAGTCTCACAGAAAAGGGTGAAATATATGTAAAATAGGATGAAAATATAAACTCTGTATTCTGCACTCAGTGGAAGTTAAAAAAATCAGATTTAAAGGAAAAGATAGTTAACAAAGTGGTTAAATATGTATTAATAGATGTGCATTTTTATTTGGTCCCCAATGCATTGATTCATATTTCATTTGAACATAATATTTTCTAAAATATGCCCAAAAATTATTAGACAATGTAACATGACTGCATTTTTGTGTCCCAAGAGTTTGCTGCTGAACGTAAACAGAAACACTAAAACCCATAAAAAAACACACACACCATCTCTACTTATAGAGTTTATGCAGTCATAAATATTTAAGGTGAAATATCTGTGAATTTCAGCATCAAAATAAAGTATTTCGTTTCCCAGAAAGATGTCAAGCAGTTGCTGTATTAGAAAAAAAACAATCACAACCGTAGCCAGCAACATAAAGAAAGGGGAGTAAAGAAAGGGGAGTGTGTGTCCTGCCTTAAATCCGTAACATCATTCTCAGATTTAATGGTATTCTTCCTTAATTTGAATCAAATGGATGAGAATTTAAAACAGCATCTAAAATGAGCCCACTGAGCTCCTGTGGGCCGAACTGAATAGAAAGCTGTAAATGACCTGTCTGTAGAAAATTATGTCCACGGTAAATGTGAGAACTACTTTTACTGTTCTCTCTATAATCACGAGCACTCTTTTCAATTTCATTTAGTTATGCTTTATTGGCAAAGCTACAAAATACAGCGTGGCCAAATTAAATGTTGCCAATTTAAGAAAAACAGCACAGAGAGTAATGAGGAAGCGTACGACTCTCTCTTTTTCATTTTCCTGCAAGCACATGTGGAGCTACATGCAAACATACACTCCCACCTGAGCATGCATGTGGAAGCACACAAACACACACTAACACACCGCATCCCACTCTTCCTATGGGTAGGTCAAAGGTCTAAACTGTCTTGTCATTCAGTCTAGTGCAGAGTCTGTGTGCATGCATGTATGTGGGGGGTGCACGATGAATCCAGGTGCTCTCCAGAAGGGAAGATAAAAATCTGTTGTCTGCCTGTTGGGCCTCTGGATCTGCCAACAGGAGCGAGGGTGACCCCAACAACCTGTGTCCAGGCACGGTGCGTTTAATGGCTTAAACTTCCTCCACATAGCAAGACACAGGCAGGGAAACAGGCAGCAACATGTGGTAGTGAGAATACAGGAATTTATCTCGTTTAAATTTACACATCGTAAACCTTCATAAACAGGCGACGAGTTCAAGCTTGATATCTTCATTTAGCTTATGTTTAATCACAAGCAGCTAGATGTTAATGTATTAAATGTCTTTCATCAATTACTGTGGATAGAAAACATATGTTTCTCTAACTTAAGACCTCCGCTATACATACTGCAGTAATTCTGAATTCATACTGTAATATATAACCTACTATACAGCCTAAAATTACAGAAACACCCCGGGCAGATTCCTTGTAAATAATCTTGTAATGCACGCGGGAGAAGCTGCTCACTATAACGGTTTTCCTGTGGGCAGCTTTTACAGAAATGTTAAAGAACTCTGCAATCACCATTTGGCCTAGTTGGTAAAGGCTAAACTCATGCTGCTCATCCAGTTTTATGTACATAAATAAACACCCCCAAGGACCAAACATTTTATTGGTCATAATGGAATACCGTTAGCATTTTGAAAGCTCAAAAGACAATTGAAACCATATTAGAGGGCGTGAGAGATACCCATGTGTGTGCACTCTCATTTGTACGTCTGCCCGTGTGCGCATACTTGAATGTGTGTGTAAGAGTGTGTGTCCAGGCGGACCTGGTTTCGTTTAGAGGCTGCATGATAAAATGGGAGGCAGCTGAAGGCAGAGCTGGAGCTGGAGCTGGTTAGCGGCTGCCGGCAAATGGAGAGAGACCAGGAAGATTTTTATCAAACACACATGGACGTTAGAGGGGGGGGGATGCCACTTATGTTTCCCAGGATGGCAACTTGCACACGCACACACAGACACACACACACACAGATTCAGAAATATGCAAACCAGCAGAAGAGCACATAAGCATGTTCATTTTAAAGTAATAATGCAAACACAAGGAACCTGCAGGGAGGAGAGGAATAAACACAGAAAAGGAAGAACTGTGCTGCAGCCCGGAGAGAGCTTGTGAAATATAAACAAGAGAGAGAAATAAAACAGCCGTAAAACTCTTGCAAAACACCATCACTGACTTTTTCCCACTGTGGTGTTTAGCCAGCCGTAATATGTCATGGTTTCATTGTGTCTGTAATCTGATAAGGCTTTATGGCTCCTCCTGCTATTAGCGTCATCTATTGTCATTTGAGGTGGCAGGATGGCTGCCTGTGGCACTGACCTCTTGCAGATCCCACACTCTCCCGCGGATGACAGATTGAGTTAAGGGTTACGCCTCTTTCTGACACACGAATCTATCTAAGGACGCAGGGCAGCTGTAGAAGAAGTAAGTAATAGTTGTGTTTTGCTGCTGCTCGCACTGTGGAGGAGAGAGGAGGAGGATGAGGCGAAATACACCACGTTTTGTCTCCCCCAAGAGGCAGGAGGCTTTTTCTGCTCTTTACACTCACTGGACCTCCCTCTGTGTGTCTTCCCTCTCTGCTTCCCTCCGTTTCATTCCACATCTCCAAACCAAAACAGACACCACATGTGGTGGTGGCGACCTTTCCCGCGTTCATCATGTCTTGAACAAGGTTTAGTTGGGCTTTTCAGAGCATGGTCCATTTGGCTTTATAGGCCCATTGTAAGGTTAATTTAATTCTAAAATATATGTTTATTTCACAGCACATCCCACAGATGAATTCCAACTACAATGATGCACCAGTCATAGTTTCTTGTAAATTCAATCCATATGGTTATGATTTATGCCTTGTCTGCTTTTTCACGCTACAGTAATGCCATGAAATTTTTGAATAGACATATCTCCACAGTCACTAACTCCCCATGACCTCAGCTTTTCAGTCAATGATAAATTGAAAAAAACGGGGAAAAAGGATAACATCTACTACGCTACAGTAGGATGGCTTTAATTAAGCTGGAAAGAGATAAGTATCCTCTTCCTATACTTTTACGCTTAAATGAACACACTGTTAATGTTTGGTCCCGCAACTTATCCCATTGCAGAAATTAACAAGCATTTAGATCATGTTTCTTTTCAGTATTTATCCATGGGAACAGTGCCCTCCTTTTCTCCTCCTCTGTCCACCTTTTTCTGGTCTGAATTAACTGGAAACATGTTTCCACAACTGATAAGTATCAGAGCAGACAGGCCACGAGATTACTTAGTATCTTAGAGCTTCTTCTTTTTTATTTTTCATTTTGGACAGAAGATAAGAGAGGGTTGAACAAACACACCGAACCCTCGGCTGCCCCGCTGCCTATGGAAGGTCACATATTTCTGGTGTTCCACGGAGGGGGGGTGGGGACTCCCACAGAAAGAAAAACTTTTTTGAAATGAATTTGATACCACTTAGCTCGATCACGTCAGAAAACATGTTGCTGCTTTGACATAAGACATGCAATGCTTGTGTAAGCTGCGAGGAAAAAAAAAATGCCCAAATGGATCCTGCGAGGTCTGACTGGTATCGAAGAAATGTAATTCTATATTCAGCTGATGGATGTCACGGATGCATTATAATGATTACTTGTAAAGTGGTGGAACACATTTAATAATCTTCTAAATGCTAAAAGCTTTGAACTTTTCTGTCCGGTGCTCCATAGTTAATGGTGCTTAATGAAATAATACAGATGGCTGTGATTGACCACCACAGAATACTCTGTGGTGGTCAAAAAGTAGGAGCATGCTGAAGACTTAATGGGTATGAAATGTTTGTGAGAAGTATTTTTAACTTCCTAACAACAGGAGTGCAAGTTTGTTTTTTTTTAGTTTTATTGATTTACTTTAAGAATAGAAATAACTAGGGTGGTACTAAGTGTCTTTTTCTCATATATAACTGTTGCATGTAGTTGAGCTCTTATTCAGTTCTTTGTCCATAGTCATCACTCTGTGGTCTTGCTTAATGTCCCACCCACAGCACCATCTGATTGGTAACACACCTTAAGTTAAAGCCTGACAATATTTAAGGCCACTGTGCCACAGAACATGAGCACAAACTGGAGTTTTGATGAGCAGGTGGACCAGTGCCTGGAAGTGAAGGCAGCAGATACTTTACGTGACCATTTGATCTCACTAATTCATTTTGACAGGCTTCAAGTTACACGCTTGTGTCTCAACCTCAGTGGTTTGGACCAATCAGCATCCTGTGAAGAACTACCAGAAGTCATGGGTGACGTTTAGGTGTGACAACCGATGAGAGTTTGTTCGCAACTACAACTACGGCTCCTCAAGAGTATTCATTCATAGAGAGAAAAGCAAAGAACGGCATTCAAGTTTTTTTTTTATGGAAAATATGTTTTTACTCTTCTCCCAACTGGCTTTGACAGTTTAATATATCCACTGTCTCTGCTGCTAACACTCTCCTCCTCCTCCACTGAAATTATCCTGTGAATGACAGTGATAGACAGGTGATTCGTCCAATCACCTGCCAAGTATTTTTTTGTAAGCGCCTTTTCCAAACTGTTTTCAAGGTTGACTCGCCCGACAGTTCTGTGTAACAAACCATCTGGCGTGTCAGGTTAAGCAGATACAGCTGCAGCCGCAATAAACAAAACAATCATATAATCTATCAAATGTTAATTTGAAGTTTGAATGTCATGGCTCTGACCAAAGCTTTGAAAGCATGAATTATTCTGCACAGCCCTATAACTAATGTCATTTTCAACAGAAATAGTCTATCAATTATTTCAACAGAAGCAGTTCATCATTTTGTCTATAAAACATCTCCAGTTACTCCTTTTTGTCCAACCAACTGTTTAAAACCATATGTCTGAATTTATGATATGAAACAGGGGAAAAACAGTGATTTTGCCTAGTTCCTGTAATTTTTTTAATTTGTTTGGACAGATTTGCTCGTTATAAGATGAATGATCGTTCAAACAGATGCAAAAGAATTTTGACTAAGTGATTAATCAGCTGTTTCAGTTTACTTTAAGTGTGCTTTCTTTATCATTTAATGATATGAAATTTGCAGTTTTAGACAGTAGCACAAATTTTAGACAGAGTCAATAACATAATAACTACTTACTTTAATTCTTGCAGTCTCACAACTGTGCACAGTGCAACACAACTGCAGATCAGGTTAACAAATAATATAAAGCTAAACTATGAAGTTTTAATTCTTACTGTTAAATACGAAGTAGATGTTGAGTAAAACTCGAAAACATGTTGTCACTTGACATTGTGTCCTCGCTAACTTTATTCATAAGCATTAATAGGTCATCTGCCATGTTGGTCTAGCAGGTGAGGAGGTGGTGTGTCTTCAGCTGTTTTGCATCACCAGATAATGAGATGCTCTCCTGACCTCAGCAGTCGCTTCCAGTCTGAAATTGATCGATGAGAGCCACCCTTTGAACCTTATCTGGTGTTGGGCTTTGCATTATGGCTCTACATCTGGAAGAGAGATCAGGGCTTTTGCATGGAGGTTTGGATGAGGACGTGACCAGACTCTATTGCTTGGTGTGTAACTGCCAAGCCACCAAAGTTGCTCACTTCCTCCACAAGTTTCCATCAAGGGAAAAACAGCCTCTGATGTCTGACATGTCATGGTTTGGTGATGTATGAGCTATGAGACAGAGACTTTAAATAGAAGAATGCGCTATTTGTGTTTTTCTCTTTATTTCTTTGAAGTCCCTGAGTATTAAGATGTATACAATTTTTATTATAGCTGTTAAGTTGGAGAAGATAACATCAAATTTTATGCTAGCATTGGGCAAAATTGTAAATCAGACATAAATTTTACCTACTTATGTCTGTCAGGGCTCTTCCTGTGTCGGAGGCCCTTTCCACATTCTCAAGAGGATTTCCCAGTGATTTACATCTGCTTTTTTTCAGTCATGTCAGATTTTCAATGCAGGGGTTTTGGGGGAAAAAAAGCCTATTAGTGGGATGTTAGTGGCAGTCTTTTCTCTTAGGTCCCCTCAGTACTTCTCTGAAATGGTACTTTGTACCATCAAAGAGTCTCACGGGCAGGATAATGACAATCGATGCTCTTTTCATCAGCACAGCCATCATGTACAGTGGATTTTCCAGCTCCACAGTAACGTAAAAGTTAATATTTCTCTATAACTGGAACGGCCGACAATTTTCAAGTTTATTTCACTAGAACTATATTGGCAGATCCCATTTTCTTCACAAATTAAACATGCAGATGGAGGCCAGGCTGATTGACAACATCAACAATGCTTTTGACTGAGTTTCAGCTTATCAAACTAGTTTCTGTTTTCTATAAACCATAAACACAGTAAAAGACAAGTCCAACTCCAAATAATGAGTATACAGGTCATATACATTTATTATGCATGTTCTGCAGGCCCAGCGGGGAGCTTTAATGCTTCTGCCAAAGACCTAATCATCGTCCGTGACTCTGTTAAGCTCAGTGAGTTGAGAACCACAACTATTAGTAATTAGCTTGCTAGGTTTAATAGCATGTATGATCACTAGATTCATCCTGCACCCAGAGCCCGCTGGCAAAACAAAAGGTCCCCTTGACTAAATTTCCATAGTTGCCTTGGTTCTGTTTCTGTAATAAAACACAAGTTGTTGTTATGCCTTGTTAAAGTCCAAATAAAAGCCTGAATATTGTGTTCTTGGAAAAATAAAGGTGCACAGCGTACTGGATGCGGGTATGACTCATAGAACTGAGTGCTGCTTGTGATTAGGGATTTTTATGTAAGCTGTATGATGTTATTGCCGGTTATGTGCACTGTGTGCCTTGCAGATAACACAGTGAATGTACGCCTTCTTTGAGCACATGTATCAGCCTGTGTGTGTGTGTGTGTGTGTGTGAGTTGGTGTTTTTATGCGTATGCATTTGCATGAACTTGTAAAGTATATAAAGAACGTTTTTTTTCTGATTCTTTTTTTTCTTTCTGAGAAAAAACCACCACTGAACCGACCTTCAACAATGATGCTTGTTTTCAGACTCTCTGTCTAACCACTGACAGACGACATCCAGTTTCAATTACGGGCTCATATTAAGCCCCCAGCAGGAGGCCTAATTGGAGTGGTTGTACATTGTTAAGGGTTGAGCCAAAAACTGTATTTAAGTTCTTGTTTTTTGTGTTGTTACATTTTTAAGTACTCTGATATCTTGTAAAATTAAAGGACCATACAACTTGTACTGTTTGTGACATTTTACAAGAAATTACACACATTTAAAAACAATTGCCAACAATTTTTAAAGCATACTAACTGTTGTAGTTTTTTTTAAACATCGACATTTTACCAGGCATGAAAACAAACATGTCAAACACGCAACGGTACAATTTGGAAAACCAGCGGTGAAGTAATGTGTAGTAATGCTATTTATAGTCAATGGGCTAACACATTTGGAAACACCAGTTAAATCCTTTTAATGCTCGATAAAAATGCACCTCACAAACCTGTTTAAGAATTTGCATCACCGTTGTAGTTGAAATTCACATCACATATAGTATTCATAGAAGCACATCACTTCATTAATCTTCTGTCATCAGGTTTAAAAGAATCCATTAGAGCTAATTATACACAATTAGGCAGCGCAAAGAAATGATCTTATTAAGCATATCTAACCAGATTACTTCTTAGAATTAGCCGTATATTCATTGTAATTATTGTAACAGCAAACAACAGTATTATGGTGAGGAAAATATACATTCTTACTGATCCAAGCAAATTAGATAAAAAGAGACAAGAACAAAGTAACCAAAAATGATTTATCTTTTAGAGAACATTCAGCATACATTAGACTGGAAGAAGCCAATGAGACGGCGTGATGTGTTGTCTTAGTTCGCGGATGTTCAGCCAATCGGTGGCTTGCTGAGGGGCTGAGTGTTGAAAAAAGGGCACCTGTGCCTCAATGGCCCCCCTACCACATAATGAAATATCCACATGTTCTACTAATTTGCTTTTATTGCGCTACCTACCTAAATGGGCTTGCATTTCACTGTTGCGTGAAAAATAATAAACACTGAATAGAAATAGGGGACCACGGCAAAACCACCGCCATTACTTTCCCCGACTCGTTCCCCCTCTGTCTCCCTTGTTTCTTCAGTCCCGGCCACATAGATGCCAATTAGGCCCATAGAGTAGAGCGGTCTCATATATATTCATAGCTGGTATGAATGACAGAGGAGTGATGATAATGATCACGATATGAGCTGAGGAAAGCAATTACAGTCACCGCTACCATAAATAGTAATTGCAAAAATCTCTATCATTACAAAGAGAAACCACAAAAACACTCCCTATACAGCCGGCACTCTGCAGAGAGAGGAGGGGACACGGAGAGTAAGTACAGCACAAGCTACTTTTTAAAATGAAAGTACTGTTTGCCAACTTTTCCCAACAAGTCGTTCAATAAGCACTTCAAATGAGTGGCCATGCAGATGGGTTATTGACTCTAATCACTGATCAGTCTTTTAGTGGTTTCTCTGAAATTGACTTTCTCCCTCCAGTTTTAAATGGTGTGCAAACGGTAAGGAGGAATAGCGAGTCAATTACACAAGTTACTGTATGTTGGTAATTACTTTATTCTGAAGATAATTTGGGTGTAATCGTTGCTTTTTTTCCCTTACTTATGCACATTCAGTGTGTGCAATATGGGCGAGTCTGTCTGCATGTCTGAATGCAGCTGTCTTTGTGTGAGCACGCACATGTCCACCTATATGCCTGCTTGTGCACTGATGGCTGCGGCAGCGTGTGTGTGAGTGTGTGTGTGTGGGAAACAGAGGGAGTGTGGAGTTTAGGGGGGTATGATTTATAGTGCTCTGCAGGTTATAACTCATTTCAAACTGAATTTCCTGCCTGTGTGATTGCATCCTTCCCTAATGCCCTTGACAGAATGGAAAGCACAACCGATGTTCCGTGTCTAAAGACAGACAGTTTTGGGTGTGACTTCTGAATCTGTGCTTATAAATTACCCCCTCACAAGACAAGTCGATTGTCCCATGAAGACCACAATAACGAATCACATTCTTGCAATGCAGAAAAATGTCTGCAAATAATTTGGGGGCATTCTTGGATAACACACCAGCAAAATTATTTATGGATCAAAAATAGGTGGATGGATGATGGAATTAATCGGCAATGATAGCCTGTAGTTTTGACCTTATAACAATCTTACAATGGATCACATTTAACTGAGGACAAACGCAACAAGCTGCCTCAAACTGAAAAATAGTGAGATATAAAAATGGTAATTAGGCTGCTTATGAGCCAAGTGAAGCTACATGGAAAACCATTTATACTGAATTGTCCCAGAGGTCAAGTTTTAAGCCATTCCCAGTAGCCAATGGGAAGGAAAAACCTCGCTAGCCGGATGATTTTATTTGTGGTAATTATAGGCTAATTTAGCGTCTATAAATAAAGCCAACCTAGTGGTAAACTATGGTGGCAGTTTTCTCCCTCTTTGCCCTGCAGCTGTGTGTTATCAACAACACACAGGGAAATATTCACCAGAGCAGAGCTTGACCAAGCCTAGGTACATGTATGTTTACACGCATGTGTGTGGACATGTGTGTGTGTGTGTGTGAATGTGCATGCATAACACGGTTAATTAATTGGAGAAAACATATCTAATAAATTGGGGAAGTAAGAAAATAGGGGTTTTTTTTCCCAGACACAGTGTCCTCACATTCTGCAGCCATTAAATTGTTTTAATAAATGCAGGTCAAAGCCTGCACTTAAATTGGATGTCTTTGATATAATAACTCTGCCTCAGCCTTACAAGCTCCTCCTGTGTGTGTGTGCTTGCGTGTGCTTGCGTGTGCTTGTGTGTGTTACAGTGGGTGAACAGGGTTGATGACGCTCTGACGCAAGCTGGACTGTTTCTGTTTTAAGCTTCATGCTCTGACGTCTAGCATATACCTTATTAAGTAGCACACATAGTTTTTGAGCATTCACACACAAATACGGTGGCGTATACACACACACACAAATACAGAGAGCATGGCACTCCTTGAATGAGCAGTATGTCCAATTTCTCAGCACATTACAGGGAGGATGGCCTTGTAAGTCTCTAAATGAAAGGCCTAATGTCCCACTATTGATTTCTCCTCCCCTAAATTGTACTTTATTTATGGTGATGTCTACCTTTTTTTTTTAAAAGAGAAGAAAACAAGTGAAAAGCCAGAGAAAGAACGAAACAAACAAGCAAACAGGCGGGCTGAATGTGCACAGCACCAGCAGGTGGATAGAAAATAAGGAAGACAAACAGCTGCAGGGGGATACAAACTAACGCGGAGAGAAAAGCAATGTTTCAGTCCCATCTTAATAATAAGATATGCTTACTTCCTCAACACACTCAGAACAGCATGAACTGCCAGTCTTCCTCCCTCCATTTAAAGCTTCTGGAACAAATAAGTGTAGAGGGACGCGCTCAGATTCTCCAAGTCCTTATGATAAAGGCTTGGAAATAACATGCATCTTAGAGTAATAAGTTAATAATAATGGCCTGTTTTTCTCTGGTTTTATGAAAGCCTTGTCTTTATCAACATCTGTCTTCCTGTTTCTTTTTTCTTTTGTTAAGATGGTAGTTCTGCTTTATTTGATAGTGATAGCTGGAGAGAGACAGGAGAGGCAGGAGGGAGACGAGATGACACACAGCAAAAGGTCCAGGCTGGAATGAACCCTGGCTGCTGCTGTGGGGAGTCAGCCATGATACAGGTGAGCTACCAGGACGCTCCAGCCAGCTTTACAAAGACTGATGTTTATTTGATCAGATGCAGCAAAAATCTGTTATTATTGAAACACTGGTAAGGCAATGTGGCAAGCAATGGTTATAATTGTTTTTCATGTTTATCAACTTCCTTATTTTATTCTAATATGGAATTTAATAATGCTGCTCGATTGATGAGCCTCCTGATTAAAAGTGAAACCGCCTAAAAAAACAGGTTTGTTAAATAAAATTTCAAATCTAGTTTACCATAAAAAGCTGTATTTTTCAGCATTTTGCTATGCAAACATGACTTGGTTTTGAATACATTTTCTGATAAAAGAGTATAATTGTAACATCAAAATGAAAAGATGTAGATCTGAAATCACGATTTTTGTTAGTTTTCCAAAATATACATGTTATCTTGGCTTGAATGGTGTGAAAATGATGATGTGGTTGCTAGGATGATACTTAAGCAGGTGTTGGAAAAATGTTGTTGTGTTTCCTGTCTTGGTTGGTTCCAACTGAAGGCATAATTTTGTAGACAGTCTTAATCTGCAATTTGTTGTCTTTGTGAAATCCAAATCGCTTTGATATAATAGACACCGTGTTTCCTATTTTTGTGAGGAGTTTCCTCAGTTTCAGAGGATAACACAAGTTCACTTTCAGCACTTTACGAGCAAAAATGAGCTTGGCATGGCTGCGTAAAACAAACTGTGTGTGGTTTAAGAGGAGGCAGCTAAGTTACTTACAGGCAAATTGACCAAAGACATTTGCATTTTGCTTGAATTAAATTGATCACAGCGTCTCCTTTTTGTTTCACTTATGGATAATGAGCACTGTCGTTGCTGACTCGGATAAAATAAATCCTAAATCTGCAGCTTCTGTTCTGAAGTTACACTGCTGTCTTCCAACAAACAGAACAAAAAAGACAGGGCAGAGAGTAGCTTTTGTTCCTCTCACTTTCAATCACTGTTTTTTTCTTTTCCAGAAGAACATCCACTGTGGCATCCACTTTCTTCTCTGAAAGCTCAAACAATGCTTTGTTGTGAGAAATGGGCGTGTATTGTGACGTGCAAGCCTGCAAATTGACCGGTTGTTATCTCGCTCATTTCTGCTGTGTGATAGGCTGTTAGATCAATCTGTCCCGAGCGAAAAACATCCACAGCTCGTCATCATTATTGAGCCAAGTTTTATCACGATCCCCTGTCGAGCCCTAATTGAAACGGTCTACTTTTATCTGTCCGAGTGATCTGCCTCAGCATGCTCGCTCCTTTTAAAGCCTCACCTTGCTACATTGCAACTTATGCGCTTGCACATTTTCACACCGGGCACTCCTTGGTACAATAACAATCTAACAGCTAGGAGCATCTCTGCTGCTGTAGCTGGAAGATTAAACACCTTGCTCAGAGGCTGCTGTCAAGAAATATGAAGATGCTTGTTTTCCCCTATCAGAGATTTTTCCCTGTTGCTTCCAAAGTTTAACCACTGACCTCTGTAAACACACTTCTGTTCTAAAATAATTCTAGTTTGAAAAATATGTCCGTTGCTGAAGCATGGGATATTATTTCTGTGCACAGATTGTCTTCTGCAATGTAGCCAGACTTTAGTGAGCAGCAATTTATTGGCCAAAGATGTTGTGCTATGATAGCTAACACTCCTGACCTTTTTCCTATAGTAGGTAGTCTATGCTATACAGACATCAGAGCATTACAGAAATATGAAACTGGAAATCAGCTGAAAACTATTTCACAGCAGCTAAGGAGTAATCTAGGTATCAGAGATTTAAAAAAAAAAAAGATTGGGTGAGCTTATGGGAGAGCGAGAAAAGTGTGAGAACACACATCCATGTGTTTTCCACTGTGTGTCCTTGTGTGTTTGCATGCATGTGTCTGGCTGTATGTGGGGAATGGCTGCAAAGTGGCCTACAACAACATTTAGCGCAAGTTCGAATGACCCCTAAAAGCTTGTGTGAGGTCATGTAATATTTGGACAGCCTAGTCCAATTTAGCCAGTCATATCTCCATCTGCTTTGCTCTGTATTTACCTCGAATGGGAATTGAAAAGTGAGCTAGGCCAGCTGTATGCATTTAGAGGTATGGCAGGGGAAGGCAGAGCCAATAACGCCCACCCTCAACCTCCAGCTTTGCCCCCCGTTAGCGTGCCAGTTTGTCTCCTCTAGCCGCCGTACACTGAGTCAAACAGTGTTCCTCCTGTCTCGCTGAACGTCTGGCACATTCAGGATGTTGATTCATTACCTGATGCTCATACCGAAGGTTTTCAACTGTGATGGGATGGAAAAAGTTCTATTGCAAATAGACATACATTAACCTTAACTTTTTTTAACTTTTTGCGTGACACCTTGAGACTTGTTGATGTTACCTGCTACATTTAATCAGCGCTGTGGGCCCTAAAACGTGGCCACATTCATGACTGTGAAGTTAGCTGGATGAGGTGCGAGTGACTCAACCAGACAGTCTGACAGAAAAGCAAACAAAGGTGACTGAATTTGAAAAAATGACATTTAAAATATTCCTATGCAACATGTTATTTGCATTTTCTACAAACCATCACAATTCTACTTTCAAAATAAATGTAACAGTCTTAATATGAAACAATAACAGTGAGTGTTTTAGTGCAACACAATTAACAATTTTTTTTTATTCCTATTGTTTTATTGTGAAGGAAAAATTTAAAAACTAGAGCAAGAAAAACCCAAACTACCTGAATGCACGTAGGCTGAAGTAAGACAATTTGTATTTTTATAATTTGGATGTGCTGCCCCTTTAGATATTCTCTAATGCCTTGTCTCAAGATTCTTCTCTTTATCTCCATCTTTACCCCGTAATATTACTCCATTTTCTGATAATTAGTTACATCATATCCATGCACAGTTTCTGCACCCGGAGCAAAAGTAAGTCTCAAATATTTTGAGTTGATGTTTCTGCTTATTTGATCACAAAAGGTCAACAACTCAAAATGATTACAGAGCAACCCAGCACAGGTGTCTAGAATTTTCTCTGCAAAAGTGTGTTTATGTGGTTTTGAAATGCATGACATATTTTTTCTCAGCTGTGAGCACACAAGTGTCACACTCAATATCGGAAGTTCATGTTCCTCACAGCACAGACATTACTAGCTAACAGCGAAGCCAAATAATGACAACGCGAGGCAAACAAATCTAGCCTGCCGACGCCAAGGCTGACACCCAAGGTCTTCCATCACTGTTCCACGGCTGCTGCTGCTGCTGCTGCTGCTGCTGCTCTACAATACATTTAAGAATTTACCCCCAAAGCCTGACACTGTGCAAATGTGTGTGCTCTTTTTTGTGTGTGTTTGAGAAACAGGGTGCATAAGAGAAAAATGTGTGTGTGTGATTGTGCAAGTCAGATAGCAGGCTGTGCCATTTTCAGGGGCATTGTGACATTTCTGCTGAGCAGTGGTCACCCATGGCGGTCGCTTGTGACGCACACGTGGCAGAAATGCTGACCCTGTTGGTCAATCTAACCACCGCTCTGCTGACACTTCACTTTCTGCAGGTTCCTGTGCAAATTCAAGACCCACATCCCCAGCGGTCAAGGCACGAGTCATTAACCTCATCATGTATGTTTAGCCAGCAAGCTGGAACAAAACACATGAACATGGTTACAGCAACATGCTGCCCTGCGTTTTGATCCTAAATGTACAATATGTAACATTTCCAAAAAAGTGTCTTAAAATAACTGTCTGTGTTTCAAATTTGGTTGAGCTGCACACTTAAATGATTACATCAAAGTTCAAACTCAGAGAATTCTGCATTTTTTTTAAGTCACAGTTTCAAGGGTGATGCCGGTCAGAAAATGAGGAAGAGAGTCCACAAAGTGACTCAACATAACATGAACTTTAATTACCTTACCATCCGTGAATATTTCTGCCTGAGTGAGTCAGCTAAATTTTCATCTGCAATGATGGCTGTTTAACAGTGAATTAAAAAAATTAATAACTCTATAATTTTCTAGATTGTAAGACTTGCAGCAGAAATTAGATATTGATTGCTAAGCATAATTTAAGCAAAAAAAAAAAACAAAAAACACAACTATTTAGTTAGAAAATCATACTAATCATACTATAAGTAAATGACAGTTTGTAATCAAATCTCCCCTCCTGGCATAAATAGTGTCCCTGCTGGTCATGTGGGGTTAAAGCAGGTAATTGAGGCATATTAGTCTAAATCTGTTGTGAAAATTGACTTTATAAACATTGCGATGTAAAATGATCAATTAAAGATTTAAGAAATTAATTTTAAATGAGCAGACTGCTGTGATTATGGCTCTTGTAATTCTCTTTAATTTCAAGACCAGACCTTTTCTTTTTTAATATGAATCATAATTTCTTTTCTCTTAGTCCCATCTCATTCAATTCAGCAGTGAAACACTCCCAACCTGCGAACTGAGCTTTGTTTGTCTCACACTATTTATTCCACTGAATAATACAACTTGCCTGGCTTTAATCTCCTCTACTATTGCTTCAATCTCTTCTTCCAAAAAAGTTTACTTTCTCTTTTGGCCCGTCTCTATTTCTGACTAAACCCTCATTTGTGCTGGCATTGTAAAAGAGGAAATCGTAAAGCAGGTGCCGTCAATTTGAGCTTATTTGAGATTTATAGATCACAGGTGCGTAAGTTATAATTGGGAATCTTTAGAACCTGCTAAAAGTACATTTTTTATGCTCAACATGTTTTTATTGAATCTAACGTAATCACACTGTCAGAAATGATCTGAAGATTTTGTTTAAGTATGAGTCCAAGCGCGGTTTTATAAATGGGGCATCAGGTTTTGGTTCTTAAAAAGCTTCCAGTGGATTGGTTTGGCTGTTTGTAGAAAGCAGTAAATCTGAGAATCAGAGAAAAGCTGGCTAATTCATCCAACATCACTGCACCCTCAACCCTGTACTGAATATTAATCAGCGAATGTTCCCAGTATCAAGCTGGCATCCAATCCAAACAGATGATGGATGGAGCACCAACTGGGCTATCTCTCTCCTCTCTTTGCTCTCTCTCTCTCTCTCTCTCTCTCTCTCTCTCTCTCTCTTCCTGCTTCATCTAGATATGAACAAATGATTTATATTTGGACTTTTTCATCCCACTGATAGTCATTTAACTTTGAGTTTAGACATTGTGTCCATTTTCTTTCTCTCTTTCTCTCTATAGACTTCGGCATCCGCACTGTCAAACAATTTGCTCTTGTCCTTCCCTCTAATTTGTGCTCTTTATCTGTCATATTCCTCCCCTGCAATCATAATGGCTCCCATTGTCTTGCTTTTGTATTCAGAACAGCAGAATATCAGGTGACATTAAAATACTAAAGAGCTTTCCTCAGTTTCAACTGATGGATCTCGATTGCATTTAAGTTTTAGCTAAATTCTGCCTTTTTGTCAGGGTTCACGTCCGAGGCCATGATCGGGCATTTTGAAAATTTTTCATCATTTGTGCAACCCTTTTTTTTCTATTTCAAAACTGATCTTAACATGGTAATAAACAACAGACAGTGTTTTTGCTAAACATCATGATGTCACAGTAAAGCTGAACTTTTGACCTTTTTTCATCTGTCTAATGTCTATGCTTCATTATTTCATTCTACTAGATCATTGTATAAAAATGTAGTCATAATAAGCAAATAAATTCTTAAATTATAGTAATAATTATGGTAAAAAAAATTATCATGTGAGATCACTCTGACCCTGAACTTTGACCTTTGCCCACCAAAATCTAATCAGTTCATTCATAAGTTCAAGTGAAACTTGTGCCAAATCTGAAAAATTCCAGGCAAACATAGAAAACTCAAGAAAATAATTCCTCTGAATGTTTGCTGCCTGAACAGGGGCCTTAAAACGTCTGTTGTAATCAAAGGAATGGAAATGAAAAAAGGATGTAAATATTCAATACAGCGCATTTGACGAATTAAATTTGTCAATACAACACAACAAAAGTCAACAGTCAGTAGACTCATAAATAAAGAGAAGGCCTCCAAGCGAGCAATGATGATGATGCAAGTGAAAACGCAGAGCAAAGTAAGTCAAAAGATATTATGATAAATGCAAATGCAGATTTTCCCTAAAGGTCCTTATTCTCTATTGTATGCAACCAAAGCTACATTACTGTGAACTGTTGGCATTCGTTTATCGCGTCATACTTGAATAAGAGGGTTTATCTCTTTCAACAGATAAAAAAATAATATGTCTAAGTAGAAATATAATCATAAAGCTTTTCTTTGAAAGATGAGACATAATAATAAAAAAACGAAGTTTTGGTGACACTGCTCCTTTGTTTTACTTTTATCTCAGTCTGCCTGCTCGCTGTCAATCCTGCATTCCCTGCAGACTTTACGGGCAGATCCTCCACGCCTCCCTGCATTCCTCCAGAAACCTGATTATTTTCTAAGCTTTGATAAGTGACTGCTGAGTTTAAAGGAGATGAAAAAAAAAATCAAAGAATAAAGAAAAAAAAACGAAAGCCATCATAGTCGTTTATGGCTCTGACCTTTTGCTACACAGACGGCACGCTTTATTATCCCTCATTCCAGCTCAGGACTCATTAGGAACAACGGTTCACTCTGACATGTGGAATTCTTCACACACACATCCACATAGACACAAATGCACATACCGGGGCCTATGGTGGTTATTAGTTTGGCAATGGTAGCGGGAATGACATCATGAGGCAGGCGGCGGTAAACACCCTTGATTGGTGGACAGCTGAGGCTGCCAAGAGAGTGGGTGTCAGTGTTGGTGGTCCACGGTCTGTTGCAAGACTCCTGCCCAGCAGCGACTGAAACGAATAAGTGCAATTCACTTTCCGCTGAGGTTGAACAAGCATGTGTACGACTGCTGGGACTGATTAGAGCGTTTGGGCTTGTTGTGTTTGTTTGAACGGAGGCAACTCACATCCCAAATCCTTTTCATACGACAACCTGGTCTCGTGCAGTTAGCTGAGTATCATAAATATATGGTTGAGTGATGTTTGGTTTGTAAAGTGAAAGAAACATGAGGGCCGGTGCTTTTCTGTTTGCTTTTTTCAATTTAAGTTGTTGAATGAGTTCGAACATGTGTGTGTGTGAGTGTGTATCGGAGTACTGCATTAGTGCATTTGCAGGGATTATTTAAGCTGAGCATTCAGCCTTTTGCAATTCAGTTAAGTATAATTGTGTTGTCATTTTCACTAGCTTATCCTGCAGCAGCTTAGTGTGCAGGAAGAAAGCAAAGAGAGGTACTACATACTGAACGAAGTGGTAAAATGACAAGAGAGGCACTGTGAAGCTGTGTGCGTAAATACAGCCTGCACATTTACTGTACGCTGCATGTAGCAGGGAGTTAAAAATATCTGTCAAAATGAATAATGCATTTAATTAATACAACTTTTACCTGATTACATGTCATCATGTCACTGTATTTTTGGGTGAAGTGGTGTTCAATCAAAAAACTTTATAAAAAAAACCAAACAGGTATTGATGCATTCTATTTGTAATTTGTGATTTAGCACAAAGTGTGTTTTTGTTTTTTTTTAACATTTAGACACATTCACAGTTAAAAGCAGTTACTAAAATTGAGGAAATATCCAGAAAAATAAATAGATGAAAAAATGCCAAGCTAGGGCTGCAACTGCAATTCTGCGACAAAATGAAACATGCAGAGTTGCAACCTTTAAATTTTCATCCATCCATCCATCCATCCATCTTCTTCCGCTTATCCGGGGTCATTACATAAATAACTTTGATTTTTAGATAGTAGAAAATTCTGAAAAATGCACATCACAGTTTCCCAGAACCCAAGGAGATGTTTTTAAATTGCTTGTTTTGTTCAACCAAAAGTCCAAAGCTCAAAGGTATTACATTTAGAGTGATGTAAACAGAGAAACAATAATAGCACCACACAAGAAAAGGACATAGGAGAAAAATAAAATCTCTTGTAAAACCTCCTAAGTATATGCGACTGTTGGGTCAAGAGAAACAGGATGTGCAACATGCAATAAAGAGTGGATATGATGGTGATGTGCTGTTTTATCTGAAGTAAATTGTTTGTTTGTTTTTAATGGGATGTTTTCTTTCTGTTTAAAGGAAAGTGGAAGAAAATGCAAAATGGATCCCACACGTTTGGACAACAAATGAAGGTAAATCTAGTAGAGAAAATAAGGAAGAAAATACTGCAATAATGCATGAAACTGAGCAAACCCACTGCTTTTCACAAATCACTGCTCGAGATACAGTGCACTTTATGAAGCCATGCTGGTAGCATGCCCGCACTTGATTAAAAAAAAACTGAATTTGACCAGGAAAACATATTGGCTATGGGATTGCACAGAGCGAAACAGACCCAGAGTTTATTTTTCTAACCTCTGACTCTGTTAAGCTGCAAGAACTCTTTCAAATCAGTGTTCAACCTTAAGGAAATGTATGCTAGAAGGCATTTCCCTAAAAAACTGCCTTATATTCTACCTTTAAAGACACTTTCTTCTTCGGGTTTCCAGGCTGAGAGGAGTATCTCCTTTCATTCGTTGCCTGCAAAAATAGAAAAATTCGGATAGACTTTCTCTTTGTTCTCAGGCTCAGTTAGGTTTGGGGAATTCAACAGCCGTCTGCTTGTGTTGGTGTGTTATCCTTGCATTTACATGGGCGTGTAATTGTTGAACTTAGCAGTGTGTTCATTCATTAGTGAGTGCTTACCTCCCTAGTCCCTCTCCTCATCTCTCTACATTAGCTCTGACAGTAATGACTTGCCAGGCCTAACCTCTTAACTGGCCTGATGCATGCTTGTGGTGAACCCACTCTAGCTGCCCAACTAAAATGGAAACATGCCGTTTCACTGCTCTGCCTTTTTTTTTCTCCTGTGTGAACTCCTTCTATATATTTTTTTCCTTTTAATTTAAACCCAGAACGGCTCCTCAGTCAGATTTTAAGAATTAATTAATTCATTCAACTTCCCAGAAAAACCTAGCAGTTTAGATTATTTGTTTTATTTTTGTTTTTCAAGAGCTGCTATTAACAAATACAGGAGCATTAGCAACCGCTTGTTTTTTAATGTGCATGTGGCAAAAGATATTCTAGAAACTAGTTATGCTGTTGCTCTAAAAGTGCTGATTACTCCACTTATATCACTAGAAAGTCACAGCTTTACCCTTTTTGGCAAAATGTTGTATAGTCTGTGTATAGTTAACAACAATTTTACTTGGATTAATGCAAACATCTCAAGATAACTTTCTCAGTATCTAAAACTATTGTACAGGCAGGGTCAGGAAATCCACACAGTGTTTTAGTAAATCTCAGAATAGTGAAATAGGAGGTTAAAATGACTGAATGTGGTTTAATTGCTCATGCATAAGAAAACTGATCCCTTTAGATTTTCACATCCTCTCTGTATTGTCTATCGTTTACAAAAAAATGAGCTTTAATCGAATAAAGTCCAGTTCGCTGCAGCCTAAACGCTGTTGCATTAATGACAGAGGTCAGGACATAATAGCAGGGTATCTTCCCATCTGCAGAAAATACAGCAAATCCTTTTTATTAAGATATTGCAGCATCTCAAAATCACACTTGATCTCACAAATTTAGTTTATTCAGATGTTTTCCGTAGTCTCCAGCCAACAATCCAATTAAGCAGCAATGGGAGAGGGTGGAGAGGGGAAATAGGCTGCTATGTTAAATTACTACATCAGCATGGATAAAGAAATTTTAGTAATTTAATAATACCTCAACAAATGTGGGCTTTTTTTTCTGGGAATAATCCAATCAAGCAGGGCCTAATAAAATGGTCACATTCTCTGTAGAACAGTCTGGATTTTAACCACCACAACTTTGAACCAGGACCATATATATATATATATCACACATAAGTAAATATGCAGCATATTTGTAGAGACCAAAAGGTGTTATTTACTGCATGCATTCGGGTCTGGGGAGAGGCAGATTTTTTTTTTTATAGTATCAGACATATGCTGCAGATTCATGGAACATATTCATAAGGGTCTTTTCGGCCTTTAGGGCTCTTTAACCCTCACTCTATCCAGAGGGCGGAAAAGATACACGAGTTCAGCTATATGATTCCTGACTGGACTGCAGAGATAAGAGAGTCCAAATAAATCTCCACCCTCCAAATGGGTTCCAGTGACAGAGGAAATAAAGAGGTTTTGGTTGGCCAGTCAGATGACTGACGTCTTGGTGCCGTTCCCACCTCGGTGACCAGCAGATAAACCCAGGATTAGAGAGAGCGAAACTATTAGACTGCTGCACACGCACCTACATACACTCACACAGACACGCACATGCTCACAAAAAAATGCATTAACTCAGGAGTAAAGGCATCATGTCCATACAGAAACACACACAAGCGCATATATTTATTAACAAATTCACATTGCATAAGCACATCCCTGCCTGTGACACAAATCTGGTCATTATTTTTAATTCCAAATCAAATCACAAAGCTTTAGAATTATGATTTACACTATTACCCTGAGATCCCACCCCTCTGTGCAATAAGAGGATCACAGGTCAAGCAACAAGGCCATTATCCCTCACTGGCTTCCCACCTGTAAAAACCGCTAATTAGGTTTGTTTGAATGCACAACCAAGCTGAAGGCACCACTGCATGGGACTGAACACTGCTCTCTGTTGTAGCTGGCCACCATTTTTTTTCCTCCCTTTACCACTCAGAACCCCAGAAATCATAATTTATCAGAAACCTTAGGCTGCTAAAAGGCTTGGATAAAGCCAAAGGGGAAGAAGAAGAGAGGCAAAACAGAAAGGGAAAGATGAAGGGAATGCCAGAGCAGAGAGTGGAGAGATGTTATCGGGGATCAGAGACTCTGTCTGAGCTGCGGACCTCTCTGCGTTGTGAACTCCTGGCGGCCTGACCTGAAATGATTCCAGTCTGTCCCTTGCTGGTGGAAAGACATCCAAGAGGAGATAAAGCTTCATAAGGTATACACCAGTTTGCTATGTCCACTGAGAAACAGAGTGTAACAGGCTAATCCTATAGATATTATACTGCCACATGAAACAGGGCAGTCTAACTTTTGGAGCAGTTTTTTTTCCCAGACACAAAACTCAGGATGAAGTTTTTAGCCTCTAAATTCAGATTCACTACAGCATCCAAAATCCAAGAAAACAGATTCACATGTAAACATTTTTGTATCCAAAGTTTTCATTGAGCTTAATTGCTAAATTGAGGAAAGGCACCGTGGATAAGGTTGTGTGAAAGCTTAAATATATAAAAAAAAAGAGGTCAACTAAACCGAACAACCAGGTCAACTAAACACTTTTCTCCTTAAATAACAGAATCCTGACAGAATAAACAATCCTGAACAGTATGAACTGAGCTAAACCTAACTAGCCTTGACTGAAGCAAGCCATTAGCAGCAGACATAAAACATTAAAATTACCCTATTTCCTCCAATATATGGTCTTGTTATAAGACCTATGAGGTGGCTGTGCACACAAACCTCCAGAGACGAAATGCAAACACCACAGACCCAAGAGATGCAATCATCATTAATGCGGTTGCTCTAATTAAATCACCAGTGCATACTGCTGAGCCAGCTGCCAGTTATATGATAGTTTTCCTGATGGCTTGTCCAGTAGGGTCTCTTTAACCATCAGTCTAGGTCCAAAATGGATTGTGAGCCTGTTAAAAGTTGGGTCCTCATAGAGCAAATGGACTAAGATGTTTTTATGGCTGTAACTCTTCAGTTTGTAGGTGTTGTGGTGGCCTTTGTTCGGAAACTTTTTGATGGAATTTGAAACTGTTCTGCATTTTTCATATGCTTGATTTAAATCAAACATGATGTGTTTTTGTTGATTTGATATTGGGATTACATAGTGTAATGACATGCTAATATTATACAGTATTGTGCCTGATCTGAGAGTGTAACTACAACAAAAATAAAGCTTAGACTTGAACACTATTTCATCTTTGGAGGCATGTACACATCTAAGCTCTTCCTTTTACTCTGATTTGCATCGCGTTGCTGTTGGCTGTTTATTATCCCTCGAGGATAATGCAGTGCAGTTGTGCAAATGCTGCACCCTGGAGAATGGCCCTTATCTTCAATGGCTCTGCAAAACTCCAGCTGTTTTTTAATTGGTTGCAGGGCGGGTGAACAACAAGTACCTCCCAGTAGTGCTCTGTTCAGTGATGGAGAAGCAGTAATGCGTGGCACATGGCCAGGAACTCGGACGACTGACTGGGTCAATAGAAGTAAGAACTTGCTGCTGCGGTTTTTAAACATTTTTCCCAGGGGAAGGAGATTTACATTGGATTTATTCTCATCGCCAAAACTGATTCTGTGGGCGATTGAGTAAGATAAACCGGCATCATTTATTTTCTTGGATTTTGGCTATTAACCATCGGAGCGGTATCATTTAGGCTTGCTTACAGCCGAGGGACTTGGGCTGCCTCATACAACATTCACTCAAAGGAACACAGGGTTTTAGACTGCAAGCAGAAGATGATAAACAGCTGTTTAATGCAAATTGAAAGTTATCAGAGAAGCTCCTACTGTACTCATCTACCAGGGATGCAAAATGAGGAATATTTTTTAGCAGATAACAAAAACCGACAATTACATGCTTTTTATGGCTGATACAGATAAAATTATAGATTGTCAAGTTTTCAACTGATTGTCACATTTGTAACCTGTAGTTGATGCACACCTGAGGATGACAAGGCTTCAGTTTCGAGAGCAAAAATGCATGATTTGGTGATCTAAAGCTCTGACTAAACTCATTCTAGCTGGCATCAGAAACTTTCAGAAACTCACACAAAGTGTTTTTCAAATTACACTCAAGTTGTCCTCCTCTGAAACTTTAAAAAATGTCCACATTGTCAAAAAAATGTTTGGCTCACCGCATGGCTCTAACCAGGTTAAGCTGTTGGACGTTACAAGCATGTCAGCAGAGTGCTGCACTAGATCTTCTTCAGTTTATTAAGCATTTTGAGGTGCATATCTCCACCTACTGTACCAGAAAGTGCAGATGCTGCACTTTCAGCTAAAAAAAGCAAATTGGCTTCATATTATCGGCACTATCTTTAACCAATAATGATAATTTACCACCAACAGATATTTTCATGATCACAAAAGAGAACTACCATTCATCACTACCATCTACAACAGATTTTAAGTTTGGTTCTCTTACTGCCTGTCTTGATTTTTTCAAAACCAACTGTTTTTTCTTTGTTTTTATTATGCTTTTTTTCTGTTAATGCTTTCTGCTGTTGGGATCTCAACATGTGAAAGGACAAAGAAAGGATTTGCAGGCCACATCTCAGTGGGAAGTCTGGCCTGTATCT
>JAPZDV010000022.1:15577418-15713861 GCA_029814665.1 Acanthurus lineatus
CTTTGGGTGCAAAAATTTTTTTTTTTATTAAAAAATTCCCTCCTTCTAAAAAACCTGCCCCCTTTTTATAAAAATCTTGCGCAAAAAAAAAAAAAAAAAAAAAAAAAAGATTCATGAAAAGCAGCAGCTTACAAAATGTTAGAAAAATAAACAGTACGTCAGCAGCAGAAGAAAAAGGAAACAGGCCTTTGACAGGATAAACAGTCCGCGATGCAGCAAGGTGAGCTGGGAAAACAGCTGCTTACTGACGTCCGTCGTTACCCAGCGAGCTAAACCAGGTCAAAATGCTCGCTCCACATATTTGTCCTAAAATATAATTAAATAGAGATGATAATGGGAAAAACGGTCTACTTCATGCAAAAAGTCAAAAACAGTCTTTTTTTAAAATTGGTAATTCTTAAATCCATAATTTGTTATGTTTTTCAAATGTACTTTCCTGATTAATTGTCATAAGTAAAAAAGAATCAATAAAAAAAGTCATCTTTTATAAATTTATTTTATCCTTTTTAATCATTCTCAATGGTCTGTTGCTAATTACATTATTTAATAATTAATTTAGTTAGATATTGCATTAGTTGTTTTGTTTTTTTTTAGATTCCTTTAAATTTTATCCCCAATCGTTTTTAGCACTCTTCAGTTCCTGCCTTTTCTACTTTTAGTACGATTCTGCGCACACACTTGTTGAATTAAGTTTTACTTAAAAAGATTGTTGCACTAAACTCCTACTTAAGACATCAGAATCTCACTATAAATGCACAAAAACAACAGTCTCTCTGTAATATTTGTTGGGCCTTGTATCACAGATTTTGGAAAAGTGCTTAAAACAGTCAACACATCACAGCACAAGAGCTCTTTTCCTACACTTGATGGAAATTTTCAGTCATCCATCAAAATGCCTTTAGCTGTAATTATTTTAATCAACTCAAAGGATTCCATAATTTGTTCAAATTGAAGTAAACACAGACAACTGTGGCCATGCTGGATGAGTTTATTATACAACGGTTTTGGTCACAGTTTTTGCAAGAATTGGAGCTGTGCGTTGCAGTTCTGAATAAATGCATCAGAAGCTACAGTTTGGTCACTAACCAGCATTACATAAACAAATACCTCCCTATGCTTAATTTAACACTTTTATTTATTCCTTGCAGACACTGGGGTAAATCAGATGCTCAGATTCATACATAAAGCACAATTCAATTTGCCTAAATAGAGGGAAAAAAGCACCAATAGAAGTATATATATGAGCAGTTATTGCCACTCTTTACTCCCTACAAACTTTAGATTTAATGTGAGCATGATGCATTTACTTCTATATGGAGAATTGTTTAATGGCCCTGTGACCTGACCCAGATCAGCAGGCTCTATTTTTAGAGGCTTTATGCTTACAAAACCAGAGATGATCTTATAGCTTGGAGCCTTGGGGGAAATCAGGTAGGGTTCTGCTCAAAAAGCCAGAACACAGGACGCGCCTGGAAGAAGTCAGGGAGGCATGAAATCCTGATGTTACCGTTCCTGTTACAGTGAGCAGACCAGGTCCAGCGGTCATCCCTGCCTTACCAAGATTAATAGCTCGTCTCACAGGTTCAGTTCCCATTACGTAGTTTATCCGTCGCCACCTCGTTATGGACACATCTTTCACTGTCAGGCGGCAGAAGTAGGCAGTCGAATGGCTGTATCCCTGCTAACCTAGCTCACATAAACCTGATATGAGCTGCACAGCACATGGCTAAGACCAGAAAATCCCAACCCCACCCTGCACTGTGCACACATGGTCAAAAACACTGCATGCAACTATGGGTGAGTGCTTCATATTTTCATGACTTGAAAAGAAAATAGTAAGTTTATGAAGAAATTAAGCTTGGATCAATACATTTGGCTGTTTACTGAGGAATAGCTCTCCCACACTCACTCTAAAAAAGGAAATCTAACTTGACTGTATATTTAGAGCTTTTTAATGTGACTACTGTTGTTTCTCTTCCTTTACTGTATCCTTGCAAATGAAATCATAATAACCAGCTATGGGGGATAACAGTAATCATGGTGATGCTGTACTGTGGATGATACCCAAAACCTGTCAAACCCCAAACTTTGAAAGCTGAGGGACTAAGAAGATAAATAGAGCTTATTATGTTACAGTAATACAGCTATTTTCTCCCAAAAGATACTGCTGTGAAAACCACCTGCACCATTTATTTACACCAGCCCCCATGGCAGTTTCTGCTTTGTCTCTTTTTTTTTTCACTAAACTACCATTAAAATGTGTTGTCTTGTGATGTGTCCACATATGCACATAAAGTTGCACTTTTGTGTAAATATATTCCCGTTGGTTCACATAATATTTTTCGGCATGATGCAGAGTAGAAGATTTGCGGGCGGGACTCACCATCTGATAGCTGGATGAGAGACTGTAACTAATGGTCTGGTGTCAAGCCGCGGATAATGTATGGCTCCACATACAATTGGATAAATAGGATATGGCCAGTGTATGCCGCCTGGGTGTGTGTGTGAGTGTGTGTCTGTGTATGTGCGCAGTGACGAGTGATATACAGTGCATGGGGGTGATATACTGTCGTTCATATGTGCTTATGTCTTGGCATGTGCCCGCATGCTTGGTTGGTCATGTGTGCGAGTACAGATGCACCATGAAGATATTTGTCAGACATCCATGTTTTTTTATAACGCAGGAATTCAGGCCTCTGCTCCTCCTCTCCTATGACTCTGATGAGTAGCTCTGTTAATAATTCATAGGAAACTCTACATGCTGAATGCGAAGTTATTATGTTTTTTGTGGACCCATTCATCTTCATAGTGACTAATTTGCCCTGTGTTTCAATGGCACTGAGGGCTTTGTGGGTGTAATGGGAGTCAATGACATTTTCTGGAGATATGATTGCTCTTGCTTTTTATTTTTCCTGCACAAAAATACAGATGCACACATATACACACACACATACACTGCACAGATTTGTGTGCAGCTTCATGTGCATGGAAAAAAAATCTCCTAAGCCTGAGCGAATGCAGGCGCTCCATCCCTCACATCCATCCGCTTATTTATCTAAGTAAGCTACATGTAAGCTGTTATTTATGATGGGACTCCGGAGAATTATGTGATCTAAGTAGCTTCTCTCTTATTATTGCTCTAATGCGCATTAAAGCATTAAAGCTAGCTGTGTATACTCTCCTGGTGGGTTCGTTCATCCATATTCATGAGGAAGGGGAATCTGAGGTTGGCTACGTTGTCAGTGCATTGATCTCATATACCTCTCTCTCTCTCTTTCTCCAATGAGAGATTAGAGAGATCAGATGTGATGTAATGTAATAAACAGCTTTGATGGGCTGTCATGTTTGTATAATCTCTTTGGAAACAACTGGCTAAGACTTTGTGTGACATACAGATAAAAAGTTGAGAACAAATATATGACTTTTGATGAATCCTGCGGCACCATGTTGTCAACTTTTTTGACAATTCATTTTGACATCAAAAATATATTTGATTTTGTTTTTTTATGAGGGAAAAACAGGTGTCCCTATAACTTGTTTCAAAACAAGTTTTGGACCTCTAAATATTCATGTTTGATATTCGTGTTTGATATTCATAACCCAATTGGTGCAAACTTTGAAATTGACAAACAGGAGAAAGGAAACAGAGACAAAACCAATTTGGAAAACTGGTTTGATATATACATGTGTCAACAAGAACTCTAATGGTTTGCGGCAATCAATGAAACAAGCAGTTATGAAAAACAAACAGAACATAATTGGAGAATGGCACTTTATCACAATTTATGGCCTTAACCGTAGCCGTAGTTAGTGTGTCTGTGGGATGAGACCGAACATAAAGGATATTCTCTTAAGAGAAATAAGCCGATGTCTTTAATAGAGGCAAGGAATTGTCATGGCTGGGTGAAGAGGGAGAGAATACAAGATACAGATGAGAAAGAAAGTGGTGGAGAAAGCGATGGAGAGATTACCTCCAACCACCCATCCTACTCCTCCTCCACCCCTGGGTCCCTCCATGCTGACAGAAATACATTAACCGAGACACGCTCGCCTTGAAGTTCCTCCCTCAGCAGCTGCTGTCTCAAACACTTTATTGAGTTATCGAACAGAGAATATATATGACAAATGGAGTCAACAGACTGGGCTTTGGTTTACATCCCTATCCAAACACTCTGTGTTTATTTGAGGAAATCAAAGTATAAATCTGTTGCCAGCCCATGTGCAGATCAATAATCTGCTTCAGATACCTTCAGGTGTCTGTCAACAAACAATGAGTCATAATGCATTCAATATTGAAACGCTTCCTCTTCGTTTAATGACTTATTGCTAAGCCAGAGCTTTGTCTCATTAACAAAGTGACCTGTTTGTCGTTTGCATGTGCACAGTTTGTAAGAATTATGAGATGGTTTGTCCGCTGTTAGAAAAACCTCCTTGAGTTACACTTAAAAGTTAAATTTAAGGCGTAAAGGGACCTGGGTTGTCAAAAAAGGTGGAGTTTGTAAAAGTTGTTGCATTGTCAGGGTCCCAAATGCATGTCAGCACATATGCATTGGGAGGTCTTTTGGTATTTGTGGTGGTATTTAGCACAAGACGGGTTAATCCCAAGAACATGACAACCAGTGATTCAGAGGAGGGGGAAACTGTTGAGACACACACATCTGCCAGACTCGTTCAGAGCCTTATCCTCCCTCAGGATGTATGGACGTCTGTCAGCACAGTCCCCTGGTCCCCCCTCTGTCCAAGGGTGAGAGGAAAGGATGAGAGGAGCAGATATGGAGGTCTCACCAGAGGGAGGAAAGAAGCTGATGACTTTTCAAATTTCAATCTGACCGTCCACCAATCTGTTAGTGCATGTCTGTGTTTTTTTGCATATCACTGATTCTATATGTCTTAAATGGATAAATTCTCCATGCATACAATACTGTACTGTGTTTATAAAGGCAAAAAAGTGCTGCAAAAAGAGCAGCAGGACCTCTGTGTTTCACTAGATGAGTCAGCATGTTGTTTACTGAAGTTGTTGTTGGAGCAACAACAGAGCCGTACCCTCTGAGTCCCAGTGTGCCTCATTAGCTGCTGCCATTTCAGCTCATGCTCCCTTGTTAATCACCTCAGTCAATAACCTCTGTACAATCAGTTAAATTTAGTGATTAAGTGGAGAAAGAAAAAAAAAAAAACGCTGCTCGGTTTAGATTGAGGTAGTTACAGAAAAGGCACATGCCTGCAACCAAAGAGTGTGGCTTCAGGCGAGAGAATATCTGGAGCAGCACAGGAATTCAAGCCTGTGTGTGTGTGTGTGTGTGTGTCCTGCTCAAAGTGATGTAATGTTACTGTAATTCTGCTGCTCAAAGGTGTGTGGAAGAATAAGTGGTCTCTATTTGCAGAATATGGCAAAAATGTAAAATAACACTGATCATAACTAATATATTTTATGTCATTTAATGTACTATATAACCTATATATGATCATGATTACAAGAATTATTGGTAAATTTGAGCGAGAAAGGCTAAACAGACTGACTTTGGACAGGAATTCTGCATTTTTTCTCTTCAGTTACTTGCTTGAAAGGAGAGGACAAATTCAGTTTGTTGCAATCTGTATCCTCACCACTAAGTTACACCACATCTGTCACGCCACACCTAAAAATACAGATACTATTTTTCATTATGAAAAGAGTTCTTTATTTAGAACAAATTATGTGTATTTAGTTTCCTTGTAGAACTTAAAATCTTGCTTTATGTACCATTCTTGATATGCCGGTCAAATGTCTTATGTGTAAAATCTGAATCTGCAGGGTCACTATTGTTCTTGACTAAATTTAAGAAAAAGAGAACAATATTTCCCTCTAGAGTGTGACAAAGAAGATACGCATGTGATAAATTGGTTACCTGTCATTCTGTTCTTTTGTAATACTTCATGAAATCGGACATCTTGACTGCAGATAGCAGTTGGACCTGCAAAAAAAGTGCCAGAGCCATCAAGAAGCCCCTTAACCACAATAATGCAGCACTGGTAATGACTCACATTCCACTTCTGCTTGCAATAAAGCCACACTAAAGCATCTTTTGTCAAGAAAATCATCCTCACCTGCTGCGGAGACCCTGACCGTGAGTGTTAAACTCACTAAAGAATGGCTGACATGAAAGGAATTTCACTCCAACATTTTTGGGTCACTGATGAATAAATGGCGGTGCAGTGGTTCCTCACAGCGAGAAGGTCCTGACTTTGGTTTTTTCATTTTACACAGGAATCCAAAGCATTCTCTTTTACATTTTCAAGGTTCAAGGTTCATTTATTTGTCAATCTTCAACAGAGGATTACACAATGAAGTGCAAGCTGTGATCCCTTTATGCTACACAAGAAAAACTATTTTTTATGGTGGAGTACAGAGGATGAATTAAGGAGCCTCACAGCCCGAGGAAAGGACCTGCTCAGTAGTCTAGTGGTACAGCGGAGGATACTTCAGCTGCAGGGTGAGCGGGCTGCTGCCAGGGCGGCTGTTGTCTATTAATTTCCTATTTGTTTGTCACACTTTGCTATTTGTGAGTTGTAATTTACACCTGTTTTCAAAAAGGCACTTATTTTTGAAGGGCGTCAAATAATGATGTTCAGTAGATGCTCATAGTTTGTGTGTGTGTGTGTGTGGGTGTGTGCGCACACTTGGGTACATGGGTTCATAGATAGTGGCTTTAATGAGCATCATTCAGTCTCTATCCAATATGACCTTGTTGTTTTCCACCTTGTTCCATTTGGAAATTACATTATTATTCAAAAAAAAAGTCAGTCTAATATATATCTTAATATGAATACACAAATATTTTTTCAATGAGTCGGCCACTTGAGTACGACGATAAAGGAAAAATGAAAAGAGACTGAAAAACAACCACCTGAAAGTCACTGAAACGTTGTCAGTCTAATGTATCAACATCCAAGCCCATTACATGCGACAAGCAAAAAAACAAGACTGTCAAGAATATTTCTAAGCACCTGATTTTTTTTTTTTTATTACAAGTGTGTTTATATTAATTTGCTTTGCTTACATCCCATCTGCTATTTGCCATCAGAGCAATATGACATCAAATCATTTATGTTCTGATAGCATTTTTATGTTAATTTTGTCATCTTGTTGAAAATAAGTAAACATTACTGACACTTGGTTAAAGGTGAAGCAAAAATTCATTCCAACCAATATAGTGTGTCAGCTCTCATATTATCATTGGGCCAAAAGCTCAGACAAGCTAAGAGATAGATGTCAGTGTTGAACAAGTTTACACTTTACAGGAGCCGGCTGAGAATCTGTTCACAAAGATTTAAATGAACCACTTTATGTTCATAATTCACAATATTTAACCAAGGTCATAGTCCAACAAATGGAAAAACTGAAGTTCATGCTCTCAGTTTTGTTGCTGATGTGGCTAAAGTTCAGACTTGTTCTGCCCACAGGCAGTATTTAAATAAAACTGTGAGATTTTACTGTAAGAGCACCCTTAATTAACATCTTTACAATTGCATTAAATATCAATTCAACAACACTCGATAGCGGAATATTACACAGCAGAACCATTATGTCCAAATCCAACAGTTGTGTAGACAGATTTTGCAGCCTCTACACTCCACTGATTATCTATTATAAATACACTACGGCCTGCTTCTGTATCGCCTCACTACACAAATGACCACAAATAAATAAAAAGAGACATGGACACCGCGGCGGCTGTAACAAGCAATATTAGACTACAGATATGAAATAACTGCCAGGAAAACAGCAGAATATAGCATAATCAAAGCAGACAACAAAGAGATGTATAAACACTATAAACTCCACAGCAGCTGCAGCTGTTAAAGCAGAGATGGATGCGCAGTTTTTTACACACCATGTAGTGTACATGCACACAAGCACCATGTTGCTAGGTAACAAAGTGGTTGTTGACATCCTTCTCTGTCGTGGTTGTAGATTAACTCGCTTTACTCACCTGTCTGAATGTCAATCTGTGAGCTTTGTGCACTGCAAAGTCCTTAGCAAGCAATATGTTCAGGCTCTTTACCATTTTCAGTGCATATTATAACCAACCCACTTAGCCTCTCTGTCCCCCCTGCACTGAAAGGGGCTCTGCAGTCCCAGCTGTGACAGGGACTGTCTGAAGCAGTCGAGAGGTTTCACATAACTCGCTGAGGGTCAAGTTCATAAGCAATATAGCAAATTGGGAAATCAATGCTTATGGAAAATGCGCCTATCCAGATGGAATGGCCCTAATGCTAGCCCCATAGTAAAAAGTAATTCTGATGTTATGCATCTCCTGTGATACTTTGTGCAAAGGTGTTCTGGCCTGGAGATATATTAACAATAGCTCAGAAGCAATTGAATGATAATAGAGATACTACAGGAGCATTATAGGAATACTACAGACAGCAGTGTGTCTCTGTGATGCTCTCACTTTTCCTCACTTCATGTTGCTACTTTTCACTTCGATCATGAAGGTGACAACTCTACAATATAAAACAGAATAGAATTCTTGTAGCACCTAGAGAATGGTATAAATCCAAGATAAAAGTGACAAGAGGGTGGACTGAAAGAAAAAGACCAAATTAAAGATTGGACTTCAGCACCAAACACAGCATATTGAATTTGGAGCAAAGTTTGGCTGCAGATATTTCAGAGCCTTGGTCGGGGTAATAGATTGTAACTTGCACAAACCTCAGTCAGATAGAGGATTACTGAGTCAGGCAGACTGGACTAACATATTCAACCATATGACCTGTCTGCCAATGCACTCTCTCTGCTACTAAAGGATGGAGAGGAAGGGATGGAAAGTTAAAAATGGGGATGCATTTTGGTAATTTTGCACATAAGAGGGAAGGCTTTTCCTCTCAAAATTGCCTACTGAACATACTGTTAAAATACAGGAAATCATGAAAATGGTTCACTAAGGGTAATAAACACTCATGTACTCTCTTTTCATATCCCATAAAATGATTTTCTTAAGCTTCTCTCAACCATGTTTTCTCCTAAGAATTTTGTTTTCAAAGCTAATGGATTTCCTCTACATATCTAAATTGAATTTGTTCTGTTTATCAAACCCTTTCAGATATGTGCGCTCTTTTATCTATTCATGTAAGTACCTCTCTTAGCAGCGCTGTAGTTTTCTATCCTGAACAGTTCCTCCTTATGTATGGCCATGTGCCGTCTAGTTCAAGGACAGCTCCACTCACCTGCGCTTCATCCTTGAGCGTAGAATCCCCCCGGTGAGCGGAGCTGACCTCAGTGCAAATGCAGATGAGCATGTGGCCGGTTCCAACTCAGGATCAAGACCTTTGCTCCCTTTGGTTGAAACATGAGGGGTTATTTCAGCACGTACAGTACAGTTGTTGTTGTTATTGCTGTTTTTTTTTTTCCTCGGGATGAAAATATGTTCATATGTATTCTGCCTCTCATCTGTCTTCTATCAGCACCCTGTCAGTCACTGGATGGATGCAGCAGTTCAGAAGTCACTCTGACCTTGGCAAAAAGAGCTGTCCTTTATAACACTCCTGCATACCAATCTCCCCTATGTTGTTGCTCTGAGATGTGAATATATTCGAGATTTATTCTGAATTGTGCTGGCTTTTCTATACAGTTTGCTAAGTTGCTATCTATTGCTGGAAAATACTTGATTAATGGCATTGGGACATTTGTGCAATTTTAGGAACCGATTTATATTTATGTCCATTTTTCTCATGTTGCTTTATTTACAGTGTGAGTAGGATTACAAAGCAAGATTTTCCTAATGATTTTCTTACTGTTTTTTTCTGTTTGTAAAGGACAAATTAGGGGTTAAATATAGTTTAATCTCTATTCTCTTGTTGCTACTCAGATTAGCCAGTGTCATTAAGAGCCTCTCGCCTCCCAAACAGCATCAGCGGCACTAACGACGGGCTTTGTGAAAAGCAGAGGTTACATTTATTTCTCCACTTTTTTTTCTGAGCAATTTCTTCCACAGCACATCAGCCCTTTTGCACTCGGCGGTATGCAAGTCATCCTCTAATTTTCCTAAGCACACTAACCTTTCAGAGCACAATGTGATAATGGAGGATTTAATGTCACGTTGTCGCTTATTCACAGCAGATAGGTGAATCATGTAGGAATTACACAAAAGATGAAGTGGAATAATTATCCTGTTCATTATTAGGAGTAACACAAGGCTGATTGGGAAGGTGGATGCCAAATTTGACAATGTACATATCATTTAAGAGTGTGAGAGGTCGTGTTTGATTACAAGCGAGAAGGTCTAAGAAAACCCAGTAATTTATGCTATCTTTTTCTTCCATGTCCCCTTGTCACCGAAAACACAGATATACTGACATGTAGACATGTTCACGTTACAAATGTCAATGAGTCTAACACAGTTTTGCTTGTTAAATGCAAGTTAGCCGATGGTAGGCATTGCAGATTATCTCAAAAGATGATGTTTTCTTTACTCCTCAAAGGCAGCAGTGTATAAACAGTCACTCTAATTTCAGGAAATCCAAGAACAGCTGAGCTTCTTTGCATATTCCTTCATGTTATTTCAATGTGCCTCAAGCAATCAATGTAACCCCTGTCAGCTACATGCATCCTACTGCCAGAACCTTATTCAGTATTCTGTGGGTTTTATTTGACTGGATCTGCAGAAAAGAAAAGGTTTGAAAAGGCAGTAAAATGTCTTAATTCATTTCATCAAAAAGCTTCTAAAGGTGAACATAATCTCACAACAAGTTTTTGGGTTCTAACTTTGGACTCTTTTTAACTCTGGCAGTAAGCAGGCTAGAAATGTTCTGTGACATGGCTGAGGAAGTGAGCACTCGCAATTTCTCTTTTAGTTTCATATTAACTTGGAGTCAAGATTTTTCAAACTTTTTAAACCAGTTTGTGCTTTTTGGTAGTTAACAGATTTAATTAAAGATTTAAATGTTCAAAATTGATCTTTTTTAGAAGTTCACATTTGGTGTAGAAGCAATTTTTCTCCTCATGTAGGTTTTCTCAGGGTGTTCTAGCCAAAGATTTGCTGAATACAAACTCTAAATTGCTCGAGTGTGAGTGAATGTGTTTGTGTGTGAGCTCAGCATTCAGCTAATGAAGTGTCCAGAGTGTTTTTCGCAGTGCATATACAGAAAGTTGTATAATGTTTGTGCACGGACATGTAGTTATATGTAAAAAGTGAATTAAAAAAAAGGTGAGAAGTTTGTTTTCTTTGCAGTTTCACCCATGAGGTTGTTGACTGGCATTTGGCTGAGAGTTACAGCTTTAAAATGCTCTCATGACTGGGATATACTGAAAGATAGAAAAGAGAGGTGAATAACTTAAGCCCGGACTGGTATAGAAAAGAAAGGGGAGTTGAATGAGGAGAAGACGAGTGGAAAATGTGCCTGCTGAAGCGTAAAATTAGCAATTACACTGGGTGTCATCAGTAATGACTATTTCAGTCCAGATATAGGGGGTTAATGTCCAACAGTGAGACTGTAATTCAGCCGTTACACCTGTGTTCAATCAGCCGGTCAGGAGAGGCTGTGGTGGAGCACAACCCGGCTCAAAAATCACACCTACGCACCGATAAGCCAAGATGGCTGCCATCTGCTGGGAAAGCTTTCAGAGGCAATTTATGTTTTAAGACCCATATGCTGACCTTGGTTGTGAAAGAACAAATTTGTATGAAAGTACATTGCAGGTTTTCATTCCTCTGTGTAAAGTGGGAGAATGTGCAAACATGTCAGGTCTGGTATGTTTACATGTTTCTAAATTTTTTCTTTTTCCCCTCACAGGAACAAGAGCAACAGCTGAGTCTGGGAATTTAATTGCCTGAAGAAACTGAGGTCAGAGATGCAGTTGAAGTTGACCATGACAGGTGCAGAAACAGATTTACTTCAGCTTGGTTTTCTAGCACAGTGGGAACTTCAGGGATTTGTGACTGCACATACATAATCAGAACGCTCAGTCAATACTTCTTCATGAATGCTGTTACAATTTCTAATTTCAGTTTGTATCCGAGCCTTGTGGAGAAATTATCATGTTTCTGGAAAAAGACATCTTCATTTTCTCATCTACACAACCACCTTCATGTCTGGTGAATCTGTCTACCAAAATAGTCCTGCTCATTTGGTTTGATTATTCCACAGCTCTCATAAAAAATAACCATCTGTCCTTGGTTTCCAGAGGAAGCACTTTTTAAAATCCCTACGCTTTCATTCATCACCATGATGTCACATCTATCACTGTGGCGATGGGAATACAAATGAGGTGGATGCACACTCAGTGGCCCGCTGTAAATAATTTACTGTTTTGTTTTATTGGAAACAGAGACACAACATTATTTTCTGCTAGGACTCCCCTTGGCCAAGGTCTGCGGAAACATCCATCCAGGATGCACCACACAGAGAAAGCTAGATCTTGTTTTTATGTGTCTTTATTATGCATTATCACTCTAACCATTAAAGAGAGCTCCCTCATTGTCTGGACACACACTGGAGGGTTGTTAGTAAGATGGCTTGATACATCATGGCTCCTCAAAGCCATATGGTCAAAGACTGAATATATCATGATGTATTACTTATGCCCTTAAGAAGCCACATTTAGGGAACTTCCGTTCTCTCCTCCGTGGTAATAATAATAATAAACCACATGTTATCCTACAAGCACAGGACACACTTGAAAAACACTCATATGATTACAAAAATGGTAATGCACAGACACACTGAGGCAAACACCAAGCCTCAGCCCTTTCCATCACCATTCGTCTCCCACCTTTGTCCCCTGTCCTATAAGTCACTCCATTTTTTATTCACGCTGACTTTAAAAAACACTCCTTGGCAAAGCATACATCCTGCAATTTAAAGTGCAACTTCGAACGTTAATCCTGGTGCACCAGTTCACTGACAGTGCTGATTATAAAAGCTTTAATTGCTAGCTTTAATTACCCAAGCATCGCCACTGGAGTGACAGTTTTAGAACCCTCTACTTTCTGCACCTTTAAACTTGCCAGCCAGTCGTAATCCTGTTGCGAGGGTGACATAGTGGAATTGGCTGTGGCTATGCTCCACAGTTACTTTTCAATAGTGCACAAACCATCTAATCAAACCTTATGAACTAAAGCTCACCCCAATCTATGAAGCTGGCACCATGCTCCCAACAAGCACCTTATTTTCTTATTTTCATAGTCTTTAAAGTCACACTAATCAATATTATTTTTAGATTAGAAATTAGTCAAATGACTAAGTGTGATGTCAGAGGTGATTTGGCAAAAACACAGAGAATATGATCACTCAACCCTGCAGTTCTCCTCAGATTTACTGAGCATTTAAGCAATATTCATCTTTTTGTTTTTGTTTACATCTTAACTTTTCAACCATCACAACAAAGCGCTCATCAATCCCCTTTCCAGCTGCACTGACATCTGTTTTTGAGAAAAAAAACTTAATAAAAATACTATACGGTACCTGTCAATCACCAAACTACAGGGACACAGAGTTAGTGTTTAGCTGGTGAATATTTTTGAGCATTAATAGCTGCTGAAGTGTCTGCTTTTCCCTCAGGAGTTGATGAAAGTAGTTGAAAAAATCAATTATTACAAGTTTAAGAAAACAGCAGATTATTTGGAAGCAATCTCTGTCTCTATGTGCATTCTAATAGCTGTACAATTTATGAATCGGAACATTAACCATGTAATCAAGTTCAAACCAAACTAGCCTAAAATGCTAGCTTTGCGAATGTCCAGCCAAGGTCTCACCCAGTGAGGCTTCAGTACCTCAACTTCATACCTCCATTTCCTCTTGTTTCTTGGGCCTGTTGGGCCAAGTGTTCCTGACATGTCTCTTGTTCCCTCTCTTGCCCAAAGCAGCCACTATACCAGAACTGTCCATGCGCAGAAAATCAATTTGTCTACCTCTGACGCGTACTGCACATCCGTCACGTCAGGCTCAGGTTCACTTGTTCATTTACAGAGAAGACTTCAGCTGGCCTCAAGCGTGTGGAGGAAGTGGACCGTTGTCAGCAAGCTAAAGAGAAAAGAAGAGATGACCAGAGCAAACCTTGGCTGACAGTCGACACAAGTGCCAGAATGATCATACATTTAAATTCCAGTGAATGGTAAGAAAATGTAACATTTGTGCAGTAGTGGAAGAATTATTCAGATCTTTTACTCAAGTTAATGCACTAATAACACTCTCTAAAAACACTGTTAAAAGTAAAAGTCCTGCACTGAAACAAAAGCCGTAATGCTGCATAACTTTCTCACTGAAGAGTACTGATCCAGTGGGAAGGTTAGCAGCTTCTGGTGTTGCATCCTGAGAAATGCGACTCCCTCACCATCCTGGAGACCTGCACCTGGATGGAGAACAAACACAGAAGAGGCAGCACAACACTGACACATACAGGAGAGACAAATACACAAAGGGAGAGGGACACATGAGAACCATCACAATGATTTGTTTAGTCTCACCAAAATTAACTTATAATACTAACTAATGTATTTCTTGGGTAATAATTATGCTTACATACAGTGTTGTTATGGTCTTTCTCTTATTACTACACTAAAACTTGATCTTTCATCATCTCCCACCGTCCAACAACAGGTTTGACAGGTTAACTGGTGCAAAGTTGTGCTTAAGATGTTTTTAAATGCTGTCAGACCCTCCTGAGTTCAGCCGTGCATCAGTGGGTCACTGGAACACGGATATCTCCAGTCACCAGGCACGGTGAACCCTTTTCTAACCTTTTGACGTGTAGACTAATTACTTAGTACCTTCAATTTGTAACAATTAATTGAGACATGTAATTAAAGTTAATTGTAAATGGGGAGATATATTTGAAATGAAGCTCAACACTTTAATAGAAGTGACAAATAAATGTTCCTCTGTGTCATGATTATCTCAAGTTTGTAATTGGATATGGAGCGTGATTAATTCATTTAGAGTGCCATTAAATCATTTCTTTTATTGTTCTACTGGGCCACCAGTCAATATTCGCAATTTGTGCTCATACTGATTAAAGTTACAGTAGATGTAAACACACTGTCACTAGTAAGTTTGCCTTTTAGGAAAGAGTTTTTTTTTTCTGTCTTTGTGCAACGTGCATCTGTTAAGTTCTAATTAGTGCAACAGTATATCAGTTCCTAGGATAATCAGCCATTTTAAAACATAGAAATCACATTAGGTCGCATAAAAATCCACAGTGAGTTTTAGTTGTTGTTGACAATAGTACATAGCAATAAATCTTTTGAACTTAAGCTGTTTTTGGACCTGATCACAAGTCAAAATTCAGACGGGGATGGACAAGGAAACATTGGTTCTTACATGCATCACAACATGCACATCTTCTTGCACCTATGTTCACCTCTGTTTTACTGAAGGTTTGTACAGCAGCCCTATATAAAAGAGAGCATCATGCACTATCTAAGTGCTCATAATCCTGAGGCAAAGAAGCAACATTCAAGGGGTGGATGATGATTATTATGATGTGGCTGTTTATAGGCAGCATTTTTACTAACTGACAAGTTGAGAATAATAAAAGCTTTGCCTGATGTCTCTCTCTTTGAAACCTCTTTATGACAATCTACAGCTTTTGTTGTTAACGCTGATGAGAAGTGTAATGGGAGAAAAGTGAATTGGAGTCATGCAAGGATGCGATATGTGCTTGACTTAATTTGAATGTGCTTGGGCTGTGCTACAGTGATCCAAAGTGACATCTTCTTGTGGGCGGGAACAGTGCACTCTTCACTTGGCTCTGTCACTATGCGAATATTAATGATAATTGTAGATATTTTTAGGGAGGGAGTGTTGATATGAGTTGCATCAGCGGCACGTAGAAGTGGGGATCATCAAATCAGTGTTGTAGCTGCTTGGTGTCTTGGATAATTCGGTGAAGGCATGCAGCATTACGGCTATAAAAAAAAGTAGATAAAATCCTATTTGACAAATGGAGCATAGCAGGCACAATGTGACATTGGCATCACCACAGTTAAGACATCGTCTCACAGCTTAAGCCATGCTCTAAATATGAAGTCTTAACTAAATCTCTCAGCTTATCTGATAGCAGACACTTCAGGGAAAGTGCTGTGGCTATGAGTTTTCATCCCCACTGTCACTGATTTGTTAGGGCCACCTTCGCTGCTGACACTGATACTCTCCTCCTCCTCTTCTTCTCTCTTCTCTCCTCTCCTCTCTTTAGAGTTGCCCATCTCATCCCCTCCCTCCTCCCACAGCTTCTCCTCCTTCCCTTCTCTCCATCCATATTACCATGGTCTGCTGCTCCCCATCTCCTGTGGGGATTAGCAGGCTAAACACAGGGAGAGGCTCAGTAGCATATGGGAGACGGTTTCTCCTCGGATCGTAAATTCGTCCATGATTGAGGGGAGTAACGCCAGGCTCCTACTGGGCAAGCAGGAGTTCCAAGGCACCATACCGGGCAAAATGACCTCAAAGTGACATTAAAGCGACCTTGAGTGGGACTTAGTGTGTCAGCGCTCTCGCTGCAACATGATGATAAGGCTTCAGATTAACAGCTGAGACTGGAGGGAGGGGATGAAATCATCTTTCGGCGATTCGGGAGATTAAGGAAGAGGAGATGCAAGATGCACATGTGCTCATGCACACATTCACATGCAGGGTAAAGATGAAGACGTTTGGTCAGCAGCTGCGGCAGTATCTATTTTCATGTGATTTATTTGGGGTTACAGTATATTCCATTTGTCACAGGCAGGCAATTTAGGCTAGGTGAAGAATGAGGGTGGAATGCGGAAAAAAGATGGTTTAATCTGCCTAATGCAAAAACACCATTAAAGCCCTTCCTCAACATGTCAGTCGAAGGCAGAAGCTTAACTTTATTTTTCTCTCATTAACAGCATGTGGAAGATCATTAAAGATGAAAGTCTTGCTCTGCAGTTATAAAAAGTAAGAGGTATTACATTAGAAATTTAATATTATAATAAAATAAATCTTTTTATTCTGCTCCTTAAATCAGTGGTTTTTAACCTTTTATGCCTGTGACTCCCGCTGACCTCTTGTCATTGAGGGCATGTCTGTGTGTGTTGCTCAACTGGCTGATTTCCTCCTCTCACAACTGGCTGACTTTTAATCATTTTAGAAGTCAGAAGAGGCAAAACAAAGACTGGAGTTTCCTGACTTGTTATCATCTCATGACCCCTTGTAAGGGTCTCTCAGCCACCAGACTGTAAACCATGCTCTTAAATGATCCTGTGCATCTGCAAACTTTCATTATGCAAAGCCAAAACTACTCTCCTACATTGTACAATAATGCATAATAATAACAAAAACCTAGTGTATTCTGACACGTCTTGTCCTCTCCTCATGCTAAATTGACCCAATTTCTCTGTCTCCTTTGCTTTCTTGGGTTTTCTCTGCTGTGCAGCTGTGAACTAGCACACTATCAGTCATGTAGTTCTAAGGAGGAAGAACCCAGACTTATCAGACTTTTGCCCTGTCAACAGGAAAAACATAAATGTTTTATCTTCGAGCTGAATAAGAAAAATGCTTGCAGACTGTTAAAGAATGCTTGGAGGCTTAATCAATAGCATAACTATGCATATGGAAAATATTGTCCCAGGTACAGGCATTGATTGGACTCTGCTGTAATCAGTTGAAGATGGACTCAGTGACTCCTCTGGTTAAGGTTGTAGATAGGGATACAGAAAATGATGTTAGTTGAAGTGTAGAGACAACATATATATAAGTAAAAAAGACATGATGTTTATATATAGGTTACAGGTAAAATGAGCACAGTCACATTTTACCAGTTCCATATGAATTGGGAACTAGTTTTCCCCCCACCACAGCAGCCTAAGTGTATTCCTTGGTGTTGGATTTGTTTCATATTTATAATAGTGAACACTCAATATCACGTTTCTGTCTGTTCTCCTTTTATCCAATTCTGGGCTCAGCAGTCTTCCTCGTGTTTCCCAAAATCAATCAAACTCTCTGAGATGTGTGTGAATAAAGCTATTGTCTCAAGACGGACCTGCTGACCAGATGCTTGCTGTTTTTATTTACTTTTAATGAAGATGAAACTGGCTTGTGATACAAGTGACGCAATCGGTATGAGGTACAGCTGAGAGCTGTCAGCAGCCCCTCCGGACGTGCTTTAGGATGTGAGGACGTTCTTTAGCAGCAGCAGCGGTGGTTAGCAAACACATGGGGCTGAACTGCTGCATTTTATTTAAATCTCTCCAGAGACCTAATTGATTTGAGTCAATAAAAATGTTTCTGTACTTAGTGTCTATATCTGTATCAATGTACATTAAAGTATCTCTGCAGGGATGTTATTAAGGTTGTAAAAAATAATCTTTTATGATTGATATAACATTTAAGATGTTTTTCTCACATAAAAAAGTAAAAATAACAACTTTGTAAAGGAAGTGCATCTACTTTTTTCTCCTCATTGAGAAACTGTCAATATATGAGTGCATCAAGATGACAAAGGCAGCGTGTTTCAAGATGTCTGGTCTGTTTTACATCCAAAAATCTGCTCACTCGATCATGTTTGCTGTCAAAAGATTTACTGTGCTAATGCAAACTCACATACCTTGTACTTACAAGTTTGCTCTGCACTGGCGGTCTCAGGTTCTTCTTTCTTTTCTCTTTGGCTTCTTCGATTTGTGACGTACCAAATCTAGAGGGGAGATTTGAATTTCAAACTTTAGGATATGCACAGACATCGTTCCCTTCAGTAGAATAATGTGAAAACAATTTTGCGCAGGTACAAGTCAGTACAATCAAGGTCAGACATTTTGGAGTTAAGCCCATTTTAATAAACGAATGAATGGGAGTAATAGCTAAATCTTTGGTTGATTTGAAAGAAAAATGATACAATGTTATGTTTTCAAAAGACACTTATTTTTGAAAGGTAGAATAAAATTTTTCATGCAGATATCCTGTCAAACCGTGAGCTCAATTTATTTTATTTTGACACTGCTCACAAGCAAGGCCACTGGGCAACATTTACTGGTTCTCATTAAAGATTGTTCCTTTTCACGTTACATTTGTCTTGTGTTGTTGAAGCCAAGCTGAAAAACATGCCCTCTGGAGTTCTCATCACTCACATACTAGCTGTGGCAGGACTGGCAAGCGGCAGCTCCTTCAAGGGTCCTCAACAACAAAACATTTCTCTACCATGTTTTCCTCTGTAAATACAAAAGAGTTCCTCTTCACCTGTCAACATGATTATTCAGACCAATGTTTTCCGCTGAATGTGGACTGGTGGTCTTACTTTCCCACATGGAGCTGTGGGAAGTCTTGAGATGTGGGACAAAGAGAGCCCACAATCCTGCCTGGATTACCTCATGCCTTTGGTCCCTGAAGTGGCCAGCCAGTCTCTCTCTCCCTCCTCTTAAAATACAAGCAAGGAGTGTGAGCAAGGAAGGAAAAGAGAAAGCATCCGAGAGGGAGGAAGAGCGGAGCGTTGAGTGGGCAGGAGCATAAAAGGTGCTGGTAAAGAAACAGGTTGAATGTGTAAGCTAAAAAGAGAGAGAGCAAGAAAAAGGGGAAAGACAGAGGAGGAGGAGGAGTCTAATGTTTAGTATTCATCCATGTTTGCTTGATTAGGCCAAGTAGGGCAATTAGTCCAGATGGAGAATAGAGATTGGGTCTAAGCACAGGACTACAGATTCAAAGAAGAATTTCCACAGGGACACAATTCACCTGGAGTGAACCTTCTATCCAATACTCCAGTGCGGCTGACCTCCCACAGCACTCGGTATGGCAACTCAGGCATATTTATAACAAAGTTCAAACCTACTGTCAATACATAAAGGCCTGTGGCCACTGACTCTGTCTGCTGTTTATCAGAGTGAGTCTCTGAAGAAAGTTCTGCAATCTATAGACCTGTTTGATCATTGTGTGGTGCAATACATTACAGTACACTAAACTGAACTGTAATGGTACATGTTGTTCATTACTGCTGATAGAAGTCAGTGGTGTGTTAAAGCCACCTGGGGACAGAACTTTTTTTACACACTGTAAAAGAACTGTTAAAGCTCACATGGTTAATGTGTTAGAAAATTATTGCCTGTTTTCAAATGCAGCGGACACAGAGCAACAATAAACTGGAGTTGTGTTTCTGGAGACCTGACAAATGTAAATCCAATCATCATTTCCCATGTAGCTCTGTTTTGGTCTTCACAAACTGTCAAGAAAAATATCTGGCTCTTTAGCTGTTTAATGACCTGCTATGATCACAAGATGCTTGGCAGCTAGTTTATAATGGCTTTATCAGAGCTGTTGAAATGGTGTAGATGAGAATATATCAAAACAAGGGAAGTAAAAAGCCTTACATCTGCAACAGTGAGCTTAAAACAAGCCGTTACCTTTGGGGCTGAGAAATAAGGCCAACGCGGAAGTGCCAAAAACTTTAGTTCCAGGAATGGCAACTTGAGGCTGACTTCAAAAGTGAGTAAATCCCCATGGATGCTCATGATAAAATGTCAAACTTTAAAACAGACATCAATATGTTCACAGCCTAATTCATAAAAACAGCTCACTGGTTTCAATGATATATAAAAAAAAGTTACGCATAGTTAAGCCAGCCATACTGAGATGTGCAATGAAATGGGTACAGCTGTAATGCAAAATTTGATCCTTAAAAATTGTTATTCACAAGCCCAAGAGTGACATTACAATGGGTCTGTCCACCATTTATTTTACAGTCTGTGACCAACAGTGCCAGGTCACGGCTCCTGCATGGTAAAATGTTTAACCACTAGAGGTCAGTAAAGGCATCTTTTGTAAGGACTAGTAAACCACAAATACTGTAGGCAAAACTGCAGACTTGGGTAATTATCCTCTAAATATGACCATGATTATTTATACATAAAGTTATTAATTAGAATACAGCTTTTAAGTTGATAAAATGTTTTTAGCCATAATGAAAATAAAACTAACAGTAACACAACATTTTTGTAACTGCTCTCCTTACAGTATCTATCTCTACAGTTACAAATGCACTGCATCTGATGTAGATTTTTACTATCCTCAAAGCAAAATTTGTCTGCAGGAAGGTTTAAAAGATGGATGATCAGATTGATGGCATAATCTGAAATTACAGAATGTAAGAAAAAAAATTCATTGAGTAAGAGCAAAAAAAATGCCCTCACAGTGCTGAGTAAACCTCAAACACACTCCTGAGTTCAAACGATGAAATGCAATGAACATGCACTTACTGCTTTATTTACTCTTGTTGATTTCAACAAGTAGAATAGATTTAAATAAAGAACATCATTAATGAAACAAATGTCCCACCTTTGTTGATCATTTCCATAAAGTTGTGGTCAGTTTTTTACTACAAATTTTATCCTGCTGACACTTATTGCATCAGCATTTTCTGTATTTACCATAAAGCTGCTGATTAAGAGCCATAAGTAACTACTTATTTGATCTGCAGACAGATACAGTTAATTAAAGAGCACATTTCAGCATCTCATTCACTCCCAGAAAATCAACACAGATTTGATTTAAAATTTCTTGAACAGGTTGAGCTATATCACAGCTGCTGCCTTCGTATACACATTTTGCCTGGATTTACTGACTGTTTGCACAGTTTTTCCACTCAAGTTGAATAACAGTTTAAAGAAAAGCCCCTGATTAAATTAACATCTCACTTGATCATGAATCATCATTTGAACTTCAGAGATTCCCAGTAAAAAAAAACAATCGTTCAGAGTAAGTGATGAAATCTATGTGGTGAAAATGCAAGCTGTGGCAACTATCACCTCAGTATCTCACAGTATCAAGCTGTCTCAGGGCATCAAGTGTTTCAAATCATAAATGAATTGGAAAAACAGCTAATATCTCACCGGACTGAGCCTCATTGATTTTACCCTCAGAGCATGAAAAAAAGAGAAAATCACTTTGCAAGCAGCATGAAGCCAAAGTCTGCGGGCTTAGTAACTTAACCTTGAGGTGTTGAATAATTTTTCTGTCATTTCATGTGATCCGTGGAGCCCTAGCTGAGGACTAAAGACCACACATAGACCTATCTGATAGCATCAAGCAGATGATTTAAAGAAAAAAAAAACAATAAAGTCAGACTGCTTCTGACTTTTAATGAAAGTAACTGTTGAATAAAATGAAATGAAAATGAATAGGTGGTCACTTTTTTTCCTGTAAAAGCTTTAAAGTAAATACTAATTTAGTTTAGAATGTGGACTGAAATCCCCGCTATTACCAGCTTTTTAGAAAGACTAGTGGGAGAAATCCCTCTGTGGGAAAATGTAATCTTTTGCGAGAGTAAATGGAACAGAGGTAATCTATCTGTAGTGGTCCAGTTGTAAAAGCTCCACTTAAATATATCCCACTGTTTCTCCAGTATGTAATGCAAATAAAGGGGCAGAGGAGATGATTCAGTAGGTCTCTCTGTAGGTCATTTAACAGACTCAACAGGCTGCGTCTCAGACTGGGTTGCATGCTGTACTCTAACAGTCTGTTTAGGCAGACACAGTCTCGTACTTATTCTACTCTATTTTCAACGACTTTAAAGGTTTATCGCACTTTATCACATTTAAAAAAGAAATATTGCACTGTTTTCACTATTTGTGCTCATAATTAATCTAACAGTGCAACATCTCTTCATACAAAGCTGTTTTTTTTTTTTGCAAGGTTTGAAATGACATGTCTGCTCGGCACATATGCATTTCTTTATACTTCAGTGCATTTACTAGTCAGAAAATGAATATCTGGACATATTTGATTACATATGGCACATCCATTACTGGTATGTTTCTATTTGAAAATAGAATCAGTCCTTGGAAATTTGTCAGTTTTGCACTTTTAACAGTTTGTGTAAGAAACGGAGCTGAATGCAGATAAGTATATATTCATTTAATGTTATTTATTTATATATTTATGCACAAATTGACGCAGTCATACATTCATTTTTTATACAGCTCCATCATTAATACTATAAAAAATTCTGTGCATGTTAACAACATTTTGAAGGCCAGATTTTCTTCATATTTGGATTTTTTTCATATGACATAAAATTTGCATTTTGTTTAGACTTTTATGTCGTATATATTAACATATTAGTTTCTCCACAGCTCCTTAAGTCTACGATCAACTTCATTTTCATTCCAACACGTTGTTTTGTTATATGTATATTTATTTCTACTGACACAAGCATACTATTCCCCATCTGCTGGTGCCTCCACGTTACTCAGAAGCTCACTGAAGCTGGGTCCATCTTCGGTGACATCTGCCATCAGCAGTGCATGACTGTGGAGAAATCTGTTTAAATCTACAGGGCACTGTACTGAATGGTTCCCATTGATCTACATTTGCTGACACTGTGACTGACAGAGCCAATCAGCCTATCATGGCCCTGGAGACGGACAGACACTCATTTACAGGTGAGATGGGGTGGGATGAGTTTGATTGATTGACAGACTGTCACCGAGCCGCTGGGGCATTACAAAACAGTCTCTGCACAGCAGGCCAGCAAAATTATGTTGGTGTATGAGTGTGTATGAGTGTGTGCGTATTGACGCTTTTTCGCTTGATTGTCTATGTATGGATGTATTTGTGAGTGTGGGTGGTCATCCTTATACAGATTACCCATTGCACCTTGAGTGAGGTGACAGGTAAAGAATCAGGCTGTCAGGTTGGTGCGGCCCACATCTTCAAAGGCTGGCAGAATTAAATAACCTATCAGGCAGAGCTTCTGCCAGGAGGCTGCCAGGCCAGAACTATATACGCTCCACACATAGACACGGACTCATGAATGTGAACATATCCACACCCCCTAAGGTGTTTCTCTCCCCCGTGTTTATATAGTCTCTCACTAAAACCAGTGCTGCCACTGTTTAGGTCCCTCAATCTCCCTTTTCTCCCTGCTCTCTCTCTCTCTCTCTTTCTCTCTCTCTCTGTCTCTGTCTGTTTTCCTCCCTCTCTCTATCCTGTGGTTCAGCGTGGGATTCAGCAGTGCCATTACTCAAACACAGCCTGTCAGTACAGATAACAGTTGTTTGTTGTTTAACACTGTACAGAGAGCTGCATGGCAAGCCAAATCTGGAAACATTTTTTTTTTTTTTATCCCTGCTATTTTTTGCATGATTTCACATTCAGCAATTTCAAAGCTGGTCCAGACTGGCTTGAAGCCGCAAACATTATGACTGGTCCCCCTCCCCTTAAATGTACAGTCAAATCATATCACAGAAATCATATTTAATGGAGAGAAAAGGTCTTTTATCCAACAAGTGGTTGGTCAGCATATTTAGATATCCATCAAAGGAGAGAAGAAAAGTTTCCTAAATAGTTTGACTTTTTTAAGCTATTAACTAACCTTTTTGCAGCTTCTGTATATTTGTTATACAGTATTTCAGTGGTTTGGCACAATGAATTTTTGTTCTGGTGGGATGTCAGTGTGACAAGGTTTTAAATTACCTTGTTATCCTTAGAACATCTACTGCCCTCATGTGGCCATGATATGTTCAAGAGAAACAACAATACTTTCTGTTTAAGAGAGAAACACATGAAAAGGAAAGTTTAACCAAAGGACCAATGCACCTTATCTGTAGTTTAAAAATGTATGAATGTCTTTATAAAAAAAAAAAACGTTGATTGTTTTGTTTTTAACACTGGCACTAGACAGCAAAGAGTAAAGGACATGCAGCTCAACAAAAACTCAATGAGTATTTTAAATACTTCCATTACTGAGCTACTTACATTTACTTACATTCAACATTTTTTGGCACACATTGTTCATTTTATCCTTTTTTTGTGTCTTAATGTTACATAAGTAGTGTATTGTTAGTCCATGAGTGCTCGGCACCACAATAAGATAAATACCTTAAGTTGTTTTAATCAGTATATTTATTGTGACAATAGAAAACCCAACTACTCATATGTGAGAGAGTTTGCTCTATTGCAACAAACCCAGAGAGAATTTTCCCATCAACCAGTTCCTGTCAGCTTCAGGAGGCTTTATAGTGTCTGTCAGCCAACAGCTTTGGTTTTACAACTCCACTGTTTTGATTCAGCTCTATTAACAGCATCATTTTTGACCCCAGCAGGCAGCTGTTGTCAGTGAAAATGCTCTAAAAGCAGACTGTGTCCTACCTGCTCGCATTAAACAACAGACACACAAAGTTACAGACAAGCTGTTAAACATATTGGAGCATTTAGCAGCTAAAGAGGTATGTAAATAACAGATAAAAACAGAGCTAAGAGAAAAGGGACTTTTTTCAATATTCATTCATATTTGCTCATATCTGCAAGATGTGTGAATAAGCTAAACCACACTAAGTTCTCTGATAAATTTGTTACACAAATTTGTGTTCATAGCCTGTTTCCACTAGCTCAGCTGGCTGGCAATTTATTTCTATGCAATCATTTATTTCTAGGTAAAATTTTAATTTCAAGATTACAAATAATTTCCTCTTCAGTTATTTACTTGTGGCAAAAAAGGAGCCTCATGTCACATTATAACTCTCTCAATATCACACTTGAAGAATGCGACAAATGCTGAAGAGACGTCCTTGACTGGTTGAGATACATCATGTGTTTTACAGGATCTCCAGCATAAATCAACTAAACTTCACACTTGAACCATGAGAGCGCAGACCAGAGCCTCTGTGCAGCAACACACTGCACGAACCACTGTTTGTTTGCAGCGCGTCTCATTGGGTGGTCTGATTCAGTGACGAGGTTTCGTGGGAGAGGAAGCATGTGGTATTACAGTTTCCTGTCTGTGGACCTGACGGTACGGTTTAGTGTGTGAGAGTGTGTGTGTGTGTTATTGATGTGCTGTTGACATGTTTCTGTGAGGGCAGTCAAGCTTCACTGGGACTTGTTCCTGCAACACACCTGCTGCTGACACTGGCAAGAAAATAATGTCTTTTCTATCTAGAAAACAGCAGGAATTACAGAAAGATAAAAGAAAACAGTTTTATTTATTTACATGCTTCCCCTGTCTTCTCTTCTCTCTTCCTCTTCTATCATCTCCTTTCTTTCCCTGCTATTTTTCTTCTGACATTGAGAAAAGCCGAGCAGAAAGCAGAAGCCAACATGGGACATAACTGAATAGTTGTGAAAAGAGGAGAACGGGCCAACATATTCAAATTATATTGCACCACATGGACTATTAGCCAGCATGTCCACTGACACGTTCTGCCAGCACATATATTCTCACTGTCATGTTATTCCTCATGTCCAGGCATCTGCAGACCGGTCCTCACGCGCTTAGATGATTTTGGAGCACAAGATGTTTTACCAAGTGCACTAGTCCCAGAACGAACCTCCCTCCTTGGGTTTGGCAAAGAACATTTCCCTCAAACTCCCGTGATAATAACTCCAGCACCAGGAGATGATTTTTTTAACATAATAAACAGACAGTTAGACGGACACAATGAGAGCAGAAGTATGTAGGGAAACTGTTCAGCCTCCCTTAATTTTACACCAGGTCTTCTGACACATGTGAACTTAAAAACAGAGACAGATTTTATTACTTATAGCAAGACTTATCAAGTTTTTACACAGACTGGAGATTAAAAAGTGTCAACTTTAAACCAGTAGATGGCAGTAATATACCACTGAGCCGATATTAATCGAGGGATATGCTGCAATTTATATGCAAGCTGAATGTTGAACACTTGCAATGAATACAGTACAGAGTACAGAGCAAATTAAGTCTAAGCCAATAATCTATATTTAAAAGATGTATGCGCTGTGATTTCAGTGTTTGAACTGATACAATGACTAAAATCTCTGAGTAATTGTATCTTATGCAGTAAATTAAAATACAAAAACAAGAGCTTAGCACATCTTCTTTGCATACTGTTTCATAATCAGTTAGTGCACTTTAATCCAAGTGCCCTAAACACATTTTCATTACCATTCATGGACGAGTAATTTCTATTGCTTTTGGCAAAATACTTTGGTATTATTTTCTGGTTACATTATTTGCTTCATTCTTAGGATGTAAGGTGGAGGATTAGAGTGACAAAACAATTTTTCAAGCAGATGGTTCTTGGCCGTTTCTCGGTTTGGTGCTTGGGGATGTGTAGTGTTCATCTTTCAAGAAAATACATTACATCACTTTATTTTCTAAACAAACTTTTAGAAAATCCACAGTGAGAGGGGCTGTTTTTAGCATTGCTATCTCTATTGCTCTAGAGACATCATGCCAGCATGTGTCCAGATTAAAATATCTCAGATACAGGATTTACATAAAAACTTATACAGGTTTTTCATCTAAATGTGAATGTTATGTCAACGTGAGGTTTTGAGTGAAATGTCTTGACAACAACTGGACTGATAAGACTTTAGCATCTTCATGTTACCCATCAGGATGACTTGTGATGACTTTGAACTTTTCTTGAGTACAAGGTAAAGTTTCTCTTGTCAAAAAAACCTCGGTGTATGACCAAGATATTTAGAAATGAGTCTGACCAAATGACTGCACACTAACAAAATTCTTGTTAGCCTCACTTAAACTTTGTGATTAATGGTTACTAGACAATGTTGGCATGCTCACACACTTAACTAAGATGATTGACATGGTTGACATTATATTTTCTCAACATCAGTATTTTAGTTTCATCATTGTGCTGATGTTAGCATGATGACATGAGCATTTAGCTAAAAGCCTAGCTATGCACACAGAGATGCTAGCATAGCTGCAAGTAAATAAACGTTGCGGTTGAGTCAAAATTGAAAGTATTTAAAATTAGAAAGACTGAAATGCTGAGACGCGATTAAAACCTGAGATGTTCTCCTTGGGCTTATGGACTAAAATAAAGAATCAGATAGGATTTATGATTACAAATATACTTTACAATCCAGTGGAGCATATAAATTATTCATTAATAACCCATAAAAGCTGAGTATATTATCATCCAAGTGTTGTCCTACAGTGCAGTACTTTAGGCCTCTTTTCCAGGAATGAGAAATATCAGCTGAAAGGAAAGAATGAGGCCTTGCAGGCGTGTTGCGTGCTCATGTGTGGGCAGCAAGGTTCTACTAATATACATTTTAGGGGAAATTACCACAAAGCTTTTAATTTTGACTCAAGTGCTTTCAAAAGAAACACTGACAAGAAATGGAGCAAGTAAAACTGTTAAAGCATGCATCACACCGAGAATTTCTTTGTATGACAAATACATTTGGCATAAAATGTTGAGTTGAAACCTGTGAATTTCTACCAGGCTGAAAAAAAGCTTATCAGCAAAGCATCCATTTCCTGATAAAATCTTCACTCCTTTCCAATAATACAGAGGGGAGGAGGGGAACTGGAAATATCAGATGATGCAGAGGAAGATGCTTTGCTGTTGTACAATTGGCTGCTTGAAAGTCGGCTGCCTGCCATAAATCAACACTTACTGTTTAAGAAGCTGAGGGATTCTGGGAAAGCTTGTGACAACAACAGCCAGCGTAACAGCTTAAATAATTACTCCTCAGTTTTGCTGTGGATCATTACTAGAAACTGCTGGCTGTACCTCTTCACAACAAGATGCATAATCATGCTTCCTGGAAGAAAGCTGAGCAAAATAACTTCTGACTATGGTTTGATGTCATTAGACCTTTTTTTTCCATCTAAAGAAATGCTTGCATTCTTACAGTATATGGTTTTAGGGACCAGTATGGTAGTCACAGATTTTCATTTAGACTCTAATAGGATCAAGTCTTCGATGAAAGCCACAGGAGTTCAATGCTTAAAGTTGTAGTGCTTTAACCATTTTCCTGCAAGAAATGTATTTAGCTGATTAACTTGCAAATTTAAAGAGAAAAATTTGTAATGATTTTGCAGCTGAATGTTTTGAGTGGGTCTTTATGAGCATTGGAGAATTTCTTCACTTTGACCAGCAGAGGTCAGCAGACACTTGGTAATGAAAAGTCTAACCTGAGCTCAACAGCTAAATCAGTACTTTCTGGAACATGTCTGTGCTAGCATTTTGGAGGGGGGAAACTGATATCATCACTATTTCTAGCTTTATATGTTCCCTTTTTATATTTCCCCCTAGCACTGAAAAAGCTATGTTTGTGTCTTCAGATAGTTTGTATCGGTTCTTCATCCTGATTTAATGGGCTAATTATGATGAACCTCTAATGGGTTTCCCATCCCTGCTTCCTCCATCTAGTGTTATAAAATACTTTGCTGGCTAATGACAACTGTACATTTCTTTATGGATGTTTCTCTGTAACTGATGCAAAGTAATCATGCCAGGTACAAACCATGCTTTAATAAGCACATTCAGGCCTCTGCACTCACGTTAATGGCAGTCGCTGACAGCACATTGTGAAATGACTTGCATTTTAATGTGTGCAGTCATTCATGATAACACTCAGACATGCTCTGCCTTTAATCAAGCTCTCTGTAGCACATGACAAGCGCAGGGGTGAAAGTGAGACTTTTCTTGTCAACATATTGTCACCCGACAATGTGGGACAAGGAGGAGAGCACAGCATGCTGTTACAGTACGTGATATGCTGTTGTATTCTTCAGAGTCTCATGAGTGTGGGGTCATGTGGTGTTGGTATGCAGTGGAACGCCAGCACCTTCCAGCTCCGGAGCTATGGCATGTCTGGTTGTGACATCACTGGCCTGCTGACTGTTTGGCTGCTGGAGAAGCTCGTCTATGTTTGGAGCTACTGGCATTAGCTGCCTCTTCGATGTAAAAAGTTGAACTCCCGTTAAGGCGAAGTACAGATTTCTTACCAGCATGTTGTCCCTGAGTACATCATTTAATCCAAGTACAAACTGGGGGTCTTATTATATAATAGCTCATGTAACCTCTTAGTCTTTCCAGAGACATTCAGAACAGTATCATGTCTCCTGTCTGAAGGGCAGACTCTTGTCCAGGGCATTTTATCAAGACTCATCCCTTTCCCCCACTAGCACTGCCCCTTTCACCTCTGCTGTACTACATGACCTCTTGTCTAATTCTCATGCATATCCTCCCACCGTAGCTATGGTGCTCTTTTTTCCATCCAACCAAAGGCTGCCCATAGCCTGCAGGTAAAAAAATGATCTGATACTTATTTTCACCCTTTTCATAATATTTCAGTTAGCCAAAGTTCTGTAATTTCATTGTAGACTTTTGAACATTTGGGAACTGGCCTCACCAGGAGGCTAAAAACCAATCCAACTTTTAAAAGGTCACTGTGAAATGGTTCTTATAACCGTAGCTCAGTTATCCTTAGGGCGCAGTTCACATTGTTCCTATTGCCTTTATCTATCAAACAATTACATTTAGTATGAAGTAGAATCAGCTTTGACTTTCTTAAGTGAGCAGATATGGGTCATGAGGCCCATATCAGGGTCTCATGCATAGGAGAGAAATGCTATAAATAGAGCTTATATATAAGTGACAGGGGAGAAAAATGGGTGTGAGAGCTTACAGATTCTTCTCATTTCATCTACTGTATGTAACACAATCATATAAACCACCTGTTTACAGTATGTGCATGCAACAGTGAACATGAGGGGAAGACATGCTGTACTCTGCAGAGAGACCCAGCCTCATAGTAACAACAAACAGCAGTGTCAAACTTCAGTTCACCAAGGTAGTCGGTGCATTGTCTGGCTGAGCTGTATTGTGTGTCAGAAGTAAAACTCAGAACATTTCCCAGCACTGCTTCTCAAAGCTTTCATCGTTTTGACAGTTCACTGAAAAATAAGAGTCAAGTGCAGCCCTGACCTCCACAGAGGAGACTTATCTACTGCACGCCTTTTTTTTTTCTTGAGGTACTTTTACTCGGAATCGAGCATAGAAATGCAAATATTCTGTTTTTAAATATCAATCAGTCCCTGGTGACCTTTTTCTTGCTAACCATTTACAGGAAAGCAACTTGGGTGCCTTTTGACTTTTGCCTTTTTATTTATACAAACGTCCCTTAAGGTCCTATGGGGATAGGAGCTGGGCACCCTTTCATTGTGACACAGTGTTCAAAATCCCCCATGTGATGTACCAAATACTTTCGCCACCCCCACACCAAGAGTGGGAAGTGTTTACTGACTCAAAGTTGACTTAGGTGGGCTTTCATCTCTGTTTGCGATTTACATGCATGCTTTTTAATTAGTAGTGATAGACAAGAACCCCCATGCACAGATACACACATGCACGGCATTTACAAACATGCTAAGCCCACAAACATTCAGTCGAGGCTCTTTAATTTCTGTTTGATTCATGTGTAGTGTAAAGACGTCACCACGGCTGCCAATTAGAGAGAGGTGAGCAAAGTTGGCGGGAGGTCAGGTGGTAGTAAAGGAGGTACATAAATGGAGCAAAGAATACAGTGCAGGACATTCTGACCCTGAGTGGAGAGAGTGGAACACAGGGCTAGAGTAACACTGTGTGTCTGCTTTGGCCCATGTAATGATGCCCCATGCCAAGACTGTCAAAAGATCACAGGGGCACACGCATACACAACTCTAAAATTTCCCCGTCGACACACACACACAAACGCAAATACAAATACAAAGGCACACTACCGGGCCGGTTATGTGTATGTGCGCACATGCAAACACACTCACGTAGTTAATAATGTTCTCCGCAGAGAGCAGGAGAGGAGATCAATAGCTATTACAAAGCACTGTGAGGTTGTATTTCTCTCTCTTCCCTCTAATGTGCACCATGATTTGTTTCAGTAAGAGTGCACAGTCATTTCTTTTCATCGGGTCACTTGCTATTACTGTAACGACTAAATATTACCAGCAGCACATTTCCTAGCCTTCTGTGCCCAAGAAACTATATTTGCTTCATATCCCTAAGTGATGACAAGAAAGACTAAAGACTATATTTAGCCATTTTAATAGCAAATCCATTAACATTATGACCATAAACATGGCCACTGCTTACCCATATTACAATGGTTAAGGAGAGTGTTTGCAGTAAAAGAAGATGACACATTTTTGAGTTGAAAGAAGTGACACAGTTTTTTGAAGTTTGAAAAAAAAGAAAATAGCATTTTGTCCTTGTTAGTCCACATGATATTTTATATATATATAACTGATTTTCAAGGAAGGGGCTCTCAAAATAGCCAAATAGCCCCCTAGTGGAACAGGCTGTCTCAGAGCAACATGTGCCTGTAACACATGTTCAAAACAGAACTTGATTAAGAATGTTGCTTCAACAAAAGGCACAACAAATTGGATTTTGGGGTCAGAGAACATTGTGGTTTTCCCCTGTTCTAAAGGGCAGTTCTATAATAATACTTTCTCCAACTGAGTTTCACTACTTGGTCAGTCTTTTTTAAAATGTAGAACAGAGACCTATTTTAAAGGGGTCATCAGATGAAGCACAGCTGATCACAGTGTGATTGTAGGCCATTCCCGCACATTATTTGGGTGTGTCCTAAGAGCGGTACAGAACATCCATTACTGAATGCAGATGAATTCTGCTTAATCGAAGTTATGATCAACAGATGCTGAAGCCCTAGGAATCCAAATACTGCATGAAATGTAAGACTTTCAGATGGAGCATGTTTTCCATTCCTGTGGGGTGGAAGTGATCAGTGCTGCAAAAAATGAAAAATATGTGAAGTGAGAATTCCAGAGAGGAGATTTTAGATGCATACAGTGCATGCTGTGCTTGGTGTAACTGCTTATCTTCATGTTCTGTACTGTATTAGTCAATTTACATTTCACAACATTAAAGTAAATAATGGATGCAGTCATGCAGTGTAATTGGGCAGCAGGTTCTTCACACTGCAATCCCTGCTCTGTTTGCTCTGAGTCAACGTTGCTACCCACGATGCTCCGTCTATGTAGACATGCTCAACCTGTTTTCATAAACCTGGGGATAAACTTCCCACACTCTTTCCAGCTCATTCACACTTATTGCAAAAACTACCATGACACTGTAGCAATCAGTTAACCATATCGCAGATAATAACAGCAAAGCAGCTAAGTGTTTGTGCAATCACATGAGAGGGACTGATTCTCTCCGCTTGTTGTTGTCCGTCTTTTGTGTTCTGATTTTTCTTCCACATTTGAAAAAAGAGGTTAATTAGTTGTTTTGGAGGAGAAATTGCATGAAACTAGCTTAGTTGTGAGCAACTGCTCGGAAACTGCTAGAAATGTTGCTGTGACAGCAGTGAAAGAAAATTGCTTCCCAGTTGCAACATATCTTATTGATAACATGTCTTGACTATGGAGTACTTTTCATTCTAATAAAGAAACATAATAAAACACAATTTGCATGAAAATGCCAAATGCAAGCTGAAATTTACTACTTCATTAGTCTTTTCTGTGACAAAGACTGTTGTTCAACAGTGTTACACATAACTGAAATACTGAAGCCAATCGTGGGTGGGAAAAGGTGAAAAACAAACTGCTCTAGACATTGCTCAGACATGAAAGAAGTGAACAAATCCTGAAAATGAAGTTTTATGACTAATTTTTTGACTACGTCTTTCTACCAACAGTCATTGTTGCATTCAAGTATGGTGTTGAGTGTCAAAGCCAAAATGCATCCACATCATTCTTCTCCCTTTTAAAAAGCCACACGCTGACCATCAATGGGAGGTGAAAGGTCAATCAGTAGCAGGCTGAGAGGTCATGGGGTCAGAGGTAGGTCTATGTGTTGTAACTGTGGTTGTGCCGTCCCCTGAGCTGTGTAAAAAGGACTAGACAGCTGTCCTGCCTCATAAAAGATACATTAACCCTGCCCTGGTTGAGTGCAAACTGGACGTATTCTTTGCAAATGACTTTGTAGTGACTGGAGCAGGAGTGACCTGATGGTCAGATAAAACATAAACACTGTACAAAAACATATACATGTAAAGTTGATCTGTAACATAAAACTATGCACGTTAGCTTAAGTGGTACATCAGCTAATCATCCTGAGCTTCACACAAAACATGAAAGCAAAACAACAGATGATACTTATAGTCAAAACAACCACATGATATAGTCTCCTGCCCCCTTTACATTCTTATGAGGCATCATAAATGAGGGTCTTGTGCATTGTGTGTCTGTAAAAGAGGTGGTGCTCTGTATCTGGTGCAGCTGTTGTTGCCTCCCAGGGGCAAGAGGAGAAGAAAAGAGACACAGAAGAGGGTCTCTGCCCTAAACTGTCTCTATCATGCTGCTGCTGCTGCTGCTGCTGCTGCTGCTCCCCTCTTTCTGTGACTTCTCAGGTTTCACAGCCCACACGCCTGATTCATACAGTCACCCATGAAGTACACGTGTGCGCACTTGCATGCACGCACATACACACTTTCTCATCCCCCTTAGGAATGAATCATCATTAGCCCCTCATTTCCCCGGGGAGCAGTGACTCAGGGTGAGAGGAGAAAAAAGAGAAAAGGACAACGCATAATACAGTGAAGTGAGAAGTGAGGAGAACAGAGAGCACAGTGGAGTAGTGTACCGATGAGCAGTCTGGCCTTCAGTGCTTTGAGGAGGCAGCAGGCGCCCCGTGCAACAGAACTTTAGCTGAACATGAGCTGCATGATGCACAATGCCGTCTTAGTCACCACGGCAACTGTTCTACGGAGCTCAATAGAGGGACATTTTCTGCAAGTCATTCATCATTGTTTCATCATGTTCATGTTTCACTCCCTTTCTGTGCCTTATATTGTTAGTTAGACGTTAATATTGTGAGGATCAGATACCAAATGACAAAAAATGTCAAATTCTACCAAGAATCAATATCCATATTAAAAAAGAATTGCCAAACATTAATGAATGTGTATTAGTATATATCATCATGCTGATAGTAATTTTCAAACATATGCTCTTCACTTCAAAATAAAGGCTGTCTAAAGTAGTCTGAACATACCGACATTTTCTCTGGAGGGTAAATCAGTCTCTGAAAAAAACATGCCCTCAACAACATAGTAATTACATTTTTTCTTTTTCTTTTGCAAGAAACTGCTCTTAGATGTTTTATGCTTTTAATAATCTCTGCAAATCAAAAGCAGCAATTACATGTGCCATCTTAAAAAATAATGTTGAGGTCAGGGGTTTAAAAGCCTTACAAGTCAACAGTACCCTCAAAAATTCCCCATCAAGGGACTGCAACATTCAAAACAGCCCTCTTGTGAAAAAAGGGATCTTGCAATGCAAATACAGCTGCCTGATCCTGAAAATAGTTGTTTCACTGTCAGATGCTTAGTATTCATAAAATATTTAGATGTGTCCTTTGCAGTTATTTTGAAATATTGTTGTTTTTTGCTGAAATTAAATATGAAGGTGATGCTAGTAGCTGTGAAAAATAGATCATTATACAAACATAACAATCATGCTGTGAGTCTGAAACATCATCATTAAACAATCAGAGTCTTCTGATATAAGAGGATTGTTTTTTGACTCTTTTTGGGATGTTTGTCTCAAATTTTTGCAAAAAAAACCATGAAAAAAATCAACAAATAATGATTTTCATAATAGTTATTAAGCAAGACTGTTGATTTTGTGATTGTGCCCACATTTTCTTTTGAAAGCATATGATAACGAGAAATTACAGAGGCCAAAACATCGGATGGCATGTGGTGGTGAGACTGGCAATGTCGAAAGCAAAAGCAGCTGCAGAGTTCATGTTAGCACGTACACATCTTGTACGTGCTAGCATGCAGGTATAGGCAAAAAAAAATCAAAAAAAAATTTCACCTGCAAATGACACCATGTTTCTGTCTTGTTGCTGAGAAAAAGGTAAAGGTTATCAGAACTTGTGTGGCTGGAAATTTTCTTGATTCAAACACAAATTTAGCGGGCAGCATTTCTCTGATTGAGCTGATAGAAACACAGCAAAGCACCCTGTCAGGAAAAAAGGTGACCTTTTGATCTCTTCTGATCCGAGTTGGGGACTGGCTCTTAATATTTCTGTTTCATCTTCTGTCTTTCCTACATGCTACAGCAATTACTACAGGTCTGTCCATTTATGAGAGAGGCCTCTACAGTTTCTTGCAAAGGGGTCCTTAGTGGTGCAGTTAGAACTTGTCAATATGACCTTTTCAGAAAGAGGAGCAGGGTGAGTCAGAGTGTGTGAAGTGCGGCATCGTAAAGCACGGCCAGACCACATGGTGTGGGGTTGAGAGAGAGAGAGAGAGGGAGAGAACCTCACAGTAGTTATGACTCATGGCTCTTTTTCTCTGGGATTCTTTCAACCCTCGGTGGGTGTGTGCATGTGGGCTTGTCAGCATGCGTGGTAGCATGTGGTGAGCCATTTGGTGTGAGGATCTGCACCGTCCAATGTCACTTATTTGCTTGCATAAATATGGTAAACAATGTTGTTCTCAAATTAAAAGCAAAGACACGTTCAGCTTGTTTTATCATGTTAGAAGAATGACAAAAAAAAATTTCACTGGAAGTTTCCAAATGTTAAAACTCATATGACATATAGATGAAGAGTCACTTTCACAGAAATGACAACAATCTGTCCTATGGTGCCCATGATGTTTTGATGTGCAGAGAATGCTGAGCGCAGTGGAGTTTCCTTTAGCAGAGGAATCCCCCCATACAGCGACCTGGTTTCTGTCTTTCTCATACAAGCACACACACACCCACACATACAGTACCTCTTACAAGGCGGGTGTGAAAACCCACTGATGCGCTCAGTGATATTTAATTGTTTTTTTAATGTAGATATTGTAATATCATTTGTAAAAAAAAATGACATCCTTCTGCTCTCTTTCTTTTCTTGTTTACTCTCCTACGGACTAATATCACTAATCTTACTTTTGTAGATGCTTTATCTGTGACTCACTGTCTAACTCCCACATAAATTTTGTGTTAACTTGTCATGAAAGTCAAATGTTATGCATAGGACATGCCAAATGTTGTCTCATATGTCTATCTCTTACAGAGATCTCGTTGACATATCGGTGTGTACATAATGCCAGAGGGGCAAATGGCACAGGTCACTACTGGCTTGCCCTCTCTAATGGAGTATGATGATCTCTGACCTGTCTGCTCACACCAGTCATGGCCTTTATTGACTCAGACCAAGTGTTAGCTCACACTTAGTCACATCAGTCCTGAAGAAAAAGTGAAAACTGGCCCCCGGATCAGCATCTGTGACAGTGTTAGCCTCTTGCCCCTGCCCCTGCAGCCAGTGAGGCTGCCAGTGTGGAGGAAGTGAGAGTAATGTCTGATGATTATCTGACTGACAGGAAGCTCTTTTGTCTCTGGGGTTATCTGGCTGCCTGCAGAGGAGATGACGCGAGCTACTGGAGGACAGAAAGGCCATTTCACTGGCACTGTTTACCACTTTTGCTTGTTTCCTGTAGATTCACCCACCACCAAAGAAAGAGTTCCCTGAAGTTACCTTAGATCTTGCAGGTTAAGCCGAATTTTCTTTATGCCAAAGCACATGCATCATGAGGCTGGATGTTAGTTTTCAGCCAGACAGTCATCAGTGACCCCGGATGTCCCCTTCCTCACTTGGTTCTTCCCTCTCTTGCTCTCTCTCTATCTCTCTGCCCTCCTTCTCTCCATCCTCTTCTCTCTTTCTTTATACTAACAATCCACCCCAACATATTATATGCAGCTATAAAGAGACATATAATCTCCCAACTCATAAAGCAAACAGTATTTATGACATAAACAAAGTAAAAAGGTTGGGGAAAAGCCACAGTTGATACCAGCTTATCAGTATACTGCAATGACTGACTGTAACAATGTGGTCCACCTGTCCACCTTCTCCCTGGTTCTTGCTCTTTTTCTCTTTTGAAGTGGTGGGAAATGGTATAAAAGGTATAGGTATAAAACATTGTCCTGATTGAATATTTGGTTGCTGTGGGTACTGCAGTCATGTAGGTAGAGTCATATATGAAATTAAAAAAGGACATTACCATAACCAACATACCGTAATCATTAACAGAGCTAAACAGAGAAAGACGTGTAATAAAAAAGACGTCCATACACATACTGTAAATATACCATAGGGCCCAATTCTCAGAGTATATATTATTGTGACCATGTTACCCAGAATATTACTGCACATAAGTTATTTTGCTAGCTTACAGGTGTACAATGCAAGTAGGAAAGCCCAGAGGGCTAAAATTAGCTTATAATCTCTGAGATTGTTGGCAAAAAAGCGGATACTCATAAATTAATTAGTATTGGCACAATCACTTTGAAATGAACAAATTATTTATCAAAGTTTTTACTTGCAGAATTTGTTTCATTGTATTACTTTGTGTCCTCTCCTCTTTCAGGCAGAAGTATTAGTTTTGAGGCCTCCCTCAGTCTCTCATCTCATCTCAGTTTTCTGTTACGTCCAGCTTCCCTTCAGTGTACTTTCTGTTTTTTTCTTTCCACTCTTTCATCTCCCTCCAATCTATCTTGGCCCTCATTGTCCTGTTAGTGTTGTTGTATTATGTACCACTTGGTTCCAGACATAAAATTTCACAGAAATATGAGTCACAGGACCCCACAGTGTATACAGAAGCCACCATGGTGGTCTACCACATGTTCCAGTTTGCTGTTTACCTTTTACACGTCCATGTGTGCTGAGTTTAGCGAGAAGAAGATAGTGCAAGATCTTACATAAATATTCTGAACAAACACAGATGTCTCTTTACTTTGTATCTGTGTTGCATAAGACTATGAGATATTAATAGTAGTTAACTCTTACATGTTTGTATTATTGAGTCATACAGAAAAATATGCCAAGCATGCAGCTTACAGGCTTACAAGTCACAACAAAACCAAATCCAGAATGCAGTATATACATGCTAAAATACCACAAAAAGTCCATGAAAGTAATAAAGACAATAATACTTCTTATAACATTCATGATCCAACAGTAAAACACAATTTTATGTCAGAACAACATCACATATTTGACACTAATGGAGGAAAAACTGTCTCATTCCCCTTTTTTCTCAGATCTTACACATCCTAGTGTAACCTCATTAGCTGGAGGCAGATCCTCTTCAACAAGCAAATTGTGATTTTCAAAACAAGCATGTGACATGTGATTTAGCGTCATCTTTATAGTGCTTTCAACCATAACTGCTAAGAAACTTTAAAAGTGCTTTTATTAGTAGGTGTGTAAATTATACGTACTTTCACAATATCATGTCTATTCTCTGGAAAACATTCCTTTTATTGTGTTTTTCCCTGATAAGTTTTGATTTAATTCAATTAATTCAGAGACCCCCAATTGTACTATGAATCATTTCCACATTCAAATGTCTAAAAATGACTTTATCTGTGTCATAAATGTTGAATTGTGAACTTGCATAACCCCAGATGTTTCCAACAGTATTTAAACTCAACTGTAATTTTATTTAAGGTAGGATTTAAGGAGGAAGTCCACAAATGTGACAAGACATGGGGTAAAGTTGCTTAACCTTAATACTGGGTAAATGCCGTTAGGCAACTTTAAATTGAGTTCACTGGCATTCAAAAAACAGAACTTACAACAACAGTTAACAAAAGCTGATGGCATTTCTACATAGCTAAATAAGCCTCTCAGCTAGCAAACTTGCTCCCCTACATTTATAGTCAAGTTCCATGTGTTATTTATGCTTTTTCTCACTCACCATTGGATTGAGCCACTGCATCTACCCACAGAATACAATGGTTTGATTTCAGCACGCTTGCATGTTTTTCAGCCGAAAATATTTGAAAACAAAGCGGCTAACATTCCTGTAGCAAGCAACAATTTAACATAGAGGACTGCCAAGTGAGTTCTCTGACCAGGTTTTTCATATTTCCTGAGCATTTAAGGTTGTAAAAGCATTGTTTACATATTACATGTGTATTGTCTATTGACTCAATCTTTTTTTTCCAGATCCTGAATATTTCCTCACAGCTGTTCTATTTCCAAGAGTCTGGTAAGTATGTTTAATGTTTGTTTTTTTTTTTCTTGGCCCATTATTTTATCCATCTGGGATTAGCACGCTGACACAGAAGTGCCATAAGAACTTCAAAATAAAGGTTTATCTCAAAGAAGATGATATGAATCATAGCTTTCACTTTGGGTCAGAGATGCTGGAATGTTGCTCTTTCAAAAAATATGTGAATCCAGATAAATACACCCCAAACACATACTGATATTTAAAAAAATATTGTTAAAGCCAAAACAAACTGTTGGTCAAAGGTGACTGGCTTTTCTACTGCAATAAAATGGACTTTTCCTTGTTTAAACATCTACTAATCTAACTTTCAGGCAGATGGGAGAACTTGTTTGTGTGAGGTGTCTGTGTGCAGGTGTTTCTGTGGAGGGTTTTATGGGCCTGTTTGTGATTTGCAAAACCAGAGAAGCACCCTTTGTGTACATGTGTGTGTGTGTTTGTGTGTGGGAGGAGAGAGAGTTTGTCTTGATCTGTGTGTCTGGTGGTTTATCTTCCACAATGAGGGACTGCAGCGTTGTGCTCTCCATGCTCTGGTTCTCACAGGCAGGTTGGGATGTAGGCTGAGTCTTTGCGTGCTGTCACTCCCCACACAAGATTGCAGGTGGCCCTGGTGTTGACCACAGACATCCAGCACCCACGCTAAGTCAGCGGTAGACAACACAACCACTTTTGAGCAGCAGGGTGGGCTCGTGTTCAGAGAGATCAACCTTCAACTGGAGGTCTGGTTCAACCTCTCACGCCAGCAAGTGTCTGTCCTGCTGAAAAACACTGAATCACTGCCAAAACAAGGGAGTTGTTCTGTTGATGACCCTCAACTCCTCACAAAGATCCATAAAGTGTCGTATTGTATTCAATCCACATCTTTCATTTTCACCCTCTTGCCTTCTCTTTTTCACACTCAGACAAGTAAGAACACTTCTCTCTCTCTCCCTCTGTTGATGTGTCTCCCTGACACACACACAACCTCAGTGTCAGCTGCTACTCTAATCTAATGAAATGGAGTTTTAAGACTGCAAGAGGGGATCTGCTGACTTTAAAGCGATGCTCTTTTTTACCCATAATGCCATGGCAGGTGGAAAGGCTCTCTAATCCCATTAACCAGAAGTTCTTCATCTAATCACCCGAGTCAGAAAGCGATGGTGAGATGGAAAGAAACGGAAAGAGGAAAGCAGGAAAGACAGGGGCCTTTGTGGAAAGGTGCATGCTGGGCCTCAATTCAACCAAAGTCATAACACACTTAGATCTTTAATTAGATGTTAGCTACAGTCTAAATGTCATTTAATGTGTCTTACTTTTGCACTCATCTTGTATTCTCAGAATGAATGTTTTGCAGCTTTGTTACCCACAAAGAAAGCTTTGAACATTTACTGTTTGAGAGCATGAATTACATGTATCTAAGATAAATACTTGTTTAAAGAAATGCTCTTTTGATGGATACGGTATTCTGGAGTCTTCCAGAGTGCACAGGCTTTTTGCTGTAAACAAGATTGGGTTGTGTAAGGTCTCATGCAGTCTGTTAAAAAGGCTTCATTAGGTCATCACCCTTAGCACACAAGTCCTTAAAATACAGCTTTAGCTGTGCCGACAGCTGAGGGCACTTTATCACTGCAGCTTAGATCTGCTCTCTTCAGTCAGTCAGTGTGCCTCAAAGACTACAAACTGCATTCTCCCTGCAATGTTTTGTTCCATGTTGTTTGTGTGCGTGTGTGGTGGGGGGGTGCAGGAATTCAACATGAAATGATGTTTCCTGTGTTTTGGACTTTGCATGTTTAATCTGCAGCTGAGCTCTGCATGTCTGCCATGTGGTCACGTCTGCATTCGTTTCCATGTTTTGTTTTGGTTTGTTTTGTTTCTGCACTTCTCAATTTAGAACAAAGAAGTTTAATTCTGTGCTAATAAGCAGGTTTCTTATTACTTACAAATAAAAGAAAAATCCATGTTTATTGGTGGACTTGGCAGCAAAGGGTTTGCATCTGTGTGTGCACGTGCTGCTCTGTGTCTGTTGTTTTTTTTGCTTTGTCTGGTTCAGTTTTAGGAACTGAGCAACGTCAGGTGTCTTGCGCATGGAGACCTACTGCTGCAACCGACAAGTCATTCTTCACACACACACCCACAAACAGTCTGTTTGGAAGTATGTAGCACACAAACATGTATAGGAACCCAGACACACACACACACACCCTCAGACGAATGGTTCACACACACACCCACTACCGAATTTCCATTCGTATGCACGAGTATCTCTGCCCTGCCCAGACATGATGCCGAGCAGGGTAAAGTTATATTCAAACTATCACTGCATACTCAAACAGTTTCACTGTGACAAGCAGCGGTGGCTAGTATCACAAATTGAAGGGTTTTAGTGTAGAATTAGGATGTTTCTATGTCACTTAGTGCTTTAAAAATGAGTGTGTTTCATATTCCCACCAACTGCATGTCTCTTTGCTTTTTAGCTGACTTTTTGTCTGAATCAAACTGATCACCACCCTGCAAGGACTTTGACACTGTGAGTCAAAGACAGAAAAATAAACCACTCATAGACACTCATAGGAGTATTTTAAAATGACATGGCTAGCACATCTGAAAATTGTTGAAGCATAAAACCAAACCTTTAAATGGGAAGAAACGCAGACAGACAGTCATACAGTTAAATAGGTGTTAACTGTCTCATGCTAAGCCTATTATTTGGCAAAGTGCAACCGCTCAAACTGACAGATACAGCTCTGGGTTACAGCACTAGTAGGAGTCATAACTTGCAGTTTCTATTAGCATCTGCAAATTACACCGCATTCTGATAGTTCAACAAGGTCGTCACATCGTGCTGTCTAAAAAAAAAAAAAAAAAGTGGGATTTAACATTCACTGAATCATGTTAATGCTCCTCCTCATGCATGTCTTGCAGCATGACTTCTGCTGCGTAACCATAATCATATGAGATTATTCCAGGACCAGTATGGAGTCGATTAAGCTCTGACAGGTTTAGATGGTGCTTGATTTAGAAACACTGACAGCCAGGGATGGAAACCACGCGATGCGGTTTGCTCCAAATAGAAGGATAGTCACTTTAAAAAGGAAGGGAGGCTCTAAAAATAAACCCCTCCAGGCCAGGTCAGTGTTAAGCTGCCAGGAAAAGTTCACAGGGAACAACAGAGAGACATCTTAGGGGATATTTACTGTACTGTCATCTACTTGAAGTAGCACACATTCCATCTCTGGCTGCCCTACATAGGTGCTCTCTTGGCTGTCCTCTGCAGCACAGACAGATAATCCATTGAATAAAGGTGAAAGGTAGTTCACATTGGATCTGGTTCTCTCTGGTTAATTCTGAGCAAGATCTAATCTTAACCTGTGGCTGCAAAAAGAAAACAAGAAATCGGCTGCTTCTAATAATGGTGTCACTGCACTGGACTGGACTTGTACCTGAGTAATTGCATACACCTACGCATTGGTGCATGTGTGTGTGGATGAGAGAGTTTTCTGAAAGACTCAATAGTGAGTCCTAGTTGGATATTTAAGTTACATGCATCTTTAATAGATTTTATACATGTTACTTCCATTTAATAGTTTTTTTTCAATACATTTTGCGCAATTGTGTGGATTCTATGTGGAGGAGCAAATCATCCACTTAACAGAACATACATAACTGTGTGCATTTCCAGCACACATTTGCTCTGCCTAACTAAAAAAACACTCAGACTTCAGGCCTCTGCACTTTGATTTGCCCAATTGTGTGTCAAATGAACAGATTTTGAACACAGTTCTCATCTTAAACTGTATTTTTCAGCCCTGTCCAAATGAACTGTGCTGTATTTTGGTGGTTCTGACAAAATAATTTGGGCGCTGACAGGAAAAAAACCCATGTTGAATGGATTTACGGGTTCAAAGGACATATGACAGACATCAGTCGCTTGTGGTCAGAAGGCCTTTGTGTTCTTATATGGCAAACTGAGTTCTGCAAGATGCTTGTTTCCAGTAATTCTTTTAATGTTTTAACTTCCACCAGGAGTGAACAATGACTGCAAAGGCTGCAGTCTATCATAATCATTTATATTTACTAGAATTAGTTTTGTTTTGACCTCAATACCTCTAACTTTGTAGGCAATGACGGATTACCAACACTATGTCCTGTAAACAACCTATTTATAAGTCAATTTTACCTCTGCTTTCTGTACTTAAATGAACTTAAATGAAACCAAATGAGCAGAAACAAGATTTCGGTGTATTCCTGTGATTAAGACCAAAAAAGGCCGCATGCTTCTGCTTATGCAGCAATATTGAAAAAACTAATGTTAAACATTGATCTTTAAACTGCTTTATCACTTCCTGCTGCTGTTTCTATCTCCCTGTTGTATTTTTTTTTTTTTTTTGCTTTCTGTCAGCCTCCATCATCTGCTCACTCTCTCTCTCATATACATGTGTATTGTTCACCTCCAGTCAGGCGAATGAGATGGCTGTTTAGTGTGTCTCTGTTGTATCCTGCTGCTAATCCACTTCCCTCTGAAACACTTCCTTTTCCCTTCCCAGATACACTCACTGAAAAGCATACACATGCTCCTGCTAACACACAAAACAACACAAAACACCACAGTCACACACACACAAACACCCACACATACACCCTGCAGACTCGAACCGCTTACTCAAACCACCTACACATCCAGTACTGTGCATATTCATCTGTGCTTTCATAATTGTTGCATCCAATGCGTGTGATATTTTCTCTCCCTCCTCAAATTTTTGCCCCGTACATTTTCAAACCAGCTTTCAAATGCAGATACTGCGTGACTAATCGCTTTACATGTCTTTCAAGTATCAATTCAAAATCTGCTCTCCAAGTAGTTTCGATCCACATGTTGTTGCAAAAACCTACTAGATGCTACAGAATGACTCATACACCTCTCGCTCTTATCGTTCACACTCCGGATGTGTACATATGCAAGGCATTGCGCTATTTTTCTTATTCCGTCCCTTCTGCCTATTCTATCGCTTCCTTCTATTTTGGGCGACAAAAATGCACACTTTTTTATCCACAGATGTAGGTCAAATCAAGTGCTTTTATCGAAGCTCCTTTGAAGCAGGTTAGTCGAACAGTTATGTGTTGGCCCAGATATAGTAACCTACATCTCCTCTTTTGTGTTAATGGTGGGAAAAGTGGAGAAAGGCAGCGAAACCCACCCGGGGAAGTCTGGGATGTCACAATGCTTTGGTCTAACTCTTTAGAGACCCCAAGGTGTAACAGTCAAAACAAAAACATGTAAGCATATTGGATGTCAGCTGGACGGGCAACTGTAGTTTTCCACACTTTGTTTACTGATCTCTGCTTCTGCAGCCGGATTCTCAAAATCAACATCTTGGATGTTCTTGCAAAGTAACTTTTCTCTTGATATATTAACATGAAAATAGAGCAGCATAACAGTAAAGTGGCCTTCAGTTTAAAAAATCATGCCATGAGCAGTTCGGTGATGAACAGCTATTGTGTTGTGTTTTCAAGAAATACATTTTAAAGAAAATGATAAAAGTGCCAATTGAAACTTTTGACAGAAATTACTTTGTTATTCCACATGCACAACCGTCCCTTCTCCTGCAATTACTCCCCCTAGACTTTACTGTACGTAATAAAATGTTCATGGTCAATTAGTGTTCTTATAAGAGGGTTTAAGACAGCAGCTTCAGTTGCAGGGTAATCAAGACTAGAGAGAGCAGCTTCTGTTTCAAGCCAGTCCTGGTTCAACCATTTACAAAGCACTGGCAAAGTAGAATGCTAAGATTTCCATCCCTGCCCTATAATACAGAGACACTGTAATTAGAGAGAAGAAGGGCTTTTAGATGCTGAATTGTCTTTTGAGGTAGTTCAAAGGCAAGCCACGACAGCTGCACTGAGGCATTGGAGGCAATTGGACATGAGCTTTAATGTGCAGTTGTTGTTTGTTTATGCAATAGATTGTATTTGAGTTTATTTTTGCAGTCGTGCATGACAGGTTGCACTATTTTTTGGACAATACGTCTAAACAAAAAAATAATTACTTATACTTCAAGATGTATTATTAAATTGTTTTTTTTTTTTAACTGCATGAGAAAGTGATGTGCTGAACACTGAAAGTTGTTTACACAAAGTGAAGACATATGCAATTTTGAATGAAAATAAGCAGTCAAATGTGAAACACTGTCATTGTACAGTCAAGTTAATGCTAAATCTGCAAAAGCAGTCAGATTCAAACAGTTTACCAGCGATGTGACCTAAATCACAAAGGTTTCCAGCTGACACTGAAATTGTTAAACAAATGTTTTTGGTCGCACGTGAGGCTTTGATGTTTCACGTATTTCTGAGAAAATCTATTGCACGAGTCAGTCGATGCACTCCTATACATCTCCAAGCTCTTTCATATGGTATATTGTAGAAACCACAATGTGGCGTTTGGAATGTTGTACTTGTATGCATCTGCAAAAACACATGCAATCAGATTTTAGTTACTAAAACAAAGAAACATTAAAGCTATTGGTAATATTCTCTAAAGTGTCCAGTACATTAATAAAAACATGTGGTAGAGTAAATTGCAAATTCTTGAGGGAGGCCACAGTTTAAATGACCAAAAAAGTTAATCACGTGGTTTAAATTTATACCATAGACCTTCTGCACACAAGAGATGTTTAAGATCTCACCACATTAAAGGATGTCGGCTCCTCAACCAGAATTACGTCTTTGACTCTAATTGCTAACGAGGTCATGCACACACGTGTACTTCTGTCCTGACCATTATGTTTATTGTCTGTACACGTGCAGAAGCAACATGTGTACAACAGCTACTTTTTGATGCATGCCTGAAAATCTAAAGGCTCTTTCAGGATTTCTCCCGTCTTACCTTCTAAATAAAAAAAAAGAAAGAAAAAAAAGAAAAAGTCATATGTGTCATTGTGAAAGTTTTGCTCCTTCAAGGGGGAAAATCATGTTGCTACATGAGCAATTATGAAAATGCTCAGCTCTCAAAACAGTAGTGTTTTCAAATCCAGACTGATCAGCTGTTTCCTTATATAGATCAGCATGCTGAGCTTCAGTGTGCTGACTAACCACAGAGGGCTGACAGTGAAATACCAATTACAGACAGAATGACTTCTGTGCGGAGCAGCGGGGCTTAGCGTTAGAGAGAGCGAGGGTTACACAAGGCTAGTCCATCTTGTGATATTAGTTGTGCAAAATTTTGTACCAAAATGACTTCTCGTTTTGTACAAAATGAGAAGTATGACTCTTTTCTTTTCATTTTCAGTCTTTGCTTCTCATAGATTTTCTTGCATAAAGCCTTAAAGTGTAATGGCCTTGTAAGTAACTTTATTTAGTGCTGTACTTTACAAAAATATTTTGTACTTGCCTCTACTTGAGTATTCCAAATTAATGCTACTTTATACTTCTACTTCCTTAGAGAGAAATATCAAATTTTACCAAACTACACTTATCTGACAGGTGGACTTCAAAAAGTTTATCAAAATCAATGCATTGTTTAAGATTTCACAAGGTGTCCACAATAAGTACGGCTTGTGAATGATGTAAAACTATGGTGTCTAGTTGGGCATTCCGTTACATTTCAGCCACTGTTCATTCAATACCAGCTGGGATCAGCTTCAGCCTTTCACAACCCTGCAAGCAGCTATATATATAATAAGCAGCTATAGATAATGGATGGATGAAGCTATCATGTTCAAACAGCAAGGTTTCTTTTCTCGACCTATCTGTTTACAAGTACATGGCTGTATTTCTGCATAAATTAATTTGATTTAGGTAAAGTATACTCAGTCCTTGATCCTCAGTATCATGTTATTACATCACCTCGTGTTAATGGGCCCCAATGATCACAGTTGTTGCACAGATGATTTTTTATTATAGCAAGCATGTATGTTTTTTTGCAGCTCTCTTTACAGCAATAAATGACAGTATTAAACTCCTCATGCTTACAGTTGAGCATTCAAACTGCACGATAGCAGACAATTTATTCATGCAGAACTCATGGTACAACAGATGTGTTTTTTGTGTCTCTGCCTATTAATAGAGCTGCTTCTGTTTTTTTCCTCTCTGTTTTTTTCCAAAAAAAAAAAGTGAATAACAAATAGCCTTGATTGGTGTAGGGTTAAAAACACCCGAATCCCCTGATTCCAATAATACCCTCAGTAAGCTGCAGGCTGAACTGTTTGCTTACTCACAGCCACTTTACCTCATTCATGACATCACCGGCCTTTTGCTAAAAACACAATAAGGACTTTGTGATTTGCTGGATCTATTTGTGTCTCTGCGGCTAAAAAAAGGAGCTGCTGCTCTAAAAATAGTGAGCCTAAACCATAAACAATAGGGGTAAGGCTGCTGTTATTACAGAGCTCAGTCTCCCTCAGCATTGCTAAGATTACAGGAGTTAGAAGCACGGAGAGACTGAGAGGCATTATTGTTGCTGACGTGGTGCCTGCTGTCATAATGACTGTGCAGAAAAGAAAAGACTCGGAAACAATCCACACCTGACCTTTCCCGGGCAGGAAATCCACCTACAACTAAGGTTTACATTTGCTTTTGGAAGGGATTCAATTAGGTGAGGGAAATCTTTCTAAATATAGACCAACAGGCAACAATACACAGAGAAAGTTTCACACTGTGCATTTTATAATCTGATCTGGGTAAAAGTCTAATTCCAAGGAAGTTGCTGTTTATAGTCCGAGGGGATTTCAATTGAAATAAAACCCCACTTATGTCAACTTGTGCATGTTTGTGTGAGTCTCTCTTATCTTTGTCTATCTGGTTCCAGTGAATTTCTGCTTTTCACGGCTTTCCCCACTCCACCTCACAACTACAGTCCCCTTTCTTATTGGTCATTTAACTCTTTTTCTTGATACCATATCTCTTCTCCCCTAAAAGCAGTGATGTGCACACTCATCTCCAAAACACCACCTCTTTGTTTCCAGCTTAGGGCTATCCTGCGGGTGATCTTTCTGACCAAATATGATCTTTTAAGAGGCACTAAATTAATACTTTTTAACAACCATTCTGCCATAATCCTGTTCAATCCTGTATGGTTTTTTTTTTGCTTTTTTTCTCCCCCCATCCCAATCCTTGATTAATGAGTTCAAAAGAGCCAGCATATGGGTACTCTGATCAGGGTGTATTGTACACACATACACACAGCCACACACACATACACACGTGCACACACACAAGCTGACAAACACACAAGCCAGGATTAAAATACAGAAGGTGGGATTGCCATTGTGGTAGCATTATTGCTCATTAAAACATATTTCTGCAGGGATTTCAGTGTTAGTGTGTATCCAGGGGGGATTTCGAGGGTGACGCCCACAGAGTGATTAGCGGCCTCCAGATGTTCCCAACATTGTCTTTTCAACCACTGACAAAACATCCGTACGGCCTCTGTATACAGAGAGTGTGTATATAATATATATGTGTGGCTGGTTGAGCTAGGTAGAGGTCAGACCTGGGGCACTGTAAGAGAATGTGAGCCCCCCGTCATTCGAAACTAAAAAAAATAAAACTCAACAAGCTTAACTATGTCCCCAGAAATAAGTCCACATGTTCTTACTGTGGAAAAATGAGAGAAAACACAGAAAATATCCTGCAAGAAAAGACAGAGTGAACTCTGACATCTGTGGCAAACTGTAAAGACAAGGTAAAGATCTAAAGAGCAGCTCTCTTTCATGTTTTCAGATAAATGGCTGATGGAGGAGTGGGGAGGCCAAGGAGAGCTCTGGAGGAAGAAAGAGGATATGAAAGTTGACCTCTTCTCTTTTGGGGGCTAATTTTAAGAAACTTTAGGAAGTCCCTGCTACATTCCTGCAGACATAAGGCACTGATAAGGTCTCGTCCTTTAACGGTTTTTGCTCTCTGAGTAATGCTTTAAAAATAGCTGACCCATAGTTTTGCTGTATACACTTGTTTAGAGATACAAAACCATTACTGTAATGATACCAATAAAAAATATGGTGTGTATAACTGAGCGCATTTGAGTCATCTGTACATTACTTTTGTATTTTCCAATTCCTGACACACCTACTGTCAGTCCATTATCGGCCTATTAAGCTGAAAGCTTTACTGCTAGTTACTTTTTAAAACTACTTTAATTGCAAAATATAAATTTTCCAACAGCATTTTACCAAAGATTATGTATTTATGGTTAAAATTACTCATTTTCACATGTACAAGTTATCATGAACTGTCATTGTCAATAAACCCTGCTTGTTGTTCATACTTAATATGGACATGTTCACACACACACACACACATAAAATATATTTAGAGCAGGTTATTTCTAGATCAAATATTTCAGTATTTGCCCTCCTCATGAAACACAGCGAATGGTTGCAGCAGTGGGAGTTCACCGGGTGCATGCAGTGTCATCAGTAGGCTGCAGTGCCATCTAAACCACATCAAACACTCATCCCTGCCTCTCTTTTTTAATCTCTCACTATCTCCTGCATTTCTTCTCTCTCCCTTTTTTCTTCCTTTTTTTAACGGCCAATATACCTGCACCGCTTTTGCTTCTTTCATCCCATTCTTCCCGTCTCTCCTTTACAGTTTTCCTCCTTGTGCCTCCCATATGCTACAGTCATGTAGCCTAAGGGTGTGAACCTGCGTGCGCTCAAAACACAGGGTGGAAGGGAAGGCAGAAAGGAAAAAAAAAAGAGAGTCAGACAAGAGCGGGTGAGTTGTTTTGAAGAACAAAGGTTGTCATTAGCTGCTTTGTAACTTGCAGAGAAACTCGGCAGCTGTGTGGCAACGACCGTTTGCAGCAAAGCTGAATCAGAGTAAATCTCAGCCAAACATAAACAGTTAAAAAAAATAAGTGGTTACATATGTTTAGATTCTGATTTCTACACTGGCTATGAATAAACATTTATGCTGCTGTCACATTAATTGTTGCCAGTGTTATGCCAGTGTTAGACATAACAACCATTATACAGTATATAAAGTCAAAGGCTTGTGTACATAGCAAGAATCTTTTGAGTCTATATCCTCTAATCAAGTGTTGCATGCTTCAAAGGATTACATATTACTCGAAGTGATATATATTGTATATCGGCAGTAAAACCAGGTCAGTGTGTCATGCAACATACTGGCAATGCTATGCCTCCTTTGTGGGTCAGAGCCACACAGCTTATTGTGGCTGCACTCTCAAAAGCCCCCTTTTTTTTGGCGGCCGGCTGGTGGCATCTCACGTCTCATTAACCCTCAGCCAACAGGTGAGAGCACAGCTGCAAAAATCTGCATACATCTGTCACAGCAAAGTGGCCAGTCAGAGGAGAGAGCAGAGAGGGAGGGAGGGACTCATAAGTGACACAGCTGTCCCCATAAACACATACTGTTGATACATATGGAGGACAGATAAATGTTTAACAAATAGTGTCATATGCGAAAAAGCACCACACAGGCAGTAGAAGGCCACAGGTGTCCATGTTTATGTCTGTTACTAAACTCAAGAGTGAAGATTAAAGCTGAATAATTGTGGATTCTAATGTGGGTTTTGGTGTTTTTGCAGGATGTATAGCACTTTCTGTATACGACTGAGACTCTTTATTATAAAAGTCATATTAATTAGTAGTCATACGCTTCAACTTCAGATACATTCTGGCAAAAGATTAAGTATAACTCACTGTGCCACCAGTTTTGCTCATGTGATTTAACTCATCTGCTGCTATCAAAAAAATTGAAAAATAAATTTTAAATTATTTCTACATGCTTTTTATTATTATCATTATTATGAACATGGATTTTTTTAATGATAATTTTTAAAATGTTCTAAATTCTAATTATTTTTATATATTAATATATGGAGACAAACAATATGGAGATTGTTTGTATGTGCAGTTGTGTTTGCAATTGCACACACAAACAATATTACTGACATTCTGAAATCCCCTGTGGCTAACACTCTTCTCCAACCCAACCAAACAACACTGTTTCTGGGGTTTCCAGTGTTGAGGCTGATAAGTGAAGCCTAATCATACCACTTCCTCCTTCACCTTGATTGATGGTTCACTATCAGACTCTGTGACCAACCACAGCTGAGCATTCAGGTCATGGGTCAAACCTAGAGAGATAACCACCTGCTGGAGCAGTTTGGCGCCCCCACATATATCACATGCTCTGTGTGGTGTAAGTGCGGCCGAACGAGCATGTTGACATGTGCACGTTAGCCATAAGGAAATTCTGTGAAGGTTGTCTTTGTTCTATTGCTTGAAAACAAGCTAACAGATGTTTTGCTTTAGTGTGATGACCAGTAACTTGTTTTTAACATCATGAAAACAAAGGCTGGCATTGACATATGACATGAGCTGAACAAGGCTGTGTTACAACAGAGTCAATGACCCCACTGTGGATAATCAAGATGAGATAAACAGCATAGAAAATCAGCCCCGCCTTTAATAAGTTTGCAATGTAATTAACAGCCATTGTGCTGTGCAGGTATGATTTTCAGTATGTTTTTACAGAGACTTTCTGAATGTTTTCATTGGGGATCACAAACACACTGCATCTGGGTTAATAACCACTTTAACATTCATCAACTCCACCCATTCAGCCAGTATTACAGCATTAGCGACACCTTTCTAACAATGACCATGGATCACCCACCCAGATAAACACAGGAAGTGGGTGTTAACCAAGAAGATGGAAGGGTGCAAAAGAGGAGGCCGTTTCCTTGGAACTCCTGGGGTGAACTGACAAAGAGGAGGACAGCTTCCACCTTGTTAATACAAATGACCAAATCACCCTGCTTCAAATCAAACAAATAGCCTAATTGTTAATCCACTTCACATAATTAAATTGTCAGGTCTAGCGCTCCTGCTAAGCACAGGATGAAACACATCCAGGAATTTGTGTCTTTTCTGAGGAATAATTAAATAGCACTTAAGTCTTTTTAAGTGCTGAGCCTCTGCACACCTGTGTTCTGTGCAGACGCATTATGTTCTGGCTGCAAATCATTGACTGTATAATAGTGCGAGGAGAGCAGGTAATTTCACAGTGATTTAAAGGCGGTGACAGCACTCTTCTGAGGAGATCAAAATATCTTATGAAATCTTGTTAGTGAGTAGGAAGAAGAAGAAGTCTATTTTGGAATGAATTCAACTCTGTAAAAATATTATTTCAGCTAAAACAATACTAAAAAACAGATGTCAGAGATATTTTGTGTTCAGTTCAGTTGTGTTGCCTGGTGACTGGTCTGACAATTAGCACAGAGGTGTGTTTGCTGTCAGCAGATACTGACTGTGAGGATGAGTCCACTGCTCAAGTCCTGAATAACAAGAATTTGCTCTAGCAGTGGAGATTCATCCACACACTTTCTGTGGGAACATTTTCTCTACAAAGACATCAGTTCATCGCATAAATTACGAAAAATGCTACCTGCAAAAACTGCAAGCTCTTGCAGTATCCTTATAATGATGGTACTTTCTTCTTTATCTCTTCATAAGAGACGGACCAACTCCAAGAAGACAAAAATGAAAAAAATGCAGAGTCTGCACAATAGAGCTTGATTGACCTTTTCTCACTATCTACAATTTAACTCTCATGTCCGTTTGACCACATTCACACACGTTAATCCCCCAGGGTGTGTGTTAACAAAGATAATGAGCTACTTATCAGATGGTTAGTTCTGGGATTAATTGCCTGGTCAGTGTTATTCAAACACGACACCCTGAAGACACCCCGAGGGCTGGCTGCACAACCAACTCATCTGTAATGCAGAGCAAGCTGTTATGAAGCTCATTACTGTGAGTGGGTGCACAGGCATGAAGCACACACTCTCACAACCTGACACGCACGCACACTAAGCCCGTAATACACAGAAATGTTACAGCCTTCATAGTTAAGGAGATTTACTGTAGAAGGGATTTTGCTGCTGTGACCAGAAACTTATCTAAATGAGAGAAGTGTAGCTGGAATTACTGTAAACTGTGACCCTGTGTGAGTGGTAAGTGCTGAAACTGCAGTCCAAGTCCAGGCCTCTTCCCTCCTGCATTATTAATAACTACACGCACACACACACATACACACACAGATTTGACTCACAACACTTTCAGCCCTTGCTGCTTTGTGCAGTCTGTCACACAGCTGTCACTGTTGTAAGCAGGCAAGTATCTTTTTGAGAAAATCTTTGTCTAAATGTGAATCTGAGAATCTGACTGAGTTATTCTGATATGATTCAAAAACCCACCAGTGTTCATTATCCTCTGTTCAGTGTACAAGTTGTCTCTCTCACTCCTCCCATAGAGCTGGTTAATTATGGAGGAGTCTCCGCAGGAATGTTATGCTAAACTCCGCACTGCAGTCGTCAGGCTTTTTGGGTTGAGGATGCATACCAGCGATTCCATTCATTTTACACTGCACACATGCCCAGAGAGAGAGAGGGAGCGAGCACAGAGGGAATCCCCATGGGGCCTTCTCTTTTGGTGAGCTCTAAATGCTTAGAGCAACAGCTGCAGACACAAGTGTGTGATGTTGGGAAAACCTGCTGCTGAACATCAAACCATCCAAAAAGCCCACTGGATCTGCATCTCATCAAGATGAGGTGGAATCTGTCTGTAGTTCAGTAGGACTTGTGTTGGCTTTTGGTCCTTTGCACATTTGAAGAATTTGATTTAAAAGTTTTTTGAAGGCCATGATCAGACCTGCATCAGACATTGGTACAGACATTTGTACTCCTTCTTAATACTTTTACTCTAAATTAAAGTGCTACTTGCATGTAAATGTGTCAGTAATAATAATCCAATAAAATAATATATAATCATTCAGTTTCATGTTTTCATGTTTAGTTTTCCAAGTTACTTGCTGGTTTATGCTAAATGCTAACAGATCAGCTTACATTGCTTGGGGCTGTTGATGAAGAAAGTTACAACAAACTTACTTGAAACAGTTCAACAAACAAAATCGAACAAAATCAAGGCTGGGGGTGAGCTGCAGGAGGTTGGGTGGAGAAGGAGGTGTAGATCCACCCATTTCACATGAGGGAAAAGTTGTAGAATTCCATCTGAGCCAAGAGCATAAAGGTTGTTTTTTCCATTAAAAATTTTCAAATCCATCATTTTGATTGACAGGTTAGTTTTTAGTGATATAATCAGTGCATTGAGAGGGATTTTAAGAATCATAATACTTCCTCCACCACTGAGTACAGCTGGTATTGTGACTTCAAGAACTTCTGCATTTGCTATATTAATCATGTGTTGCCATTCACAAAACACTTAAAACCATTCAGGGACAACCTCAGGCTCACTTGGCTGCAGCTTTATGGTCGGTGGGCTTTGTTTACTTTAAGCTCTAGCATGTGTTAATCTCCATATATTCATTATCTCCTCCACTTTTGTTCAAGGAAAGATTACAACTTAAGGGACAATGGGGTTCAGCCCGTATTACAACCCAACCTCGTTCCCAACCCGGGAGATTTAGGAGGACAAAAGAAAATCAGGAGGATAAAACAACATCTCACTGATGCAAAGACTTTAGTTCCACTATGATGAGATTCCTCACTTAGCTGATTTTCCCAAGTATTACAGTTGTGTGTGTAAAAAAAAGACTCAAAAGCAATCTTATTGTTCTGTGTTTTGATGTTTACATGATCTGTTGCTTCCATATGGTTATGTATAAATGGTGGCTCCTCCTAAATGTAATCCCTCAATGCCAGATTAGTAAATGCTTTAATTCCTTCTGCTATATATTAGTAGCATATTCCTGGTTAAGGATGCACTCATTGAAAATAGATGAAAATGGAGTGTCTGAGTAATAAAAATGAGAGCAATAAGTATAAAAAGAGTAAAAAGAGAAGAAGGAAATAGTTGTGTCAGAGAAATGGAATAAGTTACAGAAAAGAGGAAGAGGTTGAAACGTGTTGGAGGAGAACTTTATGACGCATGTGTAAAAATGGGCAGCAGAGTTAAATTGCAAGAGAAGTTTAATTAATCTCTGTGAACAACTTTGAATTTAATAAAAGAGGAAATAAAGAAGGAAAAGGAGACAGAAAGGGCATGAACCATATAAAAGTAGGACACGCTTCATTTGTAAGGACTGAAAGAAAGTCACAAACAGATTCACAACATCCATAACCAGCACTGAACATTTTGATCTCCTCACCCATATTTATGTGTGCTAAAACTAACCACTCTAAACACACAGTTCTCTGTCTTTTCCAAACTCTCTCACACACATAAAAACACACAAACACACACACACACACACACAAATCACAAATCACAAATCCTCAGGGGGCTGGTTCAGCCGCTGGCTCTTGCTGTGAAAAACATCCCAGGGGGATTTTAGAGAGCACTGATCCTCTGAGATTGCGTATGTGTTAATATGTAAACATGTGTATCTGCATGCATTGCTCTGTTTTTGTTTTCAGGGATGTACTGTATTACAACATGTGGCCTTTGATGTGACGGTTGTTGACATCTGCATGGTTACACCGTGCCCTTTTTGGGACTGAATTTATTAAAGGATTGTTTGACTATGCAGAGCAGAGCGGGAGGATTACAGCAAAGTCTGATGTGTTTTAAAAAAAATAATACAATATGTGTGATGTTCACACAGTGTTTCCTCTAAAGTATGTGCCAGTCGAACTTGAACTCAGTTCCTGATTTTGTATTGTGTGTAACCGAAAATAAACAGATAAATAAAAATGACCTTGCTGATAATTAAAATCCGTCCACCATGTGCCATAAATAACTGTATTAAACTTTGCATTTGATTAAATGTGAATAATGTGCAGTGCAATACTTAAAGGCTGAGTTGAGTTATTCATAAAATGGGGCTTTATGAGGTCAACAGGAGAATTGGTGTGAGGAGCTAGGCATTGTACTGCTGTAGATTGAGCATCAGGGTTCACTATATTCATGATATTTCACAGCTTGTCCTTGTTGTCAGACAGCTTTTTCCAGTGGGAAACTGAAGCCGTATACAGTTTTCTCCAAAGCCACCAGATTCCTTTGACAAAAACAGTCATTTCACCTCACACAACACAGGAGTTGCTGGTCTACTGTTGCCTCGATTGGTTCGTTTGTTTGTGTTACTGTGTGACTTTGGTGTTTTAAAAGATTAGTTCAGCTTTTCCATAGTCACACAATAAAGCAAACTGCTTTTGTCAGTGTAATCTGGTAGATCTGAGGAGTGCATGCTTGGATAAAACACTTTGGTTTCCCATCGGAAAAGGCTGTCTGAGGACAAGGTAAAGCTTTTAAACTCATACCTCAAATATAATGAGGCTTTTATACTGGGCAAATAGGGTCAAGTTTCTGACTCGACACTACATGCTTGCCTGTTAATTTTTGCAAGATATTTTGAAGCAAACATGTACTTACTCATCAGTAGGTGTGATCACAGACAACCTGCTTTCTCTGCAGAAAGCAGAAAGTGACAGAATCACTGACTGCGTCCTGATTTTACCTACAGTAATCTCCTCATGTGACCCACATTGCATTGCTCCACAGTGGTCAGAGACACTGCTGATCCTACAGTCCAGGCTTTGCTGGTACTGTGCAGCTCTGTGCACAAAGCATACAAAGACAGCCTTGTTCTGATGCAACAAAAGGCAATAGAGAACATCAAACACATCTGTAGAAGGAGCACCCCCACTGGAGGCCAGAGGCAACCCCAGCCCCCGCCCCTACCCTTCTCCTCTCCCCCCAGCATGCGTGCGTGTGTGTGCTTGTGTATGTTTTTGTTTGGCATGTCTGCTAATGATGCATCTGTTTGCGTCCGACCTCACTGCGCACATCCTCCACGCAGAGCTGAACCCAGTGTCCCTGTGTGGGCCCCACAGAGGGGTTGGCTGTGTTCTCTGGTTAATCAGCTGGTGAAGGTCTTGATTAGCAACAGAGCAGCCTAAACTTTGCCCAACATCAGCTGCCCAGTTTATGGCCCTCTCTGCGTCAGAGAACAGATACTCTGGACCCAGAACTGGTATCACTACAAGGCCGTCTGGAGGGAATCCAGAGCGAAGAGTGGGCCTTGTTCACAGTTTAATGTTTGCATGGGGTAAAAGTGACCACCAAGAATGAGAAATAATACCACCCCCCCCCACACACACACACACGCACGCATGCACAATTTATTTGCTTTCAAGGTTCTCACAGTCCTGCCAGCTCTACTCCTCTTCTCCCACCTCTTTCTCCTCTCCTTCATACTCCCCCATCTCCTTTATTCTCTTCTAAAGCTCCACAGTAAACAAAAGGCCTGTTTGCAGATGCCAGTCATACCATACCGACTAAACTGCATAGTGTTCTATGATTCAGTGGACCATGAGTATTTGCCCCAGCGTTGCTATCATGTGGGACAACAAGACTAATGACAGCATATGAGAGTCATGATATTCAGGTGGTGCTGGATACTGAAAGTCACAGTGCTGAGAGGCTGAGCTGTACTGTGGTAACAACTGTGTGGTTCAGTGGTATGACAACAAGATGAGGCAGCGTGAGGTGGGCAGTGGTCGCAATGAAGGATAAGAGGAGTAGAAGGTTTGTGGGGGATGATGTAGGAGTAGTAACACAGGTGGTAAAAGGTTTTTTTTGGTGTGGCTTTGAAGACATATGTATAATATTATGAGAAAAATACAACCTGGTCAGAAAAAATATGGTCAAAAGAACTTATATTTTGGGAATAATGGTTGTAAGAGCTAATTCAGTTGTTTCATTATAGCAGGCAACAGTGAAAATGAAAATATATAGGGGACACCATATCACCAAAGTATACCTTAATTGATGCTTAATGTACCCTCTGCTGTAGCCCTCCTTGGCTGTAGCTAGTAGCAGCCTTTAGCTTGTTAGCTCATTTAGCTGTGCAGCTAGTGGCCCTGTTAGTGGATCACTTCAGCTGGAACTTGAGTTTGAGTCAAAGGACGAGTGAATGTTTATACCACAGTCAGCTGCCTGCCAGCAAACACAGCTGGACTGCGACTGGGACAGAGGCTGGTTTGACGACAGGGATTTTGGTACCGAAGTGATTTACAGCAGCTCAGACCAGGACTCTGAGTCTGAGGACTGAGAAGAGAAAGTAAACAGGGACAGGAGAGACATGAGAAGAAAAAAGGGCAAGATGAGATTTGGGGAATTGTAAGAGGGGTTTGCTGGTGTAGAAGAGTTTATTTGGACCAAGGTGGAGATTGTTGGAACAGTGGAAGACAGACCAAATGATTTTACTGAATTTAATTGTCTTTTGTACCACCAGTTTAGCAAGGAAATGAAGGAGACAGATGGTAGAACTCACTAATTGGCATGCTAACTACAGTAGATATCACTATAACGCGACATAGATGTCTTTGACATAATCAGAAGCGTAACTTCTTCAAACTCTGTTGAAAATGTTTTCCTGCTTTTGGATGTTTTAAAAAGAAAGCCTGCCTATATATTTCACATTATCCCTTGAAATTAACTGAAACATGTGAGCAACATTCCTATCAGCCACTGTTCCTGAGTGAGTCAGGGTCAGAAATTTAAAAAATTTCTACTCAAACTGGCTCATATTAAAACAATTTACCCTATGAAACCTCTTAGGGATGCAGAAGTGATATTTTTAGGTTGACTTGAAGCCAATTACCTTCAAGCTCCATAAAAAGGAATTAAGGCCTCCATGACCTTATGTCACAAGTAGGAAAAATAAAAAACTCCCCTAAAGCAAACCCTTCTTTTGATAAACCACATTTGTTTCCCCCTGAGGCAGAATCGTTGCCGATAACAAGAAGCAACACACTGCCTTTATTCATAGCCAAAGCGCTCAAAAATAGAGGCAGTATTTCGAGTGCGGATGAGTCACTGGAACTTCACATGTACCTGTTACATGTTCCCGTTTTTCCTCGTGGAGTTCTATGTTAACAAACCTCATTCACAAATATGTTGTGCTTGAAAAAATATTTCTTTTGACTGGTTCTTAATTGAATCCTGTCTCATTTCCAACACTTTTTAGTCATCTAATTTCTTCCTATGACCGGAGGAATACAAGAAAGCAACAACATTATGTAATAAAAGCCAATCATGTGGTAGATTCATGTGGTCCACGGTGCTTTTTCCTGTCCAAATCAACATGAGCAGGTGCTTTTGAATCAGGTTTTTACTGGAACAGACTTGCATAAACAAATACAGTTGAAAAAATACAAAACAACACACACAAACACACACACACACAAAAAAAAAAAAAATCTGTGGAGAACTGTGAGCAAAATTAAATTACAGCCAGAACGCGGTCAGGTCATGTGGGGGCTGCTCATTTTTCTGTGGTTTTCCTCTGCTTATGACAGGACTGGGACAATTGTTGACCTGGATCTGTAAAACTATTTGCTTGGACACAGATCGTTTTGCCCCATATTCTGTTTCCAGGACTACTACAATGAAACATTAAACACAGCAAAGAAAACAAGCAAACCATTTGTCTAAGAAACGAGACATGCCTTATATGGAAAACATTGATCTTTCACAGGCTTTATTCTGAAAAACCATGCATCCTTCTCTGACAGCGTGACACCCTTTTTAATTAATTAAAACAAAATCTATGTTATATGTATGTAATAAAGATGGATTGTAGCAAACGGTTACACAGTACGAACTGAGACATCGAAAAGGGAATCAAAAGACAGGCTTCAGTTAAGCATAATAGCATTCTGTTTTATTCTGCATAGTCCATTTGTCAAAACATAGCCGGTAATCTATTTATCTAATGTACCTGAAAGCCTTAGTGAATGCGATCAATACACATTATTGTCTGTCTTGCAAGGTTGACATTATGTGATGCTTGAAAACAGAGCATACACACACACACACTCACATGGGTAAATGTTAAGTGTGACTGTTTCCAATAAATGTTTTGAGTAAATAATCCAGCATTTTATGAGAAAAACTGTTGCCAGTCTAAGCAAACAAAGGATTCATTGTGAATAAATGTGTCAAAAATTAGATATAAAACACTTTAGCAATAAACTCATGATATGAACTGAGTGACAGCATACAAGGCTGGTCATCTTTAGGTTAAAAAAACAGCAAAGGGTGTGAACAGCTGATGCAGATATTCATCAGCAGGGGATTTTTCTGCACATGTGGTAGGCAGGAGAGTCAGCAGCAGCAGCAGCAGCACAGGGACTTTTGCTCACCACTGTTTAATTTAATGCCAGAGGACTTTCTGGCCTGGTTTTCCTGATGTAGTAGAAAATTCCACATCCAAATTCATGCTGAGTCTGTGGGTAGTAACTGTTTTAGATGATGAAAATATCAAAAACACACAAAAATGAGGCATAAACAGAAACAAACAACAACAGAACCACAAGCATGTAAACTGAACCAAAGCCCACTCAATATCTCTCCCTCTTTCTTTCCCTCATGTTGATGTGAAAATGTGCGCAACAGGGAAGACGTTACATGCAACAATCGAGCGGTGTTGCCCTGTGCAGATGCCATGTGACGGTTCAGATTTCTTTTCTGCGCCTCCACATGAGAGCATGCACAAACAGACACTGCAGCACCCTGCCAAACAAACAGCATGATGTGTCCCCGTGCTCCCATAAAGTTACACAACCGTGGATCACACAGACAAACGGTACACTAAGAGCCACAAAGAAAACATGTGCTCCACATTAATGTTGTGGTCATCAGAGCAGCAGGGCTGGTGCCTCCTTATCCAAGCAGTTAGTTAATTGCATTCACCTGCCATTCAAGGTGTAAATAAGTGCATCACTGGTCTGCAGCAGTACGAGATAACCCGGCACTAATGCGCGCACAATGCAGAGTTTATGGTGTTTCAATGTGACAAACTGCTGGAAGCCGCTCATAATGTTATGTAAGGGCTAACATGCTCTTATATATTATTGAAGCGCTTGGTCCACTGCTTTTTAGATGCAATGTCCTGAGATGTGCACACATGCATCCACACATGTGTGGGCACTTATAATCTCACTCTATCAAACTCAAATAAAAAGTCAACCCAAACCTCATGCATGTGCCAAACTGGCTTCAGAGCTTATCATCTGAGTGACTTGCTTTAAACTATATATTTAAAAAAATATATTGGGTTTGCCACTTAAGAAGAGACCCACAAACTTTTCAAAGAAAAAAAAATCACAATCTCTTATATTCTACAATTAGAGAAGGTCTAGGACACATTTTCTTTTTTTTTCATAAATTTGACCTTCTCACCATTTCTATGACTTATCTTTACTTGAGCTATAATAATTCATCATTTTTGCATATAACAGATAAAAAACTATAAGCAGATTTTCTAAAGGTAAAGTTTGTGTATGTGTTTTTTTTTTGGCCAAATGAATATGCACAGTTTTGTGTTTGCAAGATGTGATCATGCACAAAGCTTCACATGGGGAGAAAATCAAGCTTTACCAGAATTAACCGCAGTGTTGTTAAAAATGTATTCACAATTCACTTTGTTAGCTTTCAGTGTGAGGTCATCTGTTTTACAGGCATCAGTTTCGTAAAGGTTAAGTCAAACCAGAAAGCTGTAGGTCATGAAGTTTTTGTGACACACTGACTGCTCACAGAGCTGGTTAAGAAATTACTGAAGGTAATTTCATCAATAACACACTATCTGCATGTGGATCTTGGAGTACACTGTAGCTTTCCAACGTGGGGTTGCCTGACATCCCCACATTTGGTGACCTGTCCCTGCCTGGAGTTGTCCCTGGAAATGTCCCTGTTTTTTATATGTGCATTGTACACGGACTACAAAGGGACATAACATTTTAGGAGAAAAAGAACCACTTGCTTGTGCTGCAGACGATTTTATCGTTGTAGTGGCATGGTTAACCACTAAACAAGGAAGGCATAGCCACTTGTGACCTCTGCGGCTGCTGTTTCACTGAAGTTACGTGAGCCCTTTTACACAGCCATCGCTTTACAGTTTTGTACTGTAATCCTTGAAAGGTGTGAGCTTATAAACTGCAGCTAGCTTCTCTTTTTTTCCCCTTGGTGGTGGGTTTCACACTTAGCACAACGTCAAAACAGTAAACCGCTGTCCCTTCAAGTAAGTTACCCTTTTTACAAGAATTGCATCTGGTTGTGTTGCTACCTGTGCTGCTGGCTCAAAGGCAGAACAAAAATGACCACCCATTCCATCTTTTGTACTTATTATACAGAACAATGAAAACTGGAGGATGAAAACTTGTACAGCATATGTGCCTAAAAATATGCCAAGTGGTGTCATGTACATGACATACACAAAAAGATCTTCCACTGAAAATGTTTTACAGTTTATGTCATCAGACAGGCTAACAGTGATTCACACTCCAGTATAATAAAGACAAAACACATTCAGAGTCACAATCCTTCAAAGTCAACCTGTGTTTGTAGAATAAAAAGAACATATCTGGAGAATCAGATGTTTATTTCCATTTCATACACAAGCCTACGTGTGAGACATGGTTCGACACTGTGTATGCTTTTGCATATCACTCTTTATCTAAGAGACTATCCCAGATAAGAACATTCCTCTTTCTTGAGAATAATCAATCCTGAGATAAATCTCCGAGTATAATATCCAATTCATAAGTGGAAATGTAAAAAAACATCGGAATATGACATCATCTTCCATTGGTAACATCTGTTATCTCCCCAAACAGTAAACAGCAGATACAGAACATACAGATAGGTCGTTCTGCATAGATAGGTGCTGTACAGCAGGCAGAGACGGTATCACACATCACAGTTCTCCTTACATACACACACAGTTTGTCATTTCCCCATATGAATCACTCTTTATCTGACAACCTGCACAGTTTTCAGACAAGAACCTGCTCTCCATGCGTCTTAGAGTGTGCTTATTGTTAAAGAGAAGGCCAGGCACTCACAGTCTGTGCAGACACTCCGTCTGTCTTGTGGAGGAGAGGAGATTAAACTGTATGTGCGTATTGTGCTCATATCAGATGAAAATGACTGTGACAGCGAGAGGCTCATGGGCTTGGTATGTTGTCAGCATCATCAGGAACACTCACCTTCCCTACAGCGTTTATAAAACCTTATCCTGTCTGACTACAATTCCCTTCTTGTCAGTTATCTCTCATTGTCTGAGTGTACCAAAGAAGATTGAGAAAACTCAAATACAGGTGTAATGTGCAAGATAAATTTATATTGTTTCAGATGTACAAAACATTGCAAATGTGCTGCACTTTTTCAAATAATTGTGATAACATGACTTTCTGACATTACAGCACCATTACCATTTCAGTGCCATATGTTTTTCTCTCTAAAGAGCATGTTATTGAGTTCATAGGGGTTAGACAATCCTCCTCCTGTCCCTGACAGTCAAAATGTCCTTTACTCACTAGGAGGGCTGTGGAGGAGGAGGAGGAGGAGGGGGGTTAACAATTCCTGCTTTTTGCTGCACATCTATCACCAACTGTACAAAAACCACCAGAAACCAGATCCTTTTTCAGGCAGCTGTCGCGTGCAGCTGGTAACCCGAGACCGGGCTCTCCAAGAGGCTTTTAATTCCACACATGTGGTACTACCTGTCCAGTGTGGATTTGAAGATTTTATGCGTGTGGGGCAGCTGCTGTTGCCCATAAGACGTGATAAGAGGGGAAGAAAAAAGAAAAGAGAGGGACTGTAAGAGTTGCCCCTCCTATATCCTTATCATATATCTTCATTCATATACTGTATCTTTTCAACTGTTCAGTTATCCCTGCATCCTTTTCTGGTGATTAGCCACATGTGTCTGGACATGTCAAGAAAAGTGAGAATGAGTAAAGTGGAAATCTGTCACCCCAAGTGTGTCTGTGTTTATAAAACTTTACCACTGACGGCTGCCACACAGTAGGTCCCCTAGAGACACTGCAAAGAGGGCTTATTAAGCTGATGGTTGTGGGGGAGGATGACAGAAAGAGGAGGGGGACAGCACAACACTGGAGATAACTAATAAAGTACTCATAAGAGAAGATATTGTTCAGTCCTCAGATAAGCCTGTAAAATACATAAAATTCAACACAAATACACCAGATAGTACACAACACACACTTAACAATAACACAAAAGTCAGAAGTCAACAAGAAAATACAGACAGAACAATACAAGACACAAGCTGCAGCAGATAAGAAGCTCTCTATGTTGATTAAAACGAACAGTAAAAGCTCTTTGTCCCAATGACTTTTCAGGAAGGGCACCTTGTATGCGTTACTGAGCCAGAATCTCTGATTGGAATAACAATTACTTTTTTTTTTCTAGTCAGTTATTGCAACTGATGACATGTGCGTGTATTTGTAATACATTTACATAATAGTGTGACCATCATAGGTGCAACCAGTGCAATACAGTAGAGTCCAAAATGTTTTAGGGCCCATTAAGTACTGTCAAGTCTTCAAAGTAACCACCTAATACTAAAGTTAAAAAGTACTTTATAATGAAACGTCGCAGCCATACGCACCACTCTCCCACCTTGTAGCTTTGTATGTTTTATATATCCCTGCAAGTGTGTGCATGAGCATACACTCTTTCAACTTGCTGCAGATATGTTTTCACAGGTCTTTTGACACTCCTCTGCGTATAAGTGTAAAGCGTGCCGCTGTTATTAAATATAATGTCTAAAAATATTTACTTCCTCTGTCAGAGTGCAGAAAGTAAGTAATGATCTAGTGGATCCTCACCCTGCAGAGTGCAACAGAGTGCTTCCATGTATGCAAAACAAAGCAGTAAATAGCTGTGCAAACAGTCATACAAATAAAGTATTGAACAATGAGTGAACTTTGATGGTTTTTATTTGTCAGGAACATGCTGACTCTGTTGTGCTATTATCACTAGAAAGGGAAGACATGGAGTACTACTTGGAAAACAAGAGACATTTAGTGCTGCTAAGAAAGTAACAGTATCCCCTTGGGCACTGTCGGGCTTTGAGTTCGCCTCTGTTTACAGGAATGAGGACAACAGTGCTGAGCCAGAGAGCTTTTCCCAAGAACATTTACACTCACCTCCTCTTATCTCTAACTGCCTCTACTTCCTCAATGCAATTTTTCCTTTGCAGGAGAGCATGCATAACGGGCTACTTGTGTTGTGAAGTTTATATAAAAAGACAGGTTTAGATGCACAGAGACTGTGGGAAATTATTGAACTGTTGTGCAATCTTTGCTTCCGACCTCTTTTCCTCAGTTTATTACTCACTCTGCAGCTGGATGTGGGCTTCACCATACTATATGTACTCAGCTGGACTCAGCTTCCCCCGTCCTCCTCCCAGTTTACGGCCAGGTCTGGCAGCCACTTCAAACAAACATGTCTGTCCACGTGCCAGTGAAGAGGTAAAAGCAGGTGACTAAGGAAAAGAGGCTTGATGCAGTTCTTTCACACTCAGGTTTTTAGTCTTTGACCTGTTTGCTTGTGATTACAGAAATCCAGCTGCATTGTGTTACCTTTCCTCAAGAGATGCACCTTCTTTCACTTTAAATTCTTCTACCGGACTCCCCTTTGTTGATCCCTGCACTCCTGACATTTTCTTTCTTTTATGTACCTGAATCTCTGGACAGTGGGTGATGCTTTTTGTCTGGTTCATCCAAAATGATTCTCAAAGTTTGGCCATTTTGAATTTTTCAGACAAAAAGATTAAGATTAAATTCCTCTCCTTCATAAGCTACTTTAACCGTATGCATTATCTGAATAATATACTGTCTCAAAGCTACAAATAAGGGTTGGCCATTCTTCAGGCGGTGGAGCAGGTTGTTTATTTATCTATCAGAAGGTCCGTCTTAGCCAATCAAAATTTTCAAGAGAATTTTGGAGATGTATAACTTTCGCAAGACAGCAACAAAATGTTGTTATGACCAAGTCCCTAAAAATTTTTCCCTACAAACAGAAAACCAACAGATCCACGTTCATGGTGAGTTTTTAAGCCTTGCTTTACAAGTTTGAGTTTCCATGCAGCAGATCCATCATGTTGTGCTTGGCAGGAGGAAACCATCCAGCCTCTCTTCACACAGCTGGCCAATGCAGAAGGACAGGATGTAGGTAAGTTCTTCTATGCTGAGAAAGGGGATGTCTGGCTCACATTAAATGACGTTTGAGTCCAACTTGTATAATGCCGACGATCACACATCAAAGTGATTTCACATTAGCCAGAGCAATAAAAATCCCACTTCTGGTTTTAATGTGCTTATACTAGAACATCAGTTTTTTTCAGGTTAAAGCTGGAGCAACCAAGAAAAAACTCTTCAAATAATTACACGCAATGTCTTAAACTCTGTGCCCCTCTCAGGAGGCGCTTAATGTGTGATGATGTTCAACAACAGCACATCAGTGCCTCAAGATTACTTTGCTTTGTGCCGCGGAAAAGTATTTAGGGAGGTCAGGCTTATCTGCCCTTCTAATGTGATTAATCCTCTAGTAAATGTATCATTTGATAAAGGATTACTCTCTATCTCTTTGTTGTCTTTTCACTCAAAGAAGATCTTCCAAAGCTCAAATGCATCAACTAATCTATATTCAAAAGTGATTTGATGACAGAGCCGAGTTTAGACAAAAGCACTGTATGCCATTGGTGTGGACTTAGATGAAACTCGATCACTAAAGTTATTTTAACTCACTCATCTCTTTAACAAAGAGCAAAATTCCCTGACACATGATCAAAGGATTTGTTCATCTTAAGATCCCTTTTTTTCCCCCCAGACTTCAAAGCCCTCAAACATCTTACACTCTTCTGATTTGCACAAAAAAAAGAAAGGCTGCGTGGCTGCTCCGAGCAGCAGACAGAATGGTGAAATCTGGCAGCAAACATGAACACAAATATGACCTGAGGTATACAGTCAGACTGCGTGCATGCAGCCCATCTGCCTCTTTCTGTCACTCTTCCCATCTGTTTTTCTTTCTCTTTCCCTTTCTCGTCTCTGCTTAGTTGCTGCATTTTGTGAATGTGACAGCGTGGTGAGTCAGCTTGGACTTTCCAGCCTTCTCCTCTGATCTCTCTAGAACTCACCTCACAAAGCCTTTCCTGGTATCTGCTGCAAACACACTCACATAAACACATTCAACCCCGTTCGCTCCCTTCTGCAAAAAAGACCACATTTCACACAGGCATTTAACACCTCACCCTCTCTCTTCTCCTCAATACTTGACTTTTTCTCCTAAGCAGGGTCCACTAACCCCTCTAAAGGGTAAAGACCACTGGAATCTCCCTTAGGTTGAGGATTACAGCGCCTCCCGGGCAGCCTCATGTCACACAGGCGTGTGAGACTGATCTTTCACCTTTTCTCTCCGCTGTCTCAGTTTCCACCATTGGCTCGGGGTCTAGCGTGGACAGGTTGAGTGTACTGTTACTTGGGTGCGAGAGTGTGCCAGTGCAGAGTTCGGTTTCACACCCTAACCTGAACCCCCTCTGAGAAATATTGAGCGTTTCTCAGATATGGTAGAGTAAACAAAAAACACCCCGTACCTGAGCTGCAAGAAGCCAGCCCTTGGGGTTAGGGAGACGGTGTCAAATCCTTTGATGCAGCAACTTGCCTGTCACATGTGCACATGTGTACTTAGATGCACACGCGCTTGGAACAAGTGCAAAAGCAGATTAAAGAAGAAGCAGCGTGGTGCAGATTTTCAGTACACATCATATGCAAATACAGAAGCACTTTTGAGGAAGGCTTTGTTCAGCTCATATTACCTTCACAACAGCTGCTCTCATATTCCATGCAGAAAGTATTTTTATCTTTCCAGAGGCCCTTTTTTCTTTTACAAGCTTCCACAGACCCCCATAGGAATACATAGTCATTCCTATTTCACAAGGTTTTTTTGATTGTGCAGATGTGTTAACCAGGTCAGATGAGATTGCTACTTGCTACATGTAAGTCATTGCTTAAGTAAATTTATAATGCATGCCTTTCTTTGCACATGTGAGCACGCACATTGTATTTACTTAAAGGTCTGACAGTGTTTATGCTGATAAAGTGCACAGTGTGCAGTAGGTAGAGCAGTTCTCGTGATCAGTACTTTGTTTTTCAAATCATCTCGACCTATCGGCCTATAAACTGGTTTTAGCCGAAGCCTAACACAACCAATACCAACCGTGCACCTTATGTACACAGTGTGTATAAAATGTAGCACGGTATTGATTTTAGAGCATGATTCAGGATATGCACAGCTGGTAATGCTTTTCTGTGTTTGCACCAAACACTCATACACCTATGACACACACGCAACACGCACCTGTCTTTGTTGCAGCAATCTTACGGTAAAGACTTTTATTACTGACTCAGTTGCTGCCTCAGGCTACTGTAAACTGTCTAGCATGTCAACTTGGTGTTTGTGCATCTTTGCATACATTTGTGTGTGTTTGATGCTGTCCGTCCATTCCTCCTTTTGTTAAATCCTCAAGCTTAAGGAAAACAGCTGAACACCATACAGTCAAACATAACTTAATGAAGGAGACAAATAAATAAATAAATAAAAAGAATGTGCTTTTTTAATTACAGATTTTCTAACATAAGTGTAAAAAGATTTTGTTGAGGATACAAAAACAGCATGATATGAAGACCCAACCAATAGAAGATATTGTGAACCATTAGCAAAACGCTATGATTATAAATTCTATCTTTATGTGCGCATTTTGTTTAGTTAGCCATGATGGGATTATTAATGATTTCAGTCAACAATGCAGTGCTAAGAATAACCGTAGAAAGTTTAAAATATTTATTAATGATGGAGGAAAAAACCCATTGTGTGTTCAGGTGCTCTCCACAGCTCATTGTCTTCTTTGTAAACAACCATAACCTCATAGCATTTAGGAAATTTCTTCTCTACCCATGAAGTCATGGTGAATTACGTCAGGAGTTAGACAGTTGAATCAGATTAGATCAGCCAGTCAGCATGCAAGCATGTTCACGAGCAGTTGATGGTGAATTGATGGCGACAGAGGCGCAGTGGTATACAGGAAAGACAGGTTCTCCTTCAACAGCAATTACCCCATGTGTTGCAGTAAATACAAGGATGTGGCCTTAATAATAATAATAACTGGTCTGGTTACATCAGGGCTTTAGGAGTTGCAGACAGATAAGCTGATGAGGAGTCAGCAGTAAACTGGGGGGTTCGACAGGTAGATGCAGGTACAAAGTTAGATAGTGAAGTAGACAGATTGTTATCAGCAATGCAGCAACGTGCGTTGTTGTAAGTGCAAACACCAAAGATAGGGGAGAAAATGACATTTATACTCCCGAAAGTGTATTCTCTTTGTGTTTACGCATGTGCAAGACACTGCATCCATATGTGTATGTTTACATACATAACAACAGAAGCATGGCTTTTATTTGATGTGAACAGGTGTGTATCTTTGTGTGTATGTCTTTGCAAACGTGTGTGTGTGTGTGTGTGTGTGTGTGTTTGTGTATCTTTTGCTGTATTTTCCAATCTGTCATCTCAGTCAGATACAAATCTGACAAAGTGTAGTAGGAACAGACAGAGGAGTGTGTCACAGAAACTAGACTAGAAGCCCCAGTTTCTCTGTGTGAAAGGTCATCACAATCAGATGACATGTTTTCTTTTTGCTTGTTCATATTCTGTGGTAAATAAGGACATAACTGGTGACTGCCGTGTGATACTTGTCATCATTATGCTGAAATTTACTGACAGCCCAAGATAAAGAGGGCTAGCCAAGGGGTATATGTTTCACAGTTATAAGTAATTCAGTGACTGATTACAAAAAGAACAATTCACTGTGTAAGGTTCGGGGTTTTCAACCTTTTTGGTTTGTTACTCCTTGCAAAATGAAGTACACACTTGGAGCTGCCAACTAAGGTGTGCATATGTAGACTGGTAAGAAGCAAAATATTTATCTGAAAAAATAGAGATATGGTAGAGATATGGTAATATCATCGTACAAAGGATACCATGGATAAAATCCTGTCAAATGTAAATACAGTCTATACTGTGTTAAAGAACGATGAGTCCAAGTTTATGTCTTAATCTTGCAGCCCAGCGATCACACAAACATACTATAACTTGTTATACAGATCCTGGTGACTGACTCAGCTGCATCTAAACTTCTGTGGGTTTTTTCCTCTCCAGCCGTTTCAAACTATCTGCTTCCTTGCTTTTAAATACAGCTAAGTGCATAAAATCATCAATAAACACATTAATACAAGTTGTGTCCTGTTTACTTTGTAATAACCAGATAAACAGTTTCTGATTATATCTGCCATATACACAGAAGGCCCCCTGAAGCTTTCCCACAGACGTTTGCAGCGGTGTGTGTAGGTAATAAAATAAATATTGCTTTTATTTATTTATATGTTCTCTGAGGTCCAAGACTCACAAAAACCCAGGTGTTTGAAAAAACTGTCTTCATTGTGTGTTTTGTCACACAATGTACTGCACTATGTTTAAATATGCAAAAATAACACATGATATAGGATTCAGAGTGTTCATGTCTTTATTTAGGTCAAATGCTTTTGTTATATCAAGATAATGGATAAGTCACACATCGATGTCAGTGTTACTTCCTGTAAACACAGCCTTGTATTTGATCCTAGTCACCTCGTTACTTCTCTGCTGGGGATTTCCTTTCAGCTGATTGGCTCACTGCTTGCAGGGAGACTCCAGACCTACTCAGACTCTCCAGGCAGTTGCTGCTGTTAATATAACTCTGATCACACTCGCTGGCATCCTCTGAATGAGCCACTCACAGGCGCTCATTATCCTGATCTCACTACCCATGTGGGATCAAAAAAAACTCGTATAACACAATTTTCAGAAATACGAAAAAAAAAGAAGCATTGTTCTCTGTTTTGCTTTTCCTGGCAAAGTTATGTTTTTAGACAAACGACTTTTTCGTTACGACCAGCAACAATGTGTGTAACTAACAAAGAGCAGACAAAGGCTCTGTAATTGAATCAACCGTCGTTCTAATTTCTGGGGCATCCCTCACCCTAATCAAGCATTGCTCGTTGGTTGTCATGGGAGACAATGACAACGTGAATAGAGCTGTCACTCTGGATCAGACTGACGTGTCGCCTCGGCAAGAAAGGGTCAGTGGGTTTGCAGTGTATATGGACAATATAAGATGGGAGGAGGAGAAAGAGGACAGTATGAAGGTTGCAAAGTGATTCTAGATCAAGAATGGTTTGGGAATCAGTCCTACTTTAGCATTTGTTGAAAGCAGGTAAAAAAAAAAAAACATGCAGACAGACTTTGCACAATTCTCTCTAAAGGTCAGTGTTGCATTATATGTGCCATATACTATCTCTTAGGCTAAACTGCACCTCATTTTTTTCCCTTTTCCATGATATATCTCCATTAGGGATTTTGCAAACACATGACTCAACGCTCTTTAAGGCTTTTAACCTTCACTTCTGTTTACTCTTCATGATGTTTCAAGGTAAATGTTCGATCACAGTAGAATGGAGCTTTTGATTAACAGATCTGCTTGAGTCTCACAGGCCCACATTGCTGTGTAAATGTCATGTTGTGAAGCTCTGAACCTCTCTGTGTCAACAAACTACGTCTCTGTCCCAGGGTGCCATTGTGTCTAAATAAATCAACACGGATGAAAACAAGGCTATAAATGGCTCTTTAGGTGTTGAAAGTCCGTCTGCCTCCCTCCCTCCTATGAGTGCCTCCCCAGAATGCTCTTTTTATTTGCGGAGACGTTCGGGTGAAGTGTGCCACTTTTTATGTCTTGGCAAAAATCCACACCCAATCTCAAAAGCTCTTTATTTGTCCTTCTGCACACACAAACACGCACTGCAGAAAAGTGGCCTCTCCATTCTTCATCACAGCCTTGTATTTTTCAAAGGGCCTGGCTCAGATATCCTATAGGCAGGAGTAACAGCTGTCGCTAAGCCACCATAGTTGGCCCCCGCTCGGCACCCAGAGGGGACCCAAAACTCTCCATGTCTGTCTCCGTCTCCATCCCACTGTCTAGCCTTTGGACTGACTGTCGCTGGGCTACTTTCACTGTCTCTGCCTCTGTCTCCCCTTCTATCCCTGCTCCTTTTTTTTCCCTCTAATTACAGTGCTCATGCATCCTAATTTTCCATTTTAGGAGCAATGCACTTCCTTTTGTTTTGTGGAATTACAAGAAAATGAAAAAGAAACAGAGAGGCTATGAAAAGGAAAATGACACAGGAGGTGGAACAAAGAAGAGGAGAGGTCCTCTCTTCCATTCATTGAGTTTGAGGCCACAGACTGGGCCACACGTCCGCTTGCCACACATACACACACATACACACACACACACACACACATATATACACACACACTCCACCCCACCCCTGCCACCCTCTAATCTGCACTGTTCCACCCTGAGGGCCCGAGGCTGGGGCAGCTGCTACTGATGGAGCCAGAGAGCCAGCTGTCCTTATACACACACACACACACACACACACTTACACACAGCCACAGACCCCTCCACTCATTCATTTGGGACAATGGAGTCAGGACAGGGGTGTGTGTGGCTCATGATTTTGGAGTGTGCCGTGGTCGTGAGGAGGGGTTGGGGGGGCTTCACAGTCAGTAAAGTGGTTTTTATGCTCGCTTTGTGTCTCAGCAACAGTTGGCAGCACGTGTGTCAATGACACGCCTCTCTGCTTTATTGTCCATGAAGTCGGAGGGTTTGGGGTGACCTGGACAAACACGCTGACACACTTACAGAAACAAAAAAGGGATGCGCACGAACAAACAAAGGAGCATGTGTGGACAGACAGTTATGAAGTACAGTAACATCTTTTTTTTTTTTTAAATTGTCAGTCTGTCCAGAACAGAAAAAAGAGACATACTGTTTGCTCTGCCTGCTTCTGTGATTTCATCATCTTGCAACATCTGCAGCAGACCTCTGTTTTCAGTTTCTCAGTGTTCTTAAAAAATACAATTTGTCCTGTAACACATCAATCTTCTGTAACTTTGGATTTCCCAGAGTATTAATAAAGTTATCAATGCTATTTAAGGTCATTAACATCATACATGTTTGACTACAAAGAAAAAAAGTTCTTAGCAGAGCTTCAAAAACAACACATCAATGGGTTCAATCTTCAGGGTCTGATTGGTTTATCTCTATCTCTAACTGCTTCAGTTTCTGGCCCATGCTGCTATTGGTTATCTTTCTCCCATTCCCCGATTGGCTCAGCTGCTTATAGCGTTCAGCCGCAGCCGTGTGATTGGTGGAGCATAAGCCTAGGAATTGCTGTGATTTGCCTTCCTTTCTGCATTCACCAGTCAGAGTGTTTTCTATATAGTGCGGCTGCTTTGGAGACAAGGTGAAAGCAAGTGTGTGTTTGTATGGAGGCTGATTTGCTTGAGTGGGTGCATGTGGTGGGTTAGGTGTGTAGTTAACAACTAAAAGGCCATATGGCTGATGACACATATATACACACACCTGACTGGTGCCTCACACCTGCTGCACTGTCTATGGTTGACTAAGATCCAGATCAAAGGGAACAAGCCCTCAGGGACTTGTATGTGCGTGCATTTATGCGTGTCTGTGTGTGTGTGTGTGTGTGTTTGAAGAGACATTCACTGCTTCTGAATCTTTGCCAACAAAGAGGATTTGTATTTGAAAGAGAAACGACTCATGTCTGTTTTTTCTGAGAAAGGGTGCTGGAAGAGCTGAAAGGGAATAGCACGAATACTCTATGTTGCAGACTGCACACACACACACACACACACACACACACACACTAGCTATGGACGTATATTGAACACTCAGCAGGTGAGAGTGACATTGCAACTGCACTGTACTTGTGGTGGAGGTAGTGTTAAAACACCATGTGCTAAAGTGAAAGAAAGAAAGAAAGAAAGAAAGAAAGAAAGAAAGAGAGAAAGAAAGAAAGAAAGAAAGAAAGAAAGAGGGCTAAACATCATTTCAGGCAGTGGATCTCAGCTCTATGACCTCATGAGTGAGGCTGGAGAAACCCTTTAATTTGCCTTAAGGAACTAAAGTTCCCTTACGCTCATACAAACACCCACCCACCAACCTACACACAAGCGCATACATACGCAAAGCGGGACGCTCAAAGGCTGGGTTCTTTCGCTTCGCCCACAAAGGCAACAGAGTCCGTCTTTGTCACTTTCCGAGTCAGACGTCAGAGAGAGTTTGCCTTGCTCTGGGGCTGTGGATAAAGCTTGCCCACACGGAGCCCCCATGTATATCTGCATATTATTATGACCACCTACACACACCGCTGCACACAATACAACGTACTCAACAATAAATTATTAAAAACAAACAGCAGATGCAGAACTTCCTAATTCTTGCTCCTTGCATACAGACATGCAGTCATGTGTGCAAAAGGCAGACACACACCAGACCTACACAGACACACATGCACATTCATGCAGACTTTGTCTGCTTTTGTCTGTGGTCTGCGTCCATGTCTCTACGCACACATGCATGCCCAAGTTTGTTTGCAACATAAACAGCTTGGTTCAGTGTCGGTGTACAGTAGTTGCCGGGTAGAGTTAAGGAGTCTGCAGAGGATGTTGTGGTTGGCTGGTCTGTTTCTTTGTTTCCCATACTGTCTGTCTGGCAGTCTGCTGTTAGACCAGGACAAAGGAGCCACTTCAGATTCATTTCGGACTCAAGCAGGAGGAGGTTTGTCTGAGGACACAGATAGTGTTTCTTACTATTTCAAGGTCCCCGCTTTATGTTATAATGTTATCATGTTTGCTTTATTTGCCTTTTTCTATCAAATGCAGTACAAAAAACTGAACCTGCGTTCAATCTGTATCGTATTTGTCTATTCATACTCTGCTATGAATGAACTATCACTTAATTATTACATCCCTATTTTCCAGTGATTAGGCAAAAATGATTGCACTCGCATGCACTGTGGGTTGTCTGGGGCCAAAGAGAGAGGAAAAAAAGTGGATTACTGATTAGATTACCTCTCTCCTGTCCTGAGGGCACATTCAGCCGAGGAGCTGGCCGTGGATTTAAGACAGAGGGAACAAAGGACTGACAGAGCTGACAAAGAAGCCCCCATTTTACAGACATACACAGTAAAACATACACACATACAAATGCACTAACTCACACGCTGTTATGAAACAGTTTACTTGCTGCAGCTGCTTCCTGTGTGGTGGGTAACACACATGCACACACTCACATACAAACAAAGACCACGAAAACACTTTTTTTCAAATACTACACCCCTCCGAGTATATGACAATACTTGTAGATCACTTCCACTATTAAACAATAACAAAAAACATCAGGTAATATTAGCCTCTTTTTTACTACACAAAAGATGACCAAATAAAAAAGTACTTAAATGCGATGTAAATAAAAAAAGATCGGCGATCACAACTATTTATCACCAAATATGAAAGAAAGTTAGACATCTATGTACCATCACCACCTTTTCATTAGTTCAAATGTTGTTTGTATTCAGGTGCAATCATTTAGTATTTCATAACTGTGTAGATAACAGAGCTTCTGTGTTTTGTGTGTATCTAAAGCAAAAAAAGTGACTGTTAACTGGAAGACGATGACATCCTGATGGTAAGGGAGCCCAAAACAGGTGACAGAGCCAGCAATCAGCCTCTGTCATAACAATAACAGCTGTAGAAGGAAAACACAGACATGAGCACATGTACACTCAGGCATGTGCACAAAAAAACAACACAAAAACAAACACCAGGGATGCTGCTTTTAGAATGACAGTTGCTTAAAAATACACACAACTTCTAAACAACCCTAAAGTCAACAAATAAAAAAGATAATGCCAGTTTTGTCACCAAAAAAAATAAAAGTAGGAGGAAATCAAAGTGTTTTTAGCACTTGTTACAAGCAAACCAAACACGCACAAGCTCAAAGGCAGATGCACACGCATGCACTCATCATAACCCTTCAATGGGAGATTAGACTGTTGATTTTTAATTGGCTTAGTGGCGTGTGTCTGTTTGATCCTGGTATTATTGCCCACTGTGTTTTCTTTCTTGAGTGAGCTGATTAAAAAATCTCCCCTTGTCAGCTCTGCCGGATAGATACCACCGTTTGATTAATTCACACACACACAAACACACAAACACACATGTCATAATCCCCGCCCTCCTATTGGCCACCGTTGGAGCTCTGTTTCCAAAGCAACATTGGAATGCCGGGTGTGCGGCACCGCCCCTTTCAGGAAGGAACCGCATGTAAACAAAGCCGGCATGTGCTGCACTGTGTGCTCCGTCTGACTCTGTGGTAAACAGAGTGTGACTGGGTGCAGGCAGATTGAGGCTGACCTCTAGGATTACATGTTTTTCTGCTGCCTTTAAGGACTTTGTAGGCCCGGGACATGTTGTTTTCGTGTGACATCATGACGTGGAGTCATCAAATCTGAGCTAAAATTTACAGATAGAGAAAAACACAGAGAAAAACAGGCTATGAAAATGTTTTCTTAACTGTAGCCAAAATGTGTGCTGCAAATCAACAACAGTCCCACATCAGTGTGGGAAGTGGGTGCATCATGCACAACTTTAGTGTCAGTGAACTATGTTACAGCGTCACATCTTTCCCTATCCCATGTCATTTTTTACGGGATGTCCAGCCTTTTGTGCTGCTGTGTGTTTACTTCTGCAGCCTAGATAGCCCAATATGGCTTTTCCTCCACAGGCCAGCAGTCAAAGGGAACCAAAGTTCATGAGGATTGGGCACTGAGTGGTAAATAACAGCTCGGGTATTTTACTATGGTATGGACTCAGTGACTCCTCCTCTGTAAGTGGAAACAGAAGGGGGAAGAATAACAAGGTTATTAAAGAACATAACAGCAGATAAACACATTCATAACAGTGATCAAAATACCCACACACGAGACACCTATCCTATTGAGCAAGAACTCCCTACAACCAATCAAATTTCTGTTACCAACAGCAACAACTCCTGTTTATTCCTGCCTCCGACTAATCCTGCTCTCCAATTGGCTGATGCTGGGGCCTTAGAACACAGCCCCTCCCCCTCCTTTTTCCTATTCTCCCTCTGCCTGTCCCTGCAGATTAAGTAACACCGGCAAAACAAAAAAGAGCTTATTTTTGTTTTTCATCAATGACAGTGCACCCACGCAAACATGAGGCTCGTTTAGACACAAAGGTATCTTCTCTGGGATGGCACAGAGACATGTAGAGGTGCACACACAGGGGGAGTGGGAGAGGAGGCGGGATAAGCTGAACCACTGTTGCCATGCACCTTCAGTGTGTTACTGGGTTAAGTATGGTATGTTGCTATGAAAAAACTCCAAGTGCAAGGAAGAGGGGCAATTGCATCATTCCCTTGAAAAGTCCTTGAAAAACATGTCTCCATCCTTTTGAAGCCCGTGCAAAATTCTAATTGCACTTTCAAATCGTCCACAGGGAGGAATCTCGAATTGAAATTCTGCACATGCTGCTACCGTGTACAAACTTGTCGATTGTTCTCTCATGCATGAAAGGGACAAAAACTAATCTTAGTATTTTTTATGACATGAGCTTAAAAAAAATCATTCCTGATCTATTTTTGCTTTTTTTTTTTGGTTCCTTTTGCCTCTGATTTGTTTTGTTTTACTTGCCAGAGACGGTTCAGAGGCTGTTGTTGATGTAGTGGTACCAGTAGATAAGATATGTGGCCAAGAACACGGTCAGTCAGTCCAGATTTGACATTATTATGCAACACGTTACTGGTTCAAGGAGCATGTTTTTCTCCAATAAGAAAACATGTGTGAATGGGAAAAAAAAATGAAAACATGTTGTGGTCAATTTAATATTTAACCCTATCACCAAGGTTACCCTTTGTTGTCACATGTCTGTGTATAATGTGTGTTTGAGCGCTTGTGCAAATGCACATGTTTATATGTGTGTGTAGGTTGTATAGTTGTATTTATATTATACCATTACACACACACAAACACACACACTTTCAAAGAAAATCGTGTTGTTTGTGTACAATTGCAGGAGGCTGTCACATCGAGCTCCTGCATCATTGCTCCCCCAATAACCCTGACCTGTAATCGAGTGACGACACAGCACAAGCAAACAAGGCCTTTGTCAGGGATCCTCCTCTTCTCCTTTCCTTTACTTCTCTATCTGCCCTCTCTATCCCGACATCTTCCCTCTCTCCTTTACTCTTTCTCTCTTTTTCTCCCTGTGTCAAGGCAGGCCATGTCCCTAGCTGGCTTCCCAACCCCTCTCGAGGTTTCTAATTAGCATGTGCATTGAAAGCCGAGAGGCAGTCTGGCAGTCCCGCTGCTGACTCGGTGCTCTCGTTCTTTTTCTTTTTCACTCTTCCTCTCTCATTCTCTCACCCTTTCTGTAAATAATGTCATGCTTCCTTTGGCATTCTTTGAACTTCCTTAATGAAAGAACACAAAGCTATTCGCTTGCATTTCATTTTGTTTCTTTCTGTTTTGCTCTGCGTGTGTGTGTGTTTGTGGTGCATGTGTGTTTGCTCCAACATTTCTCTTGACTGTAGCAAACCCCCACGAGTAAGATAAGTGCTGCTATTTCAGATACTACTTTGTTAAGCCTAAAATAGTCTCACACATCAGCGTGATGGAACTTGGAATCCACACTATTCATGCAATGTGTCTGTGTCTTTCTTATAATGCTCTTTCTATCTATCTATCCTTGAATCAACCGAGTCATCTGAATTGCCCTTTCTGTCTGCATGCCAGCATAATGAAGACAATGCAAACATCACATGAGCAAATAACTTGCAAACTCTACAGTTTATGACTGTATGTCTGTCCTTATCTGGGCTGCACTTCTTTGGTCATGCCTTCCGGCCTGCTGCTCTACATGAGGATTGCAGGCTATGAGAGAAGATTCCTGGCACGGCTTTGAGTACATGTGCTTCTGAAAGGATAAGCTTAGCTATGTCAGTAATGTGTCAGCCCCGCCGAGGTTGCAGGCTGCTCTCCATATTTGGCAAATCACTTACCATTGCTTCACCTCAGCCAGAGTGGCAGCCACAGTAAACCAGAAAATATGAACAGAATCCAGAGGCAGACAGGGGATAAGGGAAAGAGCATGAGTGAGAGGTATCGGGCATTCATGAAATACCATAGTCTTAAGTGAATGATAGCAAACTGGAGGGCATGCCTTTTAGGTATTTGACACTATATTTGGCTTGTTTTCTACTTTCGCTTTCCACCCTCCTCTTCCCTCTTTTATGTTCTCAGCCGGCACAAATCAGGAGAGGCCACAAGACTCTGAGACTCTCTGAGCTCTCCCAGCTGTCCTGAAAAAACCTTTGCCTCTATCTCATCGCAGCTTATGAAAAGAGGCATGCTCAAAGCCGCAGCCTCATTTGATCAATGCATTTGGCATCATATCAATCCTTTCAGACTTGGGAAACATTTTTGATTTGCTCTGGTGGGTTACTTGTTTAGGCATCTCAAAGTGCTTCTTATTTTTAAGTGTTTGGCATGTTTGATGTGATGATGTTACTTCATGTGAAACATCATGAGGCAGGATCAAATTAGGAAGCTGGCACTTGGACCATGTGGTCTAAGTTAAGCTGTTTAGGTTTATGTAAGGTCATTGCCATCATAGTTCATATGATATATTTCCTAAACCACCAGTGACCATAAGTGCATTGCAAAAAAAGGCCACAATGGCACACACATAATTATGTTTGTGCAATTGATTGTTCGGAACATATTTTATCCAGTCAATGCATTCAGATGCTACTGAACAAACACACTGATGCAATCCCAGGGCAATTTTTGCAGACATGCCAAGTTGAAAACAAACATCAAAATGATTATGTCCTGCAAAAATGTTTGGAGGAATTAGTCTCTCTCCCCATCTGTTATTGTCATCATATTTAAGGCAATTGTCTGGTTGGTTTTAACCAGAGACACAAGCATAGTATTTCACATTAACAGCAGTTAAGTGTGTGTCATGACCTCATCTGCAAATGACCTGCTCTGTCTGTGTCACTCCACCTCACCATGGGGACATAGTGGATCTCTGAGTGTAGGTCAGGTGTTTGTCTGTGTGTGTGAGGACATGTGTAACCTGGCTGCCCTCCCCCTGGCTCACACACACAGCTGTTTTACTCAGTCTGATTACAGGCTCAGCAGAAAGGCAACCGCGAGCATTACTTCTTTACTGAGCAGTTTTGGGTCATGTGATCTCATCTTTCTCAGAATGATTAGGTCATCCCAGGTGCTCAGGTTCAGGTGCATGTATCTGTGTGGTTGTATGTATGTATGTGTGCATATGCTTTAACATTTACAGCCACCTCAGCTTGAACCGCAACCACAAAACTCAAAAACCACCCGAGTAAGGTCACACTGACAGACTTCTAGCAAAAAGCAGCTTTGGTATCTGTTTGGGTGTACATGCTGTTGTACAGAAATCACCTTAGCCACCGCAGCAATGAGAAATTCCCTGCACCTTCTAGAAGTTGTATATTGTGCTGGCTCACCACACAGCTTCTGAGGAGTGAGCTCACTGTAAGCTGAGCAACAACATGAGTAGAAGCAGCCAGGGTGCAGCTCATTTCTCCTGTGAATCACACATACTTAGATTAGAGACACCCAACACCAGCCAGCCATCTATCTATCTATCCTTCTACCCTTCTCTCTGCTGCCTTCCAGAGTCAGCTGAGCCTTGAGCTCATTGTACCTTTCTGGCCACGAGAGAGAGAGAGAGAGAGAGAGAGAGAGAGAGAGAGAGAGAGAGAGAGACTGAAAGCTGGGTGGGGTGAGAGGGGGTGTTGCCAGCTCATGGTGTAATCTCATCCTGTGCTGTGGTTACTGTAAATGAGATGGAAAAGAGGAATAGGGAAAATGGGACCACAGTTCTGATGAAAGCAACAGCTCTGGGAAGGAAAGAGTATCACTCCACCAAACTCCCTCTCAAGCATTTAGCATTTACAGTTTAACAACAAGTCTGGGAATCATGTGTTAATATGGAAACAAGTGTAGTAACAATTCTCTAGGGTTAAAACAGTCAAACAGCAAGTATTATGTGTTACTGTAATGCTGCAGGGGAGATTTTATTGATATTACCGTTAACCATGTCATATACCTTAAAGTTCCTCAAGTTTATGCTGTACTGTCTCAGTATGTTACCATCTCCTGTGTATTTGTTAATGAGTGTCTGTCAGGGACAGGCTTTGCAAATTAGCTTAGGCTATAAATGCTGTGGTATGCGGCACTGGTTATGCTACATATTTTTCCCTATGCAAATAAAACGATAAAAAAAGATAAATAAATAATGTGCACTTAAAGTTGTTACACTTCCAAGCATTCCTCTTTTTTCTTTGTCAGGTTTGCTCAAGATCCAGTGTGTAGGATTTAAGGGGATCTATTTTTAGAAAATGGCAGAAATTAAATATATGTAATACTACAATGTTTTTACGTATTATTGTTGCTTTCATGACCTTAAAATGAGTCTTTTTTTATCTACAGAAGGAGCCTGCCCTTTTCCACAGAGTCCCTCATGTTGAACTGCTAAGTTCCTACAGTAACCCAGAATGGTCAAAATAAACACAGGCTCTACAGAGGGCATCTCAGGTTTTTCAGGAGTTTCAGGGCCACCTCAGGTTCTCTTGCAGACTTGAGAGAGAAAGGTGAATGGAGAAATATTCATCTATGTGCAATCTACAAATTTTACAGCAGATTTCACTGAATTCTCCACACTGGATTTTTAAATAGAGCTTATCAATGACTAAAGTTAGATAAGCAGATTGATGTCACTCTCCAACATGTCAGTTCTGTATGAAGCTGAAGCCAGCAGCTGGACTGCAGTTGTCACTGTGATTGTTACTTTGCCTTTTGTGCTGATTTAACAGACAAATAACATGTTGAGCTGTGAGCTTTCAACTTGCTGTCATGTGAGTTATGATACTTCTTGACACAGCCAAGCTGTTTACCTCTCCTCTTTTTTGCTAAGCTAAGCTAACCTGCTGCAGGTTTCAGCTTGATCTTGGCAGACATGACTGTGATGTCATACCTTTCATCTAACTCTCTGTGAGAGAGTGAATAAATGTTTTTTTTTTTCACAATGTCAGACATTTCCGTTCAGAAGGCAAGTTAGGAGTTAAATACCACTTACCACACAAGTACATTTTGTATCTGCAGTTTTTGATCCATTGGGTATGAACTGAATATTTTGTCTGGGATTGTGGCCTGTGTAAAAAAAAAAAAATGAGGAAAAATCATTATCAGATTTCAAAAAACAACCTGGATTGCACTCTGGAGTAAACAACTCCTTGATGTTTACCATCTCTCTGTGCCACAGCCGACAACACTAATGTTTCTAAGTCAAAGCACACATCTGTCTGGTCTTGCTCCCTCCCTTTCAGTCTATCGTAGATCTCTGGCTCAGACTTCATGCAGACAGTCGGGCTGCCTCGACAGTCTGGAGTGTTGCTCCAGGCTTTGGCACAACAGCCAACACAGGGAAAAGATGTTTGTTAACTCCGTGCAAATAGCAGCAGCAGCAGCAGTAACAGCAGCAGAGGCAAGGAACCCTTTCTTTTGGTCTCTTTGTCTTCTGCTGACCCACATACACCTATAGCCAACAGGAGCATAGCATTAAAAATCAGCATGTTGTCGTTCTTTAGTCAGTGTTAGTTGAGTTGAGACTGCAGATAATGTAGGTCTGAGTGATGCACTTGTTGAGAAATGAGGTTATAAAGAAGAACCTGGTTCATCACAAAGACCATCAATAAAACTTATAAACAAAGTAGGTCAATGATTTCCTCAACAATACACCTAGTAGGTCGCTGGGACTGCCATACACTCAGCCAACGTTGTTTACTCTGATCACATAATAAAACTGTCTATATTTGCCCTCTTGAGAAAATGAGTCTTATCTGGTTGCATTAAATATTGCCTTTTTGCAAAAACAGATGAAGATTAGACATTATTGCCTCTGCTATTGTGGCTGCTGGTGTTTTTCTTTTCTTTTATGGCAGAAAACAGTAAAGGCTGCTGACCTGCAAAAATAACATGCAAAGATACAAAAAAAGCACTGAATATTTGAGGTACTTTTTGGAAACATGGGCTAAATAAAATGCTTTTTCTTTTCAGTCCTTTGCAGTTTGAAGTCAAAAACATTTTTAAAATGTGTCCCGATCCACCTGTGAGTTGGCTGGGACTTTTGTAGGTAATTTTTCACAAGCTGCTGTGATACATATAATAAGATGATATTGAGTGTAGCAACCACAAACAAAAAGTCATCGTAGGCCACAATGGTCTTCATATCAGTCTCACAACATTGTTTGATTCCAATCTAGCTACAGTTTTGATATTGCATGTAAGAAAATGAGTAGTTTTTTCAGCTTTTATGTGGATTTATTGAATGTCCTACATGCCTACTAATGCAAATAGTAAAGCCCATGGAAAGTCCCTTTTGATGTTTCTCTCCAACTTTTTTTTTTCTGTAGTTCTGTCTAAGTTGAGTTTCCTCTGTTCTTAGAACACTGAGCAATTACTTGTGATCAGTCTTAGCTCACAAGGACTGCATCCTCTTCATGTGTGGTTGTGAGCATGGCATGTGCGTTTGCACACACAGCAGCGAGTGTCTGTTCATGCTTGCGTGCACCTTTTTTTCGTTCAGACGTGCACGCAGGCTATGACCAGTGGATGGCTGGAGACTGAGGTGCTGCCAAGAAGTGTGAGATCCTCTAAAGTTCCTCTGAAGTCCGCTATCTCTTTGAAGTGGGCTGTCTTTTACTGTCAGTTTCAACGAAGAGCCAACCACAGAACGCTCACACACTTCCTCTTACCTGCCACTGATGATCATGTCATCAGTCATTCTGCTACAGCTCAGCTCTAACTCCGGTCCATTTTCCTATGGTGTGATTGCACGTGGCTGAGTTTGCACGTGTGTACAGGAATACAAAGTGCATAATCTTTCATTACTTTTTCCCTTGAGTGTTGCCTAATGGTTTGCATTAATTTTGTAAGCAACTGCAGGATTGATTAAACTGGACTTTCATGCATGAAAAAAGAGAGTAGGCATTTCTCAACAGTGCATTTCTGATATGTTAACATCAGTGCTCTACAGCAGACTATCATTAGGTTATTAATACCTTACTGCCTTCCATTTTCATGTAGACGCACAAAACTGCAGCTAACACAAAACCCACTGAAACAAAGACCTCTTCAGCCTCAGCTGCCTGTGCACAGGAAACAAAAGAAAGCTCTTTCCTGCAAGCCCCCCCAGGTTCAGTCTCGATTTTGGTAGCCTGATTGCGCAAGCCGTCCCATAAGTCAGCTGACCTGACCAGTGCTTGGAAAGAGCACATGTCACAAGCAGCATTATGTTGCAACTACTCCACTCTCTCTTTCTCTCTATTTCATCTGGCTCCCACAACCCCCTGAGTTTCCGTCTCTCACCCACAATTTGCTCTTTTTCTCCTTTTTCTGTGCTGATGTCATGCAATACTTTCTGATACGTCGTTATCTTCACAATCTGCTGCAACCTCCTACACTGTGCTGCAATTCAGATAACCTAAGCTTTGGCAAATGTCAGTGGTCTATTCAACTGAGTGCAAAGGAGAAATAACATTTCTGACAAGAGATGGATGAGTTTGATTTCAAATGTTTATTAATAAAAGCAATAAGAATGAGAACAATTCAACTCAATATTGCATTGTTGTGACTGCATATTTAAAAGTAGTAATAATCCATGAATAAGTGTAAAAAAAAAAAGCAGACACAGCTCAAATCAGGATATGCAAGCAAAGTCTCTGCTTCTTCCAAGAAATCCCTGATAGCTGTGCTACAAAGAAAAGTCCAGTCAGACATCTTCATTTTCATTCTTCTGGACCAACACTTTCCTTGTTCCTCTGTGAGGAGATTCAGTCCAGCCACCACACCTTTCATGTCCATTTCTTGCACAGTCTCCATCCCTGTGACTTTCTCTGCTCAGTTCCCCTCTGCCTTCTATCTAGGGCAGCAACTGGGTCATCTTTTCATGCACAAAGCAATAAAGTCCAAAATTCTTCTCAGCGTCCATCAGGCTTTCTGTCCATTCCACTTCCTACGGACCCATTCCACACCTGACCTCTGAACTTGAACCCTTCCTCAGGGTAATCCAGAACCAACACGCTGACCCAGAATGCACCAGAAGGTTGTGCTCTTGCAAGGGGGGGTTACAACCACAGCCTTTTAATCCAGACCTGTGAGGCAACAAAGGCTTGACACCCCCAGCTGAAGCTCAGCTCCATGACTTTCTTTTCATCATCTTCATCATAATGTGAAGCATTGTTGGTGGAATGTCACTTCAGCGCTCTGGGAGTGTAATGGTGGGCACCCAGTCGTACACACTGCGGCTCTCCTCACAGAACAGACTCAGCTTGTCCAGTGCGGGGTCTTTCCATGGGTTTGCACTGGGGCTCTGCAATAAAAGACAACAGATTTAGTCTCAGAACACCTGCCATATGTGAAGAATATGCAGACAGTGCTGTAACTGTAGCATGTGCAGACAGGGGAGTGATGCATGCATGATTCACTGGCTGTCGTGGCTGACTGAGTGGGTGCTCCCGGGAACGTACCGTGACAAGAATGCAATGCGCGTCCTTGGGCTCGCCGGTCTCGTCCGTACCCACGAGGTCGGCCAGGCGCTCGATGTCATTGACGCGCACCACGTTGATGTCATTGTCGAAGCAGAAAGCCTGAATGAGGGTAAAGTGGATCTGTAGAGCGATGTCACACTCGTACTCCTCATCGGTGGCGAGGACGCAGAATGCCACGCTGTCTGGGTCACTGTGGAGAAAACAAGAAAGGAGGTCAGATCTCATCCTCGCATGCTTTTTTTGCTCAAATTAAAATGAAAGGCAATCGTTCGTTCATATTTTACAGATTGCAATACTTACACATTCATGACTTTAGCAGATTCATAAACTCCAACTGTCAGGTAGTCCTGCTTCTTAGCAGCGACCAGCAGCTCTTCCAGGGCTGCGCCTGCACTTTGCACCCTTCACAAATAAAAAAATACACATAATTAGGAAACTTTGCATTTCTGGGAAAAACAGTAATAAAGATTTAACTCAGAAGTTTGAATAATGCCAATCCAGTGTGAAAAATATTTACCTATCAGCGTTTTCCATTGTGTTCTCTTGTCCGCGGATCTCTTCCAGAGTCATAGTTATAATCCAAGCGCGATCGGGATTTTGCAGTGAAGACAAGAAGGTTGTGTTGCTCTCTGTGCTGTCTCTTGCGTTATTCTGAGCTCAAAGCTGGCTGTGGGTGGATTTATAGCAGGTCAACGTGGTTTCTCGTCAGGGGGCGGTCTTTCCGCTTCAGCCTCCTACCATTGGCTCGGAGCAGCCGGAGGAAAGCAAAAGTCCCCCGTGCTGTTACACGGAGCATGTTGACAACCCCACGTGGGGCAAGATTACAACCTTTCAAGAAATTCCCCCCCCACCCACCACCGATTTCTTCTAACCTTGTCAACATCCAACATCACCACATTGAGCAAAACTAAAAGTCCTGTTTACGATGGACTTTCAGAGTGACTGCAGGGGAAAAAAAAGGCTAACAACTGACACAGTAAAGTTTAAAACCACTGCGGCTTCAACTGACCACATGAATAACACACAGTGTATAATGTCCTGGCATATCCAGACATGTTTATGACCTACATTTTAAATTTCTGCATTAACAACATGCAATAGCTTTGTCAGGAAATAAACAGGAAAAAAAATGTTCACAGTTTTTATCATTATTTACTCATTTGTTTACTTATTGTGTCGTTTAAGTGGTTGTTTTGCACTATGATGACCACAGGTGGAGGTCTGAGTTATTCACCGTGTTTTCGTAGCACTTTATTGATTACCAGGAAACCTGCCTTGTGTTTGTCGGTTATATAATTGTTGTGCACCCTGGGATGTTTTCCCGAGGCAGTTATAAAACCAAATAGGTGTAGCAGACTACATCCCAGACCATCCCACAGGTGACAATGTTAGTCATTAGTTATATGTAAATCGCTGAATCCCCTATGTGGGTGAAACAGCAGTGGAATCGGTAACAAAGCATATCTATTCCATGATTAACCGGAACATTCCTCTAAGAACTGGACTTTCCCAGCGTGGGGAATCACTGGTTCGTTATTTATAGCCCATCCAAACTTTCCCTGCAGTCTAGCCTTTGCCTTAATTCCCTTAATAAACAGCCTTGTGATGGCACCCTGTACCTGCAAGCGCGTGCATCCTATTAACCTGTTACTCAACGCGCTGATGTGTTTACTGTCTGCCCAGAAGTCACGGAACCGTGAGATCTTTCCTTCCTGACCCACATAGGGCGAGATTTCTCGAAGCCGGTTTGGATGGGTGACTGAAACAGCTTGAGGCCGGAGCGGCACACGCCAGCTTTTTGTCCGCCAATTAGAAAGGAAGCGTAATTGCCAGTCTGATTTGACGCCTGCCGTTTCTCAGAATAAAAGACGACTTTGTGCCACATCTCACGTCCTCCACCTGCCCCTTGTCCTTTCATTCATTCAGCTGGGGGGATGAGTGTGTATTTCTGTGTGTGTGTGTGTGTTGGTCCTGCACTCCTAATTGCCCCACTCCATTCAGGACCCCTGCGGCAGATGCCCTACAGATGCGCGTTGGCCCCTCCCTGTAAAAGCGCCACGTGCCGCGGCCTGTAGTGTTTTCAGGCCACTTTATCTTATTAGCAAGACTGCATGTTTTTGCATTCAACATCATTCGCTTTTCAGACAGATGCCGCCGGCTGTGCAGACACAAGCGGCTGGCTGGTCCTGACTTACAGTAGCTTGAACACCTTGTCTAGGCCAATATAAGCGTTGATTGATTGTGAATACACCAGAATAATTACAAATACTCAAAGTAGTCATCAAGCAAATTTGCATCGCTGTATTATTTGCACACAGTAGGGTAAAGTACCACTGAGTGGGCCCAATTAAAAGAACAGCTTAATGGACTTTGTTGACGCTTGTTTTGTTCAGTGATGAGTCAGATAAATACCAACTCTGACCTTTGTTTGAATACAAATGAAGATGACTTCATGATTACTGCATGACCTTTAATATAATCTACACCGTCTATGGAGCAGTTGAAGTTAACACCGCCTTGCATAAAGCAGAGCGCTCAGTGTCAGAAATCTGGGCTGACATCGCCATCTGTCGGTCATGCAGAGGAGTGACCTTTCCCCTTCAAAACAACTTGTCCCAACATGTTGAATAAGCTAATGACTCATGATTCCAACCTCGCACATGTGAGTCACCAACCACTCGATTTGTTGTTATTCCCCGACAGCTGAGCTTACTTCTTAAGCCAGATAAATGTTGTTTGCCTGCCATTGAGGAGAAACAGGGAAATACTGAAAGAGATAGAGAAATTTGTTTATGAAAATAGTAATTTACAGCTTTGACTTCTGTTAAGCAGTTTGGCTAAGGGGAAGTGGGGGAACCCCAAGGCTGGCTGTGAAAATCCCAATGTAGGATAAGTTGGAAACCGTTTCCCTACATGACCAGTAACACTCCCCTCCCATCCAAAAGAAAAAATAGTGGTTAAAGGATAAAACAATAACTTGCCAACTGTAGTTGTAATGGTAGCTCCCGAGACCTAATTTGTCTGTAAATGACTATTTTTCTTTGGACTAATAAAAAGTTTATGAAACTTTATGGAGAAATGTGAGTTCTCAGATTATTTCTGAAAAAAATCCAACTGATATTACTCAAACATTAGCAAATATTGTCCTTTATAGTGTTTAATTTCACCGTAGACCTCGACAAACAAGTTAAGTCATTCTTCTGTTTCTTCATTAATGATGCACCACAAGAAAAATTGATTTCTTTTGAGTTATAAAAAGTTTATTATTATAGAGGTCCAGACGTGTCTTATACATAAAGAGTTGAATGTACAGAGGAGCTACAATCATTTAAGCATATTTACATTCCCTTCTTGGACTACGTCAAATGTCAGTGCATTTGTTCATGATCAACACTTAAAATCTCATTGACTTTCAATTACAACAAAAAGCAGTTCAAATACCATTTATATCCCATTTATGACCAACAGAAACATAACAAATACACAAAAAAATTTAAAAAAAATAAAAATGCTTCACTGATAAAACAGGTCATTACATTTTTTGAGTATATTTTTGTTCAACATGGTTTACAGAGCAAATATATTACCCCTTATTCTGTGCACACAGGTGTTGCATTGCTTCTTAGACACTTTATTAAGATAAGAACTGTTCATGAACTATTCTATGAAGTTAAAAAAGGAGACTGAGGGGCAGACTGTGACTGGCTTACAATGACAAGGTAAATGTACGGTTCTATACTGCAGACACTTTTTGTTTTACTGTACAATATTTAAAAAAAAGCATTCCAAAATTAAAAAGGAGCATGGATACCCTTGTTACAAGGGAAATACTAACAAACTTCACAAGTCTTAAAAATGGCCAAATGTCCTGCAATGGCTTTAGCATTACGGCGGTCAACTACTTTGACCAAGCTTTATGAGCAAAAAGCAGCCTATCTTCTACAATGCAATGGATTTCTCTGGCTAATTTGCTGTGGACTTTTTCATTTTCACAAGAATTTACTATGGCAGAGTCATTCATGAGCCTCTAATGTGAAAATCTATGTGCTGGAGGTAATCAGAAAGGCTGGGGTCAAACAAAGGTCTCTGTAGAATTTGGCAATGAATAATAACACGATCAAGTTGACTAATACTTCTTTTCTTGAAGTTAATCATAATTTTTTCCGTCGTCGCGCCCACAGATTTACAGATTTTGGTCACCAACACCACTTATGACAATAATTTTAGAGCCCTAAGTGCTAAGTAGCATGTGGCCTCCAGCAGTGCATCATTTATATTATAACTGCAATGGGTATTTCGTACTGCGGAAAATACAAGTCTCTCAAGTTTTTTTTGTCTACTGGAACAAGGAAATAAGAACAAAGTGCAAATAAACTAACAGTAGTATATCAGAGGGCTGTTCAAGGGGAAAAGCAGGGAAAGACAGACTGATCTTCTTGATAACTACCAGCTTCCTTCCTCTTAAAATTTAAGCTTCACCCTGCTACCTAAAATGATATGGAATATGGCTCCCTCTGCTGGTTAAATTGATCAACATCTCCCAACTACATCTCATCTGAGCGGTGCTGTTGTAATATGACAGACGGGGGGTTCCTGTCTATCCAGTTATCCTTGGATCCTGGAACCTCATACGCCACAGCTGCTGCCACTGCAGCATCAATGGATCCTTCCTGTAAGACGCCCAATCCACCAGCCGACCCTGGCGTCATCTCTGCGGCCTGAGAGGGGCTAGGGAAGTCTGCCGAGGAGTTGCTGTTGACTCCTGTTTCTGAGTCAGGCTGCTCCACTCTCTGGTAGTCAGGGGTGTGATTCTTCTGACCGCCGGCGAGGATTACTTTGACATTCTCCACATCTGCTTGGGGCATCAAGAGAAGCTTCTCCTCATCCGCCCCAATGTAGGGAACTGCGTCAGTGCTTTCTGTTTTCAATGAGCGCAAGGTCCGGGATGTGACTGCAATCAAGAACAACAAACAAAAGCTGAGTAAATAAAGATACGCATTGCGGAGAAATGACTGAAATCTCACAATAAACTACAAAATAAATAAAACAGCACTACAATGGAGAGTAATTAAAGAAGGTTTTCACTTGAAAATCTGTTGACGTAATGTGATGCTGTTTGCCTGTACACACGTAACAGCCATATATGTGTAGGACAAAAATGACAAGGGAGGTTGACATATAACAAGGAGAGAATTTTTTTTTATTTTATTGTGAGAGGTAACTTACTGGGAGACAGTGCGTAGGGTTCCTTCTGTTCTGTGTTTCTGCCAAATGGATTGACTGACGGGAAGATGATGAGACAGAAAGAGAGAAGGAACACCTGGAGGACAAAACCAAGGAGAGAGTTAGGAAAAAAATCAAAGCAGCATGACAAAGAACTTGACACCTAATAAGAGTAATAAAACAAAGAGTGAATAAGAAGTTAGTCATCAAATTTACCATAACACAAGTGCTGGTTGTGCTGGCCTTCATGGTTGACATCTTCACCACTGCCTGTAGCTTTCTCAGTTGCTCTATCAAGGATCTGCAGAAATCGAGAGGACAGATTTACCGTAACAGATGTCAGCAGATTCAGAAACACTTTTCAGAAGTGTCTAATGACATTTTATCACAGAGGGATTATCTCACAGCTCTTACATGTTCTGTTTCTGAAGCATCTGGACTTTCTTCTGTAGTTCCAGGTTGTGTGCAGTGCAGATAGCAACCCTGTGGTACACATTGATTCACTGATTAGTATATTTGTCCAAATTTACCAAGTACTTGGCCAACTATAAAAAACACTCACACCAAAAAATTAAAGACACAGATTAAATCACTGCTGCCCCAAGTAGACACATTGTTAAGCTCCCTCAGCTTTCCCTTAAGTGACTGTTATTGAGTTTGACAAAGTGGCTGCATTCCCTTGTATACAAGTAACTTTAGCAACACAGCTGCAAATTTTAGCTGATGTCTTATTATTTGTTTATCAGCTCATCTCATTGACAAGTTTAGGCCTTTTCATCTCACCTGTTTTCCAGTCCATCAACGTACACCTTCTTCTTCTTTCGGCTCTCCTGAGCAGACTGCTTGTTTCGGATTTTCCTCCTGACTCTCTTCAGGGTCCTCTCCTCTGCCTGTTACACAAAGAGGAGGCTTTCACCACAATGTTGATATGACAGATGATGATCTGTATAGAACAGCTCTAACAGCTGTGCTGCAGGAAACCATACAGAAAATCCATTTAAATCCTAATCAGGCAAAACCACAGTTTGAGGGGGAAACACAATGGGCTTTTATACTGAGACTTAAGACAAAATCATGTGCATATGGCCAGACAAGAAAAAAAAACTCACTTCTGTTCCGGATTTAATAATGGCGACAAAATGAACAACATTTTTGATGTACCAACAGCATGCTGTCCAATTATGCTGATTTTTATATAAACATCTGCATCATTTGGCAGACATTACCAGAGCTGCTTAACAATGCTGGCCAGTATCATGAAAAGACCATCAGTTCAAGTCAATAAGCTTTTGTCACCAAATGTTACCTTTGTGAGGGGCATGTGTGTGGGAATAGTCGCTCCCTCTTTCATCAAAAGCCGCTTCTCCTCCTCAGTGAGCACAAGCTCTTTAAACTGGAACTGGAGGGAGAAGAGACAAAGGTGTTTAATCACCTGGTGGTTTTGTGCTTGTTCAGTGACACATAAGATAGTACAGTTCAGTCGAGCATGTACATACAAAGAATCTGCACACCATCTACGTCAACAGATGTAAGGCATAGCAAACTCTAACGGTTTTTTTCAAGCAAAGATTGTGGTTTGACTAAAAAAAGAAAAAAAAAACAGAAAGGGGAAAAACTGACCTGGTCTGTTTTGTTGGGTTCAGATGGATCCTGTGTTGAGTCCTCTATGGCCAAAGTGCAGGGCACCTCACTGGTGATGTCCTCCTCCTCCATTTCATCCATTTCATCACTTACCAAGTTATCTGAGATGACAGAAATACAGTCAAATAAAATCTTCTGTAATTAAACATCCCTCCTACAAAATGTGCATTTCATGCATGAGTTTTGAAGTGATTAAATTGGAAATCAGAGGGCTGAGTGGATAAGTTATATAATGTTTAAATACCTAAGACTATATAACTCACAAATGATGTCCGAATTACAGAGTTCTTGGACTACACATACCCAAATCAATGAAGACATCTGTGTCTAGCTTCTCTGCCCTCACACTCTGCAGGATATCCATGTCTTGGCAACTGCTCTGCAGAATAGAGTAGCTGTGATCCGCCTGGACTGTCAAGGCCTCCAGGCTCTCTGTCTGCTGCTCTCCAGGGATCAGGGCAGGGTCAGAGTGCACCGGGCTGGGCTGGGAGTAGCTGGGACTGGGCACCACGTCACTGTCACTGCCCTGGGGACTTGGGCATCCCAGAAGGTTGTTATTTCCAACCCCGGTGCTGCTGTCATCCGAAATACCACTATCGCTGCCCAATGGAGAATGAGAGGGACAAATATCCACCATGTTGTCCTCTCCCTCTAACAAGCTGGATAGAAAGTCTTCAGTGTCCATACCTGTCAGCATCTGAGAGAAAAAAACTGTGTTATAAACTACATGCCCATGCATGTGTTGTTGTAAAGTTATTATCCACTTGTGCTTTTATCTGCTCCTTCGTGTGATAATTGCTCTGTCCAAACTCTAAAGATTTACAGGTCAGAATCCATTTTAAGCAAGAGCTTTGATACCAAGATTACACAGTTTTAAAATACATTAGTAGTAGTATGTTGAATTATCAAAATACAGTATAAAGAGGGACAAAATGATTTGTATTTGTCTTTGAGAGAAATCCAATCAACTTCACCCTATGTTTACATTTCTTTTCTGTGATTGAAATCTTACATCTTGTTCAGACAGCCAGGATTCGATGAGCCCATTCCCATCAGGAAAGAGGGGCTCAGTAGATCCATCGTCTCCACCGTGGAACAGAAGACCTAACAGGTCTGTTCCATCCATGTCTGGAAGGTCCTCGGTGATTGACATCTTTAGCAGCACAGAGACAAACATACCACACTGTTTACATTGAGTTTTGTACTTTAAAACAATGTCTGAAATAATACAAACTTCAGAACAGAACACACACTGATGGATGTGGAATAATATGATGTAGCTGGAAAGAGATTTTGTGCATTATTGCATTACATCTGAAGCAACGAGACACTATTTTTTAATCATTTTTTTTCAATCTAAAAAAAGGTTAACTCTTACGTTCCAGTATCAACTTACAGAAATAACTTTAAATTCTGTTATGTTGATCTGACAAAAAAAATTCAGAAAACTGCAAAATTGCAGCAGTTAAATGATGCACTTTCAGAAAAGTATGACGTTGTATACCTGTCAGAAATGAACATTAAATTCCTCTATATTCTTAACTAACATGTAATTACATAATGCTATACAAATGTTATATACTATACAAAAAAAACATTTTTGATATAAAGTCAAAGCACTGACTCTAATGCTACCTGTAACTTCTTTTATTTGATGTTACCCTGTTTTACTAATTGTAATAATACAGCAATAGTTTACAAACTAACCTCAGTGAGGAGGCTTAGTATGGATACATGTAGATACTGTTTTGAGGGAGTATATTAACAATTTGAACAGTCACAATATTAAGGCTGGGTGAAAAAAAATATTAAGACTATACTTCCCTACCAATGGGCTAATAACACGTATACTCTAAGTGCCTTGTAAACAGATTCATATTGCATCATTGCCACGCTCCCACCATGACCTCATCGGATATTGAGCCCCGCCCCCACATGCCTTTGTCACGAGCTCTGAATACAATATCAAGTGTCATAACAAATACAATGTATAGCCTTTATTGTTAGTGAAGAGCAGCGAATGACAATTTCTATAATACACTGAGTGCAAAGGTGAAATGAAAACATATTAATGTAGGCCAAATGATGGGTGTCTTTAATGTCGGGCAATGGACGAGTATTGTTCTGCAGCAGAGCCATATAAGACACAATCGAGCTAGTTCACGTAGAAATAAACACAGCAATATGATAATGTATGTGTTTTCGATTTTAACAGGCTGGAAGAGTTACTGCTGAACGTAGTTCAATGGCAGCAAAAGAGGTAGAGTCCAAGGCTAACATCGATGAACCAGACAGACAGTTAATGTTAGCTAGCTTCATAGTCCTTCTATAATTTCTAAAGTTAAGAGGGCGTGGTCCCTCTTGGCATTAAAAACATACTGAAAAACATTCAACACAGTAAATGCCGATATTTGTTTTCTTACCGTTCAAAAACTGACGACAAAATACCATTCGAGTGAGAGTGTCCGGATGCCTTTTGGTTTTTTCACAGAATATCTAAGCCGCTACCGTCTGCTGTCACAGCACTTCCTCCAGCAACCACCTTCCAACAAGGCAAAAATTGCGTCATCACGTAAAGGCGGAAATGTGTACGTGAGCTTCTTTGGTGCTCCTGGGAAGTGTAGTTCAAAAGCCTAACCCAGGTACTGTACGTATGAAGCGTGGCAGTAGTGTAACACGGAAATAGACAGTTTTTTCATCAAAGATTTTGCTGTAAACTTACTTTATATAAAAATGTTATTTAAAATGTGTAATTAGACTTTTTACAAACCTGAAGTGCCCGTTATTTTCTTTAGATATGTTCATTCATATCTATTTTACGTAAGAGTACTTCATTGAGCACTATGCTAAAGTAAAAGGCAGCCTTAATGCACCTCGGCCAAGCATACCTATTTCACTGACATGCTTTATAATGTTAAAGTTATAAAATATTCAAACAAAAGCATCATAAGCTTGAAAAATAGAGTGATGCATTTACATTTGTATTTATTTTAATCAGCACATGAGCATAAACATGGCATCAGATAATTAAAAAACCTAATCACTGAAACTCATACAGACATTGCCTGAGTCTAAACTGAAAAATTGATTTTGCCACATGACCAACTATAACTTTAGTGGTAGGCATGTTGGTTTGGTGGTAGGTATGTTGGCTCTTCAGGCCACAAGGAAAACAGAGTGAGGTCATTCATGTCAGTCTAACATCTCATAGAGATACATCACAAAAGAAAGTACAGCGTGAATTCTCAATCCATATGATCACAAACTTATGGTATATTAATACCAGTTCTTTACCAGTCTGATACCATTACATGATAGAAAACTAAGGCATCAAGGAAAAGTGCATAAAGACACCACATTACATGTTCTCACTGCATGTTTCACCACTTTACCACCTCAGCATAATGTCATGGGTTTTTTAACTCTTTCCGAACTCATGCTACATTAATTTCTAGTGCAATCACAGCTGAGTATAGAATGGGTGTGGGCTATAAAGATCTGGTCTGCATGACCCAATCGGTTTTTATGTATGCCATCTCACCAACAATATGTTTTTTTAAATGAATTATGTTTTTTATAATATTTCCCAAATCTCACAAGGATTACCAGTCCCTGTCCCTGTCAAAAGAGGAGACAATAATGACTCACTGGTGGCAACATTCTCACAGAGACTAATTTTAATTGCTAGAGGAAAGATGCTTAAGCAAGAAATCCCAGATTTCAGGAGCTGAATGGGGTTATATACCATGACATCAGTGTAAACTGTAGGATTGAAAAGTACGTTTTTATTTCTACTGAAATCCATGCAATCTCATACCAGACTATAGAGTCAATTTCTAAAGTGAAGGAAAGCATCTTGTCACAGAATCACACAGAGTTTGGACGTGTGCCTTAAATTGCGGTACACTTTTAGCCGTTCCTTTTTACTTGTTGAAGTTGGTCCAGCTACCTTTGCGACAGCAGGCATGTTCTCAACAGCCCGTCTCTTGTGAGCACGATGTAGCAGGATCCTGTAGACTCCTGTGATGGAGCTCCTGCAGTCTTTCCCCTGGTTGTTCAGGATGTGTTCTGAGGTAATTCCTAGTGTCTCTAGTGCTGCCTTTACCTCCATTTCCACCTCACCAAGTTCAGATGGTTCACACTCTGCTAAGTAGGATGGGTCTAGTTTAAAGGGCTCCATGGCACGCTGAAAGTCCACAGGAAGCAGCCACTCGCAGCCCATCATCTGCTCCACGGTACAGCGCTCAGATGGTATAGGTTGGAGGATGCCCCTGATCAGCCTCTGGCATGCCTCTGGCACCCACGAGGGCAGGACGTAGGCCCCCTCCAGTATGCATCTCTTCAGCTTTGCCACAGTGTCTGCCCTGAATGGCATGGTGCCTGTCACCATAAAGAACAGCATCACCCCTAGTGCCCAGATGTCTACAAAGACGCCAACATAATGCTCGTCCCGAAAGAGCTCGGGCGCTGCGTAAGGTGGAGAGCCGCAGAATGTGTTGAGAGTCTCACTACGGCGGCTCAGTGTGCTAAAGCCAAAGTCCCCCACCTTGACACAAGAGCTGCTGGTGTAGAGGACGTTTTCTGCCTTCAGGTCACGATGAATGATGTTGTTTTCATGCTGCGGTTAAACATGGAGAAACTGCATTATGAAAGTGTAACCTGCATTTATGTAAACTCATAGCTTAATTTATCCCACCACTCTAATATTAATAAGAGACCATAATGATGGCATGTAAATTGGCAGTTAAAAAATTGATAATACATTTCATTAATGCATGTAGTAATTTATAGTTCATTATGAGCTTTCTGCAAGAAAAAAACTTACACATTAATATCTAATTTTATTGGTTCAGGGTCTTTCTCCCAGTTATTTTGTTATAATTTTTGTGAGTTAAGGTCTCAATTTACATGTCTGGTGTAAAGACTTTTGATAAAAGGCATAAGAACTTACATATGTGATGCATTAAAATGATTAGTGTGTAAGTACTCTGCAGCAACACAAATCAGATTAATTAGATAAGAAGATTAGAAGAAATTTTAATGGCACCCATGGTTAAAGCAGGATATTGTAACAGCAGGAAAGAGTTTTTACTGCAGATGAAAAACAATTTTTCACAACAATGTCTCAGACTAAGTCTAAGACTCTTCATTTGGTTTTATTTTGGTCTCTTATACCCATTCAGTATTAAATTACTGACCATGTGTTTAACAGCAGAGAGGATCTGAGCAAAGACGATCTTGCTTTCACTGTCAGAGAGTTTCCCCTCTGTCGTAATCTTGGTGTAGAGCTCTCCTCCCCCTGCGTACTCCATCACCAGGTGTAAGCGCGACAAAGTCTCCACCACCTAAAGAACATAGTGTACAAGATGACATCTGGATGTTGTGGTCATTGAGATAGATCCTTAGGAGATAGAGTTCATATATAATCAATCGATATGTGTGTGCATGAGTCAGACCTCGTAGAGACGGATGATATTGTGATGGTGTAGTTTCTCCATGCTTGAGATCTCTCTTGACAGTAGCCTCTGGGTTTTCTGATCGAGCTTGGTCTTGTCAAGGATCTTTATGGCCACTTTGTCTGGTAATGCCAAGGAGGAGGATTTAGGTCAATGATCACTGACAAATGAAACATTTCTCCAGATCATTTGAAAAGCATGAAGAAAAAGCTGTAAAGTGGTATATCATTTCAACAGAAACTCCACAGGAAGAAGAAAATCTGTCTATTTTTAAGGTGTTAAAAGCTTTTATTGTATCTCTCATAACTATAATACTCTATAGCTGAGGCTTTTAATGTGTTGCATAAATCTTAAACAGACAGAGAATGGAAAATGTGAGCCTTTTTCCAACTAGCAGGCACAGAGCTGCCCCTGAAGTGACCAAGCCTGATGCTCTGTTCCAGATAATTTGATGGAAGATTAGCTGCCCTCAGAAACCAATTTTCTTGATTATGTTCTCCCAGGGGGTCAATTCTCACGTTTAGCCCCATTTCAGATGGCAATTTACTTTTATAAATGAGGGGAATTTGCTCTGTTTTCATCATATTGTGGTGATTTTAAGTCTGAGCAGATATGGAGGGTGGAGACTGAATAAAACAGGGACAAAGCGTGCAGAGTTGGCTACATTATTCTAAGATCAAAATGAACTTTTCATCTTTGACAGTGTACTGACAGGAAAATATAGTGCGCATTTCCAAACATAAACAACATTCCAGCCAATAAGGATCGAAATCCTACAGATATATCAATTTCAACCAACTAACATCTTTACTGTATTCTTCTAAATGATTCATAAAGGGTAGACCTCAGGTAACTGAATACAGAAAAGTTCTTAAGTGGCAAAATGGTGTTGAGATATCTAATTGTGCGTCAGTATGCATTATTCAGGCTGGCATTAGGCTCCCTTTCTTCTGTGACATGGCCCTCAATAGGAGCATTCAAAATGCATTGCAGCTCATATTGTTTTTGGAGAACTAAATGATACCACTTACAGGCACACACACACTTATACACACACACACACACACAGACATACACAAAGTGATAGCATGACACGGAAAAGCACACAGTTAAGTACATTTTACCCTTAAAACATAGCATGCATAACCACATGCATATATGCACACGCACACGTACACACACACGGCTACACATTCATTCTCCTCCCTCTCTTTCGCCTTTGATGAGGCATGCAGCAATTTTAGCCGTCGCTAAGGAAACTGGAGATCTCGAATCAATCCATCCGTTCAAGGGCAGCAGACAGTCTGTCTCTGTGTGGCTGAATCAGCCCTCTGGCCAGGCACACATCGCCTTGTTAGTGAATTGCTACATAAGGACACACTTGTTAGTGTTGCAGCCCATTGATGGAACCAGCTCATCAGCCAAATTATCACTTAAATTGAATAAAAAGCCAGAGCAGAGAGCAAACGGGAGCTTAGCTGAGATTTTTATCTAAAAAATGGATGAGTTTAGACTTTTTGGTGATAGCTATCTTTGCAGTCAGCATGGTTGCCCCTCCTACACTAATGTTTTCCTTTAGTTGAGTGCAGAGGTTTTAACGCTTGCATGTCACCCGTATCTTGCAGTTTCTTACCTTTGGTAAGGGCATGAATTCCTAGCTTCACATGGGAGAAATTTCCACAGCCAATCTCTCCTCGAATTTTGTAGAAGCCGATCCTTCTGCCCACGGTTAGCTCACGGACCACCCTGTGGCCAGATGACATAGCAGAAAATAAAACACTGAATATTTTTTATGATACGCCACAGTTTTGCTGACAAAGTAAGATTTCCACATTCCGGTAAAGTCAAAAAGTGGATAGAAATACAACCAATCTTGGTAAATGTGGTTACTGCTTGATCGCATGACCCCTACCTTTCATCCTGGCACATATCTAGGTTCAGCCTTTCCAGAGGAGTGAGGCGGCGGATGGTGGCTCCCTCGTCGTCTGTGTTGATGTCTGAACTGTCCTGGCGGCTCCAGCGGTTGTACCTTTGGCCAACAGTGACCACAGCTGTGCCTCCAATCGAACCTCCAACAGAGTCTGCATTTGACTCAGCAACTGAGATGCTCCCAGTGGTGCCTGCTGCCCCTGACCCCCTGGTCCCTGCTGTCCTGGCCCCAACTTCAGCCCCTTCTGGGCTGCTCTCGGAGGGGCAGACAGCAGTCATCCTGCAAGGGACACCCAGGTTGGCGTGGGCTTAGGTCATGGCTGGGAATGGTGGAAAGCCAGATGCACAAATAAGAGAAAAATATAACCTTGTGGTTAATTTCTTGCTCCATTTTTAAATATTTTTTTTCTTGACAATGTTTTGGAAAGAGTGAAAAAGACTGACACTCTAACATTATGACAGTAACTTTAAAATCTACTAATTAAAACCTACACTATAAGGTATGATGGCAAGAAATAAAACTGCTTTAGTAATATATATGAGGCAGTTTCTACTTAATGGCACAGTTAGGTACCATACAGTTACTTTGCCTGTCTAATTATATCAGATTAACAACTATCTTGGTTGTGAGACTGTTATAAGCTTAAAGAATTTGTCCCAATTCATTTATCATAAATATTAGCTTCATATCTTTGCACAGCAATAAATAATCTACATAATGTGAAATGAAAATGCAGTTAAATGGTTGGCAGCAAGACATTCATTTCAAATCGTTGTAACACCATCATAAATGCAATATCATAGATTGAATGTAAATGTTGATATACAGCAAATTCATTTGGGACAGAAATCTTGACTTACCTCCAGATATGTGAGCCATTTAGGAGGTTATTTCTTTTAGTGTCCTTGTCTGAATAACATAGCTATTCAAACAGCTGAGTTAAAAAAATGTTTTGAATGAGCGTTTTCCTGTAACTCAAAACAATCAGACGAAACCTCCAGTTTGTGGACCGATGCACATGCTGCATCCACAATTTCCAAAGTCTGTTGCAGCTTTAAACTGTCCTCACCACAGCGAAATATCAGACACAATATGTCACCTGAAGCTTGACACAACTGTAGTCTTGTTGCATCTCAAGAATTTCCAGTGGCTGAAGCCTTATTTTTTCCTCATTTGTAGTTGTTAAAGAAAAGGTGAGGAGGCTGGAGATCACATCGACCATTCGTGCTCACTGTTATCTCCTGCTGTAGAGGTCTGCGGAGCTTTAATGGGCTCTTTTGAGTCTCCAGGGTATAAATAGGCCACAGGTTGAGGAGGAGGGGAAGAGGAGCTGGACAGAGGGGTTGGAGGAAAGAGGTTGAACAGATGATAGTGTCAGGGTACAGCCATGGGGCATTTAGTGAGACAACCTGGAACGAAACACAAGAGAGATACACGGATGTCATCTATGTTGGCTTTCAATTTCATTTTTAATGTCTAATTCTTATTAGTCCTGTGTTTTAATCTATTTCTTTCCATTTTTTTTACCAAATTGTTCTGCTCTGTCATTTTATTTATCATGTTGAACATTTGGATTTTTCTTTTGGTCAAGCATCTGTGTCAAACCAGGGTATACATGTGTTTTTCACCCTCCATGTGCACATGTCAAGTGTGCCTGTTTAGTATCTCCTTTAGTGTCCATTAATGCTTATTGTAATCTCTGCTTAACAACTAAGTGCTTCAATCCGGCTCCATGGTGGCTGCAGGCTGAGGTTACCATGAGAGCCAAAATAAACAAATCAGTCAACCTGATCACCAAGAAAGACACTCACAATCTGACTAAACAACTGCATGGAGAGTATGAGTGATGACTGTCACCCTCTTGTGAGTGTGTGTGTGTGTTTGGTGTGGTGCGTGTGTGTGGATAATTTTGTAATTAGGTGATAATTGCATGCTGGAGAGAAAACAGAGCTCTAACAATGTCCCATGAGCAGCGACAAGAAAAGGTGAATCTGAGGTAAAGGTGTACCCTGATTTCATAGAAAAAATATAGCTTTTTAAAACAGATAAAAAAAACCTACACAAACACAAAAAGACTGATGTTTTTAGTGCAACAATTTCTCATAAAGCATTTAAACATGATAATATTTTACATTCATTAAACATTTAAATCTAATCAAAGAGTACAGTAAAGTACATAGTAGGGATGCCATCATAAACATCATTAATATTATTGTTTATCTTGCCTGAAAACATTATCATGAATAGTGGCAGCTAACAAATTCATCAAGGGCAAGAACAGTATTTTAAACACACCACACCAGGGAAATCTGTGTGTTAACAAAGTTGGCTAATAACGCCATAATGACTTAAAGCGTCATGACTTGCTTTTACTTGAGAAACTTTTGCAAAAAGGGACTACAAGTGTAACACAACAATGACATCAGAAAGCTACAGTTAAGTTGATCACAGCTAGTGTAAGTACCAGCAATGATGGCTACTGGGAGACAGTATGAGCATAAGTGATCATGTCAGTATTTTCAGAATGGTTTGTAAGTACTCAGATGTCGTCATGTCCAGCGAGCCGCAAATATGTCCGGAGAGTGTCACACCCTCAGTAAGAGTCACATTTTCTAAACACAGTAATGTATCAGGAGACTTGTAGTAGGTCTGAGCTTTAACATACCAAACCAATGATATATAAAGGATCCCTAGTCAGCTCAGTTTTTAAAAAAAGTAAGTTTTTTTTTTTTTAAATCTACAGTGCCCAGCTATATTAAAAGTTAAGTAATTACTTTCAGTATAAGGGATGGGCTTAATGCTGAATGTTACTTTCAGGATGGTAATAACTTGACTGAGCAAGAGGCAGATTCATGCATGAAAAGAAAAGAAAATCACCTTAACCTAAAAAACTACAAACAGTAACCTTTTGCAAAGCGTATATGACAAAGCAAATGTGCACCAGTAAAGTGGTTTAATTTTGCATTTCAAATGTCAAGAAATTCTAAGCAAATTTAAAGGCAAATGCATTATTTTTGAGGTCATTAAGTTAAAAAGCAACGGTGACATCAAAACCAATCAGTTGTTTAAGGATAGCCATTAATTAACTAAAAACAATATAGATAGCAATAATAGTTGCTGTGTAATTAAACATTAATTTACTCTAGTGGGGTGTCGAGTGGTGTATGGATCATAAATTGAGTTAAGGTGAGTGTTTGTGTGTATAAAGCAGGAGCAGGAATGGTTAACTTGATGTAATATGGTGCTTTGGAAATTGTTCTCTCATCTGTCCCGATATTAAGATGAATGAGTCTATGCTGAAGCCTCACTGGCAAATCAAAGCAGTTCTCTTTTGTGAGACCATCAGTCTCCCAGCCTTCAAACACCTTCCTGCCGTTGCGCCATGAATATCTGAGCATTGATCACATGCAGCCTAAAAGGACTTGCCAAGAGAGGAGAGGCCTCCACTTTACAGCACAAAGCAATGAGCTATGAATACCAGCCTTTTATGTATGTAAATAAAAAGACTAGAGGCCGATCATGTATGAGATAAACACATTAATGATAAGAAGAGAGCAGTAAGAGTTTTGGACTGTCATATTTAGAAAATTGTATTTTTCAATGGCAGATCATCTGACTGAATAGTATTATATACCTTTTTTTTAATTAAAAAAATCATATTCTCATAAATATGTTCATAGAATCCCTTTAACAGCCCTTTAAAAGGAGTGAAACACCTGCAATGTTGAGTATAGCAAGTTTAAATAACCACCTGAATCTGTTGGTAATTACATACTTGAAGTGGCCCATAGATGAGTAATAGTAGCCCAGATTGCTTGTTGCTGTGCTTTCACTTGAAAACAGATTTACCTGGTTGCTTGGTGATGGACACTAACCAGGCGTGTTTGTTTGTCTTCATTCATGCTCAGGATTATGCATTAACTGGCACCGAGTGTCAGGAAAGAGCACACAGTGTCACGGTGATGCACTGAGCCTCAGAGCAGACTGATGGGTTTATACACAAACACAGAAACAGAGCACAACAGAGCAATAGTAGAGGCAATAAAAACTTGACAAATATACAGTATCTTGCCCATATTTCTGCATCCTGAAAGGATGTAATAGACGGGTAAAGCACCCAAAGTCACCATAGATCAAATGGTCAAATCTTCATAAAAGTAATACATTTGCTTTTTGATGTTTAAAAAAATTTTTATGGCCATAAGCTTTAGGTGCATTAAATGAAAAGGGTTCCTGGGTTCATGATGATGAGGTAAGAAGAGCAGACATATGCAGGGAGTTCTGCTCCTTCAGGTTGAAAGAGCCAGTTATGGTGGTTCATTTGTCTCATCAGTACGCCTCCAGGGTGTCTCCAGGGTGGGAAGAAGGGCACATGTGTGTGGTAGGAGACCCCTGGGTAGACCAAAGACATGCCGGAGAGATTGGCATAATGTTTGGCTTGGGAATACCTTGGGATTTACCAGGAGGAGCTCGAAACATGCTGGGTAGAGGATGTGTAAACTAACTCGTTTAACCTGCTACCACCAGCATCCTCCTTCCAGACATGCAGCAGAAAATAAATGGATTGATGGACAGAGTGCATCCAACTCTGCTGTTTCAAGTTCAGATCACAGAAAAATGTACCATTCAAAAACTCACTTACTTAATACAGTACACTGCTTTAGGGTTTATGAGTCTGCAAACAGTCTTCCCTTCACTAGAGAAAAATATTAGCTTTACTAAAGTACAGGTCCTTACTCACCAGACAGTGAATCATTTGTGTGAAGATCCCTAAAGAAAAGGAGGAGGGTTTGCCTGGTGCACTCTGTGCTGATCACACTGCTAACATCACCAGCCTCTTCACACACTCCAACAACGGAAAACACAAGGGCCCATCCACAGCAGCTGTGGATCAAGAATTAGAGACTCTTTCCTAAACGTCTGTGGACAGAAGAGCTGTTTTTCCCATCACAAGCTATGAAACATAAATCTATTAGAAAGCTCCTACTCTCTGTTTTGTCCCTAAAAGCTCCTTCCTTTGCCTCCTATTCACTTTGCATCCATTCCTCTAAAGCCCGCCCATGCTTGTGTCCCATTCTCTCTTTTTTACTGCTGTTATGCATTTAGGCACAAAGACAACCCATCCAGCAACACACACCTTTTCTTCAACCAGACACATACACAAGCATGTGTAAATACATACACACAAGTGCACACACATAGACAGTGAGCCCTCACCACACTAAGCTCCCCAGTGTGTTAATTGAGACACACGGCTGACAGGAATAAAGAGCTCAACAGTGAAAGAACTGCCACAATGAAGACTATGGGCCCTAGGAACAGAGAAGCAGGCCTCTCTGGAATCTGTGGGGCAAATATTTCACATTTCCCAAAAAAAAAGAAAAAAAAGAGGATGGCTGACCTCTAAATCCCTTCCCCCTGACACACAAACACACAGAGTCCAAACCGAAACTGCACAGGCCTCTGCAGATGCACTAAAACTAAAGCACTTGGAAAGAATTCAGACACAATGGCTGACTTTGCAAATGTCAAACTGAAACTGATGATAAATCAGAGGTTATCATGCTAATCTTTTCCTCCCTGATATATATATATATATATTTCACTTTTACCTTATGTAGCAAGCCTTGTTACTACTGTACTACTCTTCATCTTGAAGAGGGAGTCTCTGAGGTATGAATGAAGTTACCAGGATACTTTGTGCAGGGAACACACTAAGATAAAACAGAAGAAACTGCAAATCCTCCATCTGGTGGTACAAATAAATCTATTCGGTCAATTAGTCTGTCCTACTATAAAGAGCCATCCGACTGAGTGTGCATGTTATTCACAGTCAGCGCTTCAAAGAGGGTTGCATCAAAGAAAGAACACACGAAGCAGAATGTTTCATGTGCACTGACTGGATGACCATCAAAAGAAAGAAAAATTAAGAACAAATTTAATTCAAGTCGGGGAGGGGTTGCTTTAAAAAACATGGAAATATATTCACCATCTAATCCAGGTCTGTGATGAGAAGAACAGACAGATTATTTTTTAAGTGCTATGAATAAAAGATTATTCTTTCCTTCTTTAAAAATGGCTAGAAGACAAACAGATTTTATAGTTAAAGACACAATACCAGACATTTTGATGTAAGACGTGTAATGCAGAGCATACACATTTTGCTGCTGAGTCATTCATACCCTTCCTCTCACTTTGCTATCAGCAAACACAGAAAACACACTTGGCAGATACTTTTGTAATTGTGTAAGAGTACATCAATAAGTGTGCTTTAAGGCTTTTATATTTGTTTTCCTTCAAGACACAAGCATGATTTAAAAAAAAAATGACAAATGATTTTTTTCCTCAGACATACAAATTGGAAATCTGCTTAAATCTTACTGAGTTTGTCTTTTGTGCCTTCATTTAAGTCTAAGTAAGTAATCAACCTTTCAGCCAAACTAACCTTGAAGAGACATAAACAAAGTTCAGATGGACATGATGGATACTGCATAAGGACAGACCCATCAGACTGCAACAGGTGCTACAGCTAAACTGTATCATTCTTCGCCAGTTTCCAAGAACACTGAGGCCTTTAAAACTGCAAAGATTAATCAATCAGATACCTTAAATAGCGCGTGTGCGAGCGTCACGTGCGTGCATGCCAGGTAACGCACTGGGAGCCTTTTCAGAAGCCATGTATCAAATTTTCACAACCACAATCATTGAGAAATGTGACTAGAATTATAAAGAGAAACCAAGAGATAAATAGAGAGAGAAAAATAATTATAAGCCTTATTCTCAGTCCACATGATACAAACCCCGTCAACCCCCGGGATTGTTTGCCAAGGTACTAAATCGCCAACCGGAATACGAATGAATGTTGATTTTTAAAAATTAATTTTCTTTATATTTTTTCTGTAAAATCTTCCTAGCCTAAAAACAAACCTGCTTTGACAGAAAAAATAATCTCACAGTGCGTCAGTTAAGTGGCTTGTTTATCGGTGTTCAATGACAGTCAACAGTTAACATCCCCTCAGGCAGGCCATTCCCTGTGAACCAGCTCCCTAAATACTCTACACAAACACAACAGACGCGTTACATTTGTAGTCTTACCTGAGGGGAATATCTTCAACGTACCCGTGGCGACGTGCTTTACTAAGCTTGCTGTAAAATCATCTTCCCCGGTGCCCGGTGACATTGACCGCACCGGTTCTGCTGCAGCTGCTCTACGGTTCTGTCTGTTGTGAGGGAAATCCGCTTTATTGGCAGGTAAAAGGGCCAATCGGCGGTGGCCTGAGGATTCCACCGTGCATCTCTTATCCAATGAAAAGCCAGAACTACAGCTTTACTTTGGTTCAGTACCACAGGAGCTGTCCAGGGCGCGAGGCAGCGAGACTCACCGGGTAACCTGACCTGTGTATGCCACGCACCATGGTCACCGGGCACGCGACCACAGTAGAGGTTCAAGGTGGGGTCAGGGGGCGCGAGGGAGTATGGCCTTAGAGACGTGGAGCGCAAAAAATAACACGCGCTCAGAGCTGTCCACCTGTGATCGGATCACTCAGGGCGGGTGATAAAACCAGGTGGAAACAGCCAAGGTGTTCTTGGTGTACAGATTTATATTTTGTCTGGTACTAACACTTCTGAGTAATGTCATGTTTTTAATCTTAAGATAGAATATATAAAATGCTAACAATCAGAGATACTCTCAAGACATCACAAAAGACATTTATGAATGAATACAGTTTTTTGAACAATTTGGTTCCTTGCAATTTGGTTATTTCATGAGATATATGGGTTTCTCTTGTTGCTTTTTTCATTGGTTTGAAGTGGTCTTAGTAGGACTTTTGATTCCTTGAGTGCACAAATCAAAAATATACCAAAAATCAAAAAAAAATTCATTAAAACAGAATATTCCTTTTATTTTTTTAATAATTTTTTTTTTTTTTGCTGTTTCATGTTCACGATCTTCAGCCTGTGCCAATGGACAGAAACATATACACAGCGAAATCCCACAGTGGAGCAGACTTTGTATTTTAATGGATATGATGCAGATTATTTAGTTACTTATTTCTGGCAGGTGCTCCATATTGCACTGGCTGTCTGGCTGTGAAGCCTTTAACCAAGAGTAAATATTTTTCATTTATTGTTGATTAAATTCATGGGAGATGCCATAACTGATGGTTTAGAGGTTATTTGTACCCAGTGCTCAAAAACTACTTTAACTCTGCCATGTGAGCATGTGAGCTGTCCTTCCCTCTGTAAAACCCAGGGAGCAGAGAATCAGATCAAAAATAACACTGATTCCATTTCATTTAACAAGACACTAGAACCTTTCCAAGCTAAAACTTCTTGCAGTATATCAGTAAGATATTTCACTGCACCATTTAAGCAGTGTTTACATTCCTCGTTTTGGCTCTTTGATACAGTTTACAACAATTATGCAACTCTTTTATTCCATTTTTCTTAGATATTGATGGTTTGGATTCAGACCAGGGTCTCTCTGTTTTACAGTTTTACAGCCTGTCTGAAATAGATGAACATTAACTAAAGTCCATTAGATAAGATACCACTTTCGACTAAATGAGGATGGATGAGGCACAAATATAACGTCGTACTGGAGACTTTTACATTATTTCAAGATGGGTCTCATTTCACTATTGTCTTGTGTACATATTCGACTGCTGTTATAATAAATTGAAGACATTCTTGATAATTAAACTAATGCAATCATACGTGAGCAGGCAGCTGGTATGATTTTCATGTAGAGCTCTAGTCTAGTTTCACTTTTTTGTTGTGCAGTTATTTAGTGCAGTTTGTTGTCTTTGCATGACCATTGGTGTATTTTCAATGTTACAATAAACTTATATTACAGTGGTTAAATATTCATATTCAGCTTTAGTGTAGGGTGAATGTGCATTGGTCTGCTTACAACACAAACTTCCTCAAACATGCTAGATTTTTAGCCACTTGGGGGCAGTGGAAACAAGCTGTTACCACTGTTTATTTACACATCCAGCATGTGCACAGCAACTTTAGCGTTTACTTTGACTCATGTCTCTGGCCACCTGGTAAATGGAAGTTCAATATTTACTTTTATTCTTAAGATCTGGCCTGGTTTAAACCCACTCCTGTCAGAGTAAGGACTGACAGGACTGGGTTTAAACTAGGCCATGAATGCTACTTGTAATGTTTTACAGGCCAGTTAACTGACTTTGTACGTAATCTGGTCTTGAGTGAAGAGATTTAATCAGAGCTTTTTCGCTGACAGCAAAGCTGGCTGTGTCTGAAAATGATGCTGATGAAAACAGCAAAGTAATTGCCACAAAGCCCAAACCATCAGCTGAATGGTACAAAAATCTGTTGAGATAACGGAGACTGCACAGTTGGGTGATAATTTTCTGTGGATTCATTACTATTAACTGCCTCTTTATCAATATACATTCATTTAATCAGTTGCAATTATAAAATAAATATTAATAACAACTTTATAAAATTTAAAAAAAAAAACAGCCATTCTGAAGGTTAAACATGTAACAACATTTCCAAAGGAATCTATGCCATGTTTATTTGATTTTTAGATCACACAGATCTTAAAAGATGTATGCAAAACTACGAGCAAATTCTAGAAACCACTTTTATTCCACATCTGAGTTTTGCCACAAAAACACCAACATTATGAAAATTATTTTGAAAATATCTCCAGCTTTAGCACTGATGGGCATAAGCATGATGGATCAGCTGTTAAATGAGCTGCAATAAGAACCTTCATTTCATTTTGAAAGTGTTTTGGCAAGTGACCCAAATTAAAGCAATAATGCAAATTTGAGGTAAAATAAGGACACAGGGAAAAAAAAAAGATGAAAATTGATTGATGAAGGACTTAAGAGTCACCAAGCATAAATGATATAACGTCGAACGGCTATAAAATAAATAAAAGATCATATGCAGGAAATGATACCCCTCCATAACTCTACCCATATCTCAGAGTTCATGTGTGGATGTTGGAAACGGAGCCATTAAATGTGATGGCACCCAGCAGGACATATTGGTGTGACATTCTTTATCCCACATGCAGAGTTTTTTTTAAAATGGAAAATAATTTGTCACCTACAGATTAATGCAGCCAGAGTGTCCTGCAGGTCATATGAGACACAGTCTTTTTCACATTCTCACACGACCACTGTTTGTTCTGCCTCTTCAACCTTCACCACTTCAGAGTCCATCTCTACTTCAACCTGAGATTCCTGAGAGTCTACTTCAGTCGTGGTCACGTGCACCACCTGGATCTGCACCCCAGCCTGCTTTAATCTTTCCACGTCCTCCTCGCACATTTCTGCCATCCCTCCGTCCTCCATCACAACTGTTGCAGTCTCCTCCATCTCCATAACATCTACAGGCTCCACTGTGACATGTTCCACCTGGATTCCTTCTTCCAACAGGACTGTTTCGGCTCCCTCTATGCTCTGTGTGGCGATGGCGAGGGCGGCAGCGGCGGCAGAGTTTGTGATGACCACTTCCTCGGTTGGCTTGTCGTCCTCAGCGGAATGGACATTTTTGAGGTGGACCTTTAGGTCTTTTGGGTGGGTGAACCACATATCACACATGGTGCAATGGTTGGGCTTGACTCCAGTGTGGGTCACAAGATGGTCTTTGAACTGGTCACAGCTGTTGAATACACTGCTGCAGACCTGAAGAGGGCAGCAGAGGAGAAAACAGTGAGTCACTGTCCCAGTTAATCGAAGAGGACCATCAGCATTCTTCCAGCAACCAGTTCTCACATTTTAGAAACGTCAATCATTTGACGTTTGTGCTTGAAAAATTACTTCAACAATTAGCAAGTGGCAACTACTTAATTATGGAAGCAGTATCTTGTTTTTGAAACTTTGATGTTAGTTTATCATGTGACAATAACTGTTCATTTTTAAACTACACTGTTCAAAGTAGAAACCACCGTAGAAACTGTAAAAAAAACAAAACACCAGAATATTGAGTGTTACTGCATTATTCAACACATCAGCTGCATATGTAAGGCATTTATCATACTGTCTTGGCATTGGGACCTTTTGCAGAGAATAAATTTATGTACATAATGTGGAAAATTGTGGTCAATGTTCTGTTAGAGGGGCCCCGATGTGAACAAACTGTACCTGGCATTCATAGAGTTTCTTGCGTCCTTTCTTGGCGCCGGCCCCATTCTGACAGGCTGCCATATGGCACTTCAGTGTGCTGTTCCTTGCAAAACGCTCATGACAATCTGGACACTCATAAGGTTTTTCTCCTGCAGAGAGACATTACGAGTTTGCTGCTTTTTAAATGGAGAAATTCAAGCAGTTTCAAGCAAAGGTGACAAAAACAAAATTTTTCATATAACCTAAGCATTTATCATCAAATCTAGATTGTTACTAGAGTGTACTGGCTAGAAAAAAGTTCACAGAAATTTTTTTTCTCCACAGCAATCAATGTATAGTCACTCATTTACTGAACCAACTATGCATAATAAAATTTATTGAAAATCTTGCTTATGTTTACTTAATGTTTCTTATTTCAAAGCAAGATGAACAAAATATTAAGAGGACTTTTAATCTACAAGAGCCATTGTGTAGATTCAACACTTATCGAGTATTTTATAATATTTAAATTCAAGCAAATTGCTAATCTTGAAAACATAACTGTTAAAAATTAAGCATTTTGTAAGACTTAGTCTGAACCTTGCACTTACAAAGTCAAGCAAGTGTTTCGCTGGAAAATGTGTAACAACTAGCCAGTGTTCCTTCTTGTGCATGTACTAAGCTGAGTAATTTGCATATTTTGAAACCCAACACAACCAGCTATATATTTTATTCTCACCAGTGTGCTTCCGTAAGTGCTCCTTAAAGTGGCCAAAGTGGTCAAAGTGCTTTTTACAGTATTCACAAACATGCACTTTCTTCTGGGGTTTCTGGTTTTGGGACAGTTCTTCTGCATCGAAATGAAACGTGCTGATGTGCTGCTTCAGGGCGCTCTCCCGCGTGTAGGCTTTACCGCAGTGGTTGCAAACATGAGGTTTTTCCAATGAGCCCAGGTGTGTTTTCAAGTGCTGTTTGAGGTGGTAATACAGCTTGAAGCTGCGGTCACACTTGTTGCAGCGGAACATGTTGTCCACTTGGGAAATCTGGACTTCTACCACCTCAACATTTTCCAGCACCTTGGACGCAGTCACCGTTTCCTCCTGATACACCACCTCCTGTCAAGTGCACACAGAAGGACAGGGTCAATCCTTTTGCATCTTAAACCCTTTATGTACATCCAGTGTTCACCATTTGCTGAACCAAAGTAACATTTCTACAAATAAAAACTTAATTTACCTCTTCTATTCCTCCCTTCTTAATGACATGTAATGTAGATTCTCCTTGCTGATATTTGCTGGTTATGTCAGCGAGAAGAGCCAAAGCAGAGTCATCTGACGATGCCTGAGCATTCTTTGCTGTATCGACCACTTCTTCGAGTCCAGTCTCCACCTCAATGGCTCCTTCTCCTATCACTTCAATCTCCACCTGGAGAACATTTTAAAAAATTCAGTCCCGACATTTACATGAGTGGACAAAGTAAAGGTCATTGTTTAATTCCACCACTACTGACCTGTTCCCCTTCCACTGACGGTAGGGTTTCTGTAATCACATTAGATGTCTCAGCAATCTTCCTCTTTTTACCTTTGCTCTTTGCTTTCAGCAAAGGATTCTCATTTATCCTGCAAGAGAAAATAAGTCGTTTTTGAGAGATAAAGTTTATATTGAGGAGTCATTGGGACAATTAATTACAAGTTCATAAAACACTTTGAGACTACATGAAAGTCAGCATTTTTATTCTAATAGAGTAACAAGCAGATATAGGAGACAGCTGCATGGAAGTCTCACTTGTTGTTGAGTGCTTTGATGGCCTCCTGCATCTGGAGGTATTCAGCAGCCTTCCAGACATCATAGGCCTCCTCCTCTCCTGCTACAGCCAGTGTTGCAGTGTAGGTGAACTCCATCAGTTGGCGAAAGGCTGTGTTACTCACCCCTATAGAATGTGAAAGAGCAGCGGTGTTGAGTTTAAGCTGTTCTATGTAACACATAACAGAATACAGTTTAATATACAAATAAAATATCTAATGAAAAGTACAGTGTTTTTTTTAAACTGTGGGGAAGGCCTCAGGAGTGGAACATTGAGCCTGAGTAAGTGGTGTGTGGATAATCAGGGAATAAAATATGGAGTGAATCCAAGGTAAGATAAGATAAGATATACTTTATTGCCCCATAGGTGAATTTTTATTTGGGCAATAGTGCAACTCACAATTAAAGAGCAAGCAAGATTTCAGAAAAGCAGGCAACACATGCATTTATTCATTGTGATTCCGACATACACTAAACAAAACTATTTAAATCAATATTTTTTAAGTCAAAGTATTGCAATAGATCAGGTATAATCCTTAATAACTTTGTAGAACTCCATTTGCAAGCAACAAAAGCAATTTAAGCAATTGTGATTCAATAACTGCCTCACATCCACTAATGGCATTTCAGAAGTAAAGCATTTAGCCCAGTGACCTGCTCTGATTTTGTTGAGCTGGTCAGTGTCACATGCTTCCTCAACTTCAAACATGAGAAAGCTGGCTACATAAGAGGGTAGATACATGGTTTCTTTTGTTATGTAATGATACATTTGGGAAGTCTGCATATTGATGGTCATTCCGAGAATGACCAGAATTTCTAAGCTGTTTCTGAGTCTGACCTGTCTAGCTTGATCTGCTCAATGTAGCTTGATGCAGCTTCCATCCAGAACAGACTTGTTGTATATTTTCTGCTTAGCAAAGTGAAGAGCTGCTCCTGTGACTCTTCTGAAATGCGCTGCAGTGCCTGGTGGACTCACAATATGCGTCTAGAATGGCTGCCATTAGCTCCGGAAGGCACAATTCAGCCGTACCCAGTGGAATTTGGAGGTTATGGATGCTGACAATAGACAGTTTAGGTAATACCCTTAACACCTGCATTGTGTTCACTTTCAAAAAAGAGGTTTGAAATGTCCCTCTATTTCTTCTAACTGATTTACCTATTTTACAACTACAACAATACCTTCTATCTCCACCAGTGGCTCCTGAGTGAAATCCTGGAAAAACTTGTGGAAAAACTGACTGCAGGCTGCTAGAACTGCTTTATGGGCTCTGAACTGGTGACCTGAAAGAGACACTCATTTAGAAAAGAAGCATTTGTAAGGACTTAAATTTAGACACAAAGATGACCTATGCTTACTTACCATCAACAATCAAGGTAATGTCTGTGAACTGGTCCAGCTGTCGTTGTTCATTAAGTTTGTCCATCATGACTTTGTAATGTGCTGGGTATTCATTGACTCTGTCCACCTCCACCTCCACCTCAACTTCAGCCGCCATTATTGACCTTATCACTCTCTGTATGGAAAAGAGGAAGGTGGACATATGCTTTTAACATTTATTTGAGACGGTTTGATTGACCTAGACTTCTGGTTAAACATTTCTCTGCTGTTTTACTGCACTGCACTGCTTACTTGGTTTTAAGAATGGGTGACTTAAAAAAAAAAACATATAAAAAACAGCAAAAAGAAAACCAAATTTCTTTTTCATCATTAAAGTTCACACTTGTAGTGGTGAAGTAAAATTATCACAATATTTTTGGCAATCTGTTTACCACTTCCTGTCTTACATTGGGCTATAGCTTTTATCTATATCGCACCTACAGTGATATTCTCCCTGATCAGCCCCCTGGTTGAAACAGTTCATGTGAAATGTGATATAACATGAACTTTGTTGTAAGTTTGTGTTTACAAACTTTCATTGTCACACTCAATGTAAAATTATATTCTTAACTTATTCATTACATTCTGATTGAGCTTCACACTGTCCATTTTGACATAGTGAAAGACAATTGCCTGCCTTCTACACAGTACATATTACTGTCCTGCACTGCACAACTTTACACTTTCATCACAGGTCCTTTTCTCTCTGGTTTACCTGATTTTGTCAATAAACGAGTGACCAACTTGACATGTCCCTTTTCAAGTGTCTTCTGCATAAATGAAAAGTTTTTATCTCTGCGTATTATCACAGAGTGAATGGGCACATAGAGTAGGCAAATAAAAATAAAGGAATTGTGATAGGAAAAAAGGTATCAAAAAACTTTAAAAGAAAAAAAAAGATCACTGCATTACCAAAAATTGAAGTTTAGGTGTACAGCTGGCTAGCATACATTGGAACAAATGAAGGATAGCTTTAATTAATTAATAATAGGTTGAAAGAACGTTAAATTATATAAGGTTCATGGCTGAAAATGGCTTTGACGTTACAGGTCAAAAATATTGCATAGAACGAGGAAGTCAACATAAGAGGGCCCACACAAACTTCTACGGTAAAGTTGTATATTCTACCGTTTCTGCTATATGTGTCCAAGGGCCCATACATCATATTTAAATCCGGATGAACGTTACGCCTGCAAGCAATTTCAAAATATAGTGAACTAAAGTGAAAAATACAACCAGCTAAACTGCTAAACAAGGAAGAAGGCATAGAATTCTATCAGTGATCCGACACATGGTTAATTTGGCTAGCTGCAACAGCTTTGCTTGTCCAGCTAGCTAGATGTTAGCTTAACTGGTAAACATACAATCCTACCCCCACAGAAAAACAAATAAATCATTAAACAGATCCGAGAAATATATTAAACCAAAGCTCAACATACCGAGACTAGATGGAGTTGCATAATAGTTTCGATATAGGAAAATGAAGGAAATAAACATAGTGCAACCCAAGAGTGCAGGTAACGGGCCTCTTAGCAATCTCGCCATTTCGCGTTTGACAATCAACATTACGTCATCAAACCGCGCATTAAAATATACTTTTCCCAGACGGATTTCTCAATATTAACCTTCGTGGGTTAAAATACACCTTAAAAACCAACGGTATACATACCTCAAGTTTGCTTATGCTGCTTCAGAAAGTTGTTTTCCGATAATATTTCCCTCGACGCATGTACCGCTGTTCTACTCTCCTTGCTCCAAAAAGGGCGGTCGTTCAACCGTTGGGCCTCGAATTCCCAGAAAGCCTTGCAAAGTCAAGGACGCCGAAAAGTGTTGCTTAGTGACAGCGTCGAGCAGCCTGCATGTTCTTCTTATCATATTATTTAGCTAAGTATTATGAATAAAACAAACCAACAGATAGTAAAAAGGATCAATTAGTCTGTTTAGGTAATAAAAAATTAGATAATAATGTGCAACGATCTACTTAGAGGACAAAGAAAGTGAATGTCTCATACTAAACAAAAGACCTTATTGATGTAGAGAGTTACTAAGTAATCCATAATATAAAAAGACCACAGTTCATGTATCTTTTACTGGTAAGCAGTGTTTGAGTAAGTATTGAGATCCTTATCTAAGTGAAGGGGCCAGTTCCTAACAATTAAGACAGAAGGCCAAAAAGGAGAAAATATCCTGCATTCAAATATGAGCCGACTTAAGAGGGACTACCTTCTAGTCAGCAAAATAAATCTACATGGTACTAAGAGTATCTAAAGCACATTGTCATTAGGCAACAGAAATTACTATGAAATATATAAATATCATTCTTACGTAAGCAAATTACAAAACATGCACAGAACTGCATCAGGTAAAGTAACATGGTAAGGGACTTGATTGAAGAAAAAAGATAATAATAAGGAAGTTGACAACATTTGGGTGATGCATATAGTATGGTGCATTATTCTAACCTTCATTGGCAGTTGTGGCAAATTAAAATACAGTTCATATCTGATAATTTTGGTGATAAAAGTTTCCAAGATAATGTGTTGCGGGTGTCACTTTTATATATTTGATAGAGTCTCATGTGGATGAATATTATCAGATGTAGATAAGTTTCAAATCTCTTGGAACTTAATGATGTAAATTCTCACATGCAGGTCAGTGTGTCCTGATAAAGAGCATTTCACCAGGCTGTGCTCTGCAAATGAGTAACACTTAGTCAAAGAACAAGCCGGTGCTGGCATGAAACTCTATCAGCTGATTGTGATACCATAGTCATATCTCACTGCACTGATACGGGGGTGTTTATGGATACTAATACATGAAAATGCTCTGTATACCATGCATGCATATTTTCAGTTGTAACTGCTACACCACAGCCTCCATTTGCTTTGTTCTTCTCTGTTTCTGTGTCCCTGTTAATGTTCAATTTATTTTAGTTTCTGCTTGGGGCAATCATTTGCAGTGTTCCCTCCATGTTGTATAACCACCAGGTCAACTGTCTTTACCACAGTGAACTCCTGAAATTAGGAGAAGTAGTAGAAACCTGACTGTTCCTTTAAGGGTTAACACGTTTGACACAAGCAAAAAGCATGTCACATTGCAAAATACAGCCTGAAAAATCACCATGGAAAAAAACAAACACCTATCTAGTGCTGATATAACAACAACTTGCAAAAATAATATCTATTTCAGGACTATTACATCAGATTGTCTGATAGCGTACATGCGTTATATTTATTGTCTAAGTATTCTTTGATGAGCCAAAGTCTGTAAAATTTGCTGGCCTCATAAAAGGGACCTTTGGTATCAGTAATCTCATAACAGTGTGCTCATCTTCTTGAACTGCATGGCCTAAATCAGTAGACAGATAACTGCTCCTCCCTGGACTTCTGGGCCTTTCCAGCTTTTCATATGTTGATTTCTCATTGATAACTGTTCTTCAGATGCAATATTATGGAATTATTTACCCATCACCTAAACCTATGTAGCAAGTGTTAACAAGAATTAAATTGTGTCCCCAGAATCTCTGTGCAGAAATTCATTTTCCCATGATATTTTTTAACTTTCATGGCCTACCCTGAACTATAAAAATGTCATTTGCTCACCTGTGATTTTCCATGTTCAGTTCTATACAATCTCCCACTCAAATTTCCTACTTTTGCTGTTTGTATGTTTGAAACTTTAAGTTTCTTTCTCAGAATTGCTGAACTTTTTCTGCTTGTGCATACTAAATGAATCCTGTGCAGCTGTGTTTGTGTGGGTCCTGCAGAAACTGGACACCAACCAGAGTCCCTCCTCCTGTCCTTTTTCATTTCCCTTCTCAGCTGTGAAAGTAAGAAATAGAATTGCACAATGTTTTTTATGTGTTTTTGAGGACTTATTATACACAACTGTAAAACACTTTTCATTTTATAAAAAAATCCATGCTAATTAAAGGCAAATGCATGCATTCTCTTCAGAGCTGACTTATCTTAATCGTCCCTAACAGACGTAACTTTATCTCTTTATAATCTTCCTACTGAAAGAATTTGTCAAACAGCCAGCTGCTACAAAACAGTTCCCATTAAAAAAGGTTTTGTATCTTGTCAACTGTTCAGCTTGAAAAAAAGCGTAGGCATCAGCATACTTGAGTTGAACTTTGCCCTCCATCCGACGAGAAAAACAACAGGCAGAGTATAAAAGGGGGGAGTGGTAGAGGAAGAGACTTGTTTTTGTTCAAGGAGTTGCAGCAATCCAGAGTTGAGCTGAGAGGAGGAAACTTTTTAACCAAGAGGTAAGTAGAAAATTTGTTTTGTTTTACATTAAATACCTTGAATAAAAAATGTATAAGTGTTTTTTTTCTTTGAAAGTGACCTGGAGAAATAGAAAAAGAAAGGGTGTGAGGGTAGTTTGCTAAACAGTATATTTGAACCTTTGTGAAATGCTAATGCTTTCACAGTACATGCAGCTTACTAGTGTATCCCACATAAACCAGCTGCTTTAATATTTCCAACATTATTTAACCCCTCTACCCTTAATGCATGAATTGATACATTGCAGGATTTTATGCTTTCAACATTCAAACATGCCTCTTATTTGAATACATGCTGTTTCTTACTAGGTAGTGTCAATCAGTGAACATAAATTATGACAGAGACAACACAAACTGAGATTAAGGAACTTTAGATAAACTGCTTTCTGTAGTTGCACAGTCTCCATTTCATATCTTTGTCCACTAAAAAGAGTGAGTGGTTAAAGGAGGTAACAGTTTGGGGAGATTTTTTGGGGATAATTTGGATAAGGCAAAAATGATAACCTCTCTCTGACCTTTTGTGCTTCCTTATCACTTTTTTGTGCTGAGTTTGACCAATTTCTAAATTTTCTCTTCCCTTCTCTTTGCTCCCCCCCTCCCCCCACTACAATCCCCTTCCTCTCGGTGTTCATGTCAGATTGGGCAGTGGGGAGGCACCGCAGGGATGTGGGCGTGCCTCAGCCTGCTCTTCACTCTCTGCCTGCTCCATGGGGGTGGTGCAGAGAGTGATGGGGGTGGGCCTGGCTGTCAGCTGCCCCCAGCTTGGAAGATGGGGGAGGTGGAGCCAATGAAGGAGGCGATGGGTCAGGTGACAGTGGTGGCCCTTCTACAGGCCAGTTGATTGTTCTGCTTGGTGCAGGCTTCCAGGTATGTGGCCACCAAGTCTTAGTCAACCATGACCATTTGTTTTGTACGTCTGTTCATTGAAGAAATAAATACAACATTTCACTGCAAAACCCAGAATTCCCAAATGTGTTGAAGTGAGATCTTTGCACTTGGTTAGTTAGAAAGTGTTACAGAATTACATGGAAAAATATTTAACAGTGTTATTTAAATTTTATTTCCTGTTCCACAGTTCTGTCCAAGTTGACAGCAGGGTACAGCAAGTTCAGACTCGTCCTTCTTTAGCAAACAGTAGCTCACTCTTGCCGATCTTGTTCATACTTGGTTTGTTAGGCAGACTATCCATGAAAACTTAATAGACAACTGTGTTATATGGCAAGTGATTTTAAAACTCATGGTCTCTGATTTTCCTCATCTGAGCAGAATGGATGGCCTGCGCCAGAAGCTAGAGAATCAGGGTCTGAAGAATGTGATCTACATGGTGGTTAACCACCAGGGGGCGCAGTCCCAGCGCCTGCACCCCATGCTGGAACAGAGGCTGTCACAGAACATCACACTTTACAAGCAGGATGAGCAACAGCCTGATGTCTGGCAGACACTGAATGGAGAGAAAGATGACTTTTTCATTTATGACAGGTTTGTCACCTCTAGTGCTCAGTTCATTCATGTTTTCTCAAAGAAATCAAAGCATATATATACATTTTCTTTTTTTATTTATTTTTTACATTTTTTATCAACATGCTTTTCTATCCCTTTTCAATCAGATGTGGCCGTCTCACCCGCCACATTTCACTTCCATACACCATCATTGGGCAAGGCCATGTGGAGGGTGCAATCAAAGATACCTACTGCAAACGGGTCTGTGGCGAGTGCGGATATGAGGTATTGTCATCAGATTACTACAAGAATATGCATTAATTTCAACAAACAACAAACATTATGACTCAAATAATACACTGGTAACACAAAATAACTTCATTGACTCTCTTTCTATTTTTTTTCTGCAGAGCGCTGAGCTCCCAGAGGAGTGCAGAGAAAGAGCAGATGCACAGCCTGATGCTGACAGACTCCCACCTGCAGAGGAAGACACCGGACATGGACACCATCACCATCATGGACACCACCACGGTCATGGACACCACCACGGTCATGGCCACCACCACGGTCATGGCCACCATGGGTTTGGCCATGGCCATGATGAAAATCACGGTCATCACCAGGGACACCATCATGACCATGGCCAAGATCGCAGCCACGGTCATCACATCGGTCATCATCATCATGGCCATGGCAATGACCATGGACAAAGTCAGAGTCATCATGGGTTTCAACAACAAGGGTATGAGCACGATGTTGGTGTTTTAAACAATGCCTAAGATAAGCTCTCTGACTCAAATCTCTCTGACCGAAAGCTCTCTTTCTATTGATTTTTCCACAGAGTGCCGCAAGATCATTTAGATTTAAGCCAGATGCAGCAAGGAGTGCACATGCACCAGATGCCACAGGATGCCCATGGAGCGGCCGTGAGGCCTTGACAAACAGCGAAGGCTAGGTGTAAGTCAAAGCACAGCTGACAGTGGACCCCAGGCTCAGACAATGAAGCCTCTCCTAAGTCTAGCTGCTGCTGACACTGACGCAGGCTGTTTGGTGATGCAGAAGGCGAGCAGCCGGTTGGTCTCTGACACTGTGATGAGGCGTTGCCAGCCTCCTGACAGTGACACGGGCTGACTGGCCATGGGGCCAATGATGTCAGGGAGACCTGACAGTGACGCCTGCCTCCTGCTGACTGACAGCAGCCTCAGCCAGCTCAATGAGCCTGACCCCTAGGTGATAGCTGAGTATGAGAACAGCAGTAAGCTGGCTTTGATATCAGCTTTATAATAACACCAGAAACACCGGGGGCCAAGTGCTCTTTTTACCAACTAGTATTACCCTGAGAGAGGGCAGGGCAACCCCTGACACTATGGGATAGGTGAACAGGTCCAAAGTTACACTGATAAAGACAAAATAGGGTAGAAAAACACTAAAACCAAAGAATTTTTTGGCAACTTGTAAGCTTAGTACAATTGGCAACAAATTTGCAAATAAATGGATTGAAGAATGTATTTGCTGCATTTCACCTGCCTCATCATCCCTGTCAGCGGGTTGCTCTCGTCCTTTCCCAGGAGTGTGTGTGGTTGTCATGTTCATAAATTGCCTTTTCCATTTTGCTCGCTCCATCCTTTATGAAACCAGATGCAGAAACTACGCTGTAGTGGCGTCTGTTTGATGTCAGGCAGGGGAGAGAGGAAGGGGCAGTTCAGGAACATGATAAACACTTTAAACTTTTCAAAGTTCAGTATCAAAGGGTATTTGAGGGAACAGGAAAATGAGATAGAATTTACAAATTCTGCCAAAACAAATAATAAAGAAAGAATTAGAGAGGATACTTTCACAGCAGCTTAACACCAGATTCTGTGAGTAATTTTTAGAAATTGTTTTTTTTTTGGGGGAGGGGAAACCTGAAGGCACTGGTTCGTTACTCTGGGAATAAAGCAAACCTAAAAATGTTTATACCAGCAGTGTGTTTGTCTAGAGGGCTTGCTAATGATCATTGTTCTTAAGCACATATATCAGCTGTAACTTCCACGAATGTCCGCAAGCTTAAATGTGTATCATAAACATGCACCATTTAAATGCCTAGAACTTTGCATTCCTATTTTCCTTTGCATTTTCTGAATTTGCTATGTAGGTTGCAGATTGCACACATTTATACAAGGCTATCTTCTTAAAAAAAATACAAGATTGTTTGAAAAGAGAAAGGAAAAAGAGAGTGAGGAAATGAATGATTGTTGGAATACACTCTGTGCTTAATGATGATTTCTGTGGGAAGATAACAGTCACCCTGAAAACCTGATGCTTGCACAGGAGCCTGTATTGTTTTAAGATTGTCAAAAGGAAACTGAGAGATGAATAAAGATGGTTATTTTATAGTTTGTTGTGTGTGTGTGTTCTTGTCAGAATCAAAGCATAAAAACTGACAGAAAATGTGTATATTTAAGCATGCTGATAGTGACATCTGCAGTGTGAGAGGAATTGCGGGGTCTGCCGTGGATCGTATGTCTGAGGGGAGTGACTCTTGGTTGTATTTGGCAACCAGCCTTCACGTGTCTGAGAGGTTGGGTGCATGTGACTCCAGCAAAGTAGAGGGATCATTTTACCCACAATACTTGTAAATGTTTTATCTTCAAAAGAATCTGCAACATGCACTCAAGTCCAATGATACACAGATGTGACATTTTAATGCCATTATAGAAGATAAAATATGTTTTGCCAATTTAAAATTTGGAATAAATCAATGCACATGTTGCAGCTAAACTGTTATGCCCAATATCTGTCAGCAGATGGCGTTGAAGCTCTACACAATAAAGCACTACCACAGTCTCAGTAGCTAACTGGTTGAGCTTGTCCTCCTCACTGACCTCATGTAGGCTTACCACATTCTTTGACAACTCCACCCAAATGAGTTTTTAACAGAGTGCCTCTTCACTTCAACTCATTAACTCAAGTGGCCTCTCTATTCTGATGAATTACTCATGAATATTAACTATCTCTCTCTTTTTTCTCTCTCTGTCACACATGTACAAACATATGCAGCTTCAATACCAGTGGTTCAAGCTCTCCTGGTTGCACATGAGCAACACATCGAGCCTGAGGCACCTGTCGAGTGCCAGCTTGAAATATTGGCAGGATTAGTCTTTAGGGGACGAAGGTAAACGCTGTCATTATGAAGAAAGTTTTCGTTTTTTTCTATTTGAAGAAAAGACATGTTCAATTTTGGTTCTACATATTATAGTTCTACAGCAACGCAGCTGGTTTGTGATACATTTGTAAACACATATCTGTTGATACATATGTTACATACCTTTTTGTGTACTTTCTTTTAATATTTGTAATAGACTGTAGAATAATAGAAAACATATTAACCTCTTGATTCCCAGGCCTCTGGCACTGGATCCTGCTCAAAAATGACAAACTTAAAATGACCTGAGTATAATCCTACCACTGCAGATTTCATTTGAATGACCTTATCAGTGTGAACAGTATTATTTTCAGTTATATGTTACTGGGTCCAGGTTAATGCAGGATGAAGACAGCAAAGGTAAAGAATTTCATTTCTATCCCAAAAGCATTTGAGTGAATATCACTTTGCAATTTTTTTTTTGCTACGAGCTCATTTATTTGCATTTATTAATTATTATTTAGATAAAAATGGTTATCACAAACTTTTAGACAAGCTTTTTCCCATTAAGTGGATATGCAACAGGTCTAAGTTGCTACTTTCATGCATGCCCTTGTATGATGCTGCCTCTGGTACCTTTGGCACTTGCTTTCAAAAGGATAAGAAAAAATTAATTTTTCTATTTGAATTAAATCTGTCTGTTTTATTGTTTGTCTCTATTTGTACCAGTATTTTTTTCCAAAATGGCCTTGGATGCAGGTACAAACAAATGTGTCATCAGCAAGAGAATCATCTTAAGCCTATTTTTCCAATTTAACATTGATGTCAACCTGCAGCTCCAAACCTGTGACATCGTCCTCAGGACTTAAAGTGCAACGCCCTCTGCACAGTGTAATGTATCTGAATTGCCTGTCGGACTGTGTGTCTGAAAAGGTCAACAAGCAACCGGAGGTAATAAATGAGGCCGAGGTGGACTGCTTGTGTGGGCGTAATTGGGCTGAAGATCCAATACAGGGGAACAGTGACTTATGGGTAATTACCTGCAATGTCCTGAGACGAAGAGCTGTGAGTGGCTGTCTCTCTGATTCAATCAGCCCCACACAGAGCAGCGCAATACACAGCCTCTGTCTTAATTGTCCGATATGCTTTCCCCACGATGCACAACTGTTTCTGCAGCCGTTTCCTCTCCACTCACTCCAGCAGCGCGTGGCAGAGAGAGAGAGAAACACACACACACACACACACACACACACACACACACACACACACACTTGTGAACTCATTCACAAACACAAAGTGCCTCTGTGTTGCTCACAAACAAGTATGCACTCTCTCCACCCTACAACTCTTTTCATAGACACATATTCATAAATCCATTTCCATTTAAAGTCTCTCACGGTGGACTTCAGCTTCGCTTTTTGTATTAAAATCCTTTTTCTTTGCCACTGAGTGCTGATCTGAGCTGACCTTTACTGTGCTGTGAGCTGCTTGTGTACTTTTATTGACACAGTTGGCAGCGAGTTAAGGAGGTCTTGTGAGGAGAGTTTGGCAAGTGAAGCTTGAAATTGAATTTAAATTCTAATCAGTAACATGATCTTAACAGCCCAATGAAATCTTATTTGTCAAATTTACTTTTGCATTTCCAACACCAACATTGGATTAGTCATCCAAAGTAAATATTAAGTCCAGCTTTAACTTTCAGCATCCACCTTTTAATGGAATTTAATCCTATTTGATATACTCAAATGAAAAGGTTTAGAACAGAAACTGTTATGTCAAAATGCATGTGTGAGGGTGATGATGCATGTCTAAAAAGGACAAAACTTTTAACATTTAAAACCTGCAGCGCAGCCATTTTAGAAAGAGCTAAATCAGCACTGTGAGCAGATAAATTCTGTTTGGTTGTCATGTTTTGGATTTGCTTCAAAGTTCACAACTTGCTTGCCATTTATGCATGTATGCTACTTTCGCAATACAAATCTGTTGCATAAAGGTGTATTGGATGCTGCTTAGAAGAACACATTGTCCTGTTTATTATAAATATAATACTAGAATAGAATCAGGATCAGTTGATACATGATCCAGCATTGCAGGTAGTTTCTGAGGCCAATGAAAACTGTGTGGAAAGCATAACTACCATTATACAGTAAATACCTGCTAATTTTTTATATTATTTTTGTTTGCAAAAAAAAAAAACATGGACAAGTAGACTGGGATGCTGTCTATACATTTATTGTGTAACTTGCTGAAAGCTTATTGATCACACATACAACAGCAGAAAGGCTCAATTGGTAAGGGAACAATATCAAATTCATCATAGATCAACACAGTTCTTGGCCTTGAGTAAAACATCAGCCAGCAAACAAGGACAGAGGCTCCAGGGTCAAGAGCGTCTGAAAATATGAGTGAGGCACTAAACAGCATATAATTCATGTATTGAATTGCTGAGTTTTTCCACACTTGTAGCTGCAAAGTAACAGTTTCCAAATCTGACATGTAGATTTTTGTTTTGTTTTGTTTTGTTTAATAAGCCTGGATGTCACATGTCAGAGAATAAGTGCACACATTACTCATGCTGGCTCATCCACTGTTGTCAGATAAGATGGAGGGGTGATCTGAGGCCTCTAAGCCGACAAATAAATAACACGTGAATAGAAATATAGTGTGGAGCCAATGGACTTAGTCATGAAATAATTAAAAAAAAAAAAAAACAGGGTACTCTGTACTCAAGTCAAGAACTGAACTATTTCCCCCACAAGCTGAAAAATGTCTGTCTGAATGCTCTTTGTTTGATAAAGAGCTACAACCAGCACAAATTAGAGCACTCAAGATTACTTCCAGGCTGAACAGGGCGACGAAAGCCATCTTGAAGTGATGCAAAGCAAAGAGGCTGGAGGCCAAAATGCATCATTATGAAACACTTCAGCCCCTTCAAAAGCACTTTTTTTAATACTGAAATGCTGAAATCACATAGTGGGATAAATGTAAGAGTGCAGAGTTACATTATAACTATTTCACTCTACCCACATAGACACATTCATAAAAGACTCTACCAATCTGCTCTATCTATCCATAAATCTTTTAGCAAACATTAAATACTCTATTACAGTACATCATTCTATCAATCTGGTAGTGTAAAATATGTCCTATAAACATAAACTTTGTAGAACAAAACTGAAGGTTACTGATATCAAAGGATTTTCATTGTCTGATTATTGTGCGGAATAAAAAAAAACATAATGCTGTTTTATAGTAACAGGTAATCTATAGACTTGATTTAGCGCCAAAATACAAAATCTGAATACTATTTTTAACATCAGATATATGTGTGTACAAAGTGCTTGCTCTAAAGTGTCTGTAACATTTATTAGCTTGAAATAACAGCTGCAAACTTTTACACATTAAGAATGAGCTCATTGTGAACTGGCAAGAAAAAAATAATGCAGACACAATGTAGTAAACACCTGTACAGTAAGCTTGAACACAAAAAAAGCACCTCCCGGTTTATCTTATTCACTGTAACCTTTAAAAAAAAAACACTTTTAGAGATTTAAGTTTTTTTTTTTACAGCTTTCCCTCAATGTCATATTTGCATTGCATGTTCCAGTTTGCACACATTCACAATCACCACGGAACAACTGAAACAGAATCATAACAGTGCTTTTTCCACAACCTGATCTTCCTTCATATACACAGAGAGCTTTCTGGGGATCTTTGGATGGGCGTAAACGCTGTGAACGTTGGACAAGCAACAGGAGGTGACTGCATTGCAGCTTCACTTTGGGCCAAAACTGTCCTACTGTTGCTACCGATGAGTGAAATAAATCCCACTCTCCTACTTCTCCCAGGCTAAAGAACATTTTCAGATATTAATATCATTCACTTTTCATTCACACCTGTACACAATAGTAATGTTTGCACTCTCTTGAATGACCCCTTCCCACCACAGTAAGGCTGAATGCGGGAAAAATACATGTACCGAGCAGCAATGCATTTTGATTAGCCACATTAATGACATAAAAAATATATACTTGAAATCTTACAGCACTAGTTAATATATTAAGACATTTCTGCAACAGCATTGACTTGCTGGTTTTATTCGAACTAGGTAACAACAACAGAACACTGAGCTTTTTTCAAAAAGAGACAAAAAGAGAGAAATGGCACATGTTTATCATATTCACATTTTTTAAAAAATAGTCATTTTATGGCTCTTGCCTTGTCTCTCTTCAATGTGGGATTGTCTGATACAAAATCCTATTCAATCTGAGTCATTGGCCTGCTGATCTCAAGGATGATTCCCAAACAATGTGATTCAAAGGCAGGATGTGTTTCCTTAGCATTGTGAAATACGCTGTGTTTATGGATGGATGTGACTCTTCAGATGTTGCTATACAATAACAATGCTTCTGACTCATTCATGAACTTGCTAAAATGAGAATTCATTGTGTTGTATCACAAACATTATGTACATCACAACAACCTCTAATGACCTTAGCTTAGATAGCCTCATGTGTGCAGTATGCTATGCTGCTGTGCGTGTCACAGGCATATTGTCAAAGCCTTTGTAAGAGAATATGAAAATATAGGAAGAGGTAATAACCTTTACACAAGGTCTCCTCTGCTACCATCTCACCAACACAGGCCATTATCACACAGATTACTGATTATTACACTGTAGATTACACAGTCAGTGAAACTAGCCTTGCACTAAAAGCTAATGTGACTAAATAAATGATTAAGCAACAGACTCTGTCCCAAATTTGGTTATTCTGACAAAATACCTTATTACATACGTACCATATTCCCTCAAAAAGTCGGAGAAGAGTTTAACTACCAGATTAAAAGAGGGGGGCTTGTATTGGAGGCAGGCTTTATTTTTAATTCCCTCTGTTTATTAAGTATATATTTAGTCATAATTTAGTATGAAGCCTACTTGTTTCATAATCTGGTCCCTACTCCTCTGTTAATATGCGGATAATTAAATATATATTTTTTAAAATATATTTTAGTATTTCAGGATAAAAAAATTTACATGTCTATATTGTTAAAATCATCAAGTTTAATTATTACTGAAGTCACTCTGAGGTTGTACGAACCCCCTCCCCACCATTCTTTGGAGCAGGCCTTTATTTGTTACATGACAACAACATGCTGGTTACTATTTCAGACCCATCTTTTATTTTTATTATTTTATATACTGATTTATTTGAGGAAATACAGTATTTACCTACAGTATGTAACTCTGTGGGAATCTGAGGAATAATACTCAGGTCTGTTTTTGTTGCTCTATCAGACTAAAACTTGAAACTTAATATCTTATTTACCCTGATCCATATTTCTGGCTTGGATATTGTTGTAAGCTTTGCATTATTTGAAATTATTGAAACATTATTGGAAAACAGGGGGCTTTTTTCACCATTCACCTAACTTTCTAGCTCCTGATTTTGACTATGACAGGAAGGCAAAATCAAATATCAGTTAAGGCATGTTTTTTAATGTAGTGTGTGTTAGTGCATGTGCAGGTTTTACTAGTGAAGCTATGCACAGAGAGGCTTTACACCAATTTACTGATATGCAAAAATGCACAAATCCCTATAAAGAAGCATATTTTCACATATAAATGACAAGCCAATAACAATATCATAGGCACAGGTTGTTAACACTGTGTATTTGGCAGATTATAAGTATAAAATGTAAGCTAATTACAGCTATTACATACCTTCACAGTCTTAAACTTGTTCCAGTTGCTGTCCCTGCAATAACAATGCAACATGAGAAGAAGACAACTCCCATGTAGAAAGCTCCCTCATTAAGGTTTCAGTTTAAGGAACATGTTATGAGTGAGTGCTGGTTGTAAAGGTGAGACTTGGCTGCTGTTAAAAGGATGAAATGCAATATTTGGTTTCTCTGAATTGCTGGATATGTGTCTGTGTCAACTGTGTCAAACTATATCAACATGCCCTTAAGAAAGGCACTTGGTGGTGCTCAGTGTTTACAACTCTGTTTGTACAGAGCTTCTCTGCGAAGCTGCAATTAAAATGTGAAAGAATCTTTCCTGCTGTTAAGAGTTGTAAAAGTGACATGCACATTGCATGCATGTCAGAATAAAATCAGTTTAGGAGCATATCCCATGTTTTTGGCCATTTAGTGTATTTAGTCTGTAATATTAAATAAAAAGTTGAAATTTTCTTTTTCTTTTTTACTATTTTTTTCTTTTTCCACTATATTTCCTTCATTGACAAAAATGCCAAGAAATACCATATAATTAGTGTCTAAGCTGATTTATTTTTTTATATTTCCTTCCAACTACTCTTGTCCGTGAGTGTGCATTTATACTGAACTGCTCTTTTTAACATTGAAAGCTTTTTTTCTATTAAACTCTATTGTGGCTGTAGAGATAATGAAAAAAATTCTTGACATCACATTATCTACATTTGGCCACTTATTCATGAAAATATGAACAGCATATCATTAAACAAACTAAAGCCAGGAATGCAAGTTAAAACTGCATAGTTGTGTTTTCTGCCATATCATCAGGTGGGGTTTTTTTTCTTTGCTAATGCCTCTATGTATAAAAATATATATCTAATGAAGTACTAATAAGATGTAATGATGAGATAAGCATATAAAATAAGCCACAACCCTCTGCCAGCAAGAGGTAAAAATAAAGCAATTACTTCTTCTCAGTGTGGCGTGCTTGTCTTATCCCAGTCAATCACACACTGACATCTCTCGATAAGATTAAGACTTCAACAATGTCACTGCTCTAAACACAATTAGACCGAGATGTAATGCGATCCAAGGCGGTTTAGCAGTGAGCTAATGCTTCTTGACTCATTACAATCACAGTCTCAGCCTATTATCTGTGTGTGTTCTGTGCATTGGATGTCAACAAATAAAGCAAACCGTGCATCTGGCTTGTGACATGTCTGCAATGTGGCTGACTCTACATCAAATTAAATTGATGGAGCAAGTCAAAGTGTCCAGAATTCAGCTTATAGCTTTTCACGTCTCCCTTTTCAGCACCTTCTGAAAACAAACACCTGTACACTCTCATCCACACTGCGTGCTGTGAGTTATTTGGTTTCCAGCAGGAATCAGGTAGAAACAGGCTTTTGTGACTGCAGGGGATTTCCTGGTCAATCAACCTTACACCAAGAGGCCTGAGGGTAACGTCGCTTCACGGCGAGAGGTTTCCCAGCAGATCAGGGGTGATGTACCCTACAGGCATAGCTGGTAGGGCCTTTAGGGGGTGCTGTGGCAGGCAGGGAGGGGGAGAGTGTCTCGGGGGAGGGTTGAGGATCAGACTGTGTTGACTGTCCACTTCCTGTACCACTGTGTAGTCTGCTACAGGGGCAAAGAACTGGGACTGGGTGGAATCAGGAAGAATGTAAGGCGATTGATTATCCTCTGCTGTGGCTGCAGGTTTGGGCTCAACTGGCGGGGGGTGTATGGTGTGATACCCCTCGCCAGGCATGGGGGGGCAAACGGGAGTGCTGATCTGCCGGGCATTGGTCTCTGTGGTGTAGCCGCTTCCTTCAGGATCCACAACCAGCAGCTGAAACTGCAGCTCCTTCTTCTTCTTCTCCTCAGTGTCCTCGCTGCCTTTGGGCTCTTTTCCCTTTTTCTGGGATTCCTCCTCCGTGGCTGAAGTGCTCTCCTGGATTCTGAGTTGCTGGCCAGGAGAAAGAACCACGCCACCGGAGGGCATGACGTTGCTGACTTGGGCATAGAAGTCTGTGTTGACCCAAGTCTGGGGTCTTCCAGTTTGGGTTTGGACAAGTGGTCGCTCGCCTCTGTCCACTGCCGGGACTCTTTCTAATATAGCAGAGGGGTCTTCTTCGTCCTCAGGTTGGCCTGGCAACAAGGTGGTCATCATCATTAGGGTGTCTTGGTCAGGCAGATCTGGGTCATAACAGCTGGCTCTGCCTGAGTCATCATCCGGGAAGCTGGGGGAGAGAAAACAGGTGTAAACACAGAGTGAGTATTGTTGAGTGACTATTATTTTTTTTTTCATGAATTGGATTTATATTGTCCTGTTTGTCTCTGTTTGTCTCTGTTTGTCTCTGTTTGACAGTGTTACTGCATTTAAATCAACTAAGGATATTATCGAAGTCTGGTCATGTGAGGTTATTACAAGACAGTTTTGGGGTTTTTTTTTGTTTGTTTCTTCTTGTCCTGCTTGCTTAACAAAAAAAAAATCCACAACAAAGTAGCACTTTGTTACTTTGTTAAAGCTCTATGTATAAGTTGGTCAAAAATACTAATATGAAAACAGCAAATATGGCTTTTACATGGGAATCTTTGCAGTACCTGATGGCATTGGAGCACCCTATGTTCATGTGGTGGCTGACGGGGTGGGGCAGACCCAGGAGCCTCTGGGTGTCAGAGCCTTGGTTGTCCTCCTTCTCTCCGGCCTCTGCGTCCTCAGCATCCACCTCGATGAACTCCACCAGTGGCTCGTCTTGGTAGAAATCCGTTGCGTAAGACGGCAGGCCACCCATACCTCCACCGCTCAGGATGAAGTTCAGCTCATCCAGCTTCCCCTTCTGTGTGGACACAAATATGCATGTTGTGTGCAGTAACTAGGATGCAGAAAGTCACAAAAAAGTACAAAACATGTCTCCTCCTGTTCTGTATACATCTCTGTTACTAATATGTAAATACCAGCTGCAGAACCCACAAGCTTTGTGTTTTCTCTTTTGTCTGAGCATGAAACTGCAGCATTATTATTCCACTTACATCTTTCAGGACTTTTCTCCGAGGTCCAGGTTTACGGCTGTTTTGTAAACAGCAAACAGGCAGTCTGTTAATGTAAATGCAGCCCCCGTCATCTGTCAGTAATACACCCACAACACAACCAAGACCCTCGTCACATCTTATTATCTCTCAGGGGTCCTTCTGTCCTTGTTTACTTGCACAAAACAAGAGTGCCTGTTTGCTTTCAAATCATTTGTGGACATTTTTGCTTTTGTTTGATAGCCGATGCAAATAACAAACAGGCTGTGATTGTGAGAGGGACAGTGGTGATGTGATGATTACATGACCTGTGGTACCTCCTCCAGCTGAGCCACACAGACGCCCAGCAGTGTCTGTTTTTTACATCGAAATCACAATGGAAGTGTAATCAAAAGACCCACACAACACTTTACATAAAAGCTATAGTAGATAAACTATAAAAAACGGTAAGACAACAGTTTATTGCTTTAAAATATTTATTTATATAAATTCACTCTTTTTCATTTAAAAATTATAGTAGTTACAGGTATGTATGTGTTACAGTCTGACCATATTGGATTTAAGAGAGTAAGAAATTACAATACAAGTCATTATATGTGGGTGAAATACATCCATAATAAATTAAAAGAAATTGACTTAAGATTTGTACTAACTGGGGCATTTTACTGCCAACAAAAGAACTTCAGTGTTCTCTGGTGGATCAACTATGCAATAGTAACATTTGGTAGATTTACATGATATTATAACATCACGATACTTGACTTTTACACATTAGCATTTTAGTTGTATTAAGTTGATTTTTTTCCACCAGTTGGACTATCATACCCTGATAATGTGGCTGGGGGTCGATTCATTAAGGCATATATAAACTTCAACTGGCCCAAATAATGGGCCTTGGTGATCTGTGCATGTTTTGAAGGTTGCAGCCTGGAGGGGGGGGCTGCATTGTGGCTGTATTAGGATAAGGAGAAAAATTGGACAAAGCAGGATTAAAGAAAAGTCCTGAGCAGGTCTGTGTACAGTGAAGGCACCAAAAATAGGCCAAACACCACTCACTGTACTGGAGTCAGACATACTTTTGTTATAAATACTGTATAATACAATAAAGAATATTTGTCTGTTCTTCCTTGGTTGTTGTTGTGTACTGGGACAACAACATCGTCCAGTAAATCTCCTCTTTGGCCAAACTGAGTTGTAACCAAAGCGCGATTGCACCTGTTCATGCAAACTCGCTGACTGTTGGCATCTCTTGTAATGTTAATTCCCTATTACGAATCGTTTGACACGTACATCAACAACAACCCATCTGTCAGCAGCTTGGTCCAGGCAGCTGCTAACATGTACGTTCACACTGTAAAGAAAAAAGTCACGGAAAAGGCAGAATAACAACACAGACATAAATGTACCTTCAGCAGCTCTGGATCGATGCCTTTAATTTTGGGTGCAGGAACCGGTGGCAACAGAATCATCATTAATCTGCAACGACAGGGCAGACATGATGAAGATAATCTGTTCACGGTAGTCTGTAATTTTGCGTGCACGTGTGTGTGTGGCATGGCAAATGAGGCCGCACTGAGAGCTGTGCTGCGCAATCTTCAGTTGATTTTGAAAGCATTTCATCCCGCTATAATGGCAATCATTGATTCAGGAGAGGCTGAATGTGTTTTGGACACTGGTGTCTGTTTGTACCTGTGCTGCTGAGAGATGACGATAAGCATGATGAGTATGAGGATGCCCACAACCCCGAGAACAAGAACCAGTGTGAGTGGGTAGTTAGTCTCTGGAAAAACAACAGGAAACAGAGCAAATCATCATCATCATCATCACTGTCATCAAATCTTCAATGTTCCTGGTTGTTAGAGGCGATACACCATGTTTGTCTGACCTAAATGAAACAACCCGTCACTGCATCTGACCAAAAGACTGATTGCTCCAACGTGACCCACCATGATCTTACCTTTATTGGGAATCTCTGTCACTTGAATGAAGATGGAATTGCTAAACTCTCCAAATTTTGTGAAGGCCTGCATCCTGCAGCGGATGTGCACTTCGTACTCTTTTCCTATGTGCAGACCGTAGATTGTCTGCTGAGTGTGTGGCTGCGTCTCCAACTGAATTACAAAAAATACACATAAGGAGAGAGAGAGAGAGAGAGAGAGAGAGAGAGAGAGAGAGAAAGAGAGAGAGAGAGAGAGAGAGGGAGGGGTGGGGGGGCACAGTAATTTATATAAGAGTGATGTTTCGGTGTCTTATTTGTTAAGAGAAGGATTCAAACAACTGGAGCAGACAGGGTGTCAGAGGTCTAAGTTTATTGTTGGTAACAATGTCTGTAACGATGACCTTTCCAAAGGTGAAATAGTATAGACACTTCAGATATGTAAGACGAAGGACATACAGTTATACTGGAGAGCTCTAAAGCTGTTTCCAAGGCTGCATTTGTCAGACTGACTGGCCAGGCAGTAATGAATATGAGCCTGTTCAAGGTCCCATGGCCTCTGACCTACAGATCCCTCCCTTCACTTCCTTCAGAAAGGCTGTTTTCCCAGAGGACCTTGCTCTGGCTTCCATTCCCTTGCCAACAAAGCTACACTGCATTTTAGCCACAAGAGTCCGGGGGGAGGGGAAAGGAAACGTGACACTGCGCCTACATGACCTTCCTACAGTTTACTCTAAAGAGGGTGCATGAATGTTTGCATTAGTGTGGGCCTGTGCATGCGCACAAAGGCATTCTGTTAAGTTTAAAGGTGTGTGTTTACATGTGTCGGGACACGTAACTGTGTGTGTGCATGAAAGTGAAGGAGCAAGAGAAAGAATTTAAGAGCCAGTTAAACACAGAAGACTCACTGCTTCCCAGTTTGTGGTATTTCTCTCTCTGTACTGAGTCTCGTACTCAATGCGCATCCAGCCTGCCTTGACGTCTGCAGAGGGTGGGGGCTCCCAGTTGACCATGATATCATAACTCAGCCCGGATGGACTTATATTAAGCAGGGTCCAGTTTAGGGACACCGGAGGGTCAGGACGCACTGCCAGGAAAAGGGCAAAAGTTCAGTTTAAAGAGGATGAAAACATATAGAGCTATTTATGTCAGTGAACATTATTGAGCAATGATTTACAATACACATGATAATGTCAACATGTACAAATATTACAGTCAATATAAGAAACTACCATATTTTTCCTATTAACTAATAAATCATAAAAATCTACAGTATATAGAGTAGGTTACCTACACTGTTTATGAGTTCATGAGTCAGCATGTTGTGCCATAAAACAAGTCAGGCAGCAAACTCATGGGCTGAAAAATTCAGCTAAACTAAAGTGCTGAAAACAAGTTGGCAGTTGCAGTTCTTCAAATGGCCACCTGGAGCTGGCTCCACAAGTGAGTCAGTTACTGATGAAATAAACATGTTTTCATCCTGGTACAAAGTATAACTTTGGTCCCTATAGTTAATTTTCCCTATTTATGATGACTCTACAGAGAGTTGATTTTTTTATTCAACTCACCCATTTAAAATTACATAAAGACTGAATTTCATGTATAAGTAAGGCTGGGGCCACTCTTATTGACTGCAAGTTACTAGCTGTCTGCAAGGTAACTGCAATGCGAATAGCAGGGCGTATCTTTTCCATTTCTACCCTGTCATCCAAATATGGTCACTTCTGGCCCCGAAAAGCGAAGATGGCAACGGTCATAATGCTAAACTCTAGGCTTCAGAGCAGTACTCCACAAACCGTGTACAGTATTTATTCTACAGTCAATGGTACACATGGAACTTTAAGCCTGATGGTGACTGCTCAGAGAAGTTACCAAAAACACTGGGTTTAACTGTCTGGGGACTATATCCTGCATATCCAACCAGTAGCTGGGAACATATTTTGCTCAGTACGGTGTAAATAGCCAGACAAATCACCAAGAGCCTCTTTACTCTCTACGCTGCTGTGGACTCAGACAACATCCAAATATTACTGATAAAAACTTGCTCGTAAACAAACTGCATACATGAGTTAGGCTAATAAACAAAGGTGTCTTCATGGAAGAAGTACAGTATCAGCAAACATATGTCATTGTCATTATGATAACGCAGTATATCAGCATCTTCTACAGACCAGATAAGGATCATCAGACATCAAAACATTTACAATGTAAACAGTGTGTTATCTGACACTG
>JAPZDV010000022.1:15716835-15748353 GCA_029814665.1 Acanthurus lineatus
ATAATAATCATGTTTAAGTATCTGTCACCATAACTTATTTTTCAGAGTATGAAAAAAGCAAATGTTACTTGTTATAACTGGCTAACAGGCCAGGGGGGAACATCTTGACAGCTGTATGTTGATTACCTGTCATGCAAATACTGGTTATTTTGTTGCCCCTCCACCCCCCACCCCACCCTCCTCTTCACTGCATGTGCTAATTTATAACCAGTTAAACTGATGAGAAGGTAAAGCCTGTCTGTACCTGCCATCTGCCATTAAATGATCAGCAGTTGAGAGGCTTCAGCTGAAAGAAGAAATCTAATTTTGTGTGCGCGCGTGTGTGTTCATGTGTGCATGTGTTTACGTGTGTGTGTGTGTGTGTGTGTGTGTGCACCGTTCTGCCGGTTGTCCCTGTGTGTCTGTCTGTCCTTGTATGTGCAGCTGAGACAGATAAACAGCTGCTGGCTTCACGTCTTGTCTTCATCGGTCCATACAGAGGAGCTAGGGAACCACTTATCTACCTCGTGTCAGCTTTAGCCATTAAGGTTTAAAATCCGCTAAAAAGCCTATATAAAGCACCCTCCTTCCAGGCCCTGAGCCAGATGGCAAACGGCCCTAAAAAGGTGGTGGGAAAGGTGCGACCACGCTTTATCAGTTGACCGTATTGCAAAATGCTTGGCTGTCAGGAGGAGCCAGAGGAGGGAAATGAGGCTATGGCGCTATGAATTACCACCTTTTCCAGCTCATTTGCAGATTTAAGCTAGTGTTGAGGTTAGTAACGCTTCAAAAGGTTGCTGAAAGCAGAGAGTAGATGTGAGGGAAGAAGAGGGAGGAAAAGAGAGAGACGGAGAGATGGCAGCAGTTAGAGGGAGTGATCATTTGAATTTTTGGGCTGCAAAGCAAAAATGCAGTGGAGAATAAAATTTATGGCGTTACATAACAGACAAATGTTGGATGATATATTTCTCTTGATGAAAACATGATGTTTTGAAATTAGAGCATACAGTAAAATTTAAAGAGCTTTAGACGAGAGTCACGTAAATCTAGTTTCTAATTACTGAGTGCTGTTGATATGTTGTTGTTTGTCTAAAACTGGCTCAACAAGAGAAATTCAGTCTGGAAGTAATTCATTATCTCTCCATGCCATCATTTGGTGTGTTGTTCCTCAGGGTTCAGTTTTAGGTCCGTTACTGTTCTCTTTATGCTACCATCAGGAACAAATTACTAACAGGCACGAAAACCACATTTAACTGCTATCCAGATGAAACTTAAATATATGTTTCACTGATGTTGATGGCACTATAAATTGTTCTTATTATTCTTATAATTAACATTTAAGTGACTATGTGACACTCAATACTTAATAACCCTGTTTTCTAAAGATGTCATATTAATAAAATGCATTCTTCTTCTTTCATCTTTCTTTCTTTTATTTTCTTGTATAATAATAATAATAACAATAAATCTCTCTGAATGTGCTGGCTGTGATTATTTGACTGTCCATTAAAAAGGGGACATTAACACAATGGTTAAAATTTGCTTTTATTCAATCCAAAGAAGTGCATATTTTACCCCCATCTCTTCGTGCACTAACATTCCCCCGGGCTTGACAACTGCAACTCATTGCATTTTGTAATTTGCCAGACTGGTATTTCCCGTCTACAATTAGCGCAGAATGCTGCAGCTTAAGTGCTGTCTGGATGTAGAGAAAAGATTTGCATGTGTTTAAAGCTCTATGGCACAAATTTGTTTCATTTTTAAAGCAGTACATATATTCACTTTATCAACTGCTACTTTCGGACTGAACGTACAGTTTTGCATGCAGTGCTTTTATCTGTTTTTGTTTTTTTCCCCCTCCTTATTCTAACATACTGGCAAAATAAAACAAAAACCCACACAACTAGACAGGCACATAAACATTCGAAACAAGGGCTCTAAATGACTCTTCATACAGGAATTAGCACATAATTGATCTGATTGCCCTATGCTCGAAGAGAACACACAAAAGGCTGCTGAACAGTAGAACCTGTTGTCCTCGGTCACTTCACTCACATAACTGGTAATCTGCTTTCTACTCAAAGCGTAAACACAATAACAAGACATTCAGTCCCGTATTGCTGCTGCATGTCTCAATTTTAACCTCAACTGACAGATTCAAAGGCTTTTTATGGAAAAGCCATCACTTGCGCCAATTTTACATAACTCTGCCGCAAAGACTTGTGTACAAACCATTGACTGTATAAAACAAACCTGATCCAAAAAAATGTTAGGACATTGTGTGAAGGATAAAATTAAACAGAATGTGATGATTTCCTCATCCTTTATGACATATATTCAAAAAAGTAACAAGAATAAACAACACTAAGACTATATTTAATGTTTTTCCTTGTTAATTTAATTGATTACTTATTCTAGATTTGATGCAGGCAACATGTTTTAAAGGATTTCGGATGAAGGCAACAAAAGACTGGAAATTTGTGACAAACTAAAAAAACACTTTCGGGATATTTTACAAGTAAACAGGTTCATTAGTAACAGGTGAAAGTATCATCAATGACAGGAGCGTCCTAAAAAAGCTAAGTTATTTACACACACAGGTTTTACCAATTTGGTTGTTGTGTACAGGGTATTATTATGTGGGCTCGGTTACTCCTCGGAACACTGTTGTTGTTGACTCGGCTCTTGCTCTACCTTCATATGCAAGTTAAGACTCTACGATCCAGTCAAGTCATCCAGAAACTCCCATGACTTCTCTGGGTCCAAGCTGAAGCAGGACGGACGCTGAGTGGAAAAGTGTGTTGTGATCGTTACACACACAATTCAGGATTTATTGTTGTAAAAACCAGTATTCACCTGCTTTTTATCTCTGGACTAAGAATTTAAAAGGTAATTTTGATTTGATTTAATTTAATTTGAGACCACATTACAGAGCCAACTTTGGACCGCCACTGCACCCGTGCCACATGGCCTATGCACCACCGATATGTGCGTGTGTGTGTGTTAGTCCGTGCATGTATGTGTGTGAGTTTCTGTTAACCAGATGGAGAAACTGGCAACACATACTGACGCTGTGCTAAGAGTTAAAGTGCCTGTCAGTCTGCACATGCCAAGTCCTACATTATGTCCCTGCTCCACAGTCCATTCAAACACACACACACACACGCACCCTCACACACACACTGGCTGCACATGCACTTGTAACACACACCACTGGGTGTGTTAATGTGTTTGCAGCAGACGGCATCATTTGTCTTCTGCAGGGAATGTGTCTTGGATGATGAAGGAAAAAAGGAATGAGCAGACAAGAAAAGAGAAAAGATGGAAAGAGGAGAGGCAACAAATCTGGAAAATTCGATCAATTTTCTTTATTTTACAGTTTCTCCATTGCTGCTTCCATGTGTTTATTTCTTTGCAGGAGACGAACACTAAAAACCTTCAAATTTAAGAGTGGAGTTAAAATGTTGAGTCAGGGGGGCCATGTGACATTCAGGAGAGCCAGATAGGGCGAGAAGTCAGCCATTAGAGAGGGGGAGAAAGGTGAGATACTGCAACAAGATACAAACAAGGGAATGTAAACAGGTGTTATAAATAACTGCCAGCGTGCACAGGCAGGTTCACACACTAGTGCACAGACACACACACAAGCGCACACACATACTGAACTTGCACCTTCAAAACAAAAACCGACAAAGAAATATCAAAGTGCCATTGTCCAGTTCCTTGAACGTGTTTTGCCTTTCCTCCCAGTTACACAACACAACCAATGGCATTTTTTCCTGAGTTAAGTTTTGGACCACAGAAATGACAATTACCCGCTTCAAATGACCCTCATGACTCCCATCAGTGTTTGCAGCTTTGAAGTTTAACAGACACAATCTGGCATACGGTAACCAGGCAGTGACCCAGTTAGCTTTTTCTGGTCACAGCGATTTATTAGGCAGAACTAACGATGTTAATCTCCTCTAATGCCATTACAGACCGCAGCATTGGCTTAGTTATGTCATATTATGTCCAAGTGAGAGTAAATATAGATGGGCAGGGGGTGTCTGATTTACAGCATGGACACCTGCACTGTTTTTCTCTTATCACCATGCGCCCTCTGTCATATTTTGGGGGGGGGGGGTGCTTATTAAACTCTGCCACCCTCTGCGCTTCGGCAGAGTGTCAGACCCTTCCGCACTGTACAAAGCAACATGTTAAATTCAACCAGTGTCCCTGTGGCCTCACATAGAGGTGTTAGATCCCTGTTTCAGAAACGTGTCAAAATGACTCCATAGCTGCGAGTTATCGGAGTCACACACATTTAATAAACATCCCCTCTTCTTCATAACAAATGGCAACATAAAATAAGTTCCTATAGAGAGCTGATGTCCTGATGTTCATCCATTTAGAGTTTCTTCTATGCTTTTATGACAATAATTTTTACTTGCTGCCAGAGTTCAGTTTTTATGTTTTGAAGGAAGGTCGATAAGTACTTGCTAAAAGAACATTTTGTGATTTTTAAATTAAACAGAAAGCTTCTATAAAAATTATTTTTATGAGTGTAACCGTTTCTCTGTTGTACTTCCTTATCCTTATCTTTATGTCTTTCTTTGTTTTATGGAGAGTAATCAGGGTATTCTGCATGATAATGGAGGCATCTCGCATGAAATAAGAAAAACCTCCACTTGTATAAACTATTATCCTGAAACTGCATTGATGGCAAGATGAGAGTTTATTAAATAAATGGTAGTATGATATTTTTTAAATTTATCTAGCAAACCTGTCAAGAAAAAAATACTGTGTGATTTTGATTTATGCTTTCTTACTTTTAAAAGTTCAAGTTTCTCTCTGGTTCTCAGCGGCTTTGCCTTTAAAGTCATTTTAAGCTAAGGATGTGTTTCATACCTGCAGAATGTTGATGTTGGATCTTCTTTGCAGATATCTTTCCATTACAAATCATTTCACCAACCATGTATTATTCCTTCCACCAACCACAGAATGCATTTTTTTTCTCTCCTGCTTTTTAAGTTTCCAACTATGTGTTTATCTTCGGACACTGTATCCCACACGAGGCCTCAGCTTTGCTACACAGAGCAGACAGACCCAATGCTTATCTTTGAAATAGGATGAAAACCAAACCTCTCCACTTTTACCACTGGTTACCACCTCTGCAGCCAAGAATATGGCCTCACTCAACAACATCAGTCTGCAGGCCTGAGGAGAAAGTCCTCAGACGACTCAGGAGAGGTTAGGAGAAAGAAAAACAAAGTATTTGTCTGCAGACAGCTTGAGACAAACGACTACCACTGGCTATAATCCCTCTGGTTAGCCTTTAAATACATAGGAGCATCTCCAAATGTCTACTCTTGGCTTGTTATGCGGCTGGCTCTACAATAGATTCAACAAGAGCAGGTCAAAACCTAGTATAAGGCCGGGCCATGTATGGTCAATGAGAGAAAAAGCACAGCTCATTAGCGGTGCGACTGGTCCCTCCGGTCAGCTAATTTGGCCAGTCTGGGAGCTCTAAGTGAATATGGCAGGACAGCTACCGAGCACTGACGCCAAGATCAACTCAGGCCAGTTTGGCCACAAGAAATATAGAACCAAGGTGGCTTTCATGCTGAGTTTGGCTTCTGGGTGCCCAAGCTGAGTCAGCTAACACAGCTAACTGAGCTAACGAGCTAATGAACAACTAAAACAGGTAAATGTGTCCATCAGGAATCTCTGTTATGTTAAAACAACATCTGCATTGTATTCCAAGTCATCACACTGATGTCTGAAGACGTGTGGTCCTGCAAATGTGTTTGTTGGTGTCATGGATGAACTTTGTTGACCTTCCAAAATGCCTTTACGGGCTAGTTTAATGTGTTTTAACTCCTTCTGTCATCTCCTCCTGTTTCTAAGGCGCTGTGAGCTTCAGCTCGTGGGGGTAGCTGATTGTTTTTCAGGGTTCTGAGCAGCAGCTATGTATTGGCATGTGACACCGGTGCTGAAAGTTTGAAAGTGGCGATGGGAGTAGCATGCAGGGTTACGTACAAGTCAAATGGATTTGGAAAGAACCTAATGCCTGCAGTTGTTGATTGACTTGTGCAATATTGTTATGCTGGCACAGATCCTGATTGGACAGGAGGATGCACGCAGGCTTCTCTTACCAGTGCTGCATAGTTTTTATTTTTGCTACTGGTGCCCATTTTCATTGTAGACCTTTTGACTTCATGGCACTTGAACTTGTTATTCATAGGGCTCACCTATATCTGTCAATGAATGTATATAAGTGCATGCATGCATGCATTTTGTTGGCACACTTTCTATTCCATATATATATTCAATTCCATACCATATTGCATGTATTTAGTTTTGCCACAGTCATGAAATTGAACTGTGACTACCTGGAGCTGGGGGGTCTGGGAGTCAGGGGGATTGGGGTCAGGAAGTGCAGGTAAAAGGTCAAACATAGCCCATATGAAATGCAAACAGACGTGTAAAAAGCAGGTGTCAGGATTGGAGTTTATGGAGTGTAAGTTTGAGAAAGACACAGGCTGCGTGTGTTTGCTCATGCTATCAGTGGCTGCTTTGTGTTGACAGATCTTTTAAAGGTTGTTGAGAAAGGCGGCGCTACGTTACCACACTGCACTCCGGAGACTGTTTTAACGATTGGAGGAGGTGAACCAGCTGGAATGACTGACGGGTTGACCTCACCTGCCTATCAACGGTTTGTCTGAGAGCTTATCAGAAAGGTGATGTAAACCCACAGAGATAAAGATGTTTGCTACAGTTTGTGAACAAACACAAAGTCAAAAAGTCAGAGGGCAAAGACAAAGAGCTCAAAACTCTGTCATCTACTAATTGATTTTCAGACACCTGTTTGTTTGTGTAAAAAAAAATCTATTTTAGACTATGCCTTAGATATAATAACATTTATGTTTTTTGTCAGTGTGATTGTTGTTTGGGATGTTTTACCTATGCGTCTCCCTAGAGCTGTTTTCTCTCCTACTTTGCTCTATGCTCTTACAATGAAATATTAATTATATTATATTAATGAAAACTTCAATTTACAACCTAATCAAGAGGGAAGGAGATGCTGCGTCGGCCTCAAAAAAGACAAAAGACCAATCAAGAGCAAGAACTGAAACTCCCGTGAGGCGTTCAGGTGTGTGTGAAAACCCACAGCAAACCTAAACAAAATTCTAACAATAAATTCTTAATCCAAGTGGAGAGGCTTTTAGTGTTTTCACTTGTAATGTTGTAATTACAGCAAAAAATAGTGGAACACGTTGGCTGATTTGGTACCACCACTGGCATCAGACTTATTTTCACCAGGGAAAAGCCAAACTGGATTTCAGCAGTAAAAACAGCAGGGCAGAAACAGAAATATGTTGGCAGCACATGGTAATTGAACCAATGTTCTCAAAGCTCTGAGCCATATCAGCCCACTGATTCATTTATTTTTTATTTTTTTCCCAAATCTCAATTTAACCAACTAATAGCTGGTGAAGCTTTGACCTTATCATTTCCTGATCAGTTCATTTTAGAAACAGCAGACAGGACAACAGACTTTTTAGAGAATATCTACTGGCTTCTCAGATTGGTTTAGTTTAGTTAAAGAAAGTATAAAGGACTAACCTTACAATAAATAGTTTTTCCAAGAGTAAAAGGTTGAGCAGCTGTTTTAAAACTTAACTTGTCAAACTATTTGTCTGACATAAGATGCCATATCTATACAAACATAAAATATATAAATAAGTATAACCAAACTAAGAAAAGTCTTCGACTCTAATCAACTTGTACAATCCTGTGTACAAATTTACACTCACCATGGTCAAACCATAAAACCAAGCATTAAATGTCTGCTACATCAAGTGCATTAAACTGACTGTAATATGCCTGTTGCTGGATTATTAATAACTCTAATGACATTCAAGCAATGTAATAGCTTTGTACAAACAAAGTTTTAAAGGGATTCTCAGCACAGAAAGGAAGTGCCCGTGTGAACTGAGAGCAGTGAGAAATCATTCACATATGCATGATAAATGTGCAGGTTCTCAGCTCAGTATTTCCACGTGAATACAGCAGGAGCTCAATAAGAGTGATTTCACACAGCCACAACATTCCCTCTGTGTTTTTCCAGGTAACATGCTGCTCACCACCCTGGCAGCCGGTGATGCAGCAGTCAGTTAGTTTGAAGTGGTTTGGAGATTTTCTTGGGGTCTCTGTCTAAAGCTGTCTGGCTCAATTCTCAATAGTGGTGAGCAGATGCACCTAATAAATATACTGGCAAGAAAATGACTTGCAAAATGTACATGCAAGGACGATTAATTTAGTGCTTCAATTGCATGCAAATCTACCGTTCCATAGTGCAAGCAGCAGTGGTCGGCATGTGATTGATGGATCCAGAAATTATCAATGAAGGAGACAGAGCAGATGTGCCCCCAGTTCCTTTTTTACTTTCATTGTGGGAAAGCCCCTTTAAACAGGATTTTAACTATGGCAGAGTGTTTTCAACATTGTTTAAAACATGTTTGAAGGGCAGTTTTAAGCACTATTTTACTTGTGATTTTATCCAATCAATGTACCGAGGGCATACGGTTAAGCTGCTAAATATTTTTATTAAAATCATATTTGTTCATATAAAATGTAATCCTGCAATGTATCAAACACAAAAAAATACACAGCCTGATATTAAACAATTTCAGTTTGTAAGAAACAGTCTTCATGTTCAGGGTGTGCACAAGTAAAAAAAAAAAAATTAAACTAAAATCCACAGTGCATGCATACAGAATTTTAAATAAGAGTCAATTCACATGTAACTTTGTGAAAACTGTTGCAGGGTTGTTTGGAAAATGTTCTGTTATACAGGTTCTTTAAGAACAATCCTTAATAATGAAAATCCCAGAAATGCAGACACAGCAAAACCAGATAAAACCAGACCACAAACAGCAACACTTTCTTTTGAAGAGGTTCACAGACACGTTCGCAGACAAAGTCAACAGAACAATTGATTCGTTCTCGGGAGCTGCAGGATCTTGGCTGTGAGAGTTTCTCTAAATCACGTGCTGTTTTAGCACAGATGTTTTTTTTTAAATATACAACAATCGTTTGACTAGGGGGGCTGCGCTTTTTCACATAAACCCAGTTTAAGCAGTTCCAGCTATTAAACGAAGATGCCAAATGATCATTCTTAGTCAATTTTGAGATTAGAACTCTGAGCATCAATCGTGGAAATTATGCAGCAGAAGACAGAATAGTTCATTTTAAAATTCCTATCCTGGCCACCTACTGCTTCAAGTACAAGTAATAAATTATATCAAATTAAAGCTCAGCTTGTCTTCTCAACCACAACATTCTTTCACTTTATTACATCAAATGTTTTAGTGACGGCTAGGTGAGCTGGCTGAACATCCACCATCATCCTGTATCGTCCCTGGACTTTGACAGAGAAACCCAGACCGTATATTTACCCTCACTCTATTGATCACCATCCTGTTTGACAAGCCGAACCAGGAAAGTGTGGCGTTTGCTCAACAGCGAACATTTCCACATGCATCTGAGCAAACACAGCATTCTGCAACTGCTGTCTGACATAAGACGCGATAACGAGTGTCAACAGCGTGCTGTGCGCAAAACCTGGATCACATTTGTCAATGTTTGATGTACTGTAGGAAGATTGATAGACTGACTGAAGAATTATTTGCTTCACATCAATCTGCGTCTTCCACTAAATTGTCCTGACGCAAAAGCAGTAACCTACCTGATGATGTCATGTGGTCCCGGCCAATCAGAAATGCAGATCCTGGGGTGCACAGCCAGTCCAGAGAGGAGATTAGGAGAAGGAGCAGGAGGTCGGGGGAGCAGGATGAGACAGCCATGATGCTGGAGAGAGACACAGAGGAGGGAATGAAAGAGGGACAGAGACACAGTGATTATAATTATCAGTTGGACTCAATAATGACATGCTCATGTGAAAATCCCTCCTTCCCTCACTGCTGGCTACCTCCCTCACTGTGTCTCTCTCTTTCTTTCTCTCTGCCCCGTGAGCACAAATTGTGGGTGTCATTTATTTTCAGCCAGTACATGTGAAACCTAACACTGAACAGGGCATAATTAATTACTACGCCACGTTGCTGCAGCGTTTAAGTTGAAAGTATGATGCATGTTTTTCTATGTTTGTGTGTTTATAATGATTTGATCTGAAGTGATTTTGTCATTGACCATGATTTTATACAGACACGCAGTATGATATGTACTCAAGGTTTGGAATAAGAGCAAAAGGAGTCATTTAAAACAAACACAGATACATATACTGATTTAAACTTTTACTGTGACTGCTAATAAGGAATGAAATATCAGGGTTATTAAACCATTTATCATTGATGACAGCTCCTCCTGGAAGTTAATTAGTGATTAACAAACCTAAATTAGAATAACTCCACTAATTTGAAAGGCATCATATATAAGTCTGACTTTTCCACATTAAAATGTCTAAAAACAACTTGATCTATGCTATAATATATTGAGTCGTGAACTTATATTACTCCAAATGTTTGCCACAAAGTCACTTATGACTGTGAATAAAGATGGTCGATGACTCCACGGGGTGGAGCTTTGGTATGCATGTCTGACTGGTACATAACCAGTTGTACGTATGGACTGGGTATGATGCAATGGCTTGACTCTGCCGAATCTGTACCTGGACATCCGCCCAACTTCAATGTTGGTTGGAGTTTGCTTCAAAGCATTCATGGCTTCTGCATTTTAGGTGGCATTACTGTAATTTGATTCACTAATGCGGAAGATCTATGACCAGCCAGACACCAGGGGGCGATCAAGATTATATAGCTACACCTAATGGAGCAGTGCTGTGGTCCATTTTGATAAGAGTTTGAGGTAAGTGTGTGATTTCATTAAAGGTATTCCACTTCGCCTCTACTTTCAATATCTTTGGAGGAAAAACAGGAAAAGCACATGATGCTTGCACATGATGGACAGGACAGACTTGTAAATCATGCACTACATCACAATGTGACTAAACTTCATCTTTTGTTATTTTTTTGATTGAGAGACTCATAGTGGCACAGATTACATACTGTATATTTAAAGTGGCAGACAGATTTTGTTTTCTTGACCATTTGTTGCAGAAAAAGCAGAAGACAGATGGAGACATTGACACATTACCAAGTTTTGGGTAAACTTGTCTGCAAACAGTTTATAATTTACACGTCCAGAAGATGGGAACAGCATTAGCATTTGTTCGGGCTCATGTTTCTGATTAATGAAAGTTCAATATTCAACCTTATTTTAGCTCTGTGTTGGTCTTCACCACCTCTTAAGGTAAACTTGTGTCTCTTTACCTAAATACTCCACCATGGTCACCAGCAAGTCACTATCTGTGTTTGTCTGCCATTTGGTACAGGTCAGGTAGTGTACACAGAAAGGAAAAAGCTGCCAAAGCAGCTGCCTGCTGCATCCGGAAATGAAGTGGAAATGAGTGGTGAACCAATAAAGATACAGACCGTAAAACCAAAACAATGAAACACACTTAAATGCTCCATAGAGCTGAGGGAAGGTGCTGAGTATGGTGATTACTGACTGTGTGTTAATCACTACAAGCAACACCACTCGCATTACAGACGGACATTTGACAAAAATATTGATTACAGCAGCTTTATGTTTTTCTCTAATGCAAACCAAATCAATTCTGCATTAACAGGCAGTAGAGGGTATGACTTTTGGAGTCTAATCATCATATATTGCAGTTAAACACACATCTAGAAGGGCTTCGGTGCAAAATTTGTTTCAAGCAAACATAAAGACATTTTCCTTGAACTTTTGTCCACTTTTAAAAACTTGATTTGAATTTCCCAACAAAACCTTTCACACAGAAATGTGGTGAAAGCCTCTCTCATCCAGGGCATCAACTCTCTACCTACGCCTGTTCTTTTCAACAGTACAACCCCTTTTGATATAGAAACAACATATTTTCCCAGTCTATAAGCTTTTGTCGGCAGACAAGTTCTACCAGTCAAGTTCAACCTCTAAATATAGGCCAAACTTTCTGTCCGCACCCTCGGCTATTTACAGCTGTGTCTCCACATCTCTGTCTCTGAGGGCAATGCTGCCAGCATTTTCCCCCAGTGCGAGTGTAGTCTGAGGACAGAGTATCTTTAAGCCATAAAACTACAGTGAGCTGTACAGGATATCACATTCTCTTGCATGTTTTACTGGAAAATGAATAATGGGCTCCCTGCCAAGAGATTGTGAGCCAAAGATTGTTTTTAAAGCATTTTTTTTTTAACTTTCGTGTTTAAAGTCGTGACAACTGAGCAACAGCGCGACCACCTTTGCAACATTTGAAAAACTGACAGTTTGATAGAGCAATGCTACTCTGAGTGGTGAGAAAAAGCTTTTGCAGTGTTCATGTGACAGTTCGTATGACAGCACATATGAAAAACTGGCTCCTATTAAATGAAAAACATGTCAAGTTATAACTGCATGTGTGTGAGTATGTGCTTGAATTTTAAGTGTCAGAGGCCATTAAAGGCCAGGTTATACAATGCAAGCATTTCTGGCAGAGACCTGTCAAGCAACAGACTCATCTGGCCTTAATAAAATGCTCCATTTACAATCAATTATTGCTCATTTTCTGCATTTGACATCTTGCCCAATTTGTCCTCAGATCCTTTTAGATCCTCTCTGTCAAAATCTTCCTTCTGTTAGGATAATCACTCCGTCTAAAATAACTAAAAACATCATATTTAAGCCCCCCCCCATCCTCAGCACCAGTGTTACCGTAAACTTTAAATCCTTCAATGAGCACTTCACACTTTTACTTTAACTCTGGGATGTTTTAAGTTGTTTGCTCTTCTTTACTTCAAAGTCCAACATGCTTTAATCAGGCAAGGAACCAAAGTTTTAGAAATGAGGCCCAACAAACACTCTCTGCCCCGACATGTGGCCTCATGTTAACCCTAACCTTACCACCACCCCCATCTCATGTGAGAGCGTCTGTGAAAGCCCTGGTACGGCTTGTGCTTCATCTCCATCTCATGCACATTTCTCCCCAATTCCTGTCTTTTTTTTCCAGCCAATTACAGGCTCTCAACCTCACAGAAAGGCTCCCTAAGCCAATCAGAAAAGAGGGAGGCTCAGCCCAGGCCTCCTGGGGTCCCTTGGTAAACATTTTAGGCCTCTGTGGTCAACCTTCCCCCTACTACCTCTGTCCTAAAACGCACACACAGGCACACACACACACAGAGACATGCATGCAACAGTTTGACTTGGCACCCCACAGCCAGCACCATGCCTCTCCCATGTTTCCTCAAATCTCTATTAATCATCTGTGTTTGCTCAAAATGAGCTGACAAGAGAAGGAGGAGGAGGTGAGGAGGTGAGGAGTAGATGGGGTGATGGTGTAATGGCGAAGCCAAAGAAAAAGGAAGGTTAGGGGGTGAGAGGTCACATAATCTCTGTGTCAGTCTCTTCTGTAGCTGCACGAGAATAGCATGCACACAGGCACACACACACACACACACACACACACACACACACACACACAGAGCACTGATGCAAGCCTCAGTTTAGTTGGGGGTTTTCTTGCAGCCAGAGAAGTAAAATTTGAATGTCCAATTTTGTGAGGTGTTATCCCTCAGAAACTCAGAGTTTCTTTTATCTGATTAGTCAAAACAGTGACTCTCTTGGGTCATTGCACAGGGGGACCATGGGTAAAAAATATGAAGAGCTTGTTAATTTGGAAAAAAAAAAAGATTTATGAAGAAATGGACAAGTGTGCTCTGATTTTTGCAGGGCAATAAAGTTTCAGGTTTGCAAGATTTACTCACACAGAATGGCATCCACTTTGATAGGGAAGAAAAGAAACAGGTAATGCTCTTCATGTCTAAAATATAACAAAGCCTGTCTTGCTCTTTGATTCATTATAAATAATGGAAAAAAAATTTTGGCTTTTTTAAGTCAAAAAATGCAGTTTTGTTGCCGGTTGATGGGGCATTATGGAAAAGTCTGAAAAAAACTGGCATGAATGTCCTAAACCATAAAAGTCGTCATCTGGCTCACGCAGATGTTAACTCATAGGTGAAAAATAGAAAAAGATCCATGAAATCATACATTCATTGGCATGATAACTTCGTTATATCCCTGCACAAGCAGAAAATGCACACACACACACACACAAAAAAGGGGTCGACCTTAAATGGGATTATGACCACATGTTGTGATCAGCTCTTTCTACATTCACAACCCTCAATGAGGTGTCAGGCTTAATCTATGTGAGACGCTCATTTCAACCAGGTTCATAAACACTCTCTCGTTATAAGAGAGAAGACAGGGGTGTTTTCCTGTGGCTTAGGTTTAGGATAATTAACATCAGCCTTTGAGTTTTATCCATATATTTCTTATCGTTCTTTGTTTCAGTCAACATTCCAGTGATATCTGACAGTCACGGTGGCTGACAGAGTGGAGTCAAGTGCTTGGTCCAGAGGAAATGAAGTGTGAGGAAGACAGAGTGTGAGAGAGGTGCTGGCAGAGCTAAGTTGTGACATGTCAAAAGAGGTAAAAATCACATTGACTTTAAATAAATATGGTGGACAGACAAATGGTTTGGCTTAATGGCTGATGCGAGCTTGGTTTTTTGGAACCAGAAATGATTTTATTTGGATGAGAAGGGTGGTGTTGAGAAGGATATGCTTTGCCACGTCAGTGTTGATGCCTAGCTGTCAGCTAGCAGCTGCTGTAACTCAAAGCAGCCATATTCTTAACGGTACAGAAGTTTCAGCCTTAATATAATTTTACAAAAATTAGTTAAGACAAAATTTTATATCTTATGTAAAGTTGTCACTTACAGAGAAATTAGCTTGTATAAAAAAGCTACAAATGTTTTGTTGCAGGCCGAGAACATGTGAATTTCTGCAGTAAATTGGAAATTTTTACACAAGGTTCTGTGGGGTTTGACTCACTTTGAGAGACAGCCTCAAGTGGTCATTTGAGGAACTGAATTTTTTGGCATTCTCGCATTGGCTGCGTTTAAAGTCCCAAGGTTGCTGCTTGTAAAATCAACACAGACAAAGTTCTTTGGATAGAAAGTAGGATTAAAGAACAAAAATACAAAAAAAAACATTGTGAAATATTGTTTATAGCGATCAATTGAAAACAATAGTCCTACACAGCACTAAAAGACAAGTTGTACATTAGCCAATTTCAGGCCTTGGCAAATAAAGACCGCCTGTGTCAAAGATTTAGGACTCTAATCCCAAAATGTTACTGTTGCCAAAATGGAATACAGTTTACAGCACTGTTTTTGTTCGTATTTTTGACAGTGCATGAGCGATTTTTTCAGCTTTTTACTGAACTTCATAAGTTAATGATTTGTCCCTACTTGCATATATAATTTATATGAAGAGTTAATTTGCCAAGAAAGATAAAAACCCTTCTTAATTTAAACACACCAACACCCCCATGATTTAGAAAAATAAATCAGAGGGGAGATGATGAAAACTGATTTCATTTAGTCTGACTCAATAAACTCAAGATCAGTGTTGTTGCACAATGTACCTCCTACATGTTCATTTTTTTTAAAAGATTGCAGGCCAAATGTATTCAGTGTTAACAAAAAACGTGGATGCATTGCATTATAAAGATGCAAATTAGTAGGCTGGTAGGTAATCTATGAAAAACAATACTAATTTCTCTAAATCTAAAAAAGTTACAGTTTGAGGTTTGCAAGAAAAAAAATGGTGTGCACACTAACATGCATGTGATAGATGTTCTTTAACCCAATACATGATTCATCTTTCCCTATAGGCATGCTCCTCTCTGTACCAAGACACTTTTCATTCAGCTTTGTTCCATTATATGTCTTTATATGTGTCTTATGGCATTTTGCAACTAGTTGAGGCTTCTGGTATGAGGCTGCAGCTGTAAATGTAGCACCTGATTCATGCCTTCAGTCTTAAAGGGTTTTAAAAAGCTATACAGTAGAGACATGCAAGACTTTAAGCTTTTCAGTGACTTTGAAGGTGTTCTGGTCTTCTTGTCTTTGAATGCATTAGTGTGAACGTAATACCTCCCATTAGTGCATTCCTGATCTTTCGCTCACTAACTATGCACTCCTCATTATGTCTTTTATTCCCTCTTTTCTACCTTCTCTCTCATTCAATGCAGTCTATCACAATGCAGAAATACCCTGACACTCGTAGCTCAAAGTGCTTATCTCACTGGACTAATTGAGGGCTAAAAGGGTATTAAAGGAAGATGTGAATCAATTCTGTATGACCTTGTTAATTACTTTGGTAGCAGTCACTGAATTACCAGCTTAGGCCTATAAATCAAAATCACAAGCTATTCAGGCTCTGATTTCTCAAGAAAAGTAGCACAAAAAAAATACAACCAAGGGCAATCAGCTATAATCATGAAATAATGCCCATAACAAAAAGCATGACTTGACGCCAAAAAACTCTCTTTATGACTGTTTAACTGCAGAGAGGGGCAGGCACTGCAGGGTAAATGTGCTAACTTTAGCTAGTCAGTGGTGTAGCCAGCATTACGTTTCTGCAATAAAACAGGCAAGTATAACAGAAAGACACGCAAAAACTTACCAAGACGTGATGTTTAGCCAGTGTGCTTTTTCCACTTAAATGACCTTTAAAATTCAAAGTTCTCAGATGTGAGCTGTCAGTCTGTTAAATTAACATCGCTAAGAGCAAAAAGAGAACTGACAAGTTCAGGACTAAATTTTACTCCAAACTACTTGAAAATGGGCACTTAAAAAGGGCTGAGATATCTGAAAAGTGAAGTGTTTCAGCCTTGTGTGTTCACTCTAATCCTCATTTCATTTTTAAATAACTGCTTAATTCAAATTGATTTCAAAGCAATTTTCACTTGGTGTCTTTTAACTAAACAGCATGAAGACTCAGTGTTGTCCAAAATGCAATTATCCATTGTTAAATTCAAACTTTAAACACTTCTTCTCAACAAAGCAGCATTAGGCTATTTATAACTGCACATTGCAGAAGAAATAGTTGTTTTAACATTTCAAAATAATCCTGTTTGTGAGTACACATACACAAAGTGGTCCAAGGTCCACTGTCCAGTCTCTCAATAATTTCACAATAATAATGCAAATAGATTTTCTACCCTGGACCCTTCTCTTTGCCGCTAACCTCTTTTTTTAAAATAAACAAAATTTGAGCAAACATGCCACAGATGACAACATGAGCCTGCATGTCGGACGAGACCCCGGTGAGGAAGAGCAGAGTCCTTCAGACAAGACATCAATTCATGAATTCATTAACCTGTGGTGAGAGTGTGTAGGCATGTGTGTGTGTGCATGTTTGTAGAGTGGGTATACATGCAGACACAGGATGCATTTTTAACCTGTGTGCATGTGCGAGCACTCAGGCATTCAGATCTGGCTGCTGGATGGCTCTAATGTCTCCTACTCTTATTTCATAAGAGAGAGTGGAAAAGTCAGAGTCAGCATGCTGGCATGAGAAGAGCCTGTGCTGGAAGCAGATCAGGACACACATCTGCAGACCTTGCTACAGTCTGTGTGTGTGTGTGTATGTGTGTGTGTGTGTGGGAGGGGAGTGAGAAAAAGAGTGGGTGCTTGTGTGTTTGCGCGTGCATGCGTGTATGTACAAAACCAAGTGTGTGCATCGAAGCGGGAACAGGAACAGTAAGGAGTGCAAGCAAGAGACGGAGTCTAGTTGAAAGAAAAAGTGAGCGCTGCACTGATCTGAAAATTGATCTTTGTGGAAAAATATCTGCTTTGCAGCATTCCATGTGGCGTGTGTGCACGCACGGGCATGCAGCAGTTTGTGAAAGATATTAAAACCAAAGCGGTCAAATAAAATTTTGCTCTTAAAATCCAGCTTTTTCATCTGTTACAGCTCTTTGACATCAGTAAAAACAAAGTGGTTGGTCATTTCAGACACTTTTTTTTTAACTAAACAGAACTGCAGCAACACATAGGTCATCTGGAATTTTAGTTTTATTGATTTACTACATTCAGAATGGTACATATTTAGTGCATAAGGCTGTTAAGTTTAAACCTATTTAAAAGAGTAAATAAAAGTCTCTAACAACCCACTCTCGTTTTTTGGATGGCTAAGTATAGATGTGCAGCATGTGTCTGAATACAGAAGTGCACATGGATGTGTGTGCAATTTAATGGTTTCCAGAGTGCTGTTGAGCTGTCAGAGTGTATAGAATATTACAGTTGTATTTAATGTTGTATGTGGGAGTGAAGTGAACACCGAGACAGAAAACCGATGGAACTAATGTCTCTTAAAAACTCCTCGCCTCATCTATTAAAACATCTCTTACTTCAGCTACCTGGAGGATTCTATAATAGCTGCCATTAAACATGTCCCTGATCATGCTTTTTCTCTGCATTAGTACTCACTAAGCAACCACTGCAGCAACAAACTCAATTAAATATAGTTCATACCAGGTAAGTGGCAAAGTTATTGTAACCCTAAAAAAAGGCTGCACATAATGCCTGATATCATCCAACTGTGTCAGAGATGGTTGGCTATATATGCAGGATTTTATGGAGCCTTCTGATGTGATTTACATTAAAAATTATCTGAAATAAAGGAAGAAGACTGTGAAGAAGACACTATTTCAAAGTAAATAAACAAAACACATCTCAATATATGAGAATCAGCAGAGCAATTAAGCCTTTTCTTGGAGGAGTTAATTGTCTAACTGTGGTGTCTGCCATCTACAGCAGCACATGGCAGCTCATTACAGTGTGGCTGCTTTGTATTTAAAACTGCAGAGGAGCAAAGGTGCTTTGCTTTAGCCAGTGCAACAGTCTGCGGATCAACTCATGGAGAGCAAACAAGCTGCTAAGAGAAGTTAAGGCTGTATGTTAACCAGAATTGTTTATATATACATATGTATTTGATAATCGTTTAATTAATTTATCCAGTGAGAGTCTGTAACATTAGCTGGTTCCAGTTTCTCCCAGAAAAAAAGGAAAAGAATAGAATTACTTCTTTTCTATTGTCATAATTTTAAGACTTCTTGATAAACAAGCCCTTTAAAAGCTTTATAACCCTGCCAAATTCCAATGACATTTGTCATTATTTACAGATTATCACTGGTAGATTTCACTCTTCGTGTCCACAGGCTTTTCATGCTCATTCAAGCGGTTACGGACCAAACTGACACTGATTTCCATCCATGCAAATATCCATCCTATATCACTACATGAGACTGTGACCACAGTGAAGCAACACATGGTATTTTCAAGCATTCCGGGCTCATCTGCGAACTCTGTCGTTTAAATGCTTCACACGAACCAGAATTTCTCCCTCGTTTCAACCAGAAGTTTCTGTTTCTCCCACAAAATGTGATATCCGATAAACGGAGCACGGAGCGCACGGAATTAAACTAACCAAGAGATAAACTTACCAGGTAACGAGCCTACATCCGTCAAAAGCAACCATGGCTGTCACTCCATCCCATCCCGAGTGTCCCGACGCGTTTGCGACCCGAAGTGAAGGCAGTTTAAACAACCGCGAGTCTTTTTAGGATCTTAATGTACTGCGCATTATATGAAGTAGAAGGCTCAACATACTCAATGTTTGAATGGTGAAAAGAGTTTTGCAACGAGCAGCCTGCGATGTTAAAAAACTAAAATGCAATTTCAGCAAAGTTTCACGAGTCGTGCGTATAAGCTGGACGTCAAGTTTTGGAGATATGGATGAACGTACGGAAGACGCACTTCATGCTTTAAAGAACATAAACGTACTTACTTGTTACGAAGTCTCCGGGTGGAAAGAAAATGCAAAGACAGCGCAGATCGACTTTTCACAACTTGGTCATCTGATGGCCAGCGTGTGCACCAACAGGCACGGAGAGTCCTGCTTCTTCACTTCAGCATGCTCGGCCCAGAAGGATCTCTCCGATCAGGATTTTTCACATCACCCAATCATTGAAAATTGGGTCTGTGGCGCTTTCCTGGTGAAGATTTTGGTCTTATCTGCTGCTCAGTTCATCATCCAGCTCACTTTCAGGGTTTCACACACACTACGTAGCTGAAACGGAGCCAGTGTGTGTATGTGTGTGTTTCAAATGGCGGTGAAGCGCCCTCATCCGCCAACAATTCAATCTGCTCCATTATGGCCACAGAGAGGACAGCCAGACAGAAAGACTGCCGGGCCAAACTTCCAAAATAAAACCACCGAGGAAGGGGCTGCCGCGCGATCTGGTAAGAGTCAAAGTATAAATGAGATAGCTAATAATTATTTTATGAATCCTTTTATGGTGGGAAAGAACCGCAACCCTTACAACACGGTTAAAACAATCTCGTTAGAGCATACTTGTACATTTTATTTTATTGAGAGAAAGACATAGAGTCACTCTTCATTTTATTTTTTTAGATGAAAAATGCAGAAGACCTCATTAGCTGCCTCGTACTCTGGATTATATCCTCGTTAACAATGCTTTTTATGAAAACGATAAAAGACAGCAATGCTTCTAAATAATTAAACTTAGAGTGGATTCATTTTTAATCGCATTTGGACCAAATGCATTCATTATTTTTCAGTCTACGAGCTACAGCAGGCAATTGAGAGTAAAAGTTCAAGTCAAGTCAAAATGTAACCAACATACTTTAAGTATGTTTCAAAGTACACAACTATTGTTATTTGTTTGTTTCTGTATACATGCAAATAAAAAACACTGAGAACTGAGCGCACAAGAACTTGAGGCTATATGGGTACGTGTCTGGCATACGTGCACACACGTATTCATATTTCTGATGAATAACTTTTCATAAAGAACTTATTTTCTCTTGAGGTGGGTCCCTTGGTGAAGACAGAGAGCAAGGTAAAAGGGCAGACAGCATGATACACATGGTCGAGGATATTTAATCATGCATAAAGCTCAGTGACTCGATCAAAACTGCAAAACTGGAAAGAAAAACTAATCTTGTACAGACAGACTAATTGATTTTTGTGCGGCATTTATTCCACATGTCAAAAATGATGTTTCAGATACTTCTGATATCCTGCCTGTTCTCAAAAGCTGCGCCTCCTTTTTTCTGCGCAGAGCGTTTGTCTCTGTCCTCCTCCTCCACAGGTTGCTGTGGGTTAGTTGCTCTGTGCGCACATGAGGACACCAGGAGCTCTATATTTTTGTTAATTCTGCGGCGCGGCGCACTGATCGCTGTCAGGTGCGCCCACTCAGTGCATCTGGAAAACGCCAAACACACATTTTGTAATTTTGTGAACATGATCTCCTGGCGCACATGTGGCGCACATGGACCCGAAAGAATAGCCTACTTCATCATAAACTATAGCTGTGTTTGAGTTTGTTATATGCTTAGCCACTCTTGGTCTCAACTATAACCCCCTTTTCAATTAAAGCCCCCCTCCCATCATGCCTATCTGAGGGTTTGGGAATCCTGCTGGGAGTCGAGAGGAACGTGCAGAAAGTTACTAACAAACAGCAGCTCAACTGCTCGAGCAGCTGATGACTCTTTACAAACCAGGCTCACGTTTTTTGATCAAATAAAGGTTTTACATTTGTTATGTTTTCTGTAACGGTGGCCGATTTTGTTTGTCATCATAAAGTCGACTGGATACATTTAAAAGCAACAGTCAGGGCGCCTGTTTATTCCCAATAGAAACTTGGTAGAATAATTAACCATAGTTTTTTATTACGGAGGTTTCTGAGCTTAAGATATTTTGCAACAATCTGCCTCTTGTTGCATAAAATGTAACCATGCTGATCAGTCGTGCGTAATTTCGGCTTGCTCAACATCTCTCAGGAGACTGCACACGGAGATGCATGTTGCCTTCAGATGGCCAAGAGTAAAACAAAGGCCGTCAGTGTAGCCTGCAGACTCCCAACTTTTTTTTTAAACCATATAGTTATATCAAGCCCTCTTTTAGCCAAGAGATCATGGTTTAGGTTTTTAAGTTTAAGTGTAAAGATAAAGAAAACATGAAAGACTTTGCGTGAATTTAAAGAAATTTATATGATTGTGACTTATTCAAAGACAAGGTCCAAAATATTACGAAACACAAGTGCTTTAAGTGGTCGAAAGCTTCGGGTAAACGAATCTCAGATCAAGAGAAACGCTGTCAGAAAGTCGTTTCTCACTGAGATTCCTGCTCACCGCTGGATTGACGTCGCCACACCCTCTTTAGTGAATGCGCCTTAGGAAAATGCTCGTGCCCCTTTTTCCCACCAAGCCCATTTTAAGTTTAACTTGGACTTAGAGTATTTAAAGCTAGGATATGCATTTTCACTCCTTTTAAACAGCCATTTAAAGCTCCTCTAAATTTTAGACATGGGTGCAGCCTGCAGAGTCACGCACTTAGTTGAAGTCCATATGTTTATCTCTCACATTTGACAAGTTTTCATACTTGGCTCACGGCAGCGTAATGCATATAATTCACCCTATAGCATATAAACAAAAACTGCAAAAATCCTCCCAAATGTTGAGACATTAAGGCAGCTTGCTGTGAATGGCCGCCTCTGTCTGAAAGCAATCGCCTGTATGCCTGCAGCCTGCTCACGTGGAGGGTCCAGGACAGAAGTGACGCCATGAGAGGCTCGCCCAGAATTTCAGCTGTCAATGGATATACGCCCCCGACACAAGAGCCAACAATTAGTATGGACAGCCCGCCCCGACACGTGAGAGAAAATATATCAATGCACCAGCTGCTGGCTTGCAGGTTTTTCTTCGCCTCCACTGCTTGAGTGCATTTGCCTGCGTGAACCTCGCGATTGTTTTCTTTTTCAGTTCAATTCACGCAACATCACCATGGTAAAGTAACATACACGTTACGCTTCCTGCTATACATATGTTACTGTCATCACGAAGTTAAAACACATGTCAGGCTATAAATTTGAGTTAATCCATGTTCTTTGAAATGACAAACCAGTTTGAAAGCCGCCAGAACACATCAGTTATTGATGTGAGTGGAGGAAAACAGGATAAAGTGAAACCTACAACATTCAGCACGACCAGTTCTGAAAAGAAACAAAGACGGAGAGACAAGCAGACATATGTACTGACTGAGGCGAGGCCTCCAGTCTGAGTTTTCTTTATCCACTGTTCTTTTTCTCTCTGGCGATGCACTGATGCACCGTTGACATAATTTGTGATCCGAGGGGAAAGAAATGGAACTTGTCTGTCTGTATTGAGTGGAGCCATCCCTGTTTTTTTATGTCCCTGTCTCCTCCTTGTTTACAAGGCCCACAAGTTATAGCTTGGCTTTTCCAAGTCCTCCACTTGCAGTGCACATAAAAACAGTCAATGAGACACCAAGTCTGCTCTTATGTAACACAAGTGCTGCAAATTATGAATTTTAGCACAGGGGAAAAAGCTTTAACTGAAATATATTAATGAGGTTTGCAAGTTTTTCTTACCATCTTTTATCCACAGTGACTTTCTTTTTCATTTTTTATCGTTAAAGCGAAATGTAAATGGAAGCAACGCTACTTACTCTAATCTGCTGGCCTTTCAGCAGACTTGGGTCACTTTGTGACATTAATTACCAAACAGAAAAAACACTGGAACACAATTTGTATGTATCATAAATGACCCTTGAACATGTCCATGTAGCGGTCAGATGTGGGACAGAGAGCTCTGATTGGAGGAGAGTGGGGGCGTCCATTGAATTAGTTCCTTTGTTATGGAATACTCATTCCTGTGATTGTCTGCTCCGAGTGATCATGTGGACTTATGCTGTATTGAATGTGACAACAGAACAATGCATCTGGCACACATACTGATGCCACTGGACACTCGCTGGACGGCTGGAGCTGGGTCTGTCCTCAGCTACACCCATGTGGGATGTTTGGTAAACACTCAGGCCTTAATCGCTAAAGCAGCCATAAAAGTGTTTCTTTGCTTTACTAATGTCATTTATCATCATAGCAGTACTTTGTCATTGAGGTTTTTAAGTGTGAGACAGCCAATGCACACATGCAGTGTAAACAGAGTTGGTGTGTTTGGTGCACTTGTCATTCAACTGTAGCATAATAATCAATCTCAAAGAATTTTTAAAAAAAATATGAAAAGACTAGAGCCACTATGTATTATCTGTCTCTTACTAATACTTTCCAATTTCCTCTGTGGTCTGTGGCTTTCAGCCCCAAACTAATGGTTCTACTTAAGGTATAAAACTAAAATCAAAAGTCTTAATCATTTCCTTAAAACACCTTGGCACTGTAGCTTTGACCGAACATAAGTCATACTGAGGTAAACAAGGTGCTTGTTTGAGACTATTTTCTGTGTTGGATTTAGTTTGATAGAGTTGTATTTGCAGCAGGTGGAGATGTATGCCTATATATATAAAATACAGGTTACGTTGGCCCAATTCAATGCAATAATGTTGCTCATCCATGGGCTTTCGGTAGGTTTTGGACAGCAGTTAGGGTATTGGGCATAAAGGATAAACTACTGTTTTGATACACAGGCCATATTTACTTTACTGTTGTTTATTTCATGGCACAAGTTTACATTAAGGCTTATAAATCCCCATACTTCATTTTTCACTGCATACTCTTTATTTTTATCAGAATTTGAGCCAAAACCAAAAAAAGTGAATTAATAATTTTAATGTTTGCTTTATAAAATACTTTGGTTTTTAGTTTCTACACTGACAAACTCTATCTATCTATCTAAGTATCTTTGCCCCAGGCAACATCAGTCACGGCCATATTCCCATAATTGTTTTTCCATTTTTTTTGGTCTTTTTTTTTTTTTTGCAATGGCAGCTTCTCAATAGCCTCATAAGAGCTATTCCTGTTTGGCTGTCTGTTTTTATTTTCCACGTAATGAAAGAGTGCCCTTTGTGTTATCCCCTTCAAGTCACCTGTAATGCATTTAGAGCAGTTTCACATCTCAAGTGTGGCCTTTCACAACTATGTCAGCCCACTGCTGCCTATTGGATTAGGATAAGAGAGAGGAGATGGCTGCAGGGCAACACACAAACACAGGCACAGACACACACACAGAAATCTCAACAACAGCTAAAGAAAACAAAAAAGGACGGATCACTGTGCCCGTGTTCTAAATCTTCTGTATTATGGTGCTTTTGATAAACTAAAAGTGATTCACAGATAATCCACTGTTAGTACTCCTGAACCCTAATCCAGTATTACGAGTCCCTAACTTGCCATATATATGACAGCAGGAGGTAGGTGGGGCGGACGTGGTGAAGTGGAGAGGAAATTGAAGTGAATTGGTGAGATTGCATGGGATGAGTAAGATCCACAGACTATCAGCATGAGAGCCCCACCATGTGCAAAACAACACAATTAAGAGGGACGCTTAGTCTAATCAGTGAATGCATCATGCAAATGATGTTTTTTTTTCAATGCCTACTTTAATCTTGGCTGTTATTGCAGAATACAAATCAGGGACTTAACTCTAATGAAAGGAGGATAGAGTGAAAAGAGTGGGATGACACAAATGTAAGGAGGAGGGACAGTGAAAGATGGAGACAGTGAAGCAAAGAGAAGTCTGAGAAAGACAGAGCAGCAGTGTCGTTCCCTGTGGTTACTGTATTCAACCTGATGAGCAGTGTCTATAGCCAAGGTCATTCCACCAAGTCACACAATAGCAATTGACAACAAATCTCTGTTGGATGAAAAGAAATAGCTTTGTATTTAACATTGTATCTGCATGTTTAGTCATATTATTATATCCACTCTACTTCTGCAACATCTTTGCGCTAACAAAATATAAATGATACTTGATCAACACAGGTCATGCGGGGTAAATGATCATAAATGCAATTTAATTCCACATCCCTGACAAACATTCTCAAAAGTATAAATACATTTTAAACAATGATGTAAAAAACTAGGAGCGGGGCGATGTAAAAGTTACAAATTTATAGATTTCTATTAGAAAAATGCCGCTTTTAGTTGGCCCAGCTCACTTGTTTTTTTATTCAGATGCACTGATATAGTTTTTTCAGTATTTATTCAACAGATGTATTTAGACGTGATGTCTGTGCAAATTTCAGCAAAAAGAAACACTTTTTTTGCAATTATATTGCCTTGTAAATATGGTTTTCCAAATTCAATATTTTGTTTCTAGCTGTACATAGACCAACATAAATAAGGTTATTGGTGGTATAAAGGACATCGTTTAAATCTCCAACAGTAAGAAACTTTAGTTTGCTTGAGCAGGTAAAACCTCTTGAGAATATATAGGAAATGCCTCCAGCCAAATATTCGTCATATTACATAAGCAAACTTGGCTGGTTGGGCGTTAGTGCTTTTTTCTATTTTTTCTATTGGCTCAGACTGCAGAAAGACTGAACTACACTAAACTTTGTTGCACACACACATGGACACACCCCTCCACTTGGTGTTACACCAAGCTTAAGTCACAGATGTGATTCTGGTATATAGAATACAGATGAGAAATCTCAATGATGCAACATTTTTCAGTAATAGATGTTCTAAAGCACAGAAAAAGAGGCTTTTTAAATGCGTTGGACAATACACACACTGCATCCTCGTGCCTGTACACATCATACATGCATGACATGCTTCAACAGTCCTCACCATGTTGCAGACTCCTTTCATCTGTCTCTGTCAGTAAATAGAGGTTTCTTCCTCATGACATCATATCCTGGAGGCCCTTTGGAAGGCAAGAGGCAGCTGGAGGTCTGGTCCTCACTCACCCTTCCAAAACACGGCCCAGGAACCTCCCTCACCAACCCCCACCCCACCCCTGCCGCCATTATGTAGGGACATGTGCTAATGGTCCACAGTCTGCGCTCTAAATAAACAGACCTTGAAAATATCCTATCCAAGCAAGTTTCAGCCTGGCTGCAAGCCCGTTGTTAATTCATTAATAGTTTATTTTCTCTAGCCTGCATTCACATAAAAGTAGTTTATCTCCTGTCCGCAGCTCATTCACCTCACCATTCATTCAGATTCATCCACCACTTACATAGTTGTTCACACTGACAGTTCATGTTCTTGTACAGTCTCTTCCTCCACCGGCTCCATCAGGATCACACAGGAATAACAAAGGATTAAGCGATGTTATTCTCTGCATACCTGCCTGAACAGCAGGCTTCATAGTATTCTTTTGAATGTTGTTCGTTGTTTGTGTTGGAAGGTCTGAGTGAGCACAAACAAGCATAGACACACACATATAGGCACATAGACAAACATCCAGGGTAAATACAGGGAAGTGAGGACAAGAGACGCAGATATCCTGTTTACAGAGAGCAGTGACATGTGTTGAGATGAAAAGTCAGATTCTGTCCATCCATCTCTCTCTCTCATTTACACAAAATATGAAGAATGACCAACCCTTCCATCATTTCTCTTTAAATTTCACCTGGGAAAAAACACAGAGACTCAATCTCCGCTTCAGCAGTATTCAACTCAGCTTAATGCACCTAAATTGCACCAATCATGGTCCAATTCTAAATTTGTATGTCTATGAAAATGATTGTAGAGACTAAAGACCCTTTTGATGGAAGAGCTGCCGGGGGAACGTACTTTTACCAAAGATTTGTGGTTACCTAGGGGACTAGAACAAAAGCCAATCCATCAGTGAAGCATATTATCTTGTCATCCTCACATGCTACCATTAGGGCATGTGAACACTGCTGACGGGGACACTGAATATCAAACAGCTGGTAATGTTCAGTGGTTGAGCACAACTTAAGTGCATAAACATGATAATTTAAGAGCTGCAATTACACTGGAATTTAGCTTTATATAATCAACATATGTTTAAGTGGACACGAATAGAGTTTCTGAGTTTTTTTCAATCAGTGGGAATTTAAAATTACCAACCGAGGAGAATGTCTAAGTGTGGATTTGAAGTAGCAGATTCTATGAGGATGCAATAATTGCTTCTAAAATGTTTAAACATTCTTACATTTCATATTTCTGTGGTCATGGAAGCTTTTCACATGCAAGTCAAACTGTCATTTAAAATGTAACTGGCTTCTTGAAGATACTGATTACATTGTGTTACAAGGCTTTGGTTGTTCTTTTTTTTGGTATTGTAATTTGATGTATTCTGAGGTTGCCTGAATTTTTCTATTTGATTAAAATGTATGTGAGCAACTTTTAAGTTTGTCGTGTAATGTAAGAGAATAAGAAAAAATCAAAGGCAGTTAGAGAGGCACTTTTCATATATGAGAACTGAAACACACAGCCTCGAGCAGCGCTCCCTGGTGGCCAAAAAACACAAAACACCATTCCATGCTCATTGTCATGCTGTTGTAAATTCATTTTTTTTATTCCAGAGCTGGTGTCAGAAAAATAGGAACCAAAGGACAAGAACAAGAAAAATGACACTTCACCTTACAGTATAGAAAGCATTATGTTCTGATGCTCACAAGGTGTGAAACCTGTGAATATGTAAATGGTATATAAAGAAGAAAGAATTGAAAGGGAAAAGAGGTAACAGAGAACATGACTCATACTGAGTTCTGGCATTGTAATTACCTAACAGCAATTTGTGGTTATTTAAGAGACATTTAATGGTAAGTCTCATCTTTGTCAAAAAAAGGTGACTCATTCACAACAATAAAACTGCAATCTCGAAAACATTTGTAGAACAAAGCCCGTGTGCAAAAAAGGGTGCAAACATTCTAAATCAGAAGATCAGGCAGCAATTTTTAATAACATTAAAATAGGTAAAAAATATTTTAAGAATTTAAAGTAAATACACAAAACTGCTTGTTTTTGATTTCTAAAACTCTTTTCAAAAGTTATGTAAGTGGATTTTTTACATGAAGGTTTTGGCACAGTTAAAAGAAAATGGGGTCAGGAGTCAAATAAGAAGCAATTTTCTTGGCAATAAATGACACATTTCACAAATAAGATCATGAGAGTCATTTCTTTTACACGCCAACTTATGGGAATTACATAAAACAAACATGTAAAAAGATCTACAATCTCTACTCATTTTAAACCAAAGAATGGGCTACCTTATTAGTTAGCAGCTCACTGTTTGTAAACCAGAGTCATTATAGAGTGCATAAATGAACTCTTACTCATACTATAATTTCATATATTAGCACATATACTTCAACAATCTTCATTCTATCGTGCCAGAGCTCCTTTAGACTGTTTTTTTTTCTGCAAATAGGAACAGTGTCTCTGTCAGTTCATTGCAGTTCATTAAATTCCAGCGGTGCTCCTATCCGGTGATTCAATGCACTTATGGTGTACAGCACATAACTCCGAAAAAATGCTGTAATGTGTCTCAGGGTCATGATGATGCAGCAGTGAGGTCTGTGGTTTTGATTCATCCGGCAACAGCAGAGGTTAGGGCTCTAGCTTCCATACAATTTCACTCCAGAACATCTCAGCAACCAGGAAATGCCATCCAGAAGACCTGACAGGGATTCTGCTACTGTATCCTGCACCTAAGTAAGAGAGAAAGACAGAAACATGGGTTAAAATCTCCTCAAACTGGCACTGGATGGATCTTACTGCCATGGACCCCTCACAGCTGATTAAACATTAGACATTACCATCCAAGGGTTAGCCAGCTGGGGTAGGCCGAGCCTCTGTGCCATGTGAACACAGGGAGTCCGACACCTGGTTCTGTTTCTGCTGGTAATAGTTTGCAGGCAGGTTTCTTCTTCTGGTTCCTCTCTGGAGACACAAGAGAGCACCAGCAGAGGCTTGGAGGCCGGACCCCCGGCAGAGCTCAGCACAGCCCGGATCTGAGCCACCTCAGGCACCCCCTCACCTATTAAAGACATGGTTTCTCATGGTCTGTTCTGTTCCGTGTTAATGATTTTTAGGGCACCTGCCAGCACGCATGGTGTGAAATGGAGGTAGCAGAGGAGCAGAAGAAGAAGAAATAGATTATGTCCTCTTATCTTACCCTTCCCAGGCTCTGCATTGGCTACGTAGATGAAACCATCCACCACCTGGCACACTTGCTGGACCTGGGAAGCAGGTCTGTATATTGGGTAGCCTGAGTCATCTGTTCCTTCGAAGGTAAAAAGCTTATTACTAATGCTCTGCTGCTGCGCTCTGGCTCTTTCCCTCTCTGCCCTGCACACACAAACACACAGAGTTTAATGACTGCAGCCGCAGGAAAGATAAACATTTGCAACTTCAAAGTGCAAAGCGCTTACCTATTGGTCGAGTACAGAGTCAGGATATTAAATTTGTGTTGGTTGTTGAACATGTAACTGATCCCAGAGCCAATACCTAGTGATAAAAAATAAAAGGTTGACATTGATTTGGTCTGGCTACAATCCTTGGTTTCTTGACTGATAGTAACTTATGAAATAATCAATAGTGCCACCTAGTGGTGCAAAAAATAAACCAGCAACACTTAAGATAATTTGATCAATGTAATTTTTTAAATTAATGTAATTTGTCACTTGATTGAATTAGATCAGCATTATAATTATGGTTTACAGCACACTGTTTACAACCCATTTTAACATAGGAATAAGCTGGACTTCACACTACAAACTCATGTCGGAGTTATTTTGTCACTGTGTTATTAATTGTGAGAAAACCAGGAGGAGCTATCCTCCAACAGCACTAAATATCAGTGTTACCTCACCGTTTATCTGCCTGTGTGGAGTGCCAGACACAGGGAGCACATGTGGGGAATGCATGAGCCTCGTGACTAAAGAGACTTCCAGCTGCTCCATGCCAGGGCCAAACATAGCATAACGGGGTTCAGATGAGGGCACCAGAGACTGAAAAAATGAGGTCACAACCTCATATGCCGGCCGTGAGGGAAGCCATCGTTGTCTGCAGGATGGACAGCCTTTCAAGTATCTGTTAAGACAAAAATGAAGGTTTAAAAAAAAAAAAATCCCACCAGCTGACTTTGATACAGGATGGCAAAAAAAAGATACCCACTCAGACATGTAGTCAAATTTTGACTCCATCCCTTTGTCTTTTCCCTCCTCTCTATCATCCAGGCTCTCATCTTCATCGATCAGTGGAGCATCTATCAACTCCAGTTTGGGCATGGACACATGATCAATAGAGGGCCAGTTTGGCATGTCCCTGAGCAGGAAGTATCTCCACAGTAATGGATCTCTAACCATGGCTCTCCAGTACTGACTGGTGGCTCCCAGGTGGCAGATATCAGCAGGAGATAGGAAGGTCATGATCAGGAACTGAACGTCCACCTTGAGAATTGAGGATATAATAATGAGGATGAAATTTCATTAGTCTAAGGCTATTAACAAGTGATAGACCAGATCCAAGCAGGGTGATGTGTTTGACTGATTCTGTGCCAATTAGTTTTACGTTTAAGTAAAAAAAAAAAAAAAAAGAAACCTCATTGATAAATGGAGGCTTCAGGTTGAAAGGGAGAAAAGAGTGTCAAGAACTCATGTTGGAAATGAAAAGGAAACAAATTTGTTAATGATAAAAACAAAGAACTCAAAAATATCTATGTCTAAAATAAACCTTAGAACATCATATTTTTGAGTTTGTGAGTATCATACAATCTAAAGCTCCCAGTTTAGCTGGTTAGTAAACTTCAAATTAGTGGCCTTCTGCAACCTTCAGTCCTCACTGAGATTTGGCTCAGTCAGTGGTAGA
>JAPZDV010000022.1:15748453-15819168 GCA_029814665.1 Acanthurus lineatus
GATTTTGCTCAGTCAGTGGTAGAATAAATGGTCAGAACCCTTGTTGAAGAAAAACTGGAATTACCACAGTGTGGAAATACTCTGACAATAAAAGCCCAATACTTTTAATAAAAGAACAGAAGTATTATAAGTAAGATGAAAGGGAAAAAAATCACTACACATTATATAGAGGTCCCTGTCAGTTTTATATAATAGGAATGGTATTGTCAGTGCATTAACAGTATTTTAACATTTTAGCTTGTCAAAGCTAGGTTTGTTTAATCCATCATATTTTTTAAAAATTAACACACATCTGTTGTATTATCATTTGCAAGTGTAACCTGTAGCCCATAGTTTCATATAAATGTGCAATATTTGACTCTGAAAAGGAAGTTTATTATGAAGTCGGAAGTACAATCTTTTGGTCAGCTGAAGTGGTAAGTTTTTTTCTTTTCACCGCTGACTCCTTTTTTCAGTCCACCTGATACAAATGTTGAATTCAAAGCTTTCATGACCGCCTGCATTGGATGTTTATACAGACATTACAAAGGTAACTATTTCACTGCCACTGCCTTACAGTTTCGTTTTTTTGTTTTTTCAAGTAGAACAAATTAAAAATGCCTATAGATGAACAATTGTCTCACCGGTAAGCTATCCAAAAATCCGGAATGTGGTTCTTCACCTGTGTTTACAACAGGCGTCAGGTCATGTTTGACAACTTTCCCACTGTTTGGAAAATATCTGTCTCGAAACCTCCTGAGGCTGCGGATCACTACAGACTCACTAAGCTGCGGACTCCTTCCTGCCATGACTTTAGATGTGGGTGCTAATATGCGGATATCTGGCAACACATAATAACGTGAAACCAGCGACACATAGAAGTGTTGGCCTTTTTCTATCTGTCACACTTCCTAGTTGCTGGCGGAAGTGGTGCATTATGGGTGTTGTAGTGCTACAATGATGTCAAGCTAGATCTTTATTTGCAGACCGTGAGTTTAATGTAAAATTTTAATGCAAAATTAAAAGCGATTTTCTTAAAACAATGCGCGTTTATTGTCAACGAGGACATAAAAAAGAAAATTATTTTTTTCATCCAAACAACACAGATTCTTTGTTAATAGTTATACTATCAATATTATTCAAATGACAGAAAAAATGGAACTTGCAATGGATGGGAATACAAATGTTGCATTACAAAGCTGGTATGACCAAAGATGAACATACTTAAAACTGTCATGAATACATCTTATTGTTTTTGAACACCTTTCTTTGCCTTTAGTGTGTACATGTTTATACACATACATATATAATGTATATGCAATAATATTATATTAAAAGCATAACAAAATGGCAGCGAAACAATAAATAAAAACGTTACTGTGCAATGTCTCATTTCCTGCTGGATTATCTTCAAATTTGTAACAATCTTTTAAAAAAAAAAAGAAAAAAAAGGTCAATTTTATTAATAAACTTCTTATTTTCATATTAATGTTATTACACATTCTCAGAGCAAAATAAGTGCCCCATTCAACAGTCTGGAATAAGGATGATAACTGCTTTTTTCAGCAGGACAGGGCAAAAAATTATTCAACAGCCTCCTGTGCATCCCTTGCCAGTTTTACACCAATGCTTTAGAATTCTTTTATCCACTTGCTTTGGCCTTGTCTGTTTGGCATGGGATGAGGTTGCCTGCAGACACCGATCCAACAACTCTTTTCTTTACCCACACTTTCACCCCATGCCACCCCTTACCTTCTCCAAAATTACATCCCACCTGATGGTATCAATTTTTTATTTGGGGTTGACTTACATTTAAATACTGAACTTAGAACTGTGCCTCAGGGCAACTTCAACACAGGAGCAGCTTGGTTCACTGCAAAATACTAAGGATTTCCTTGGCATTCTCTGTGTTCCAGCCTTGGCCCTGCAGAGGGCCCTCACAGGCAAGCACATATTTGTTGAGGATCTGTGTGCCAATGTCCCGAAACTGGAGGCGATCTTCTTTGCGGTCCATGGAGTCAGCACTGCAATCTTCATACTTGACTGCCCAGAAACACATTTCCCCAATGTACATCATCGTCAACAGGTGTGTATCTGAGAATATGCCTGGCAGAAAACATAAGGGCGTAGTGACAATGATTAAATGTTGAAGAAATTTCTCCGAAAGGAGAGAAACAGCAATGATTACTGTTGGTATATTCACCTTCAGATAGGAAGCTTGCTGTAGCAGTGTCATGGAGCACCACCCCATCGTTGAGCTTCACAGAGTTTCTCACCTGAAGCATTCGCATCAGGTATCGGACCCCTTCCTGAATACACTAGATTAAAATATTATCACAGTCAGATGAGCATTAGACCAAACATCAGTAGTCCAGGAACCAGACCAGTCTGCTGAGCTCAGGGGTTATTCGCTCTGGCAGATTGGTCTGTTCTACTCCTCATTTAGACAGATTTTTACCCGACCTGGCCACTATTGGGCCAACCACAAGTACCTATTTAATTTGAGGTGGGTCTGGTTCTGACTGCCAGAGAAGCATCACTGATTGAAAACATCTCAGACTTTTCACTACTCTGATTGCTTCTCTGCAGGTCTGGTCAGTGCTCACAACACAACAGTCTCATAAAATGCGGATCAAAATGTAAAACTGGGCAGTGCTGATCGAATATGAATCAAGATTCTGTTACTACATTGCAGATTTCTCAGCTAAAATGTTTGAACACATTTTAGTGTGCCTTTCATCAGTGAGGGTTTTTCTCTTTAATTAACCACACCGACGGGCAGGTGATGCTCAGATCTAAATCATGCATTGCTGTGACTGACTGAGGGTAGAATTTTATTGTATTTATTGGTTAAAGGTCTCTCCAACTGCATCAATAGGGATTTTGGTCAGCACCTATGATATTGCCCCTTGGAAATCAAAATCAGTCCAATTTGCAAATGCATTTTGGTCTGGAATTGCATGATATAATATCAGCATGTTTCAACAAAAAACTTGGATACTAAATTACTGTTTTCACCAAAATGATAATTTTTTTTTTTTTTCATCAGAATCAGTCAGGCTTACATCTCTGATAACAAATACTATGCACTTAATCTTTTTAGATCTTTTCACAATGTGGTACCTTAAGAAATGTGTCCTTGTTTTTCTTAATCCACTGTTTTCGTTGATGAAGGGTGTGGCAGTACATGTACAACAGAGCTCCACGCCTCCAATAGAGACATTCCAACAGCTCCAGCCCCAACACAGACTGCACCTATTGTATATCAAAGGACAATGAATAAGGCTGTCATACGATTACATCAAGATACTTGTGTCTAAATGTGCTTTGCAACACCATAAACCAAAGAGATTTATTTTTTTACACTGACCATTTACAGAAAATAGTTGATGACCAATACAAAAAGAAAATAAACAGAAAGAGTCTGATACATTTTGATAGGGCCAAAAGTATTAATATCTCTTTTGTCCCTTTGCATATCCTTTTTCCTTGCATATTGATGATAATAAACTACAAGCTGCATGACTCTTGGTAACGTAATCCCTATTCTTGGATAACGCAAAACACACATTGAGTCAAAAGGAGTACAATGAGACAGTCACAACACCACACAAAACAGTTTGGAGATAAATATACACAAACTTCTTGTGTTGGCGCTAGCCTCCCCGCCAAAACCTCTGGCTCAGTCAGGTCTTGCAGCAACTGCTGGATTTTAAAAGGTGAGCAGTCCTCAGGAAACTCCTGGTCCACCAGTTTATTCTCTTCATAAAATGTGATGTCTAGAATAACCTAAATGATGAAAACAAACACAGACCCAAGGTGAGTATGATGTGCAAGAAATACTATGGTTTTCAAATTTACAATTGTCTGTTTAAGTCATCAGAAATAATAAAAAAGTCAAAAAGTTCATTCCATAAACTGACCTCTGTTAATGAATGTGTAGTGTATGATTTTGTACTCAAAGGCTTAACTGAGGGGCCTCTACAGGTAAGACGTTGTACAAAAAAATAACTCACAGCAATGTCAGTGTTAAATTACTGACTTATTCCAAGAAAAACTGCCCAGCATTAGCAGTTCTGCTTTCTGAAAACCGAGGATGCTTTTCCCTGTGCTATATATTTGTACATTACTGAACACTTTGATGGATGCACCAAGAAATTTGACAATCTCCTACTGTTTAGAATATTTGAGATGGGTATTTAATATTGGTTTTTTCTAAAGTTTGGTAGACTAAATGACTGGAAAAAGACACCCAGGTATTAATTTTAATTGTAAATAATCATTATTTTCAGCTCTAAATATTGTAAACTTTGTTGTGTAGTACCTGTGTGTAATCCTGGAGCACCTTGGAAAGGTTGCTACTTTCCCCTCCTTGCCTGAAATAGCTTTTCAACTTGTCTAGTATGGCAGACGCATTCTGTAAATAGTCATCATCTATGGAAGAACGATATGTTAACATGTAACCAAGTACAGATCTGGGTTCAAGAAATTGCCCCAACGTTACACATTTCAGATTACTATGGTTGATGATTGGCTCTTTATATGTACACACAATACTCTAAAAAACAATCATACTGACTCTAAAACAGGGCAACTTTAAAATAACAAATCCAAACGGACTTTGCAACAACACTGTATTCAATCATGATAAGAAATGTGTCCTAATCCAAGCGTTCGCAATATTGCAACGTTATGAAAAATATCAAACGTAATACTCATGATACAATGACACATGACAAAATACCAACGTTACAACTAACTCTCAGCTCTCGTATGTTTAGTATTGCGAAGTATGTTTCACAATCAAACGTTTATCAAAAATGCAGTTCAGCTAACCATAGCGAACTAACGTTAGGAACCTAAACAGTCAAAAACAATAAGCGATCAGTAAGTAAACTTTACTACATCATCATTAAAGCGCCTATATGTTAACTGCAGTGAGAATAATATTTGTCAACACGCAAGATTAAATCTTACAGAAGCTGTTGTTATGGTTGCAGGCTACGTTAGATAACGTTAGCTAGCTTGCTAGTGAGCTAACAAACTGAGCAAGAATGTTAGCCACGCGTACAAAGTGCCAAGAATGCCAACAAGACAAAAAAAGTAACAACATCTTATCGATACCTTGCTTTTCGGCTCTGAGACTAGAACACTTGATGTCTAACTCAAATATCCTTCTCTCCAACTCGAAACCTTGTCGCCTGTATTCGTCGGCCATGACTAAAAGTATTCGTCACGTGAGCTAGGGATTACTCACGTGCTCATAGAATGTCATCTCTGTTTCCAAGACAATGTGCGATGTGCACGCGCCGCGGGTATCTAAATAAACGAGATGTCGCTTTTAATCATCGCCATTTTATAATACATAACTTCATTGAGCCTGAACTTTGTTTAAAAAAAAAGAAAAGAAAAGAAAAAAATAAAACGTTAATGTAAAAAATCTTGACATTCGCTGGATAATTACAATAGTTTAGCTGTAATGAAATGGTTAAATTTAAATTAGCTGGCCGAGCCTCTCTACTTCCACTTTTGCTAGTCCAGCCCATTGAGGCACCAGCCAACCACAACGTAGGGCTGACTTTTCAGCGTGTAAGCTAGCAGCGCTAACATAGTAGCAACATCCTGCGTCCTTAAACTGGGTGAAGCTGTATGTCAGTCTGCCTCTTGACTCATAGCCTCATAGAGCCAAAACATGGCGGCCTTTAAAGCGTTGTGCAGAGCGGAAAATTTATTCTTCAGAAACCTCTCAGGTCCTCGCAGAGCCAAATTTAACTCTGCTTATCTCCAGTTGAGCAAGGTCGGTATTTTACACGATAACAGTAATTAGTTTAATGATTAATTATGGAGAGATTAAATGGTTGCAAAAGGCTGTGCAACTATTAAGAGGTCATAATATATTGTAGACTATTTCATTATTTGTGAAGAAAGTGGACTTTGTTATATAATTTATTCTCTTCCCGCTTTTTTTTATTATTTGTTTGTTTTATTCGAGTTTACCTCTCGATGACATGAGTTGACCTCAAGCTGCTTGCTAATGCGACTAAACTTGGCAGGGATTCTCAGTATTTTCGTGTACACATTTCACACTTATTACAACTGTTGATGACTTTCAGCAAAGCATAATGCATAATGTGATTTTTGGTATTTTATCTCATATATTATTGCTATGATCATTGGCTTAAAATACATGATGTAACTCCATACCTTGTAGTGTAGCATACGTAATACATTCAGTGTTAATGTTTGGAGGTAAAATGAGCGCCAGAGCTTGCATAAGAACCCCCTACCAGCATAACTGTATTAACAAACACATAACAATCCTTCATAATACTGGTTATTGTCAGTGCCCATAGCAATGTAAAATGTAGTCATGTTTATAATATGTGATTTTCTAAAATCGGTGCGATGTCTTAGAGCTTATGAATAACACGAAAGTAGCCTCTAATGAGAAAATGGCAACTGAGATTTTTTCCCCCTACAATAGTAAAAATGAATCTGTGCAATTTTTGTTTAAAAAAAGTAAGTTTTTTGAGTTTTGTTGAATTCTGATCATTGACGACAGAGATATTGTGTGTTATGAACAAAGTCACAACAGGCACACGCAATTAACATCACACAGCCTGTATTGTCGGAATTGAAACCTGTGACCCAAGATGTAACTGTAGTTGATATAAAGTAATTTGAAACTTTAGTGCAGTTGTAAACCCTCTGGATGACAGTAAAAAACTGTCCATTCCCAAATCATGTCCTGACTTTTTCTCCTTGTAATTCATACTGGAAACATAGGCAAATGATTCATTTTGTTAAGTAAGCAATATTGCATAACATGGTGTATGTTAACTTCATTCTTAGTTTAAGGAAAGTAATGAATAAATAGGGTAGATGCTCACAATGCAAAGCTGTGTGAACATTCCTATAAGTTTGAGCAACAGTTGTAAATAGTGCAGGATTCAAAAAGCAGTCAAAAAACACAAATGTGTCATATCAGATGTCAGCATTACAGATTTACCCACATAACTGACCTCATAATACTAGAGGTAATGAAATTGATATAGTCGGAGATGTAATAGTTCCAGTTCCTTGTTCTGTCACTGTCTGGGAAGTTAATGATGAAAAAAAAACACCAAAAAGTCCTGCAAAAATAATTAAAATCTGATCACCCCAGGTACAATTATAGTCAATCAGTGTTGACCCAGTAGACTTTCATTTTGAGTCCTCAGCTAACTCTGTTACATTGGGGCTTTTGGCTGTGAGCTGTCCGAAATCTCCTCTCCTTTTGTTGTAGGATTTGTTCAGCGAATTTGCTTATCTTTCTCTTCCTCAACTGAATAAACTGGACCAGCCATTGGAATTGTGCAAGCTTATTAGCTGCCCACAGGCATCTGGTCTTTTTTTTTAAAGCAGTGTTTTAAACAAGCAATAAACCAAAATAATCTTGTCCAGAATCACTTAAATGAGTTTTAGTTGCCAATGGAAATCTTCTTGAAAAAAATAAAAACAAATAAATAAATATTCATGTTTTTCTACAGACCTGTGGCTGTTACTTCTCCACCTCCAGCCAGAGAAGTTCACAGTTTTACTCGGATCCTAGGGAGGCAGTCAAAGATATCCCAGATGGAGCTACCATTTTGGTGGGAGGTAAGATATATACAGTACTTTCACAGAAGGACTCTATATCATAGAACAGTTATATTCACACCTCAGTGACATTGCTGACCATTTACCACAGTTTTTAACTGCATGCAAATTCTGTTAACTAACAAAATGTGTGAAAAGATATTCAACAATGTTTGTGCAATGAACACTTTGCAGCAAAGTGAATTTGAACTCTGTCTAACGTGGTGGTTGATCAACATCCAAACACAGACACCAACAAATTCCACAGCTCTTATTTTTAGTCAAGTGCAAAGTGACATTGTTAGGCATTTTCCACTTTGTCACACTTCTATTTGAGTGGAAAACAAAACAAAGCAGATCTGCGTCAGTCAGTGTAATATTAGAAATGTTGAACAACATGCACACACACGACCAGAATTACTTGACACTTGATCCAAGTTTACCGCATCATTGAATTTGGGTTTCTTTGAGTGGTTTGTAACACATAGTAAACATCATTTTTTTTTTTTTTTTTTTTTAACAAATCAGCTTTAGTTCTAACCTGCTATGTGTCTACTTCCTCACACGTTTTGCAATGACTCATAGGTTGCTTCCAGTTTTGTTTCTAATGCATTCCTTTCTTTTTTGTTGTTCCTACACAGGCTTTGGATTATGTGGTATCCCAGAGAATCTTATTAACAGTTTACTGAAGTCTGGTGTAAAGGGTATCACTGCAGTCAGCAATAATGCAGGGTAAGTGTGGAGGGAAAGAAATGCACGCGTGCCATATTTGCATGCTTAGCACACATGCGGGCACCTGCATAATTAAACTATGCAATGCATTCCATGGTGGTGCTTGATTTTGATATTAGCTCAGCGCCATCAACACTGCTACTAAGCCTGTGTGTTGAGAGTAAGTTTGTTGATAGAGATAAGTTTGTTTATCTATTTCCAGTAGTGTTTGGAATTACATTTGATGCTGGAAATGTTGGCCGTGTCATGTATCATGAGTCATTTCTATTTCAGTAGATGGTCTGCCTTTAAACTGAAAGTGAGTTTCAATCAGACCCCGGTTTCTATTTAATCTTAAATATTCCATGGGTTAACTCTTATCAATTGTGAAGGTTGCTTGACCGTGGTGTTATATCATAGTCGCAAATGCAAGGGCTATGAAAAAAGTTGGACAGTGTCATTTATGTTAGTACAAATGATGTTAGTGCAAGTTTAGATATTTGGAGTAAAATAAAAAATAAGTCTGAGACCACAGCCTTTAAATGAGTGTACTTTAAAGTCCATACATTTTTTGTGTTAATTTTCAGATGTTTTTTTATTGAAATATAGAAATAATCTAATCCTAAAGTATTTGCTAATTTGAATACATTTTCATTGTGAAAATCTGAACTAAAATTTGCATCTGAAAGTGTAGTGATGATGATCTTTATTGCACTTGTCTGAGAGAAGACATTTCATGTATGCAAAATGGTCTCAAATCTGAAAAATGACCAGTGCATTAGAAAAAAATTATACTCTTACTTGTTTCTCTTCTTGAGTTCATAGTTAAGAATTGATGACCTTGTTGCTTTACTTTCACATGGAGACAGTTTTAACCTTGAGACTTGCCTCAAAGTTAGTTTATGATAAGAAATCACAGCCGCAGGGGCAAGAGAAAGTTGTGTTGCAGTGACGGCCACCCCTTCAGTGGTCAGGTGACATCCTGTGTGATGTGTGCTGTTGCTATCAGTGGGAAATACTTTCCCCTCTGGCAGATGGCAATCATCTGTTGCCCTCAGTTCCGATTATTATGTATTCTGTCTTCTTATTTTATACCTTGAAATCCAGGACCTAGAAATGTAGTACTTTCTCCGTTTAAACACTGAGTTAAGGCTCCTTAATTAAAGAAAAATATATACACCAATAATTATAGAACGAAAATAATATGTAAGTTGCAAGCTGAATTATTCTCAGTTGTATTATTAATATCAAGACAAGTTGTATTCTAGACCGAAGAGTACATTTTTTTGGTAGGATATTCAGTGGAAAAAAGGCCCATGAAAACATTTGTATGGTCAAAATGCAGTATTTTCTCATACACTCACAACTTAGCTTTTCAGTGCAGTTGTACTGTTGATATCTGTCTCTCAGACATGGAAACAGTCTTGGTCTTGTCTGTTTTCATGTTGTAGTCTTCTCTCTGTAATTGATTCCCAGTGTGCTGCCACACAGTAAACATAGTTTTGTGTGGGTTGTTTACATAGTGAAACTGAAAATTGAGACAGTTACCGAAACATGATCTTATCTAGAAATTTAAAAGATCCTGCTAAAACAAATGGTTTCTGTCAGACTATGCACTGCTATTAAAAAAATTACATTTTGCAACACCACCCATACGATGTTGTGTTTGATACTATCTTCATTGCTATTTTTTATTGAAAACACATGATTACAAAAATATATAACTCTATCCTTAATTTAAGTTGCAGGCCTAAACTTAAATTGTTTTTTAAATTGGAAAACTGCACTTTGTGACATTAGCTACTGCAATTGCAGTATACAGGACCTATAGGAAGTGCTGCCTGAACTTTGGCAAAGACATATTTCTGCTGACTGCAAAATTAAGATTTAGAATCACCCATGTGACAACATACTGGTTCTGCCAAGCACCAGAGTTGTGCATTAGGAAGGTCAAAATCTCTGCAGAGACTGCTTTATTACATTTCTCTGTGCCAGAAATTGTTTTAGCCTGAAAATCCCTGCCCTGATGTACTTTACAAGGGTGACTAGAATATTCCTCTCAGACTTTTGGACTTTGATTGTTGGTGAACATTGATTCTTGCAACATCCTTTCAAAATGTTTGTTTGAACTAGGCAGTCTCCCTGAACAATCGTTACACCTCTAAATATATTTCCCTCTTTAAGCATTACTTGTTGGTGACCTCAGTGTCTCTGAGCATTTCTAACTCGAAGCTCTGACATAGAGGCATATTACAGTCTTATACATATTACGGTGTACATATAGTTGACATATTTATACAGGAGGAACTTTTGTATTCTCAAATACGCACTTTCCCTTTAGTTTCTTGGTAGATAGTGGTCTAACTGGGACTCACAGACAAAAACAAGCAGACATCTGGTTTAAATTGCAATATGGAGAGTGGAGTTAAAATTAGAGTTACACTGGTTGTAGAAGGAATGTGTTACGTGTTACATGTGTTGTGACTGTAAGTGATAATTGCTGTTTTATAAAAGCTGCCAGCAGTATATAGTTTATTTTGAACATTTTCATTGGCACAGCTAAAACATTTTAATATTTCCTGGCATTGTGGGGAAGAGGAAAGAGGGCTGAAGGAGAAAAGAAGTGGTGATGTAACATCTCATTTTAGAAAAAAGACTCCTGAATCTGTAAACTCTACTTCCTCTGCCTGCTTCTTATTGAATGCCTGAGAGGATTGTTAATCCTCTTGGATAAAACATACCAAACAAGTGATGTTAAGTCGCTTTTTATCTCAAAAAAACGTTAAGTACCTTTTTTATCTCAACAGTGAGGAAAAATGCAGACATTACAATGAAGAGGGCATTCTTAATAGCAATTAACAATTTCACTCATCACGGACTGCTGATCTAAATGTTAGTGCAGGCGAATAATACTGCTAAGAAAAATATCGATGTTAATATTAGAAAACACAGTGGACAATGTTCTTCAAAGTATTTTCCTCTCATGCATCTCTACAAAAGTGGAATTAGTTTAATGTTTAGGCACTTCCAGGTGCCTGAATGCTGGGATGGATAAAGAAAAAAGTGATTCCCGTCCATGGAGGTTGTGTAGTATATTGTTTGTGTTATAGACATTGCTGACCTTTTGTGGGTAGCAATGAGGCAAGTGCTGTGTTGGTCTTGGATTTGCTGCCTGGTTGCAGTGTCATTTTCATGTGTCTGAGTCCAGAGTTTTAAAATGCTTTTGTTTAGACAAATTTAAAATGGGGTTTGCATTACTTTATCCAGAGGTAGTGATGAAATTATTCTCATTTGGTAGCATTATTGGATATGTATCACCACTTTTGAGTGATTTAAGGGAGACCCTGCTACACTGATACAGTGGGCCCTTTATGCACTGTATTATGAGATGAAAGTCATTCAGCTGGACACGTGAAGATATTATTAGGCCGGGGAAGAACTTCATCCCCTGCGGCTTTTATAGTTAACCAGCTGTTTAAGGAATGTTACACAAACAGTAGATTTGATGCAGAAGGCATATGAGTTCAGTCAATTGTGTGCAATATTGAACGCTGTTTAGAAAAGTGAGTATGTAGTATCTGATCATATATTAAATTGATCCTGATAGAAAAGTCCAACCACCTGATATCCTTTTGAAGTTGACAAGGTTTTAGTCCTCACACACAAATGCACACCAGTTTAAATAAAAATGTTAGCATTACTCACACTTGACAAACCTTTTAACATAGCATACTTATGATGTGTTGTAACTCGCAGTTTGTGCAACCGTGTGCCTGTCACAGGCATCTGGTTTTTGTATTTTTAATGCACATGGCCTTCTTAGAGGATAGAGGACAAAGTAGTAGTTCCTGCTTTTCTGCTTCCTTTAATAACAAAAAGAATGAGAACCCACCCCTTGCAAAGATCATCTTTCTGCTGCATGGTTCTGAACAGTTGGGGCAGTGAGAGAGACAGACTATTCTTGAATACATGCTCTTACATTGACACGTGAATATTTTTTTCATTTTAGGTGGGTCTTTGAAATTGAATCGAATTTTATTGCACTTTGTTCTTGGAGGATTACTGCTTGTAAAAAGATGATGAAATATTTTATTTTATTTTATGTTGTATCATGAGACAATATCGTGTTAAGAATAGTTTTATATGTTTATAAAGTTTTTATGGTGATGACTATGCTGTCAAAGGTTCATGACTGACCAGTCAACCAAAGCCAGTCCTCTCATGGGCTGCTGGCCTATTTTATAACAAATTCAACAACTCTAGTAACACAATAACTTTGTTTGGTCACAAAAAGTAGGAAAGGACTATTCACAGTACTGCCTGAACAACAATTCTTTGTATAACCTTGTGTTGTAAAATGACAATTAAATGAATCTTAAATCTTGAATGACTCTTTTTTTGTTGTCAGGTCATAAGGGTTTGTTCTGGTTTGATGCTTTAAATGTGTGACGCTTGTACCTTGTGGAGCTGGTGCACCCTAGACTATAGACAAAGATGAGTATTACAGCTCTATTAGGGGTAGTCTGTGACTTGTCATCCCTCTCATGACACCTTGTAGTGATGAAAAAAAACATTCTAAGCAATTGATGACAAACAAAGTGATGCTCACAAATGAGTTTCTCTGTGGGGACTCATTACTGTGGGTAGGCTGAAGGTGGACCTGTCTTTAAGATCCCAAAAAGGAGCTGTATCGCCTGGTTCGACCCAGTTAAGTAACAGCTCTGGAGATTTATGATTGTGACCTGTGCTTCAAGTTGTTAGGAAAAGAATTGGCCAACTCTTAGTCTAAGAATTTGGAAAAATACAAAAAATATCCAAAAGGGCAGTGAAGGAAATTGAAATGGCACTCAGTATAAGTGGCACAGACAAACAGAAAAAGAGGTTATTATCAAAGTGAGCAGAAATCTCTACAAATAATTTAATTATTATGAATATTAAACAAAAAAACAGATCTCATTAGTATTTGAATTTTTTTTTGTGATAGAACCAACTTTAGCACATGTATTAGTACATGTATTAGCTTTGGGTCTCTGAGTACAGTTTCTACCCATTTGCAGCTTCCAAAATCTACGTTTAAACAAGGCTGATTCTTTTCCCTATTTTAAGTAAAGCGTTTTATTGAATCATGTCTTTCAGTAAATTATTAAAACTTCGGTTCAAAGCCACACTTCTCTGTGAGGTTAATTATTAAATATAATGCAGCCTAACTGAGTCATTTTAGAGGCTCATAATGCTTTTTATGTGCGTTTTTTCAGAGTCGACAACTTTGGCCTTGGGCTGCTTCTCCAGACTAAACAAATCAAGAGAATGATCTCTTCATACGTTGGGGAGAATGCAGAGTTTGAACGACAGTATTTAGCGGGGGAGTTGGAAGTGGAACTGACACCGCAGGTTAATAAGAAAATACATGCCAAGTTTATTACATACATTTTCATACTGATTAAAAATAAGATACCCACATATGAATGTGCATGTTCACAAATTAAATGGACTTGTAAAGCTAGAAATTTCAGTATTTTATATTTTATATATGACATTCGTTACAATAAAAAAGATGTGCAGTAGACATTTATCTGCAATACTCATCTTTAACCTTCTTCCACAAACTCAGGGCACTCTTGCAGAGAGGATTAGGGCTGGGGGTGCTGGGATTCCAGCCTTCTTCACAGCCACTGGCTATGGCACACTGATCCAAGAGGGAGGCTCTCCTATTAAGTACAACAAAGATGGCAGCATTGCTATTGCCAGTGAGAAGAGAGAGGTGAGAGTATTGTCCTCTCTGTTGTGTTTGTGCCATTGAAATCATCATAAAGAAATTGCATATTTTCCTTTCTTCACTGAGAGCAGGACTAATCAAGGTCTGGACTCAAGTATCCGGGCCAAGTCTGAAAATGCTTTGAAGCAGATCACCTCAGGTCATGTTCAACTGTGTCCTGTGCCACTTACTCCTTTAAACATGTTGTCTTTGTGCACAGATAAGGGAGTTCAATGGCAGGCACTTCATCATGGAAAAGGCCATCACTGGAGACTTTGCACTGATCAAGGCATGGAAAGCTGACAAGGCTGGAAACATTATTTTCAGGTAACTGGTGAAATAGAGTTTTGATCATGTTGATATAATTCAGTACCTCAGGTGCAAAGTGACTTGCCAATGCCAGTATTTATCTTGTAGGGGATTCAGCTTCTCCCTGCCTCCAAGCACATTAGACATGTCTTTATCCTCTTGGTTGTGTTTGCACAACAATCAACGCATGCTGCTATGTCCCTGTGATGGAAGTAAAACAGTAGCATGCAATTTTACTGTTTTTTCACAGAAAGTTTTCACTTAGTTTGACCTTGACTTACCTTTAGATAAGGTCTTTTAGGGATTTACTGTATGTACTGATTCTAATCAGTTCATCCCTTAGTCTTTCTATTATACATATAAATATATATATACATAAAAAATACTGTCAACGCCACTGCAGGAGACAATATCCTGTTTTAAACAGTTTTATAAAGTTTTATGACTGAGACTATGCCTTCACAGGTTCATGACTGACCAGTCACACAAGGTCAGTCCTCTTCACTGCTCGCCCTTTTTATGACATTTCCAACAACTCTAGAAACACAGCAACTCTCTTTTCTTACAGAAAGTTGGAAAGGAGTGTTAACAGTACTATATATTTGTGAATGATTTTGTCACACACTAACACACACATTACAGAGAGGGAGAAGAGCGTAAAGTTAATGTCAGACACTCTTGAAATGACATTACTCATTTGTAAATTGTGATAATCTTCCTTCCTCTTCTGAACTCTTCCTTTTTACTTGTGGGCAGACTAGATGCTGCTGCCTCTTGCTGTTAGACTTTAGTACTGTATAAGCACAAGTGAACTCAGTGAACAGAAATAGTTCATGGTGCATTTGAGTACTCCTTGTATAATCAAAAACCTGTGAAAAGTTGTATAACAAGGTATTTTCTTTTTTCTGTTTTCCTTTGTTGAAATAAATAGGCCTACATCTTTTATCACTCCTCTTATTTTTCAACACATCATTTTAAATTAGTTGCTTAAATCATGTTTATCCCATTAATACTATATCTACACTAACTTCTAACCAGAGTGTTATAATAAAATTCCACAAAATTCTTGTTCACAAAGTACTTCTGTGATAATTTTAATATGTTTTTACTTTGGCATCGTTTAATAATTGGACCAGAAAAGTCAAACTCAGTATGCATAAAGTTGGTAAATGATGCCTGGCTGGTGAATTTTTTCGTCTACCAAAGTTTATTTTGGCACCTTTCTGACATGCACAAACCCAGGTACAAAGTAACCCTCTGCCCCCACTGTTAAAAAAAATCATTGAGGAAACACTGACTTGTATTAGCTGCTTGTTTTTATTTTTTTTTGTTTTAGGTTTTGTATCATGGTATTTAAATCTATTTCTATATCTCAAATTATTCAGACAGCACACCTAATTCAGGAGAATCAGGAGCCATCAATCCTTATTGCTGATTTAGTTCAAGCTCTAATTAAATTCTCAATTAAAAATAGTAAATATTACACCTGCTTATGGATACCACCATTCATTATATTTCCAGTGTATATTAAATAAAGGCCCACCATCCAGTGCCAGTAAGGTAATTTGTACCAACCTAGTGTATGTGAAGGAAGAAAATTAGTAATTGTAATATTTTTTTTTTCCACAAGAGAGCAGTGTCTTCCATTAATCTGACAGCTTACAGTGGATAAAAGAAATAGGATATTACAGTGAGAGTTTTTGAGTTTACTTGCTTGTCTTTTTACGATAATATTTTCTTACCTTCTATGGGTTTTAATATCACAACTTTCTCGCTTTTTTTCTGTTAGGAAAACAGCCAGAAACTTCAACCAGCCGATGTGCAAGGCAGCCAAAACTACCATTGTTGAGGTATGCATCTCAAATTACATAAAGATTTGCCTATATACCTGATGTCTGCCTGAAATGTGTCTGCTGACATATCTTTATCTATCTATATTTATATTTATCTATATCTACATCTAGATTTATCTATATCTAGTTTAGTTATAACGCATTTTGATGATTTTTATTTTTGAATGATTTGAAGTAAGATTATTTCAATTGTGTTTCAACCGATTGAAATGGCCACCACATATATCTGCAAATTATGTGTTGGAAAAAAAAACAACAAAAAATATTAAATGTTTTTGTTTTTCCTGTTGACCTGGAAGGAAACAGGGTAAAGAAATCAACAGTTTGACATTTGATCCCAACCACACAAAAGCAGTGGTCTCTCTATATCTTGACACCAGTAAAATAAAAAATAACTCTCATAGTTTCAAGAAGCTACTACGATATCTAACCACATTCATAAGGCCATGTAGAAAGTATAAAAACACTGAAGTTCAGAAGCAGAAATGTAAGACAGACTTTTTAGAGGTTAAGGGCCTACTTATATGGTCATGGGCTGAAAGATCAAGTCAAGTAGAGAATAGCTGATGTTTTTCTGAATAGAACTCCTTAAACCTCAGTTGATTAGAGATCTGAAGAACTTAACCTTTATCTATATGGTGGAAATAATGGAGTAAGAATGCTTCTATGTCTGAGCTGTCTGTGTCGTACTTAGTTTCATTGTATGCACTTGGTTACCTACTTGACTAGCATTTGACAATCTAGAAGTGTGAGCTCTTCCCTCTGTGTGTGTGTTTGTCTGTGTTTGAGTGTATATGTGTGTCCCTCTCTCTCTACCCCTCAAACACAAACAGCTTCACACCTCCCATATAGACACTGTTTGATTCAGAGAGCAGCAGGGAGAAAAACTGCGTGTGTGAAAATAATAAAAGACAGCCACTTTCTGAAAATAAAGCAGTTGGGAAGGGTCTCTTATAAATCTAAAGGGGTTCCACAAGGCACTATAGAGCAACTGTTGACCATTATTGTAGATTGATTACTGAATTTTGGTTTATAGCATTAAATACCACTGGCATTAATGGGTTTTAGAAGGCAGTAGTCTTCACGCATAATAACCACCAAATTAAGCTATTTTGACTTAGTGTCCAATTCAGTTTATATTAGGTGAAAACAATCATAACCAATATCAATTTAATTTTATATAATATAACTCTATGTAATAGAGAATCAGCTTTGATATATCAGAAATTGCTCAGTTTTCTTCCACAGAGATCATAGACTAGTCGCTCTGACAACAGTGATGCCACTAAGAAATGTGTCTGTGACGTTCTCAAGAAATGTGATGTAGACGGCAGTGACATGAATGATAATGCAGTTCTGTTTAGAGAGCCACTTCATGGGATGCAGGAATAATTGGTTGCATTTATTATTGAACTGTCTGCTTCAACCTTTGTGCACCCAGAATCTTCTGCTCGGGGTGTTTTGGGAGAGGATGAAACAATTGTTTAATGGGTTTAGAGACAAAGGCTGCTTTTTGACTGAGGACAGGTGTGTTTTTTTTCCAGTTCCCAGGTGCATTTTCAAGATTGTTTTTGCATCTCTTATTGCATATAGTGAGGAATACTAAGAATGACTGGAGAGCAAAGGGATGACACGACAGGTTGAAATTTGAATTCCTCTGTATCATAAGCTGCCAGGTTGCACCTGACATACCTGTGCTTAACTTAATTCAAATAATTACTTAATTCAAAGAATGACACAGTATAAACAGATTTTTTTAAATCAGTCTTGGTTATACACATTTTAAAAAATTCCCACTTCTGCAAATGACACAGAGTTCAGCAGAGTCTCGCTCCACCAAACCTAAATGGCTGTCTTCTCTCTCTCCAACTGGATAAGCAACTGGAACAGTGACACAACGTCAATCACTTGCGAAGTCTTGACAGTCACATAATGTGCGAGTATATGATTTTCCTCCTCAGCCAGTGACAAACTGAGTGGAGGGCTGGACTATATTAACAGAGAACAGAAAAAAATGTAGACTAGCTAATGTTGAGCTAGATAAATTTTACAACTAAATAATAAATGAACATGTATTGGGCTATGTATTATTGATGTTCATAACCAGCAGAGTTTGAAATTAACATCCACCAAGCAACGGTAATGTGGGTATATTTTCCATTTGGCAAGTAGCTTTAATGTGAGAATGCTGCCTGCCACACTGGTGGTTTTGTATGTATGTATTGCATGAGCTAATTGAGCCATATTGTCATACAACACTTTCCGAAGAACCTCTGTGATTATTTTCAAATTCTTTTACTGTGGCATCTTTTTTAAATTGTGAATATTTGTGGCAGATATTTCATCTGATAGGGTCAGAAAGTAAATTTGGGACAGTGCTCCACTGCATGCACCATCCAGGTGCAAAAACATCCTTTTCCCTTGAAAAATAAAAATCCCAGAGCAAACAATGTTAATGGGGTACCTCATGTAATATTTTTATCCCAAAGAAACGCTATTATAACTTGCCAATTTATGGAAATAATTAATGTCACATCTCAATTAACCTCACTCAAAATGCACTCAAGAAACACTCAAGAACCTGACAAATGTCACCTTATTTTGAAAAACAAAGAACGCTGAACATTTGCTCTTGAACTTAAATAATCCATTTTACGTAGAATTTTATCTTTCCTGCTGTACATGTCTGTGTCAAACAACTGTGCCACTGTCACACTGGTCCTTGAAGACTTTGCATTTCCGTTATTTTCCTGTCATGTTCCAGTAACAAATAGTCCTTTCAGACACTTTTCATCCCCATGCCAACTAAATGCTTTTGTCCAACAGACCATTTATTTTAAATTCTACTATAGGATTTTCCAGTGTTGGATTGGATTTCGTGCATAGTGCATTATCAGACACACACACACACACACACGCACACGCACACGTATACACACACACATATACACACACACATATATATATGACACAAACTGAAAAGTGAATTTCTTCCATCATGATAGTTTAAAATAACAGACTTGCATTTTTAAATATGTATGATAAACAAAATCATACAATGTATATTATAATGGCATTTATCAGGTGTATGTCTAAGCCCTTGGGATACTATTAAAGCAGCTGAATACACTTTGTCTTATCTTACAATCAGGTGCTTTGTCAGATTGTATCAGACATTTTTATGGTACCTTTTTAATGGTAACACTTTATCATATAAAAATTATCAATTATGTACCTACTTGTTGGCAACCATAAAATGATAGATCTATATGGCAATACTCATTAAGAACCTTTATCTCTCACAGTAAAACCATTATCAACTCTCTGAAAACAAATCTATCTTTAGGATTCAGTGTATGCTCAGTCATAAATGTAGTGATTTGCTGTCAATATTGACCCTGCTGTCTTGGTGCACCAGTTAAGTCTGAACCAACAGACAGGGTCAGAGGTTTTTGAAGCCTTTCAATTAACTTGCAGCTCAGCTTGGTAGTGCGGGCCAGTGTGCGGCAAGTTCACTGAAGATCATGTCTCACAGTAAGCTGTCTGGACCAGATTTCTTACTCAGCAAAGCAAAGGCAGTAAAGTCTGCTCTAGCCATTAATTGTTATCAAGGGGCTGAAATGTCAATGCATTGTAAAGGAAGACTGGCAGGACCAAGGTAAACCAAGTAGAATTGAGATTATGTGCTTGTTTCAGCCAAAAGACAGCAGCTTAAACAATAAGATAACTTGGCCAAACTGCAAAGTCAGTTTATTAGATTTAATCCAGGTTAGACTGGTTTAACTTCTGTCTTCAAAATACATCAACAGCAATTCTAGGAAGCAAATTCAATCTATCTCCCAGCAATCAGAAAACCTGCATTTGTAGCCGGCAGGCTCCTTTTTATGCAAAGCATGAGACTTAACATTACCATATTCAAAAATAACTGAACTAGCAGAAAAGTTTTTCTTATGCATGTGCCATTATTAACAGATTAAATTTCAACGATAGCCATCACCACTGCTTCAGTCCTGTAGGTCAGTGACTCCTGGCATGTCCCTGTCGTCCCCATCCCAATTGTGATACATACATCTACTTTTTTGCGCTGAAATTGAACTACAAGAGGCAGAAGAAGGTCTCAGAGAACGAGATTACACAAAAGCACTTTGAAAATTACCAGATCATCACCAGCTCCTGCCACGGTTGCTAGGCAACCAAACCCTGCAATTGTTGAATGTTCCACGATATCCAGCTGGTCCAGCTATTCCCTTATCGCAGGTACAGTGAAAAGCCCTCTTGCATTGTGGGATACAATACACCAGAGACATGTTCAAAGCAATGGTTTCTGCTGTTGTTTAGCCATCAGTCACGGTAAATGACTCAACTGTATTCTGTTACTGTGGCAATGCAATGGAGTGGTGTGGGTGTTGGTGTTCACGCACAACCAAACAGTGATGCATGCATTAAAATGAGTAAATTTATATTTCAGTGAGTTTTTCTTCTTTTAACCCAGCTAGAGGCCCGGCTGGATATAAAGGACCTCCATCCTCAGGGGTTTAAGCCTCAGCCTTCCGTTGTACATTTGTGTTAAAATAAAAATAAAACAGTAGCAAAAAACCCTGCACATTAGAAATATAAATTTGGGATGTTTGGCTTCGAAATAAAAGGCATCATCAGAACCCGTTAAGTCTTTTCTGCAGAACATAATGCCTTATTTGCTTGCTGCTGGGATTTGATTATTTTTGACAGCACACATTTTTCATGCCATTTTACAGCACTTATTACAGCTTGTTGAGTTTTCTTGCCTTAATCTTGACTTATGCCCTTGACTAACTCTGTTACTCAAGCAACTGTTGGCAAATAATTATAAACCCATTTATTTCCCCATCATTTCCTGCCTAAAGAGGTTTATAAATTAGCTTTTGTGTGCTAAAGATGTGAAATGAATGTCATTATTTCTGTCTGGATTTTGAATAAGTTTAATGGTGAGGATGTTGTGGGCATGGTCACCACCACTGTGCAAAAGGGAGCTGTAGCTTTAATTTAATAGGTCTCATATGTTCCAAATGGTGACATGACTTTGAATCCAAACTGATTAAAACAATCTTATTGTGAAAACACTGTAGTGGCACTCATCTTGAACTCGCTCCTAAACAACAGCATCGCACATCACTGTTTCCTTATTTTTCAACTTTTTTGACTCTGAGCTGACATCTCTTGAGAGCAAATTGTGGTAATTACAGGGCTGGCTGGGCTACATCTGTAGCACTTTGGTGTAATATTAAACAATCCAATGGTTTTAAAAGCCTCTTACATCTTTTGGGTGCAAATGTTGGTTTGTTAGAGTAACAAATTTTCTACATCCATTTGCAAAACACTCTTGAGATGCAAGTCTTCATATGATTTCTTAATTTGGAAGCCTTGATAGCAACAAAGGAGGGGAATATTAATGCATTGTAGCTTTGAAAGAAGCTGATATGACAGAGATTGGCTCGCTAACTAACTTATACCTGGTAAGCCAAGTAGTAAGAGTTTATAATGAAATATTTCTGATAACTCGGATTTTCCTTTACTGCTTGAAAGCTTATGTAGAAAATTTGCCATCAGCTCTTGTTGGTGCTTTAATGTGTCAACATTAACAGAAACAGGGTTATAAGAGAAGATAATTTTTTACATTCATGTGTCAGTAATCATAAGCCAAACATAGTCTATTTAGACACTGGTGCATAAATTTGTGCATATTTGTAAATATAAAATTCATACTGATGTTTGATGAAAGTAGTCTGCTGTAGAGGCTTCTCAAGTTAGACCTATCCTTCATTAATTTAAACACTTGAATTGCAATCATAAGTTGAGAAAAGCTGACTGATAATTTATAACTAGTGCATCTCATAAATTACCTTTACAGGGATATTGATGGCAGCTTTTACCCACATGCATTGTCAGAAAAAGTATGACAAAAGCCTTATTCCAGTTCTTAAAATTCTTAGTCAAAATAATCTGAAATGGAATATTTATACATATGCTGGCATTGACTTTGTCCTATAGTAAGTCAACATTTGGCATTGACCTTAAATTACATGCACTGCTGACATTTACTGATGATGGTAACAAACTGTAAAGCTAGTTTTATTAATCAACTACATATCTCTGTAGGCGTGATTGAAGAGAGACAGAAAAAGGAGAATATAAATAAAGAGAGTCGATGTGAGCCAACTGAAGGGAATAACAGATTTGCTTAACATATGCCCAAAATGAATGTTTGAAATGGCAAATTTGCATGTTATTTGCTCTGACTATAGGTTCAAAGTTCCCTAAAGACTGCCTATCATCTGAATCAGAAGCACACTGCATACAGGCTTATGTGTTCTTTGAAATATAAACATCTCACAGGGAATGGAGTTGGCTCTGTGAAGTATGTATCTTTTGAAAAGAAATATTTTTAGTTTCTTTAATGTTGTCAGGGCCCGCACTGGCTGTCTGTCCCCCGTCTTTGGGATACCATAAAGGCTGTCATAAGCGAGGTGAGCTTCAACTGAGAGGAAACAGATTGCTCATGTTGTCAGTATTCTAGGTTAGATGATAGAACCGGAGCTGAGCCCCTAAAGTGGTGGCAGAGGATGGCCAAGTGCCCACATACAAAAACATAGACACGCACACACTGGGAGGAAGATGGAGAGGCTAAAAATACACAGGGTAATGAGAGTGTGGTGTCCCTGTCATCCTCATGCTCTGTCGCCTGTAGCCACACCATCTCTTTTTCTGACTGTCGCATTTCAGTATGCGCATGCACAAACGTGCACACACAAACAATACAGAGACCTGTTGGATTATAAGCTCAGGTAGCACTGCAAAAAATTATTTGCTACCAAAGCTTTTGCAGTCTGTAATAACTCAGTTTGTCATGGTGGTACATTAATCTGATTATGACTGAAGAGGCTAATGCACCCTATCAGTTTCTAGTAGACAGGTGCATATAAGAAAAAATTCATAATGCAAGGCTTGATGTCTGAGAATCGAAATGTTGTATCTCTAATTAAGTTTAGTGCAAGCAAAAGTACAGCATATCAATCTGGAAAAAAAAAGAAAATTAAAAAATGACACTTTCAATTGCTTAATGAAAAATTATGGCATTAAGGTTTTATTAAGGTTATATTTGTCAGTTCTTGCGAAACAGATGGCCCTGGATGTTGATATTATTTATGTACAAGATGCTAATGATAAATGACCGAGTTTTCCTTAAAATCTCTTTCTAGCTATCAATGATTATCAGAGGAAATATTTATTCACTGGCTCGAAAAAACAAGTAGTGCCACCCTTTTGATAAAACTCTTAGTTGTACACCCATTATTTGGACTAATTAAAAAGCTTGTTAAATTGTAAAATTAATAATGTTTTTTTACCTACCCAGACCATTATCATTTTAAATAAGGGTGGACTGAATAAAGGAAGGTCAGGTCTAGGAACCTAAAAGGATGCTAACATACTGTTTGAACTGATGGAATTAAAATGTAAAAAAAACTGAAGACATAAAGACATGATCCTGTTTTTTAATTTAGTAATTGGAATGTAGGACAAACAGTCAGTATAAGTGCAATCAGCTCAAAATAGTACCTTAAGTCAGAGATCATTTAGTCTTTTTCGTACTGAAGTGTTGTTGTTTGAAAGCATGCTGGAATTTTTCATTTACTGGTAACATTTTTTTATATTTCCATGTACTTAAATGTGGATAACTTTTAAATGCAGCAGCATTTGTTTGTATTTTGGTTAAATGAAACGTGAATAGCAAGCATTTCAAATTTCCAGCAATGTTTGAAAACTGTAGAGAATCTAATGCATGCAGCAACACTGTTGGTGGTTTATTCTAGGGATCTGGTAGCATTGTGATTCAATCAAGTTGAGATTAACCAGATTTGACAAAGCTCATAGTCTGAAAAAGCACAAATTTTCAATAAAAAAAAAAAATGGTTGTTGTATCCCCAGAGGGTACTTTGATTCCCTCTGTCCTCCTGCCAGCTCACTTCATGCCTTGCTCAGCTCTCATTGATGTGAAAATTGTTCTACAGATGCGGGAATATCAATGTATGTGTCTGCCTGTGTGCCTGTTTTCTTGCTCGACACACCTGCTCATTTCCATGTGTGTCTATGTGTTCTTGTGTGTATTTTATTATTTTTATTTTAATGCTTTATCTGTCCTCGTCTGTTGAACCTCCTGTATGAGCGGCATCCGAGCACTGGGGCAGCCGGAACACATCACCTAGATGAAAGGAACAGAGCCTTTTTTTATGTTTGCAGAACATTTAAATTGCATGAGCTTGTTATTGTGCTGGGACTTAGCTTTGGAAGGCTAATTGAAAATTGAGCCGAACACATGGTTTGTTTGCTTGTGTGTCAGAGACCAACAAACGGACATTGAGAAATAGAGGGGTGATCTCTGTGATCTTGTTAGTTTTCTTGGAGCACACTATTGGAAACCTTTCTAAGCAAAGAGACTAAATTTAGGTGTTGACGCTGTAAATTACACTCTGAAGTCTCAAAATTAAAGCCACCAAACATTTGCAGTAAGTCCCTTGTCCCCAGTCTTTCCCATTTTATGACTCTTACTGTATAATAATGTGATGAGCTCAGTCTTGCTTGATGAAGACGTCCATAGAAATCATCATTCTGACAAAAGACAGATCGAGCCCCCAGAGAAAGATGTGGGTGGATGTGTGGGACTGCTGTATCAATTCTCTCTCGTTACCAATCTCATCTTACACGGCCTCATTTTCTCCATAAAGCATCAGAGACTTACCACAACCCAACTGAGAGGAGCAGAAAAAGAGTCTAAAATCACTTTACTGTCCTGAGTGGCCCTTACTCGCCACAGACCAAAGCCTGCGTATCCATGACAACGCTAAGATGGGATCCACTCTTAGCCATTGACTCTTCTCAGTCAGCGCTGAGTGCTGAGGGAGGAAGTGGAGATAAGGAGAGATTCAATTCAATTTGCTCTGAATGACTGCTTGCCCCTCATGTAAATGGAATAAATAGGTTACACTCTGAGCTACACAGTAGGGAAGGAAAGAAACGTAGAGGGGGGGTGCGAATTATGTTCTCATGGTTAAGTACACTTTTGGTCCCCCCAAGATGTGATAACATCTCTTTTTAATATTGTGTCATTTCTAGTGCTTACCCCCTTGAAAAATCTCAGGGAGGAAAGAAATTGCTTCTCTGTGCGATAAAGTAAAATAATCTCTGACAAAAGTCTACTGTTTTTCCCTTCCCAGCTTTGTTTGATTCATGTGTTGACTCAAAATGTCAGGGACCACTGTGTTTAATAACACAGCTTACTGATATTGAAGATTTACTGAAACCCACACATGCAGCTCCCCTTGAACACCTGTATAAGTGGAGGCTGTAGAATTGGTTTATAGCAGGTCCTATTCTTACCTTAAGAGTAAGGAGCAGGTGCATTTGTTCCTGGATATTCTATCCCTGTAATGTTGATCCAACTCTGCGTAAATCAATAGTCATTTCCATCTATGTCATGTTAGTCAGACAGAAATAATCCTTTGTGTTTACTTTACTTCTGTTGCTGCACTCTTTGTACATAAGGTGGCACACTTCTTTTCCAGTGTCAGGAATGTCTTGTTTGATAGGTATCTGAGATGCTCACCTTATTTATTATACTATCATTATCAACGTGAGTGTAATTAAAATGTCATTAAGGTTATCTCGACAATGTCAGTGGCCAATGTAATAGCAGCTCCTCTGAGATCCATATAGTAAGCTGAGCTGAAATGTAAAACCTTGTAAGAGAGTCCTGAGGCAGAGCTGGAGGAATAGACCTAAATATAAACACTGGTAGCTAAACATTGTTACACATAGGGGAGTAAAAATTTCTTTTGACCCTTGTGTTTGGTTTGACCAAAGTCCTCCCGGCACCAAAACAATCTCCTCCATGCACCTGCACTCTCTATTGCCTTTGATCCCAGGATCAAGCTTCGCTCCTTGGGCTTGGTGTTTCAGATGATCCTCTTCTGTTTTCAGTCAGCAAAGCTGGCATCGGGTACACAAACAGCTTCACTAGACTGTGAAAGTGTCAGTATTTTTGAGGCATTGCAGTTCACCATGGGCACATTTCTTCCCTGATATCAAGCTTCGGGTGATTGTCATTGCACAATGTGACAAAGCTCTCTAGACCTCAAAGACCTCTGGGCTCATCTGTAAAAATTAATATCTTAGTAAAACAATATTTTCCTCTCTGTAAATTATTTGAAAAATGCATGTCATTACTGATCAATTTCCATTTTATTAAAACCTAAACATACATTTTCATTAAATTTCTTCAAAGACTTTAAAGCATAGGAGTCTGGACAGAAATTGATGTGAACTGCAACTTGACTGGTTCACACAGGCATACAAACATAACACCCAATAGCTCTCAAATCAAGTTAATCTGTTTTTTAGATTGCTATGCAGAATGGCAAGAAAATCTGCAGGTTTTTATCAGTTAAACTGTCAAATTTCATAGCGTCATAGGCCAAAGTTATTTCCTTGTAGCAAAGTTCCCTCATGATCTCCTTATCTGAGCTTTAATCTCAAGGGTCGAGAGACATTTTGCAGGTGAAAGAAGGACTCATCACTTTTTGTCTCTGTGTAGGTGGAGGAGGTTGTAGATGTCGGGACCTTCGCAGAAGAAAACATCCACATACCCAGCATCTACGTCCACAGGATTGTCCAGGGAGGCAGCTATGAGAAAAGGATTGAGGTACAAAACAATGTGTATCAGAGCTTGGGTAAAAACGATGAATGTAAATATATGTTATTATATATTTTTAAACAAAATGATATGATAAATCCTAAATAATACAGCGTACAGATAAACCCTTTCTGACTAAGCCATTGTAGCAGGATTTAGCATTTCCATCTTTGTTTACAAACATACGTCCCACTGTAGCTTTTATCCATATGTGTCCTTGTACTTGGCCAGAAATAGTCTTTCAAAATGCTGTCATCTTTTCCGTCACATATATCTGTGTGGTTCCAGAAACGCACAGTAAAGAAAGGCGCGGATGCAAAGCCCAAACCAAAGAAGGATTCTGACATCGTTCGGGAAAGGATCATTCGCCGGGCTGCTCTGGAGTTCGAGGATGGGATGTATGGTATCCTTTTAAAGGAATATAAACATTGAGGAAGCTGCAGAATTATATAATTCTATTACTCTAATTCCCACAACTAAAACCAAACCTGAAAAAAAAAGAAAAGCTGTGCCTTGGCTTTCTTTCTCTTCAACACACATAATGCAGCATTGATGCCTTTGTACCATTTGATTGCACCCGGCCAATTATGTTTTTTTTTTTTAAATATATTTTACATTTGCAGGTTTTTGTCCTAGCATTTGCCCTTCTTATTTAAAGAAGCCTTATTATTTTAGTAGCTAATCTGTGATTCACCACTGTTTCTCTGACTAAATCACATTCTACTTTAATCTAGCCCTTCACATTTGATATCTTAGAAATGTTAACATAAAATAAAAATGCCTTAAAGTTCTGCAAGTTTGAACACTTTGCACACAATATGTATTTTGTGTTACTGAAACACTTCTTCGGCCTCAACCAAAACGTCCAAGGTGATGGTGTAAGCAGGTAACTTCTGCTTAAGCAGCTTTAAAAAAAAAATGCATATGTTTCTCTATGTCTTGATGCTTGTTTTCCATTGCATGAGTACAAGTCAAGTCATTATGATCTTTAACAAAGAGCAAATCAGCCAACCTTGGTATTGGCATCCCCATGCTGGCCAGCAACTTCATAAAACCAGACATCACTGTCCACCTACAAAGTGAAAATGGAATTTTGGGGCTGGTAAGATGTTGACAAAGAGTTCTCATCCTCCTCAGGTTTTAGTGCTTAACATGCAGCACATTTCGTGACAGTCGTTTTTAGGAGCAGTTATTGTTTTTAAATCAAATTGTGTTCTAAGCTTGTAGAAAGATGAATAGCAATTAATTTGAGGGGTATCATTCCTAGTTAGGGTCCTTATTTGAAATGTGCTGGGTTTGTTATGTAACAAATTGTGGCAGTTTGACAATTTTTCTTTCATTTTTCTTTCACACAATCATTATTTGCTGGCTGAGCCTTCAACAAAGACTGCTGATGCTGCTATGCAGTGACTTCCCAATCAGTTTTGTTGACAGGAAAAATGTAGGCGCCTATGCCAATGCTTTGTCAAAGTTTCTTTTAATTGAGAGAGCTTGTTTTAAAGAGGCACTCCTTTCCTCTCTTTTCCTCTCCTCTGTGTCCAAAAAGGATTGCTCCCTTTGTTGAGCACAAAGAAAATCTGTGTGCCATCTAATCAGGAAAAATGTGATTGTGTCTGTCTCTTCCTTGAAAGATCATGGCTGGTCAGGCTAAGTGACATGTTATTGAATGTGTGACTGTCTCTCTGAACATTTCTTTTTATCTGCGTTTCTCTCTGTGTAGGGCCCATATCCCACTGAGAATGAAGTGGATGCAGACCTGATTAATGCTGGTGAGGGTTATCCTAATCAATTCTTCTCATATATATGTTTATGTATACAATATACAATACTTAATAGATACACCTCATTTTTCTGTTTTCCAGTTATTAGTTTTTTTTTTGTTGTTTAACATCTTTTGTCATTTAATTCTCATTCTTTGTTGTTGTATTTATGTCTTTACTTGGTTACTTTCAATTTAAAGTGTTGTTAATGGAGTTTACTGCTAGAGAAAATTCATCTCAATGTTTTGCTGAGCCCTCAAATCAAATATGTGGACTTTGCAGGAAAGGAGACTGTCACTGTGCTCCCTGGGGCTGCCTATTTCTCCAGTGATGACTCATTTGCCATGATCCGAGGGTATGGTCACAACACATAAGAACTGATAGCTTATTTTCTGACTTTAAAGTTATGTATCTCTAACATTTATGTAGTTTTGTGTACATAGCATATTAATATCTAAAAAATGTCTACGCCACAATTAAATTCTTAAATCATCATGTTTCAGTTTTTGCAAAAATCATAGCACAACAACACAAACCTTTTTCTCAACATGTTTCTCCTTAATTTCTTTGAGTATTTTTTCACCTATACCATAAACCAGCAATAAACATTAATCAGCTTTTGATCACAGGACATAGCCACAGTTTGTAACACTGGATTTAACAAATACCTCATGTCACCAGTACAGCTAGACAGCAGCCTTGCCAATATTCCCAAGGTCCCTGGTTCTTATTGATTCGCCAGCTGTCTGAGATTGCCCACCCGCAATCCCTGCAGCATCAGTTCTGTTTGTCCACCCAGTGGAAATCCAATAGTGCTCATAAATAGCACCGTCCAGTCACACTGGCGGGGACCAAATGGAAACACTCTGACTCTCTCTCTCTCTTTCCCTCTGTGTCTGTGTGTGTCTGTGCTGTTTTAAAAGAAAAGTTCAGGGTCAAAATGGCTAAAAAGAATAACACAACATAAAGTGTATTGTGAGCCATGTTGCCTCAAATACTACACTTAGTTACTTCCTATATTGATATTTATTTAAACATCTCAATATTCAGAAAATATCATCACTTTTTAGACTTTGTGTGTGTTTTTATGTGGCCTCACTGGAAAGATACTCACAACAAATGTCTGTGTAAACACATTGCTATGAACAGTGGTATTTGTGGCCTTCCTGTCGTCTATTGTGCCTGCTTAGATTCTTGTCAAGGCAACTGAAAAGCTCTAATAACTCGCCCTTACCTGAACTAAAGGCATTTTTGGATATCTCACTTGAACTTAGAGAGGAAAGGAATTGCTCCATAAGAAAAAAAAAAGTGCACACATTAACAGAAATGAAATAGCAGAGATATTCCACTAAAGCAGTACATTTATGTTTGTGCAATGTTGCAGCTGGAGCACATCAAATCTTGACAACAACCAAAGTATATGCAAATACACATTGCTATACCACTGTTAAGAGCAATGTGTTTACATGAAAATTAAACATTGTTAAAAAACCTTTTACCTATGATTAGAGCTTGTATCAAGAAAAAGAAGAAATAGGTGGGTGGATATGCTTGCAAAGACATTTGTTTTGTTGTGAGTATCTCACCTGTCATCATGTATTAGGCAGTATCAAGTTTTGGGGATTTTTTGATAAGTGAACTTGTGAGTTAACAAGTTGAACTGATTCAGAGGTTGACAGCTGTCTTCTTCTGTTGTGTCTTTCACTTTAGCGGTCACATCAACCTGACAATGCTGGGAGCCATGCAGGTGTCAAAATATGGCGACCTGGCCAACTGGATGATCCCAGTAAGTTTGCTTTTGATGGAACAAATCTGTTATTTATTGATTCAATTTTTTTCCCCAAATTCATGCTTTCTGCTCTACCTGCTAGAGGTCATCACAACAACATCAGTGCAACATTTCTAAGAGTCAAAAATGGCATCTTCAAATTGATTTGTCCAGCTTCCAGTCCAAGACCCAAAGATACTCAGCTCACTAACAATTAAGACAAAATAAAAAGAGATAAATTTTCTTCTATTTCAAAAAATTGATGTATTTTTTTAATTCTGATTTGTATGTGCACCAACCATTTCATGGCTAATTTACCTTACTCAAGTTTCATTTCATTCCTTGTTGAGCTTTTCAGTTTAAAAGATCCTGAAAGAAACTGAAAATTATGAGGAGGGAAAAAGTAATTTCATATGGTGCATCATTTATCCGAAGACATTTTGCACTACATTGTATTTTCTTGTTTTTTTAATACATGTTTATCTTCTAAATTTCTCAGAGAAGGACATATCCTACTCAAAATAGGTTCACAAAGGTGCAGCCTTGGTTGTTGTTAATCAAGAGCACCAGGATATGCTTGTCAGGGGAATCAAGAGAAAGAGGGTTGTTTGAGTGCTGCAGTATAATGGTGGACAACATTAGTGCTGGATGTCTCATCAGGTCAATTGGTCTTAAGATCATGGTGACTACAATCCTCCTCGGTGATTACTAAGGTCGAGAACCAATCAAAAGCCTGTTTGCAATGTGGGAAGACTTGCCCATCTGCCCAGGCACACAGATGTTTTCTGATTAACCTAAGTGTTCATGCAGGCTGTCTTGGTGTATCATTTTCTAGACGCATGTCCTTGAAGCAGCCAGGTGGATAAAAACATGAAGTGCTGAAGATGTTTACTTGAGAATGAAATATTAATATTTTAGCATAATATATATAAATCAAGTTAGCCAGTACTTTGCACAGTGATACTGTTATTGATGGGAATCTCCAAACTTTGCAACACAATTTATTTTCTCTTTACCACTCTGAGTTGCTCGTGTTTGTCCATGGCAATGCCAATTACCCGGTGCTTGATTAAGCACATTGTGCAGATATTAAGGGCCCACAGTGGAACTGTGAAACAGGGAGTTTATCTTGTTTTGCTATTAAAGTGACGGACAATTCAAATAGCAAAACAAAGCAGGAACACAGACAAGCACACACTCTGTCCTCACCTATGCTTCAGTCTTTATTGTCCCCTCTTTTGAAAGGATGGATGAAGAGAATTACATTTCCATCCTTCTTTGATAATGAAAACTATTCACTATCTAAAGATGGGTACATAGCGTGAAATTGGAAATGTTGTACGTAGGAGTTGGGGATGCAGTGCTCTCAGCGTGATTATGTTGATTTTGAACGCTTCTAATATGCAAAATGCAGATGAACATTTTCCAGTTCAGGGCTTTGAAATGCTTTTACATCTCCACTCAGCCTGAAACATCTGGAAAAACAATAGATGGAGAGAAAGGGGTAATAGAATAAAGGATGGCATTTTAGTTTTGGTGTGCTATTTATCGTTTGGCTGCAGGAGCTTTATCAAGCTGTCCTAATCATAGCGATCTTGCACCTATCAGTTCACAGGAGGCGTAGATAGTGATGTTTAACGTTGTGTGGACCTACTCACTGATTTCTAACAGACTGCCAAACACTTTTTGTAAAATAACAACAAGCGTTTTTGTTATGTTGGAAAACCCAGTTGCCATCGCACTGCAGTTAGAGTCACTTGTGCTGAATGTTCTTCCTCAAATGTCTCAGAATGAAGTTTTTGGGGTTAACAATCTTAACCCTGGGGACAAGTTCATAGTGCACAACTTCACCAGTTTGAAAGAAAACCAGTACACCTTTGGTTGCACATCTAAGCTGACTTGCCTTCTTTGGTCTCAGCTTTTGATTTCTACTGTTTTTTTTTGTCTCTGTGCTGTAGCAGTAGACCCAATAATCATTACCATTATTCTTGACCTGAATTTGGGTCATCCCATCCCATTTGGGTTGATGAAGAAATCCTATTTCACAATTCTGCTTCTGCCTGAGAGTCTGGAAATTGTACATCTGAACCTGAAAAATTTGCTCATGAAGTTATTGTTTGCACTTGCTGCATGCATACTGATGTGCAGTGTTACAACTGTGCACAAAAATCTCAGAAATTTTAGATTGAAAGTCTTATAAGTATTAGAATCAACCACAAAAGGCTTTTGACTACCTTTGCATTGCAATAATTATTTATAATTATGTTAATGAAACCCCTACTCAAATTTGCTACGTATTAGACTTTTACAATGCACATGGTCATTCTTGGGAGAGTAAATGTTGGTCGTAATTTCTAGCAATGGATTACACTTTATTCACCAGTTTAACACTGCAAACAGATTTCCAGTTACTTTGAACAGGATGTCCATTGTCTTCCTGTCACTCCCGTCTCTCCCTCTGATTCATGTCATTAGTTGTCTGGGTAACGAAGGCTTGTGGCAGTCTGTCGCTATGTTATTAAAAAGAGAGCCATTTGTATCAGAGGAGTGGATATTGTCAGAGCATTTGTGGGGAAAAGAAAGGAAGCCAGTTGGCAAGTTGAAACTGTTGGATTTTGAAGGGGGTCATTTTTTTGCGATGTTTTTGCCACTGACTGGAAGTGAACACTTGCACAACAACAGAAGAAATTGTATTCTGTCTCTATGGCAACACCAAATAACTAAGTAACCCCCAAGCCTAAGTGTAAGATAAATACAGTTCTTGTCAAAGTATGTTTTCCATCAAGCGCTATCGTTCATAAATGTCACAGTATTGTGTTTTGAAATATTAATCGTACAAACTCAAAATCAGCCTCTTTAAATGGTAAAAAATGAAAAGGCTACAGGATTTTAGTTTTAGTTGTTGGTTGTTTCTTCTCGTGATGGAGGATGAGGCACTTTTGCATTCAGAGGTTCTTTGAAGAAATTGCCAGTCTCTGTACCTACCTTGTTGGTAGAGTCACACTGTGTCATTGTTTCTGCTCTCACATGTTATGATAGGTGTCATCTCAGCAGAGTTTGAACTTAGGAAGTCTTGTTGTCTGTGTTCTGCACTGCTCATGCTGCCTCCTATAGTCTCCCACAATACCCCACTCCACTATATCCCCCCCACTCACTTTTAAAGCCATTATATGAATGGATTTTTCAACGCTTACATTTTCTCTAACGCCTATTTAATTAGCATATGGGTTGGCTACTGTATATCAGCCTCAGGCAAGGATTAATTTCAAGGAAATGGTTCAATAAGCTGGCAAAAAAAAAGAGTGAAATGATTCTTTCGAGCAAAAAAAAACATCTGCGGGAATTTGAGCAAGGACATTTTCTCATTACTGGCTGTAATGTGAAGCAGTGAAATAAATGAGTAAAAAATTAACATAGAAGTGTCTTTGAATTATCAGACATACTGTAATGCAGCTTGTACATTTAATAAAATTAGATCTTCCATAATACATTATGCACCAATACAACATTTCTCTCTCAATGATATGAATAAACGTGTCCTAGTGTGTTTGAGCAGTCAAACAAAAGCTGACACTGCCTTGAAGACAGATGTCTCACAGCGTGTTTTCTTGTTTCTCTGTGCTTTGATAATGAAATGTGTTTAGATATACACTTGCATGTATCCTAGTGCCCTCATGATGCTAAGATTATAGCAGGCAAATGGAGAAAAATTAAAAAACCTGTGAGGCTTCAGTCTGACCAGCAGAGTTAATATAATCAAAGCTGTGTTAATTAAATGACTAAGGGCAATTTAGGCAGAGGATATTTCTCACTCAATATATTAGTTCCATTCAAGCGCCTTCCTTTAGGTTCCACTAAAGCAAGATACTGAGACAACTTTCATATTCAACAGTATCAAAGAGGGTATTGATTTAGCAAAAACATATTAGATGCCTTCAATATTGAAAGGAAAATAATTAAAAGGTTCCAGGTTTTGGCTTCCACAGTCACAGCTCAGGTAATTTACAAGTGTTGCAACTGTGCCAAGTGGTCAGGCAAAGCAAGTCAAACACACTCTCAAAGAAAAGTCAAGGCTGGATTGGACTGCATAAATTCACTTTAGTGAGCAGATGGAGTTGGTCTTATCCCGTCATGCCTTTTCATAAATTTGTTCTCCATCAGATATCTTTGTAAGTGTGAGTTTTACTGCATAGGCAGTTTAGATCAAAGCAGGCTCAGATCACCACATAGAAAACTGTAATTCAGAGGCAGGCAAATGCTAAGCCTCCAAGTAATTGGGTCACTGACAATACTCAGTGAGCAATGGCCCCCATACCTGTCTGTCTGTAGGTCATTACATCAATGTTTTTTTTTACTATTTGTTCTCTAAGACACAAGGTCATGGCTATAAGTGAGACATCAGAGAACATGCACAAACTCACAATACAATGCTGATACTGGATTGTTGTCCTTGCCTGCTCGGCTGCTGTCACTGTAATGCAAGACAGGGACTGTAACTGCACTATTTCGTTTCAAAGCAAGCACTCAATGAAAAAAATGAATGGCCTATCACTGCTCTAGTCACTTGATGCCTGAATTTTCAGGTGTCAAAAACATACAGGCAGTTATTGTAAAATACAGTAAAAAAAAAAAAAAGTGGTTCTAGTAGAAATTTTATTGCCCTAACAACTAAACAAGATCATTTTTTAATTAGGCTTTTTTTTATTGATCATAAATTGACTGGCAATTTAACAAAGATGATCAATTTTAAAAAGTGATGCTCTTTGATTAACTGCAGCCTTGCTGGGTGGAGTACATAAGCAGGTGTCTGGCCTATGCAGCTGTAAATCCAGACTTGTCACCATCAGGTCAGACGGGTTTTTTCCCCCAGGGCCTCTGCACAGACCACTGAGTAGCCCTTTGACTGTCAGAAAGTGCATTAACATTGATTATATGAAAATGGACACTGTTTCTGTCATCTTTAGAGACATTTTTAAATGATAAGCAAGGACACGGAGTAGGAGAGATCGTGTTTGAAGGTTAAGATTTAATAATGATACTGTTTTATTTAAGGATGTTTGTGACCTGTCTCAGTAAACCCTTTTTAATTGGTGTTTGATGAGGATAATAAAGTAAATGAAATTAAAGGCAGTCTCTTTCATATCCTCAGTTGATGCTTTCCCTTACTTCCTCTTGCCCACCTCCTCTCTCCCAATCCTCCTCTGCTCCCTGTTGATATCTTTTCCACCCAGCTGGCCTCCCCGGAGGCAAACAGTATCCTTATGATGCACCACATTTGGCATATATATCCTCTGGTTATCGAGCAGAGAGCAAAGCAGGCTCTTCACATGATTGATGAGCAAATGGGATTTTAATTCAGTTACTCAGCCGTCACCCTGTGGCCATATCTGCATGTCAGCTTTCCTTATTTGGAAACCTGCTTTATTGGGAACAACGAGGGACTAGAAGCCAATATTTCAACCAGCTGGCAGTTCTGTTGCTGGGATGATCTTTCAGATTTTTAAAAGTACATTTCTTGGCTCCCCTTTTTTTGAATAATAACCCATTCCTGGTTTATTGTTTGATAAAATACATATGAATACATATATATTTGCAAACATTTACTTATTTTATTTACTCACTGAATTATAACTAGACAAAGCTTTAGTACACGGTGCATCTATATTGAAGCATTCAATCATTTAATCTAAGACCCCGGGTTTTAAAGGTGCTGCCAGGGGGCACATTAAAAGGATGCCTCATGAGGTTCATTCAGTGTAAATGCTCCAGCATGTTGCCTGCTCTTCTTGCATTGCTTTGCAGTTGTTATTCTGCTTTTCTGCCTATTTGTAAGAGAGCTTGGTAGCTGGATATTTGTTGAATGTTGAGACTAGAGATTGTCGATAAAGCTGAAAAAAATATCTTGATGAAATGCCAAGTATTAGCTTTTCAAAAAAATAACTGAATTCAACATATTTTAATAAAGACTAGAAGAAAAACTGTTGATTTTTAACCACTCTACTTAAAATTTAGCCACCTTACTGTCTGTGTCTTGTGTGTGTTCTTGCTTTCTAATTGATTTTTTTTAAATCTCAGTGTTATAATTGTTACTAAGACAGCCCAAGAAACTGTGGCTTATGATGAAACTGCTATATTCCAACACTCCACAATAGCTGAACGCAAGTGTTCACCAATACATTTCAGCTGGGTCTAGTTGTCAAATGAAGTTGCCTTAACTGTTATCGCTTTCTCTTTAATTGACAGTCTGTACTAATTTTCTTACTCCCTACTGCGTTATATGCAAATGGTGCAACTTAACAACAGACCCGTTAAAAGATTGGCTGTTGCAGTGTATCATTCATACTGTGATAGGAGATTTGAGCCAGTAGTGTGCTTGCATAGTTAATGCATTTAAGTGAAACTGTAGGATTTCCAATTGTTGGAACATTTTTTAACTATTGTTAGCGAAGTGTTTATTGTCAGCACATATTACAGTTTGCATATTGCTGTTGTGCTGCCCAAATTTGAACAAAAACCATAGGCTTGTGGCATGTTACTCAAACAGGTAAAGGTTTGGTTCACACAAAAAAAGAAAATTATGCATTCTCACTCACCTTGATTGGTATCTATTCATGCATACAACTTAAGTTTAATTTGCCAAGGTTTTCAGATACCTGGCAGTGACTTTTCTGCCGGCGCCTTAGTACAAAGGCAACCAATGAAGTTCAGTTCAGAGCGCTCAGAGCTTAGAAAAATTACATTAAAATAATTCAACAGCAATATGCCTTTCAAGAAAAAGCCTCACTGCTACTTTGTATAATCCAAAGAACATGCTGCCAACAGTTTCCGTTGAACTACTTTCCAGCAAACTACTTTCTACCACAGAAATGGTCCCTATTAAAAGTTGTTTTGCAGTGCAGTGGATTATTATAATGGATGCTGGATGTGTTTAACTTCCCACTTACTTCCACAGTATGCAGTTTACATGTCATTGCCTTACTTCATCAACTAAGCTGATAAGTACCCATACAGAAGTGAAAATGATCAAAAACTACTAAAATATAAACAGTACCTTTGAAAAAAGGTACTGTTTATGTTTTGAGATGGGCGTCATAGGGGCATTTTAATTGGCAAACCTTGTGATGTTGCTACTGTAACCCCACCACATTTTTCTTTTAAGTGCTGAAGATCCATCCTAATCTCTTCCGCCTGTTCTCTGTGTGTGAAGTTTTTCAGGGTCTGACTAGAGCAAGGATAAAATAGGACTATGCAAAGCACAAAGCATAAGAAGATATCCCTGCACTGAACAGTTGCAAACTTGCATGTATTTTTGATGGAACAGGAATTGTTTTAGGGAAAGTTATGCTGACTTAAAGATTTACAGTAGAAGAAAAAGGTCATTTTTAAGGCCATAGATTTTGTAATTAGATGTTTTTTGTGTTTCAGATTGTGTTACATTGCAGGTGCTGTTGTTCTTTTGTCCATTCTTAAATAAATGGAGGAACTGAAACCTCAATCTGCTTTTATCCTTCTTTTTTAGGGTAAGATGGTGAAGGGAATGGGAGGAGCCATGGATTTGGTGGCAAGTGCTGGAACCAAAGTGGTGGTCACCATGGAACACTCAGCTAAGGTGTGCATTGATGTAACACTGAGTGTTTGTGTGCATGTGTGTATGTGTGTGTGCTCTGACTACATTCTAGCCAACATTGCCTTTTCAAATGAGTCTCCTTCACTTTCTGAGGAAACAGTTGAATTAAGTAGGTAATTTTCTTTTCCCATGTTAGTACCTATAGCAGCCTACTTTGTATCTGCTTCTGACAATAATGAGTGTGAGTGCTGTGACTGATTGAGGATAATTCTTTTAATGGATTGCTTAATACCTCTTTACCAGAGAGCCTCTGCTCATCCTGATGAGGTTTTACACAGAAACCATCTTCCGTTCGTTCTTCCTTGGCTAATTTCAATACAAGTCTGGAACAGGACTCTGTGTATTGGAAAGAGCTGATTAGTCAGACTGGTACTCAAGCAAAAGATGAATAACCCCTCTGGGCCTCTGACAATAATAGTAGGCAATCCAGCTGAATTGGTTTACTTTGGAAAGTCCAGACCAACATGATGCAAGGGCAACATAACATTCCGTATTCATTGAAGCATGCTGTTTTTTTTGCTAATGGGAGCCTGTCTGGCGCCCAGTTAAAGTCCAGATGGTGCAGCAGGTGAGCATAAATTTAATGCCCTGAAGGCTGTTTTCATTCTTGATGGGGAAGGGGGTGTGTGTGTGATGTATGATGTGTGCTTCACAGGCAGCGTCAGAGGCATTTGGATGTGTGCTTTTTCTTAAAGATGACTGGCAAGGAAACTAAAGCACACCCACATGGAATGTGCTGTATATCCCTCGGGGATAAAATGAGTGAACATTACCAGCTGCATCCCTGGATAGATTAAAATTTATGCAGCATCCTTGAACGTATTAATACACTGTTAGAAGTGATTTACTGGCTCAACTACCTAAACTGAGGAACTGTCCTTAAGTTAAGACTTCAGTTTAACCATCTACCTTTTCTTTTTTTCTTTCAGGGGGGAAAACACAAGATATTGGACAAATGTAGCCTCCCTTTGACAGGAATGCAGTGTGTTGATCGTATCATCACAGAAAAGGTGTGTTTATCTCTCAAACTATGTGTTTGTGTATGAGTGTGTGTGTATGCAAATATGTCTTTATCAGTCTAAATTTAAATAGAAATGGATGGATTGGCTCATGCATGAATGGAAAGATGAGACATTAGTCATAAACGTAGGCCGATTACTCATGGGTGCCACATAGCTGGTGCCAATGAGTAAGCTATGGCTGTGCAGTATTCCCAGTCTGTAAAAACCCTGGATTTCTGGGACATAAGAGGATTTTGTGCAATAGTTTGTTTAGCAATAATTTAACAGAGACACTCTTTGGCACAGAATGTGCTTTATAAGTTGATATCTATGACTTTTAAGTCAATTCAACATATTTGTACAACAGGAATGTTCTATTAAACATGAATATACCAAATACACATGCAAAGACATTCAACTGTAGATAACTTTAATAGTTCCTTCACATTCATCAGGCTGCCGTATGATACCTGGAAATGTATAGGTTTGGTCTTTTTTTTGTTATCAAGCAACCTTCTTTTATGTATTTAATAAATCATTGCAATAGAAGGCTTAATGATGCTAATGTTTTCTTATTAATCTAATCTTAAGTCAAGTCATATCTAGTTAATTTTAAAGATACATTGATCTTACACCTACAGATACCAAGCCTTTGCCTTGTAGCTAAAAGTGCAGGTCAGTATTCCTTCCCTACAGTTCTTACCATCCACACATGGCTTGAGGCTTATTTTATCATTAATTTAAAAGTCTTGGATAATTTAATTTTAGTTGAGGGTTGGCTCTTTGCCTTGCAAAATGTTTAAGTTTTCCACTTTCAGTTAGGAGCCATTGACTCTCCTGAATTTGTTCGCATGAAGCGAGACACACAAATCCAGTGAGGTTAGAGAAAGCCAAGTCTCACTCATTTTGTTTTTATCCCTCATTTATGTTTCGCACAAACACACATATGAATTACAGAACAATCACACTGCAACTGATATATTGGTATGTTGCAGCAGGGTGACGCGGGTGGATGGAAATCACATTTTTTCAATTAACACTAATTCAATCAGTTGATTTCTGTAAGGAGGATTATTGAATTTGTTACTGGTAAATAATTTTCTTGATTAGGGTTTGGTTTCCTTTTATTATGTATTTTGTTGATTCTCTCGACTCTGCCTCAGGGTCCTTACTTGTAATGTTGTTGACGCTTGTGCAGTGATTGTAGTCTGTTGCTGTGTGCTGCAAATGCGCAGTGAGGTCAGACAAGTGGTGAGGGAAGCTCTCAAGCTGAGGGAGAAGGGCTTTTGTTTTGTTATGTTATAATTCCTTGCTCAATATGTAAAGCCCTTTGTGTTGCATGTTATGCTTGAGTTTGAATGGTTTTTATTTTAGGCTTAGTCATGCCAGGGAACCCTTGAATGAGCAGACAGGTTTTGAAGACCAGATGGGCTTTGACTTATGTGGTTGCAGTGACTTAACTGTATAAATAGAATTATCTTGACTTAATTTGGATGTTGATTAAGCTTTGAAAGACATGGAAATAAACTTCCAGTTAGCTTTAAAAGAGAAATGATTAAGGACTGAAAAGCAGCAAGAAACTGTTCTCAGCCCACTGCATGAGATGTCTGATTACAACTGACACGCCCTTTATGGAGGTGGTGGACTGCTATAGGAGCAGGTCATGTAGGTAGACATGAAGCTCCACAGTAGCAGGATAGGAAGAGATTTAGCCTGAGGTCCTGGATATATTGGTGCATAGTCTTGGTTGACATACTTTTTCTGTGTCACATTAGAATTTGGAACAGATGTTTGACAGGCAAGTCGGGGTGCTGGTTTCTTTTTAAAAAGGTTGAACCACAGTGTGTTCTCACATATAGTAAATGAGGAAAAATGTCAGAGAATGCATCTAACTGTGGAGGAGTACCAATATTATTTTATTATCAGCACCCCTCAAGGACTGTAAATGGGGCCAAATGGGGTTTTAGTGACCAGCATAAGGCCAAGGCTTATCTTGTCCAAATAGAGCTGAATGAGAGGATTTTTCCTCTAAAAGCAAAATAAAATAAGCAGACAGAAAGGAGAAGTACAAGGTTAGAGAGGTGAAGAAAAATGAAATTGAAAGGTAGAGGACAGTTAGAGGGAATGGAGGAGTTGGAAACTATAAATGGTGATTTGGGGGAAAAAGGTGTTGGGGGGAGGGAAGAAAGAGAAAGGTCTAATAAAGCCTGGTGTTGATGTAGTCTTTGTGTCCTAATGTACTCTGGTCAATTCCCTGCAACCCTCTGGTGGTTATTGCCTTTGGAACTCGTTCATTGAAAACATGACCTGTCAGAGGAAAAGTCAGACACTGTGTCCATGGCTTTTTTTGTCTTTTCTTCTTTTCTCTCTCTCTCTCTCTCTCTCTCTCTCTCTCTTTTTTTTAATCCTGGTTTGTTCTTTTCTGGTTGGCTGGCTTTGTTGCAATTGCACAACATTTCTCAGCCAGCAGATTTCTGTCAATATTTCTAAAGGTTAAAGCTCTTTCTGCTGCTTTGCTAACACTGGTACCACCTTCCTCATTTCATCTCCTGCTGATTTGTCTCCTTCTCTATTCATTTGTACCCACCCCTCTTTTATTACCTACCTAGCTTTTCACTCGTCTTTGTGTTAACATAAATTTTCACATTATATTCTACCATTGATGAATCATATGTCGTTGCCTTCTTTCTCTATCAACATGTAATTTCCTCTCATCTTTTTGTCCTCCTTTCTGCTTGTATATATTCCATATTCTTCTGCCTTTTTTTGATACCATGTCTGTTGTGCTGTGAATAATTTTGAATAAATTCTCCTCTTTTCATGTTCCATCCACACCAAAAAGGCAGTGTCTGTCCTTAAATGCTGACATTTTGATGATAAAGTCCCTTTGAATGGCAATTTGTCTTTGTGGTTTGGACAGGCAAAACATTTTAGAAAAGCTTAAATATGAAAATCAGCCCCCACATGCTCACAACTTTTTTGAATCTTGTATGTGGCAACAATGTCACAAAGCCAACTTTTTATTTCCTCCAGCTCTCACTGTGATTTGAGACACTGTGTATTGAAAATCAATACACTTAACAGCACAATAAAGGCGTTGTCATGTTATGTTTTTCTGTGTCTCCTCTCAAACAGCACAAGTATTATATTACACGGGTATATTTGACTGAGGGTGTCTGTGCAGCAGCTTAGGAATTGCTTAGCTTTGTTGATAGATTGCAAGACTATCAATTAAATTTTGACAACAGAAATGAAAAGCTTCGTCAGTAACAACACTCGTAATGCATATTCAGCTTTGTGAAAGACAAAATATGTATCAGGAAAACAACGAAATGAAAACAAAGCAACTTCACAGCTTCCTTACAAAAGCTGTCCGTACATTCATCTCGTCTCATTAGCAAGCAATAGAAGAAATACTCATTTTTCTTTAAACTACATGTGGCTTGAAAAAGTTGTGTGATGGAAAAACAATCAGTCTGGGTCAGACTGGTGTGGATGTGGTGTCAGTGCATGATGTATTTGCTGAGCTCAGATTTTTGCTTATCTCAAACACCTGTTCTGTATTTCCTCGGGCCTTTTTTCTGCCCTTTAATATTGTCTAAATGAAGTTGACTGTGTCACACTAGTGCACCCAGTAAAAGGGAAACCAAAGCTAAAATAGAATCACTTTGAGAAAATGAATCCACCAGTCCCAAGGGTGCATTAAATTGATTTTTTATATATGATTCAGTTGGTCAATAAACATCTGACTTTGTAAACTTCCTATCTGAAGCCTTAGAGATGTGTAACAAGAGTGCTTTTTTCTCAGTGCATTCAATAATATTCTTTTTTAGTCGACACTCAGGGAGTAAAGTGAATCATAAAGAAACACACACATGTTCACATTTGAGAATGATATAATATAATAATAATATGTATATATGTATATATTTTGCCATTCTGAATTGACTTGATTTTTGAAGTATTTTTTAACCCATGAGACATCTTTGTGTCTATGATGATGAAAGGTCAGAAAGGTGTTTGTGAATGTTGGTAAACACTTATTTTAAAAAGTCACCATTTACAAGTGTCCCTGATGAAACAATACCAGGGAATTTGTATCACAAATTATTGTTAATTTTCAAGAACAGGTTGTTATGCTAAAATTACAAACTTGTTAAAGATGTAGTTGCCAGCTATGCTCAGACTGACCTTTGAGTGTTTCGCAGTGTATCAGCCAATATTTCTACACTGGGCACAAAACCAATTAGGGCTTACTAAGTCAAGTAAAACCTTTTTGTTCCATATCCAAAAGCACTATGGATGAAAGCGCTTCAGATGTGAGAAAATTATTGTGGTGATCACCAGAAAGAAACACCCAGCAGGAGAAAAAGAGGGACCATAAACCTGGTGGCAAGCGACTCCTTTAATAAGCCTGTTAATGGTTATCTCAATGTATTCTCCTGTTTGCCGTCCTAACATGATTAAAATCTATGCTCTAATTTGTTTCCAAAATGAGAGCAGAAAGCAGTGCCTTACAAACCTGCCAGAAAAACCTCATTTCCCCACCGCACACACATGCACAGATGCTAACACACACAATATATTCTCACAAACACAGCATCCTACTTTGCTTGTCATGGCCAGAAGGGATGGTAATTCAAGCACTGTCCTAAATAGAGTTGCTATGATTTGAGACCCTGTGTGGTAAGAAACCTTTTGCCGCAGGCATTGTCTCCGCTGCTTTGCTATATGTTTGGACCATTTTACACACTACGTTGTCATTTCTTGTCTCTTAACCACAACTCCCCTGTTTACAAGCTTGCTCGCTTCCAGCAGTGTCATTGAAATGATGGATTGTGATGTTTTTTTGTTCTTATGTGCAGTGAGTGAATTTCATCTCTTTTGTGGCTCCTGGTACTTGAGTTGCTGCCAAGGCAAAGGTCTACATGCTAAGTCTCTCAGTATTTTCTCCTCTCAACAGTTGTTAAGAAAATTATTTGAGAAATAAATAACAGCCCATTCATTCACAAATGAGGCAGAATGACTTCTGAATTATTCATACACCATAATGGTCTCAGACACGTCTTACCTGTAGCATTTTCGGTAATAAACAGCTCTAATTATTTCATCAACCAAACTGAAAATCTTTTACGGTTCTACTGTGAATTCATTTGTCTAAACACATTTCAAAATCTGCTTTTGCTCTAATGCATCCAGAATAGTTTGAAAGTTTATTAGTTGCAGGGTAAAACGTTGACTCTTACTCCTCACACTACTTTATATTTATGTTTTTTGTAAAGCATGTAGTGAGCTGAGTGATTGTGGTTTTTTGTCGTTGCATGACATTCAGCCCACTCCTTGCCAGACAACACAGGAGGCAGACTAGTAGCTTCTTAATGACTAACTTGCATCAATCTGGTTAATGATGGCGGTGACTTTCAAGACTGTGAAGAAAGGTGACTCAACAGACAGATTCGCAACAAAAAGGCTACTTTGCAAGTACAGGAACAGTTTGTTTTCACTCGTAAAGTGTGAAATTAGAGAGAAGGTTATTTGATAGTTATTGCTTTAAATGAGCTCCATGTAAGAATTAGTCGCCTGCAAAACAAAAGGGAGCAGGACATCACCAGAGTAATCATTCACTGCTGCTCACTGTGGCTGCTTTATCTTTTAGTTTTGAACTACTAGAGGAGGTTCTCGGGCCTGAGACCAGGGGGGACCCGGCTGGGAATTCTGGCACTAGACTTTGCATCTGAACCAAAATCAGGCAGAGAGGAAACAGACCAAGTTCAGCAGCCTCCCAGTGAACACAGACACACTTGTACAAAAAACAGCAACCAAAACATACTGAGGCCAGTTTGATTTCTGAACATAACATCACTGGATTGGTTCAGAGTGGCTTTTACCACGACTCTGACCACAGGCACGATGAAAACATGGCTGGTTTGGGCTGGAATAGGTGAGATGTTCAGCAGGAGAGATGGAAGAGGATAGTTGAAAATCAGTTGGCTGCCATGAAGGCCTGAGCGTAGGTCGTGGAGTTGTCAGCTCTGCGTTGTAAAAAGCCAAATCTCGGCAAGAAAACTACCTCAGTCATGTTGAACTGAAAGCAGACTAAATACAACAGTGTTTTACTTTGTGCACAAAGGTACAAAGTGGTATTTTGAGACAGTACAGACTGTGTCTAGCTGGTTATGCTAACACAGTATCTCAGCAACAAAACGCAAAGACATCTTTAATTTACCATTGAAACTGTTATTTTATTTAAATTTACTTCAGGGTAAGTTTCAAGGTCTGGTATATTATAAAGCATAGTGTTCTAAGCCGAGCTCACATTGACTTAACGTAGCACTGGCCTTATTTGCACATGATTGTCACACCCATATCGGCCACCTCTGGTAGATTTTGGACAAAGGCTAAATGTTTTTTCATCACTTGCAACATGTGTCACGATTAGAGATGCAGACCCCTGTTCCCTGCTAGTTTCCATCTGTCTTGCTATATTGTAGTGAGATCTCTGCCTCCTGCCCTGTCACTGTGTGTGTGTGGTCCTAATGAGCTGAAAGTCCTGACGGGCTTTGCCTGTATGTGACTGTGGCTGAGCCTGTCAGTCCCTGCTGAGAGAAGCAACAGGAACCAGCTCAGCTCAGTGTGCCTGGCGTGTCTTCATAGAGCCTTTTTTTTGCTTTGTGTGTATAAATAGGCATAATAATATTGCTCCAGATTCAGGTTTAAAGGGTTATTGTATAAGCTGCACTGTATGCACACCTACCTAACTGGTCATGTCAGACAGCAGGCAGTTAGCAGATAATATCATCACATTACATAAAAAAACACCAACTTGGACAGTCATCCTTTGCAGTCTTAAGGAAGGTAATAATCCAATTTATTATGTTGACAAAGGGAATAGCTTACAGAAGGTACACACTAAGACTGAAAATTGCAAAGCTTAGACCTTAAGTCAACCTGTGTTAATTTGTAGCAGAACACAGAACATAATTACAGGTAGATCCTTAACCAAGACTAAGACCTCTGTACCTCTTGTGTAAATCCATACATCACTCTTTTAGATTCAGCTGCCTTTTGAATGCTACAGGTGTTTAAAAGAGTCAAAAGAAAGAAATCTGAGACACAGCCAGCTTTAGAGAACAAACAGAACAATAGCACTGATTTGGACATATTCAGTAACGCTTAAACATTATTTTAAGACTGAGAACAGTAATCTAACACTTTTAAGACCTGCCTCAGTCACATTAATAGCTGTATTTTAATGGAAATTAAAGTAGAATATATTATTGATGCAATAGGTGGAAGACAAAAAATGGATTCACACAAGAATGGATATTCATACCTCCTACTATTTAATTCAATTATAAGCCCCAGTCATTTCCCTCTGAATACTGAGAGGAACAAATCAGCTTACTGTGGGCTTTTGGGGGAATTTTTTGGGGGAAATGTGTCCCCCAACCCCACTGGGTTTATACACATGATTTGATCATTATATAGCAGGAAGGTACTGCACCATTGACTTTAGACCAGGTTTTTGTTGGCCAGTAGTGCAGCCCCTTTCTGCTACCTTAAGATAACAATGTGGCCACAATGCACCTGACCACACCTCATTTTAAGACCAACATGCCTGTGGGTGCACAGATGGGTGCAAGTACATTTGCTCCTTAAACATTGTGGGCACAGGGTGTATAAAAATGTCAGTTGGACACTGCACAAAGCTGTGCGCTGATTTGCAGCAGGTGTAAGATAGGGCACTTTGTTTGGATAAACTGATGTTAATAATAACCCTTGATTAAAATATCCTCCAAAAGACATTACCAAAAACAAATACTCTAAAAAAAAAAGCTAAAATGAACAAATAAAAAATGTAAAGGTTTTGTTATTGGCCGAGACCATATTTTGGATTGATCAAACTTCAGCAACCTAAAGTTTTCAACACAGAAATGACTCAAACAACAAGAACATTTTTTTAGGTTGTAAAACAGATAACAGGTATGCTTACTGAAGGATAATTTGCAAGAATATGTGTATTAAATTGATTTTGTTTTGTTGCTCTTTACAGAAGACAAAACATTACTTTTCATTGGTTAAAAACCAGCATTTGTCATACTTTGCCCTTCAGTGTAAATGGCAGGATTCTTCATAGTAATTTACAAAAAGTTTCCTTCTACCTGCCTTTACTCTCAGAGAAGCTGAAATCTCTGAAGGCTTTATTTATGAGTCATGCACACTTTTTTACATAAACCACTTGTAAGCTCATTTGTAAGCCTGTAATAAGTCTTTATGTGTTTTTTTTTTTTTTTTTGTTTGCATATATTCTGAATCACTCTTCACAACACACATACACAGACCTCTGGTTTATGGTGTTGCTGTAGAGGTGTGATCACATGTAAACAGAAAACAAGCACAGAAAGTCAGTGCTATTTTTAACCATTTCAGCATAATCAATAGATGGCTATTAACTACCAACGTTTTACATTTCAACTCCTTTATTCTCAGTTCTCTTTAATGTTCCTACTGCAAAAAAAGGAAACAATTAAAATGTAATTGCTCGCTACTTTATGGTGTTCTAGATAGTTGAATGGTTTGGTCACCAGTGTGATAGCAGCTATTTTGTCCTCTAGCACTCTGCCCACCAGCTGTGGCACTGATTTCACTGAGGTCACTTGAGCCATGTCCATGACCACACTTCATAATACTATTAAGAAAATACTCGTTCTCACCGTTTTGTCTTTCTGTCTCATCACCCACCCCCACATCTCCCTCTCTTGCTCTCTAAACATCTTAACTTTTTTTTTCCTTTCGCTCCCTCTCTCTCTTTTTGCCCTGTTTCTCTCCGCCAGGCTGTGTTTGATGTAGATAAGAAAAAAGGCCTGACTCTAATAGAAGTGTTGGAGGGGCTCACTCCTGAGGATATCAAGGCATGCACTGGCACAGATTTTGCCGTAAGTAAAGCAACAGTTTGGCTACCAGTGCTATATTTCATTTTTTACCTACAAGCATCATAACCTTGTGACATTTTATTTCCTCCTTGCGATCTGTCTGGTGTCTTCTAGGTGTCTCCCAACCTGAAGCCAATGCAGCAAATCTAGAGGAGCTTGCAATGGATCTGAGAAAAGCTCTTGTTGTGTGGTAAACAGCTGGTGATTTAGCAGCCTGAGGCGGATCAAATAAGCTCAGAAAACACAAATACTTGGTTCAGTTTCCTGGTAATCAGAATGCAAATATCAGAGGAATTTACTCCTGGCTAATATTAACTGAATGGGATTCACAGGAGTCAACATGTATGGTTTCTTTTTTGTGATGTAATCTGACAGACAATACAGAAACATAGCACTGTTGCCTTTTACGCCATTAAGTTATTCATTTTTACTCATATTTATGCAGCTACTACCAAATTATCCACCTGATACTGCAATAAGCTTGATATTCTTCATATGCTGTCTGAGAAAAATGCAACTGGAAATGGTACTGGAGGAAAAAAATGACACAAGAACTTGAACATGAATCATATTTACTATTGATCTATATGTTACTATAACAGAATGTAAAGGGGTGAAATGTAATGAATTTAGAAAATGTGAGCTGTCAGTCAGCTCACATTTCAGAGGGAATATGTGTGTAGTTTGAACTTTTGCCACACAAAGTAATAAAAAAAATCCTTCATTTTGCATCTAATGTTTGATACCTTTTTTATTTTACACCATTTCAAACATGAAAAAAGATGTAAAAATAGGGCTCTGACTGTTATTATGTTTGTAATTATCACATCTGCCACAATGTCAAACGGGTTTTGATTTTTTTTAATGTCACAGACGGTTGTCAGCTGGAAAACACAAAGCCTTAACACTTTTGAATCAAAGACTTGCAATATCCCCTTACCTTTGTACATAAAATAAAATACAACCTTGTGTGCTGAGTGAACAAATGTATCATCTCTGTTCTTTTAGTCCTGATGATATTTTCTGCACAAAAAGTAACAATAGTCTGCTTGTGTGTTTAAATTATTCGGCTAATCAGATCATATATGGTTGAAAGCAAATGAGTGCTGGGAGTGATGGCGTCTGACACTCCACAGGTCGGAGCTTTCTATATATGGACGGTGCGCTTGCATTGACATCCTTGATGTAATTTCTCCACTCAAGGAGAGAGGCACTGCCATTACTTGGGGGATGTTACATAACTAGAAAATTCAGCCAGTGGGCTTTTGGGGTTCAAGAAGATCAACTGGATTGGCTCATCAAGCAGAAAAATGAAAGAAAGTGACAGAGGCCGATGCCACCGGCTGTTGTTGTTGACCTAGCACAAGCCCTCATAATTCAAACAAGAGCAGTTCCCTATAAGCATACATTTTTCTGACCTATTTCTCATCCTGGCACTGAAATGCAATTAAAGGGAGACAGAACAGGCTTTTACACAAACAAATTAATTTGAGTATGAACAGTGCGCAAATGAAAACACTGAAAGATGAGCAGCTGCACTTTGCCTTAAATGTGAATAGGTACGGGTAGTTTAATGAGAGCAGTATGGAAAGAACAAAGTGACATTTGGTATATGCAGTGGCTTTTTGACACTTTACCTGGTATTGAGTTTGAAAACTACAGCCTCTAATAACAGACTTGCCTTTAATAAAAAATAAAAAAAATCACATAAACAGCTGTACTTTTAAAATCTGAATGTCTGTTTGGCTGCAGGTGAGAATATGTTAGATACAATACCCTTTCCTGTTTTCCTATATATGTAGCTCCATTCATTCGAATGAGATATCCTTGAGTTTAACTCCTGTTAGCTTTTGTCTTTTACATCACTACAGTTTTAGAAATTTAAGCTTGATGTGAGCAGGGTTGGCTTTGGCCATTCTGGAGCCGAAACAGTGTGATTTTTGCTTTTTGCCACCTCATTTAACCACCAGATTAGGCCTGTTTCTCCAGACTCTGGTTATATTTTTCTCTTAATATTCCCACAACACCGATCCTGTACAGAAATTTGTAGCATCCAACCAGAAGGATTGGCACACACTAAGAATAAATCATAGTGATTTTCAGTCCAGATCTAGACAGTCCATGTTGATTTACAGTCTGTGACCTTTCACCTTTTTCTTAAATTAACTGTTAAATAAGCCGTTTTTAAAAAGTTTATCTCATAATGACCCTCTTTGTTGAATGACTCATTTCAAGTCGCACAGCCAGCTGATTTTCTGCACACTGCATGTCAGCTGTTCTTTGTCACAGTATGAATCCTATTAATTGCAGTGATAATAAATCACTGGCATACAGCCCTCAGTCATCCAAACGCATGACCTCAGACAGGCTCCCAGGTCAGGTGGGATGGAAATATTAACCTCAGTACAACTCACAGTCTTTTTTTAGTCAGTACTCTATTACTCTACACAAAGAATGTAATGAGGCAATTCACATCTGATGCTACCAAATCAGTCTGAGCATACCTGTTTTTTTTTTCACCATCAGGCAGGTGAGATCATATTTGAAGAGTTTTGAGTTTTTTATTCTTACAGTGTTTAAAAAAATCAAAATCTTCATATCCTTAATAAGTGTACTACCTCGTACCATGAAGTCAGATTTTCTTAGACCTGTTGACATCCTCCATCAAAACGCATTAACACAAAAGATAAGGTTTCAAACTGTTGATTGTTGTGACCGCATGTTATGGACGTTTTGGAAAAAGCTTGGATTGTCTTGACACGTTTTAAAAAATCTAAAATTACTGATACGATAGGTATTAAAGATACAAAGATTTGGCGTTTCAAAACTGAAACCTGTACGCCTTTTAGCGTTTTTGCTGCGCATTATTATACAGCTACCCACCGACTGTTGCCATATTTGGATATTTGGATCCATCCAGAAAACCGCATTTTCATAATTGTTCTACACGCCGATGTGTTTCTGCTCAGGGGGGTGTGGACTGGCGCTCGTGTGTGTGTTTGTATGTGTGTGGAGAGAGACAGGGAGTTTGTGTGTGAGTGTGTCCACGCTTGTGTGTGCGCGCGCGCTGCCTATGTGTGTGGAGAGAGATAGAAAGCACTCCAGGTTGGCGCAGGCTCCGGTCCGGGAGAACGGAGCGTTGTGCACGGAGGCAGCATGGCTTCGTCTCACGGGAGAAGCGACCTGCGGTTTGCAGACTGGATGGCAAGTTTACCGCAGAGCATGCACACTATTCCGCTCACCAACCTGGCCATTCCCGGTAGGTGTTTCTTTACATTCCCCAGGTATAATTCAGGAGTGTGTCCATGTCTTTTTTTTTATCCGTGCGCATTGCATGTAACCATAGTAAATAAGAAATAAATAAATAAATAAACCGGTAGTGCACATTCTAAATATCTTGCTGCTTCGCAAACTTTGATGTATTACTTTGTTAACCCGTGCATCTTCTACAATCTCAGTCATGGCTTTAATTCCATTGTGCCTCATTTGAGTAAATGATAAGACCTGTTGCGCAACGGTAGAAGTGCTGTGCATCTTGAACAATTGTTCTTCCTCTCGTGTTGCGCGGTCTGAAGGTTATAAATAATGCCCAGATGATTCCTGGCTTTACCATCTAATATTCCAAACAAAGATAATGCCCGAGGTAAATAAAGAAAAGACTGTCAGAGCCACTCGAAAGACTCAGAATAGACAGCTGAGCCACGCTGCTCTGTTTTGTGCAGGACTTTTTGGCGTTTGTAGCTCGGGGTGGTGGCCAGTGAGGATTAGAGACAGGGAGTGGGATGGGTTCCGTGTGTGCGCTCAGATAATCACAGCGCTCCCCATCAAAAATGAGCTGTTGGACCTTTAGCCAATCAGTGCGCAGGTCTTCTTCAACTCAATTCAAATTGGAAACGCTGGTTGTAAAGCCCACCACTGATATGACTGATGGGATGGCTTATTAGCAGCCAGTTAATTCCATATCTGCTGCCTAGTGATTATCACACCTCCACACAAAGCGCTTTCATTCTTCATTTTCTTGAATTTCTAAGCCTTTGTACTCCCCCTCTCATCCTCCTTCTCTCTCTCCCTCTCTTATTCTCTGTCATGCTATTGAACTACTACCTGGTGTGTTCCGTATTGGTGTGTGAAATGATGGCATTTCAGAAGCAGATGGCTTTGAGCTGAGTGTCCAATGAGGCGTGGCATATTACCAGCACTGACCACTGCTTTTAAGGATACCAAGGGAAATGCATTTAATTATAAATTAAATCAAGTAGAGACTGAAAGACAGAAACAACATGGCATGTATTACCTCATGCTTGTGATTTTATTGTATCACGTGATGTGCTTCATTACACCACAGCTCAACCATGCCAGGCAGCGCAGAAACATGCTCTGTCCCATTCAATTAAGTATCATTACTTCTCATTGGCCTGAAGCAAAACTCAGTCTATCCTCCATTTGGGATACAGATGCTGTAAACATCCATCACTTCTGTGCACTTTGTTGTTTGTGTGCACACATTAAGCACAGGGGTGTCAAAAACAATTTCATAATCCACTGGATTTTATGCGATCTTATTTAGCAGCAGCCATGTTTTCTTCTCAGTGTGTATGCCTGATTCCATTTAAAAATGTGTTTCATACTGCATCCTTTTGTCTCATCCGCCTTGAAAACCTTTGTTCAAGCAGAAATAAAACTAGGACAGGCAGATATAAATGAGACAATGATTCTATTTCCTTCACAAGTTTCACTCTTTCTCCTAGTTGGAAGAATTTAATATTCTTCATGTTTGATTTCCCTCTGTACAATCCTCAGCATCATCCACCCACTGTTGTCTGTAATTCTGAGATGCTATTTATTTTTCTAGGAAAAAGAAGAAAGTTCACCAGCAGATAGCCTCAATGATCAGGGCCAAAGTATTTTGGCAGTTTGGAGCACTCTGCCATGTGCGGATGATGTGACGGCACGGTGCTCTGCTGGCGCCAAAAAGCTTAACAGTCCCTACTGTGCCTGTGTTGCCAGCAATGCAAGCAGTGCACAGCTGTGCTCATTAGTATACATAATCTTTTGTATGACAAGCACGGCATTTACTGTATTTTAGGGTATCAAGACTTAATTAGTATCTGATTTTTATGATGTTTTAATGGCATCTATTAGTCATGACTCAAGTAATTGCCATATAAACTATGCAGGTAAATCATAGGGAAATTATGCATGTGGTAATATACATAATTCATTATAGATTCTCAAGGTGGCATAGGTTTTCGACAGATAGAGCAGCTGCCGTAGGATGGATAATATTGACGTGTATGTGCTATGGCTCAGATCATTGACTTACATCTACCCTACCTAATTTTCATGTAAAAGCCACATTATACGTGATGTGTAAGCCAATCATAGATGACTGTAAGCATAAAGTGCCTTCATGAGAATGATAAACTGGTTAATCAAGTTATTTGTCAGTTTTCTTTGTTAGTTGTATTGTTTGTGTAACCAAGGGAAGGCAATTAAAGCAGATTACTTTTCACTCACAAAGGCACAGGGGTTAATAGACTGAAGGACATTGCTTCAGTCTATCATGTGGACAGAGGTGGGGGCGGTAATGGTGAGGGGGTGCTAATCTAAGCAACAGGACCTACCTTGATACTGTATGTAACGCACCTTTAAGTTTTAGTCAAATCAGTTTCCATTGCAAGGCCCACATTAAAGGTCTAGTTTGTAGGATTTGCAAAGATCTGTTTGGTAGAAATAGAAATATTATATCCATAAGTATGTTTTTATTAGTCTTTAATCACCTAAAAATAAGATTCATTGTGCACTTATTCATTGTGTACTTATTAACTTGAAATGAGCTGAAGTCAATGTGGCCTTTTTAGGATATTTAATCTGATGTGATTTACATCCCACCACTAGATGTCATTAAATCCCACACACAGGACCTTTAAATATCAAGTTAGGTGAAGATGTGCACAAAACAGGAAAAGAGCAAATGCTGAGCAAAATACTTAACAGAGAAGTTAAACATGTGGTTAAAAAAAAAACTCAAGTAAAAACACCAACTCAGTCAATTATGAGAAATGCTCAGAGTTTAGAGTCGATTGGAAACATTCATCAAAACATCTAAGGGAGCTGGTAGTGAAAGTGTACATTAAAGCTTTAAATAATCTTTAGAAATATCTATCAGTGAGGGGTGTGGTGGGATGGGAGATTTCTCTTCTTGAAGAGCCTTGCTTTTTGCATGTTGCATCAGCTGCAGACAAGACAAAGCCGATTGACTGACTCCCACAGACAAAAGCCTCACAGTCATCAACAGTTAAAGAGATAAAATCATGTCTCCAGGTCCCTAAATGAGAAGAAACAGTTGGACTTTAGCTCTTGTTAAGCTTGATAAAAGTGTCAGCCATTTTTTGAAATCCCCAAGCTAATGAGGAGGAGTTTGGAAACATCGTCATTTTTCAGAGTTTAGTACAACTGCAAGTTCTCAGTGTAAGCACAGTTTCTCGAAATAGATCCCACTGGTAGCGTTACTGGAGAATAAAACTTGCTCTAAAATGGAACCCTTGTGGTACAACACAGGGTTCAGAGGAAAAAACAAAAAGTTATCAATCCTATATTTAGTTAATCAGGACAAGAAAAAAGAATAATTGATTTTGCCAAAGCAGCAGAGGAGTCCAACTGAATTTGAACTGCATGATTTCCAGTTGGAAGATGCCAATACATCGTTTGTCACACAGAGGAGCACTGACTCAGTGTTTTGCTGTTGTGAAACATGAAAAAGAAGAGCTGTGAAAAGACAGATATACAAGAGCTATAGATCAAGAGTAGTCAGATTAATTTGATTACAGGGAAGCTTGAAACATGACAAGCCAGTTGTTTATTTAGAGTAATTACAGACATAAAGAGCTGTTTATTATGTTATGAACTGACTCAAGTGCATTATTGTGTGCTAGTTTTTGCATAAAAACAATACATATTGTCATGAGTCAGTCCACAGCTGGTCAGAACCACATAAGAACATGTTTCCTGTCAGACTTGACTCAGCCGTCTCTGTTTGCCCCACATGCCCCTCTGGCCCCACACTGCGCCGACCTATCGAGTGAATAGCTAATTAGAGTACGGTGAGGGGTTGAGCAGGAGGGAAGAGGGAGAGATGATTAGAGATGGAGGTCATTAAAGGAAGAGGCGGAGGGAAAAAAGCGAGGGAGTAGTTTCTGCCTTCCTTTTCCCAAGTTGATCAGTGGGGGACATGGTGGGCTGTTTTTCTGTGGCTATTGTTAGATCTGCTAGGTGAGCGCTGCAGACTGCCTGGCTGCCTATGGTGGTGAGCAAAGGTGCGCTGCCAGAGATACTGTCAGTCTTTTCTCTGTGGGTCCATCACCATGAAACAAGCTTTGCTAGAGGGAAGGGAACGGCTGTCACAATTTTCCCACCATATTAATTTAATTGGATTTTTCTTTATTTTTGGTATGCAAGTAGACATATGATGTGGAGTGCGTGCTGAGTTACATGAGCATGCTCCTGTGACTTTAAGTTGTTTTTTTTTATAGTCCAAGATAATTCATATTAATTAACTATGCTTCTTAATTTTTTTTAACAGGCTAAAGTATTTATATTAACTCTGTGAATAAGTGGTAAAAGTGAAATAATCCATCTCCATGCTTTCTGGTTTTTTGAAGCTGCATTTGTCATTAATTTTTAGCCACTTGGGGGCAGAAAAACTCTAAAACAGGCCAACAGACATTAACCCCTAATATAGAGTTTCTCTTACAATTGTATATTTTACATTTATATTGTTGCCCTTATGACATTAAACATAGTGATTTTTTAATGATTATATGAACTATTTGAGCACTGCACCTGTAAGGCTGATGATAAAACATGCTTTATATTATTATTGTGACGATTAGTCCAATATAAAATAACCAAACTTTTATTTTTAAAAACTGCTCTCAACATTTTCAGTATCAGAAATATTGCAGAACTAAATTCAAAACGACACAGTCTTTTGTAACAGCTAAAATTGATTAATTTGCCTTCAGGGACGCTTTGTATTGTTCAGCTTCATTCAAAGCAGGTGAGCTACTAGATGGCATCAGAATTACAACAATGTCCACGGAGAACCACATAGTGCTAGATTTGCCTGAAAGGGCTCGAGGGAGCCATTCTTAACCTCTCACTAGCTGACAGTAACAGCTTAAGGCTTTACAAGGGTTAGGAAATGAATAGCATACCTCATGCCAGAGGAGAAGGGTGAGGGCAGTAGCATAAAGTAAAGATGGTCTCACAGGCATTACAAACTAATCCACTGCATGAGATGCATCTACAGGCTTTCTGGCTCCCTCCGGGGTCGAGGCAAAGGCTGCCTGAGGACTTTCAGCTCTAAATCTGTCCATCAGTCCCCTGACTAGATCATTTTGCTGCCACTTAAACCCCCAAAGAAGGTGAATGAATGATATCAGTTGCTGGGATAAATACTGGTGAAGGGCAGGAAATCAGCCAATTCAAAGTCATTGAGAAAACAGAGGACGAGAAATTTAAACAAACAAATGAGGAGAGAGTAGTTTGGTGTAGACAAATATCAAGAGAGAGAATATGCAATCTAGAGAAATAAAGCAAATGGGTCATAAAGAAGTGGGAATGCTTCAGCTATTTTCTGTAATGGATATGCTCCCATGAGTCTTAAGCCACCACATCTCTGTTTAGCTCAGACCAAAGTCATTGTGACCAGCTGCTCTTTCTGCCTATTTTCAGTTCATGACTTTAGACAATGACTTTAAAATTTCTTATACACCAATAACCTTTTTCTGCTATGTGGATATATATCTTACAGCTGATAACAAAGTGGAGAAATACTGTTTTAAAAATATTGTTTTTACAAAGAATGCCAATCCCTGCAACAGTACATGGTATGATCAAGATAAACCATCTCAGTAAATCTCCAAACTTTTCAGCTTTCTAAGTTGCTTGAGTAAACATTTTGACACAATTTCCCACCAAAAACTGTTATTTATGGATTATCCACAGGCAGCTTGTACCTCTCCACCGGAAGTTAATTGAGTTTCCAGCAGGAGGACATTTATCTTGATTCTCAAAGTCAAATAATTCAGCCTCATCGGAAATGTATGTGTTTTGTGTGCACCACTGCATGAACGAGACTGAAAGGAGTAGCGAGGTAGGAGACCAAATGAGACTGGGGAGAACTGAAAGGGAGTTTGTAGCGTAGGTGGATAGAGATAAAGTAGATGGAAAGAGTAACTCTTGAAGAATTACTTTGAAATCATGACGATCCATGCAGCCAAAGTGTGGAGGAAAGAGAGTGGAGAGTCTGGAGCTCATATGAATTAGTGTCATAGCTCATCCTCCGCCAAGCTCCACCCTGTTATGTTCCATTTCCTTTTCATCCTCTCCTCTCCTAACAAGGGTCAGTCCTCTGGCCATCACCCACTGCCTTCATCATCCTTGTCATCATTAAATGAATCACCGTGTTATCATTGTCTGAGCCAGATTTCTGCCTTTATTTTTCTTTCTTTCTCTCCTCTTCACATCTTCTTTACCCGAAGGAGGACATCAGTTTCTTCACGTTCACACCTGAGATGTGATTATGTTTCTGAAGTCAGGGAAGAAGATTTCCTAAAGTTCACACCCTGCACTTAAGAAAGTGCTTCTTTGCTTGACAGCATGAGAGTAGAAAGTTTGGATACTGGTTGCAGTAAGCAAGCAAGCCATAGGTCAATGGCGCTCAATCTGTGCGACAGAACTAAAAAAAAAATTCACAAAAAAGGTATTTTTTCAAGGACAGGGAAAGGTTAGTTCAGTGTGGTTTAGGCCACAAGCAATGCTATAAAGTTTTCTTTACATTATAGTACAAAATGGCAACAGCAAAACTGTTCAAAACTGTTTGTACACACACAGATACATGCATTCACACACTCAAACAAGCTACTCACCATTAAGATGCCATATATCAGACATTTAAAGAGAAAATAAAAGCCTCATTAAACAACATAAACTGTTGATTAAACATTGCCAGACCCAAAAGTGCTGAACGACTCAAGTTGCTGATGCAGTTTACTGTAAAGGGTTTCTTGTAAGGGATTAAGTAGATTTCAGCAGAAACCTGAGCAGCATGGCAGCAAAAGCAGCTGACAAAGCAGGATGAGCAGAGCAGGTGAGTGAAACAGGAAAAGGAACAAATAAGGAGGACAACGCTGGTTGTGGCAAGCAACTATGGGGGACTAGAGAATTAACCTTGAGCAAAGAGAAAACCTAGAACTAGCTAAAGGGACTAACTGAGGGAATAAATAATCAGAGCTGGCACTGACTTCTGCAAAAAACAATGAAGTACACTGCAAAATCTGGGAGTGTCTTACTGGAAGAGGAGCAGTGGTTTGTTGAGTTGATTGGGATAATTCATTTGTAGGTTCACATGATTGGAGTGGGAGGGAGAGAGACCAGTATGCCACACCCAACAAGACACTCACACACACACACACAGACAAACTGAAGACACAGTCACACAAGAAAGAAGAAACCAGAGGAAAACACAGGGGATAAGGGAGATATAATCCAATCATAACATAAACTGTTTAAGCTTTAGTTCCTGTGGACAAGAATAAAAAAAAATGACCAGATTCTAAGGTGAAATGTTGGGATTTTTCTTTTAATTTGCATGATTTTGAGAATTGATATTTCATCCTATTTCAATGTTTCCCTTGATTAATGGCATAGCATCAAGGTCGAGCAAATTATTTTGTAACATAAACAGCAATTAATCTTGATCCAAGGTCGCAGGCTTGATTGCATAGGAATGTGGTTTTTCACCTCTCTGCTCAGCTTTTACTGCAGATTTATGAAGATGTTCTATGCACACCAAAATGTTTGCCCTTCAGCGTCGGTTTTTCCTGTGAGATTGTTTCTCTCTGCAGTATAGCATAATGCACAGGCTGTTGGTCATACATATTTAAGGCAGTGCTGGTTAACACTATACAATCAAGCTACAGCCTATTAGTTTGCCTTACTGTAGGTGTTTGGCTTCATTAAAACTGGTGAAGATATTAAGTTGGTCACATGATCCTCAGGGACTGATTAATTTTATATGTGCAGGCTGCACTTGTTTCCTCGATAAATCTTAACAATAAAAATTCAAGGCACAGCCCCATGAAATGTGAAATTTACACTTGAGTTGTTACCGGTATGTTTATTGTACAGCTGAAACAATAAGTCAATTAATTAATCAATAAATCATCACTTGATCATCAAAAAACACCATCAAGTTTCAGCTTCTAAAACGCAAGGAATGTTGGTTTTTCATCTGGTGTTATCTGATATTAAATATAACATCTTTAGATTTTGGATTGTTCGTTGCATTAAAAAAAGCAAACTGAAAATGTTACCTTGGGCTTTAGGACAACACAGTGGGTTATTTTTGCACTATTTTTGGATACTTTGTGTTCCAAGAGACTGATCAATTAATGAAAAAATACCTCTGAAAATAATTGTGTGACGTGACCTTAAGAGCTTCAGAGCCAGATGAAAAATCTCTCTCTACAGCAACACCAGAGCCAGCTGTTGTGACTGGTTAAGGTCATACTCGGTTACACTGTGACCCTGGTGGTGTGGTTCAGCCTGGTGGTGATGCTGTCCCGCCCCAGGACTTAGCTGTCTGCCCTGCTTATGGTCATTCTCTGGGCTAACTGTGAAGACCTGGCAGTGGAGTATCAGCTGAAGGTCAACTCAGGCTCTGTGTCTGTCTGTGTGTATGTCAGAGGAAGAGGGGGAAGAGTGTGTGTATGTGAGACAAAGGGGATGGGAAGTTGATTGCAGTGATGAGAGCAGGATACCAGAATTACTGTCAGCCTCATCTGGATTATGTGCAAACGAACGCACATAATTTCTCTATTTTCATGGCAAACAGACAAAGAAGGCACACGACCTTCAGACCTTAAAACAGAAAACACTGTGGATCGAATGCAAGGAAATGCTTAAGTGTCACCTAGGAAGCATCAATATATTGACAGATTTCACAATCAGTCCAGTGTCATTTTTACTGCCATTAATGAGAAGGTTATAGGGCTGTTGCTGAAGGATTTTTCTCTTTCTATAGATTACTCGTAGAGTAACAGGTAAATTAGCCATATCATAAAAAATAGCATGAGCTCTTTTTTAGGACCAGTTAATACTGAAACACATCAGTGACTTAGAAATTTTGGTAATAGTTCTGGTAGTGTCTTTTGTGTCTGCTGAGGTTTGGAACTATAATATCTCTGACATTTGTGTTGGCACTCTATAGCAATCAAGTCGAATGAAAAAGAATTTTTGAGAGTCAAGGCACTGAAAAAATGACATTTCTGTTGCTTAATATAATCCTGAGTTTAACAGTTTTTATCTGGACTGCTCACTACAGACACAGATTTTAGTAACCACAGTTAGCGTCCTTAAAATAGGATGTTGGGTTCATAGCACATACACATGTAGTAGTTAGGTATCTTTGTCTGTAAAAAGGCTGTCCGAGTCTGCTCCCAAACCTACGTGTCAGTAAGTAAACGAGTAACATGTTGAATTAAAGCCGGTACTTTGCATTATTTAAGTCTTTGTCTTTCATCAAAAGCTCTGCAAGATATTATCTAATCTTTTAAAAGTGTTACTTTCAGATTAAATTTAAATCGTATTTAAACTTGAAAAAAAGTTGATCTGAAATTAAGCATAAAAAACTTTAGAAAGCCAGTTGATATATTAAACAGGTGGTCATATTTTGTTCAGATTAATAGCAAACGAGTATGGTCAGCAATTACCTTGTATTAATATGATGCAACAGAATGAGGACTCCTATTTTCTACAATAGAATACATTGTTATTTACAAGAATAAGAACTATGAAAAAAGAAATAAACCTATCTGAGATGTTAAGAACATTTCCAAAGATCTGAATTCACAAATTGAGTCGTTGAGAGCTCCATTAACTCGGCAGATTTTTGAAGACATACTTACACAGATGATAGAAAAACCCTGCATTAGGTTTTACCCAAGCTTCGTTGGTTGTTGACACAGTAAACTGACACATACAATTACATAAAGTACCTGCAGCGAGGACACAGCATAACAAAGGGATAATCATTCTTCAGTTGTGAATGCTAAGAAACTATAGTTAAACTGCTGTTTCCAAGGTCAAAAATTAACTTTGATGCTCATAAAGAGATAACTGTGTTTGAAAGATAATGTTCTGTACGGAGATTAGTTCTGCATTTATGAGTAAAAATAATCCCAGCTGTAAAAGTAAATACAAAGTAGCTGCATTAAAGGATTCATATAAAGAATTATTTATTTCAAAACCTTTATAAGAGATATATTATAGGCACAATATTTGTGTTTTCTGTGAGCTCTGCTCTGCCTGAGAAATGTGGATGAAAAGTATCAGTGTATGTGAGCACAGACTTGCTTCTTTTTAAGTTGTCAGAGTTCATACCTTCTGACCACGGAGGCTTTTATTCAAACAGTCAATGTGGTTGCCATGGCAGCGGGCTTTTTTTTCAGCTCTGACCCCACTCTTACAGCTGTGTCCCCCCCCCCCACAGAAATAAAACAGGCAGCGGTCAATATCTGCATGCAGACTCATGTTTGTGTCTCGTCCAGGTTCCCATGATTCCTTCAGCTTCTACATCGACGAGGCGTCTCCAGTGGGCCCCGAGCAGCCGGAGACGGTGCAGAACTTTGTTTCTGTTTTTGGCACTGTGGCTAAGAAGCTAATGAGGAAGTGGTTAGCTACACAGACTATGAACTTCAACAGCCAACTGGAGGCTGGGATCCGCTTCTTTGACCTGCGCATCTCCACCAAGCCCCGCGACCCCGACAACGAGCTGTTCTTCGCCCACGGCCTCTTCAGTGCCACGGTCAGCATGGAGTTTTGGTGTATTTTTTTTTTAGTTTTTTTGATGTGATGAATATTTTGCAATGCTTGTGGTTGCTAAGTGATGTTTGTGCAGCTCTGTGTCTGTGTGGCAGCGTACTTATGTGTGAGTACAGGCTAAGAGCTTAATCATACAAGGTCCTTCAGAGATTCTAAGTACATCACTGTTGATTGTGTGCCTGCTTTTCATATCAGTGTGTCATTAAAGACCCTTTCCAATGAAAATCAAGTTTTTGACCTTGTTAACATGTCCAAATGGTGTTTTTAATATGCTAAGACATATCAGGAGCACTGCGAGCAGTCAACTCCATGGCTGAACATTTGTATCTTGGCACTTCAGTTTACTGATGACAGCCTCAAACACAGATTCAGAAAGCCAATGGGCCTACAAGTGTGACATTTGGATTTGGCACTGAACACAATATTTAAACTGAAAAAGAAGACTGTGTCATTTAAGGACTTCTATCGAAAAAAGTTGTATTGGTACTAAAGAAAGTCTTGGCATAAAGAAAACCTACTGAAAATTAAAACAGCTTTGTAGTTTGATGAGTTTTAAATTGACAATGATTTATTTTTTTAATGTCTCTTTTTTGAACACTGGGTGCCACACTGTCACTTTTTTTCTGTTTCACTGGTTTCTAGTCTCAACTTTTTGTGACAGTTTTGGAGTGGAGGGGATGGGCTTTAAGGGAGAGAAAATAATCCTCAGGAGCCAGTGTTGCCATGTTGGGAGGTTTCAGTGCATTTTGTGAGGCTGAATGGACATGGGCTTTTTTAAAGTTCCCGAAAATTATAGTTTTTAAAAAAAAAAATACTAGAAACTGTATTTTTTTAGTTATGCAAACACTCAGTATAACTTTGATATGCTGAGAAAATATGTTATTATTACCGCCTGCCCACAGTTTACCATATGAACACACAGGAGCTGTTGTGCTTTTGCAGTTTTTTTTTAAAAGTATTTTTTAATTGTAACAAAAACCTCTTTGCTTAAAACATTGCAACAACTTAATATGCTTGGCCTTTTGACATTGTGTACTCTCTCTCTTTCTCCCTTTTTCTGTGTGTGTGTGTGTGAGTGTGAGTGATATACCAAATTTTCAGTTTATTTCTAATCAGGAAGTGAAGCAGATGGCTGCTGGCACAAGCACCAACCTTAGCTCATCCCAGCATTTATGGCTAACATTAGATAATACTGGGTCTCATAGCTGATGTAAGCTAATGTCAGGTATCATAGCTAATGTTAGATTATGTCAGCTGTTACAGCTTACATTAGATAATATCAGCTAACTGAGCAGGTGTTGGCTATTGTCAGGCATCAAAGCTATCATTAGATAATATCAGCTCTCATAGAAAAAGTAGCTTATGTAAGCTAGCATAGCTCCTATAAGATAATATGAGCTATCATGGCTGATGTTAGTTAAGGTCAGCTACTGTAGCTAACATTACAGATACATTTTTAGAGGATTAATAAATGCCATGAAAGGACCTTGAAAGAAACTAATACTGCTTTCTTTTGCATATTGGTTATTTTTGTTCTTTAGGTGAGAGAAGGCCTTGAGCAGATCAGTAGTTTCCTGTCAGCTCATGCCAGAGAGGTTGTGTTCTTGGACTTCAACCACTTCTATGGCGTGCAAAACCTGCACCATGAAAAACTGGTGGCCATGTTAAAAGAGGTGTTTGGAGAGAAACTCTGCCCAGTCGTCTTTGCTCAAGAGGTACTGCTGAATTCAAAATACACTTAATGCTTAAGAGGCAGTAGCATTCAAAGCAATTACATGACCTTGAGGATGACTTGGAACATTAATTTCAGATGCTTCTTTCACCTTTAACAGCTCTTGATTGAAAGAGGACACAGGAACAAATTTTTTATATACTCAAAAGGCTTCTGTTAATTATTGTTTTTCAGCCCTGCACAACACTGTTTTCTGTGTTTTGATCACTTGAGAGGCAGAATGATGCTTATCGTACCCTTACTCATTGTTGTGTGCCCTTTTTCATAGAAGTCGAGTAGAAAGGTCCTACCCTGCTCTGATTGTCGCCATTCTGCCTTTCCGTCTGTCCTTTTTTCTTTTTTCTATTTTCTATACTGTCTGGTCCACCAACAAAAGTGAGGTTGTTAGTGAAAACCTGAAAAAAAAAAGCTACTAATCGGTCTAAAACTCCTCAAACTTTCACACAACTCCCTCGCCAGTGTCACAACTCTAGATCATGGTGAGGATGAATTATAGAGAAGAGGAAAAGGCCAGTAGTAACCAGTGAATTCAGGGGATTAATAAACTTCTCTGTCCCTTTTCCTACATTCCTTTATCAATGAGCACATTAATTTTATCTACCCATGAACCTCACTCCCGCTTCTCTCTACCAGTGACCTCTGCTACATTTTCTCCAGCAGTTGCTCAGTTTATTTAATTTTATACTGTATGTAAATGTATAATGTTCAGGTCATGTAGAACTTACCTAATGACTATCAATAAGAAATAATAAGGTCGGTAATGAGGGAAAACTGACCTGAATGTTAAAAATGATCATGCAAAATGAAACATTACAAGGTTTTGTTACAACGGCTATGATACTAATAAGCACGCTAACAAGAGACTAGTTAGTGGTGAATATACATAGCTAAATGCTAAAGTGATACAGTTTCATGTTGTTGTTGTTGTTGCTGCTAGCTGAATTAATTTAGCTAAATCCACTAACTAATATAGTTATAGCAGAAACGTATGTAGGTTGCTCATGCTCATAATTATGTGGCAAAACTGCAATCATAGCAATGTAAAAAAACAAAACAAACAGAACTTCTGTTTAGAGTTCCTTTGATCTGTTATTTAAAGACAAAAAAATGAGCAAACGTGTTACTTCATAATTTACTTGTAACTTCAGGGAGGTTGTTACAAGTCTGTTATTCTCTCAGGTTTGTTTGTAATATTTCTTTTTAATTTCAAATCTTTTTAAAAATCCATTTTTCCTCTTGAATAGCCTATAATAGTGTTAAGTGTTTTTACACTTTTAGTTCTTAGGCTCTTTTGTTGACAAGCAATACACTGTAATTAGACATAAAACCGTGCTTGTTTATATGACAAAGCTGTCTGCCTTCAGAAAAACATACAAAAAAAATCTGCGGTCAAACAGAACCAATTATTGAAAAAAACAGCTCAACAGTCATTACACTGAGCAAATATATCCCCCCAATTTTCTATTTAAATAAACAAGTTCACTTAGTAAGTTGTCAGGACCAGGAGTGGATTATCTGTATTTATTATCAATTATATTATCAACACTCATTATGTTTTTTCTTTTTTTCTTTCTGATCTACCACATCTTCCCTGTTTATAACCTTCTGCTTCCCTGAACACACACACCTCCTCCCCCAGGTGACTCTGCAGTATCTGTGGGAGAAGGAGTACCAGGTGCTTGTCTTCTACCACCACCCCATGGCTCTGGAGGTGCCCTTCTTGTGGCCCGGCCAGATGATGCCCTCTCCCTGGGCCAACACCACAGATCCAGAGAAGCTCGTTCAGTTTCTCCAGGCGTCTGTCACTGACCGCAGGTCAGCCTCTGCGTTTACTATATGTCCTTAATACTTTGGGTTGAATGGGACAAAAATCTGCACTTTGTCAGGTCATCTGCCCCAGTGATGATTATTTGTTGATAAATCATATCTCTTTGACTCTTACACTTAAGGCTAACTTACATAAACATAGGGTACCACTATATTTTTATCAAATAACATAACTTACTCTTACATACATTTAAAGGGTAGTGATGACTGCAATGTGAAAATTATTTTTCAAATCTAAAATAAATTTGCATGTGAAATTCTTGTGTTTATACTTTTTTGACAGATAAAGTCTTTTGTTTCTTTCTGGGCACCCAATGCAAACATATAGCAAAGTTTATTATATGCAGCACATCTCTGTAGTAGATGCTAAGTCACTGACATAAATAAATAAAATGCATTAAAAAAGAAAAATGCAACAAAATAATTTGTTAGTGTTTGATGTGTCTCCTGCAGGAGGAAGGGGACCTTCTTTGTCTCCCAGGTGGTTCTGACACCGAAGGCCAGCACCGTGATGAAGGGCGTGGCCAGTGGACTGAGGGAGACGATCACAGAGAGGTGTGTATACACCTGGTCATGTGGTTGTTTTTGTAGGACAGAAAGAGAGAATAAGAAAAAAAACATTTTATGTTCATGATCATATAACACTGAGTCTGGATTCAGGTTTAGCACTAAAGGTGGCACACAGTATTCGCCAACATACTCACAGGCAATGTGTGACTAAAGCTGTAGCAACACCTCAAACACCAGAGGCCACAGAAATAACATGATTTTCTCATAACAACCCAAAACAAAACTTCATGGGCAGGGGCATATATACAGAAATATATTAACAGCCTTCTGTGAGTCATTATGTGAGGCATTTTATAACGAAAGCCAGAGGCATGTTGGTTTCTCCACATATCCTCAGGCGTTTGACACTCATTCAAGTTTTTTTCTTTTTTTTGCCTTTTTTTAAAATCTTTTTCTGAACAGCTGCCACAAACTGAAGGCAATGTTTTCTATCTTTTTCCTCCCTCTGTCTACATCTCCTCTTCTCAGTTCTGGTTCAAGAATTTCCTTATTTATCCTCAGCTTTCGCTGTATTTTATTCCATCTTAATGTCACCAGTTTGTTGAAAGCCTCAGCAGCAAAACCATTTATTTTCCTGGCATAAATTATTCATTTGATACCTCCACTATCAACCATTCTCACCAGGCGTTTGGTGACTTTGATGTAGGCATCCTACAACATTCCATCCATTCGTTTTGCCACACAGAGAGCGAGTGGAGGACTCGAAAGAACAAGAAAGCCAAACCGAGAGGGAGACAACTTGTAAAATTTTGTCATGCAGAAAGCTGGGCGAGGCATCTGCAGTAGTAACACACTCCCCTGGTGCACGGCTCACACAAACATGTCCAGTGTGCACAGAGTGTCATCTTCACGGCTGGTGTCTGGCTTGCAGACATCTCATGCTGCGTCACACAGATCCTTTGTCACAGCTTGTTCCTCTCAGTGTTAAACCAGCCAACCATGAATCATCCCCTTCTTCTATCCCTCTGAATTTTCTGTGAGTTTACCCCTCCTCCCACCCCTCGCTCTTTCCCCCTAACATGTGTCCGGGTGTGTGTTTTTGTGCCTCCTCCAGGGCCTTGCCGTGCATGATGCAGTGGATCAGATCACAAAGACCCGGAGAGAGCGGCATCAACATTATCACAGCTGACTTTGTGGAGCTCGGAGAATTTATCAGCGCTGTCATTACCCTCAACTATCACCTTGATGATGATGAAGATGACGCCACCTGAGAGCCTCCAGCGGGGCGTCAGGGAGCACGGTCACCACGGCCGGTGGTTCCATCTGTGCTCTCACACTTCCTCTCTTTGGCATTTATTTCAGGAGGGGAGCTGCACTGCTCCTTTCACTTTATTTAGGGCTATAGTGAATTTAGAGATTGAACGGCAAAGAAAGGGTTAAGGGAAGAGACGCTGGGATGAGGAGAAACAACAGTGGTGTTTGGTTGCAGAATGAAAGAATGAGGTTTTTTTTCTGTTTTCTAGTTAGGGATCGACAAAGCTTTTTTTCAAGTGAGATGTTCATTTCCTTCACTTCCTGTGCTGTAAAAAAAAGAACTGCTTTTCCTGCTGTTTAAATGCAGTGTTTTCAGTCTCACAACTTCAGAAAGGGTGGATTCCTCAGAGCATATCAACTTTCTGCTAAACGTGTTGGTACATCATTCTTGGTATTCCAGTGACAGTGGCAGTTTTTTGCAGAGGTTGTTTTTAAATAAGTTTGTGTAATTTAAAACAACAAAACGTAGGCTGATGTAAGTAGCTAGAAGTTGTTTGTCTTGTTGGGAAAATCTGTCTTTTTCGAACAGTACGCATTCCTCATCAGAACACTGCAAGTGTTACATATAAAAGAACGCCTTGAGCTGCTTGAATGCAGAGTGTTTAAGAAGTGTTTCGACATTGTGTTTACTCAGTACAAGAAACTAACCATTTATCTTCCTGCAGTAATATCTCCAGGCTCTTTTTTTCCAGTAAGAAGTCAGCTTGCAGACTAAACACTGATCAGACCCCTTTGGACATTAAAAAAACATGGATTTCCCCATTCAAAAAAGATAAACAGAGAGAGTGGGAATTGGCTAGCCATGAAAAAAAGCACCAATCCTGCCATGTGTACTTTGTCTCTGGTGCACCTGAATGAACCAATAATATTCACATTGTTTGTGTGTTAAAAATTTCAAGACAATAATGACCTGTTGCTATACAGTATCTTCCAAAATTAACTATGATTTATCATAATTTTGTGGTGAGTGCCAAGTCGTGATAGCCAAGTATAAAAATACATTACATCTGGGTATAAGTGTGTACCCACTGTCTGTGTTTTCTCTGCTGAACGCTTTCCCCTTTGTCCATGTGTGTCTATACTCACTGCTGTAGTGCAGTATATATGAGTCATCATAAGATTTATCATCATGTTTTGTCTTTCAGGTGGTAAAGCAGCTTAACGCTCACTCATAGGCCCTTTTCTTTTCAAGTCAGAGAGGGGTAGACACTGTAATTCAGGGGGTCTTGATGTGACAGCAGTGCTTCGACACTTTGAAAATAAATGTTTATTAAGATCTAGCTGTAGCTCTTTGGTGTCTACTTTATTAGGTGTTTCATGTTTCTGAATGTTTCTGAATCTCTGCAGTTCTGCTATATCAGTACATTTTGTACAATTAAGTTTTTTTTAAAATTTTTTTTGTTGAATGCTTTTCTTTTTATACACTGCAGTGTTTTCAGTTAAGATGGAAGAGTACTTTGAAAGCCAGAAAGATAATGTAAGTATTTTTATTGCAAGGTTTTACGCATTATGCATGAAAAAAAAAGCTAGTCAAACATCCACACACTTTACCATCAGTGTGGCATTTTCTGCAGAGAATGTATTCTGTAAGACATTGTTGTCTAGTTCAGTAGTGTAAACCAAAACAGGAAACTCTACTCTTTGGATTTGTGAATGTATGTGTCTTGTGAGCAACTGTGCCATTTCTTAAAGTCTCATGTGATTGAGTGACTGAGTATCAGCTGCACATTAATTTTTGTATCGTGTGCTTTTTATTGTTCGTGCAAATGAGTTCAACTTTTAGAGTTCAAATGGTACTTCTTTCACATCCATGTGATTTCACGTTAAAATGTTTTATATTGTGGAAAAGTTTGTACATACTGTAATTGCAAAAAGCATACTGCCGATGAATTGTAAATTATTTGAATCATTACAAAGAGTCACTAATAACAATTTCTTAACTTATACCTTAACTGAGCTATCATACTGTGTGTTATTTATCATATTTTTCATATATTCCGTTTTGTGCATGAACCAAGACATTCTACATATACCAACAAAGTCCATGAGGTTTGTGCATATTTTCAGTTCCTTTCTGCATATTAATATTTAGAGCATGAGTGAATCTCAGCTGGAAATGTTTTTACCCTTTAAGACAAATCTCTAAATGGATTTATTTTTTAAAATGTTGCTCTGCTACTACCCCATGCAGATTAAAGAATGAACCCTCACAAATGAATAGACTTGAAAAGGCTTGCAAAACTGTGTTGTAAGGACATTTGTGTCTTCGCTGGTCCAAAATGTTGTCAATTTTGTTCTGGTGTGAGTCCTTTGCTGTTGTGAAACTCAAAAACTTTTGTTTAAAGTGACTGTTCTAAGTTAAAAAAACAGCCAATCAAATAAAGCTTCTACGCCTAATGAGTGACTCAGTGGTGTATCATTTTATGACAAGATTCTGGATTGTTGATTGCAAAAAAAACATTATTGTTGTCAGCAATTATATAACAAAACTGTAGTTTAATTCAATCAATCACCAATAACAGTTGTAAATATCAGGAAAATTTGCAGCTTTTAAGCTAAAATACCAATATTTTATTGCCTATCTGTGCAGAGGAGAATCCTGAAATCCTCCAGTTTCCAGGGTGATGAGGACGGAGGTGGGTGTGCAGCGGCACCCGGGGTGACTTTCTGAGACTATGTTTCGTAATTCAGCATCTGCCATTCTGCAGACAGGTGCCGCTCAAAAAGAGGGAAAAAAGAGACGACCCAGATGTTGAGTGGCCCGTTGTGTGCGCTTTTGTGTGCTTCTTACTGAAGGATCGAGATCTAAAACAAAAGCACAGGATCAACCAAACATGTTACACATGCAAACATACTTCTCCAGAAGCTGCCCAGCACAACAGCAGTGTTATAGCAGGCCGACCGGTTAAGCAGTGAGTGCTGTACCTGCTTTTGGCGGCACAATAAAGTAGTAGAGGGAAGGAAAAGGCACGATTCATTTGCTCTCTCCGTGCAGAATCTTTTGCACACAATGATGTAAAGATTCTTTCAGTCTTCGTGTCCTGTGGGTTGTATATGGCTTCTGTGGCATGTTAATGTTCTTTCCTCCATTTACCAGTGGAGTAAAACACAGAACATTAATCATGCTTTCTGTGGAAAAGCAAAAGAAAATGCACTAATATATGTTCTTGGGTTTCGGGGAAGCAGTCATTTGCTTGAGTAGCAAGAAGATGCAAATGCACATTATTATTGCGCACTCAGGCATGTGTGCATGTTTGTATCTGTATGTCTTTCTCTGTCACGCACACACAAGCAAACACACAGATGAGGAGGAGGCAGAGGTGTGGGAGGTAGAGATGGATGATGGCATTCAGACAGTTTAAAGAGGAGCAGTGAGGAATGTGCAATTTCCAGAAAGTTTTGAGTGTGA
>JAPZDV010000022.1:15819268-15830892 GCA_029814665.1 Acanthurus lineatus
GAGTGTGAGGAGGAGGAGGAGGAGGAGGAGGAGGAGTGTTTTCACCAACCACTCCTGTGTCTACTTACGAGGGTCCATGACACAGGGTGGCAATTTATCTGACAAAAGACTTAACAATACAACAAACTACAGTATCACAGTGAGGGACACATAAATGGGTAACATTAGGGAACTAGCATTGTTTTCCTTCATAGGAAATGAAACAAAATTATCCTGGGATACAGAGTTAATTATTAAAAGACAATAAAGGTGCAGTCATAATCGACAAATGGGGAAGCTGTGTGACTTCAAATGATTCTTCTAGTCATTCAGACATGAAGAAAAGCAAATGACAAAAATAGAGACAGCAGGAAGCAAACAACCAAAAGGAGACAGCAGGAAGCATCCACAGCAAATGAACAGAGAGAGAGAGAGAGAGAGAGAGAGAGAAAGAGAGAGAGAGAGAGAGAGAGAGGCAGAATAGAGATTCTGTTGTAATTGTGTCATTCTGTCTGAGGGGGCATGAACTGACCACTGCTGGTTTAAGACCTGGTTCATTTCAGATTTTGTCCACTTTGAGTTGCCTCTGGACTCAATTAGCTGATACAACCTTGGCAGTATTTTTGTTTCTGTCATGGTTCGTAATTTAAGGTCAGTTCATTGCTGTTTTACTTCGGCAGTTTTTCTTGTCAAACTTTTTTTTTTGTCACTTCTCGTCCTTGTTGCTTTCCCCACCTCTCTGATTACTCACGCGTTTCACCTCCCCGTTGTTTGTTTTCTCTTTCCTGCAAATAAAAATTATGTGTCTCTGCCTCTGTTATTTGTCAGTTGGTCCTGTTGTGGGCTTGTGACTTATTAATTTGTCTTTTTTGGTTTCCTTTCACTCTGTTTAGTGTTTTTGTTTTTCTCTCCAGTTTTGAAAAACTGGAAAGTTTCTTAACTTCAGAATGGAAAAACATGATAATAACAGCAAAGTACATCACATCAGTTGCTGTATAACAGTTCATTTTGCCAGATACCTTTGCTCATGAACCCTTTATGTAAACCAACTTGTGACCCCCCCTTGCCACAGGTTTCATATTGTATCTGTTCACTGAAAACCGATCATGACAAAAGTGTCGTTATAATGAACTCAGAGAAAACAGACCAATATAAGCTTTTGTGACAGTCCATTTTTTGTGTGTAATTCATTGGGCTTTTATAGTATTATATTTGCCAAAGACATAAAGTAGAAGTAAGCCTGCAAGGGAACAGTTAATCCTTCAGTTTTAATAGTCTTCACTGAGCAGAGAAAAGAGTGATATGTCCTCCAAAAATGGTTTTGTTTGAACAGTTTTAGATGCCTGTAGGGGAAAAATTATCAAGTATTTCAAAATAAAACATTAAGATAAAATATACATAGATCTCTAGGATAGAAACCACTGGCTTATATTATCTTTTCTAACCAGCCTATACAGATAAAGATTTAGTAGATATATAACTTTTTAATGTCCCATTTTTATGTAAATCCTTATCTTGATGGGCAGTAGGCAGCATTGGAAAGGAAACATAAGGACGATATGCAACAAAGGTGTCCAGGTGAGTCAAGCCAGAGATGTAGCAGTTACACACAGATTGCATGTTTAACCGCTAGGCTGCTGGGACACACATATTAGCATTGAACCTGTTGAAACATGATACACAGCTCAACCCAGAGTAGAGTAAGCACATAAGCTGCAGATTCATTAAGTCTCTCTCTCTGTCTGAGCCTCACAGACTGTCGTTCCCTGGCAAACCAAACTTCCAGGGCAGATGGCGGTCAAACATGCTCTTTGAACATCATGAGGACCACAGAAGCGGCACTAATGGAGGGCACGGTCTGGTGGCCTATTGTCTGGGCCAACTGTTATTCCAGCCTGAGGTGTTGAGACTTGGCTCGCTGTCGTACAGTAGCTGAGTCATTTAGCGCTAGGTGGTAATTGTAGAAATACAGGAAATCATTTTCGCAGTCATTATCCCCTAAATCTGACTGAGTCATTTTTTGATTGTCTAGAATCTGTAATGTGAAAATAGGTTACACCTGGCTGAGATGAAAGTCTTTCTCCATGTTTCTTTGACTATTTTAAAAGGTTGTTTTTCAAAAATAATTAAGTTATTTCGACTACTCTTGTATAAAAAGATGTTGCATTTAATGAAAAATATTCACAGTGAAATAATAAAGCGTACCGCCGTGTATGTATGCCCACTGCTCGTCAAAGATGGCAATGATAGAAATGACAAGCAATTTCTGCATTGCTTTAAAATTGCCTTACCCGGACAATTGCTCTGAAATAAGACACTTACCTTGAGGGAGGTTCATTTTTCAGAGAATAAAAAAGCTAAGATTGTGAGCACAAAGTGTTGTGCCAGCTCATGTTTCCCAATTTTCTCTTTTTAAAAATCCCTGCTGTTGGTTCTGAATCAGAGAATGTATTCTCATTGCCAAAACACTGCAGTTAAAGTTACCTTTTCTGACAACTCATTTTAAAATATGAGCTGTACATTAATTTGACATACTGAATTTGTCTCTCATTTTTTCTAAAACATGATAGACAGCAGGAATCAATGCTGCTTAAAAAAATTCATCCGAACACTCAAACTCAGCGGTGTTCCCTCTTAAGCTGCCAGTATGTGATGGATATGCACAGTATGGGCCCTTGTCTGGCTGTGACAGCAGATATATGTCCGTAATTAGACAGAGATGTGGGTTCGTCTCATAAACATGGGAACACTTCCTCATCATATAGCAGCAAATCTCCGGTTAGGATGCTGGACCATGTCTCCCTGCAGATACACACTGATTTTCATTGACTTAATCATCCAGCTTTCTGTCTCTGTCGACTTGTGACAAAATCACTGAAACCATTTTAAGCAATGTTTTAATTGACCAAATGATAATAAAGACCGAATGATGCCCTGGTACGTCATTTGCTTTACACTTGGAAGTCTTCTTGCAGTTTTCCTTATCTGCTTAGTATATCTACAGATTTGCTCTGCTTGAATCACGTCTTAGCCATGAGGAGAAACCAGTTATCAAATCTCTATTGCCCTCCAGTGTTTGTTAGACTATATCACATCTTAAAACTCATAAATACTCCATGCCTGTCTTCACTTTCTCTCTCTTGCAAAGTGCTGGTGATGCAAGCTTTCACCTTCAGTAATCTCTCTATGAAGGCATTAAAAATGACAATTGTAATTTAGAGAAATAGTCAGTGGCTAATAGCTGGTTCAGTTTAATGTGTGTTTAGTGGGTTATGTCTGACTGTCTACGAAACATTTTAGTTTGAGATTTTAGTTAGAGACTTTTATCTTGACCTTTTGAACTTTCCATTATTCTGATAATTATTAGGATCTATCGACCATGTTGTCTATAAAAAGAGCAATGTGCTTAATATGACCAGAAATTAAGTTTAAATTGTTAAAAAAAGATTTAAATTGATCAACTTCATGAGGAAAAGCAGCAGTTCTGACTTAATGCCAAAGACATCTATATTGTGTTGCAGAGAAATTTACTGATAATAGCATGCTAATCAGCTAGCCCAAGCTCATCCTGTCTTGAGCTTAACTGTCTTGTTAACTCTCTCTCTCTCACACACAAAAACACGATCCATGGTGAGGCCTGACCTTTTTCTCACTTCTTTCCCTCTTCATGCTCCTTGCACTGCTTATTGTGTCTTCATAGTCCCTAAAGTCAACTTCTGTAAATTACTTCAGTGCTATAATCCCTGTTGTCAATTGGTCTTAGGGGTTGTGTTCACTCTTGGTTTGGCTGTGCGTTAGCTGGTTACAGGACCTGGTTCCATTGCCCAGAATGTAAACACCAACAGTAATCCATCGCTCCAAGCTTCCCATACAGATAGAATGATTGGCTAACAGGGCTACTGGCTGCAGTTTCGCTAGTATGGCTCTGTTCTATTTGAAGGCTCCAGTAAGCTATGAACGGACGCCAGCATGCACAAATGAGAAACTGAACCTTAAGGGGGCTAAGTGGAGTTCTGCCATTATTGTTTTATCATTGACATCTGTGTTTTTCTTACTATTACAAATCAAATTTTTGTCGGTAGAAAAAGTTCAATAACTGTGGCTGTTCCACATTGTTCAAGTATTGCACATGATAGCTTACTTGATTTGTGACATACCTAAAGGAAACACAGTACTTGCTAGACAGAAAAGCTCTCAAAAATTAGGAAAATGAAGAAACTTTGCTTTTGGTTTTAAACTGATCCTCCTCCGGAGGAGAAGCTGCCTAAAAAAAAAAAATCTTTTGCACACACACACACACACACGCACACACCCCTACCTTTCCCCCTCAGAAAGCAGACTGGACCCCTTTGGACCTCAATCTGGTCCCCATGGTAATATGAAGTATTAAAATATGAGGTGTGTGCTTTTTTTGGGGGTTTTTTTTTGTTGGCAAAAAAACAAGTACACACGCACATGCACACAAATCTCTTTTCTCATGAAGTTCCAAAGAATGTCCTTCCAAGACTGCTCAGCAAAAACGAAACTAACAACAGCACTATAAATAACCAGAGCCTGTTCAAGACTCTGTTTGCTGCTCTTCACCCACCATGAAGGCAAGTACATTCTACATTCAATAACAGGGAATTTACAAACACATTTTTTTTTTAGATTACAGCAAAAATATTTGATATGGTTACAACATAGGTGGTTAAAATCCACAATCTTTGATATGGTTAAAATCTTATTTCAGTTACACTTTTTTTTCAATTTACTCACTCTTCTGTTTTCTTCTCACCTCATTTTCTTTTGTCTTGTTTTCTCAAATTTTCTTCCTCATCTGTCATCTATTTTCTTCTTTTCTTGTTTTTTTCCTCTTTCTCTGTCTTAACTTCTCCCCATTTCTTGGCTCATCTCTCTTTCTCTTGTCTTTTTTCTTTTTCTCCTCCTCTCTGTTTTTCTCTTTTCTTCCCTGCTATAGAACATTGCACAACTCCTTTCAGCGGTCTTGCCATGGCTGCTACTTTTGTTCACTTCAAGAGGGTGAGTCTGCTTTTAATTTACTGTTTCAACATTAGAAGATTAACATTAACAACAAAAATGTGCACTGATTATTTGGGTTTATTCATATTTCATTTTCAAGGTTTTGTAACCAGAGAGTTCATTGCCAGTGGGGGCCTTTTGGTGATTGGTCAGAGTGTGATGGCTGCACCAAACAACAGGTTAGAAGATGATAAAATTCCTAAAATATAAACAGAAAGGCTCAATATTCTGTTTGATTTTTTCACTGATAAAGATATTCTGCAGTCTGTTTGCTTGATAGTATTTTTCTTACATATTTTTTTTGTCACATTGTGGTTTGTTACAGACAAGAAGTCGAGCCATGGTCGTCTACGCTCAGTTTGGAGGGAATTCCTGTTATGGAGGGCGGACTGAGACCAGGTCGTGTGAAACCACAAAAGGCTGCCCCCTAGAGGAGGGATGTGGGGACAGATTTCGCTGTCGTTCAGGTTGGAAATGAAACTCTTTCTCACTCCTGCGATCACAGAGAACCATCGAACAAACTTAAACACTGAGCTGTCAATGTGTTCGTCTTTTGAACTCTCAGGAAAGTGTGTTAGCCACTCTCTGGTGTGTAATGGAGATCAGGACTGTGAGGAGGATGGACTTGATGAACTTGTCTGTGATGTCCAAAAATACATAGTTTGTACAAAATCAGCTACTCCGCCTAACATAGAACAGCTGGGACAAGGGTAGGTGACCAATTTTGCATTGTTACAAACAGACACAAGCAGATTCGCTAACACTGACACTGGGATTCTCTCATTGCCTCTGTAGGTTTGATGCGGTGACAGGGAAGTTAAGAGGCAGTGTCATAAACACAAAGAGTTTTGGAGGCCAGTGTCGCACCATGTACAGCGGTGTCCACAATACTATCTACAGACTGCCCCTTAGCACCATCAGGCTCAGCTTCATGGTTGGTTGTTCTAGACATGAACACAATTTCAATTTCTATTGAAACTTCTCTTGGTCAGTTAATACTACAAAGTCACCTTGGACTTTTGATTATTCACAGTTTTTTCCACAGGGTACCTTTAAAAGTTATAAATCTAAGTTTAATACATTTTTTGTTTATATTGTTTTTATTTTCTTGGGATTTGTTCATTCAAATGTACTTTGAATTGTTAAACTTGTGCTTTTCTCAGGTTAAAGCTCAAAATGACTTCAGTGATGAGAGTTTCACCAGTGAGTGGCACTATGCAAAGGACATTGTCAAAAGACAGAAGGTGACTGGGACCACAACAGGTTATCATAACTATGACCTTCATGAGACAGATGACAGAACTCGGGTCAGTGGGAATCCTACAGTTTTTTCTCTGTATCTTAACAGCAAATCCAAATATCAATATAATACTGTAAAATTCAAATAAATAAGTGATTTTGTTTTACTCTACATAGACCAACAAGCTTTTGGTTTTAAAGAATGACATAGAGGTAGCTCAGTTCCAGAGCAACGCTCCTCAGTATCTCCCAATAGCTGAGGAGTTTTGGAAAGCATTGGCCAAGCTCCCATCAGTCTACGATTACGCCGCCTACAGAGGAGTTTTGGAAAGGTTTGGGACACACTACCTGTCCGAGGGAAGCCTGGGAGGCTCCTTCAAGGCCGTCGCCAGGATTGATAAAGAAACTCAAAACTACATGTGTGAGGATCCATTAATTATCAGAAACTTCATGGCAGGCCAAACTCTAAGAACAGGAGCTACTTTTGGTCTACTTAACATTGTGATGAACCTGAAAAAAGTTGCATATAATTTGTTGGATTAGTGGTTATTTAAATACAAATATAAACATCTGGTAAATAAAACTACCTTTCTATCAGTAAAATATTGCCATGATTCTTCATACTGGCACTAACTTGTGTTTTTCTTCTTCCTTTTCCTTTTGAATGTTTTCAAGTCAGCGAAACTTCACAGTTTCAAGAATGTGTACGGACTAAACGATGGATTCTTTTTTTCCCCATCTACCACACGGACTGTAGGAGTGGTCACAGTAATCCAAATCCAACAAATATAAGTACAAGTTTTAATGTTAATTTTGCAAAAATTTCAGAGCCATTAAAAGCAAATAAAATTCCAGAATTTTTCTGTCAATCTTCATCTCTGATTTTTTTTTTTTTTTTTTTAAAACAGATCGTGAAAGCAGTAATAATGCTGTGCTACGTGTGGATGTTGAGGGAGGAGGCATCGAACACATTGCAGCACTAAAGACTGTGGGCCTCTCTGATCAGAACAAAAACTGGGAAATGTACTCAAACTGGGCTGCCTCTGTTGGAACATTTCCAAAGATCATAAAACAAACGGTGAGGAATAGTAAAATGAGCTTTTTTGAACTTTGCTGGAAGACAATGTTGGATTTTTTTATAATCTTACCAAAGAATTCAACCTTCCATCTCCCTCCAGTTTGACTTCCTTACCCAAATTCTTGTTTCTGCAGCTGCGGCCGCTGTCTGAGCTGGTGAAGGAGGTTCAGTGTGCCGGGGTGAAAAAGCTCAACCTTCGGAGGGCCATTGAGCAGTACATCACTGAGAGCGACTCCTGCCACTGCAGGCCATGCAGCAACAATGGCATGGTTGTCATGGACGGAGATCGGTGCCGATGTATCTGTAAGCCTGGCACTTCAGGAGAGGCCTGTGAGCAGGGAACTGAAGTCGAGGGTCAGCAGGGTGAGTGTTAACTTTTCAGACAGGTTTTTATTGCTGCAGTCAGTTTGGTTTGCTGTTTAAAAGAAAGAATTTTGGGAGTGGTCATATTTTTTTCATTTCAGAGAGAGAGACAGTCAATACTAGTCTATTAAGAAGCCCAAATACATATAAAGCAGCACCAGAAGCTAGTTGTCTCTTTGTCATCTATCTTTGTCAAAAGGAATCAAATTCCTGCATGCACCACTTAAAGTTCTGATGCAGTTAATTCAATGAGTGATCCCTATTTCAGTTCAAAGCATGTAGCTCATACCCTTGGTCTTATATCTTTGCAACCAAGCATATAAAAAGGCAGTTTCAATATATTTAGTTTAGTTTCAATTTTGCAGCCTCCTGGACTCTCCCTTGGTTGCCCCTTTTTAATTTTTGGTTTTTGTATGGCTTTAAGAAACTAGATACAACACTTTGGTTTAGTAAGGTTCAGAGGTGCTGTTTGGCAGATTACCTTCAGATAGAGCCTTTCCAACTGTTTCCTCACATTTAGGGGAAAGAGTTGGAAACACATTTAGCTGTCAAATTATCAGACTGCTGGTAGTTCCCAAAATGTCAAATTAGAACTTGAACTAAAACTGGAGCTGGACTTGTAGTTTTCTGTTTGTCATGGCCATGTCTAATTATTTAAATATATTTATTAATTTATTGTACAGTCTTAATAAAATTGCCTATAATTACTTCTCTGAATGATGTTGGATGCTCTAATGGTGGTCATTTTTTCTTTTTACCAAGTTGAATAAAGCACCTTAGTAACACTTAATTGGATTTTAACACATGGATTATAAACTTCCTTACTTTCTCCCTCCTTTTGCTCATTAAGGAGTGATCAATGGCAGATGGACTTGCTGGTCTTCTTGGTCATCATGCTCCGGGGGCCGAAGGTCGAGATATAGATCCTGCTCTAATCCCAGTCCTCAGAACGGGGGGCAACACTGTATCGGAGAAACCACTGAGGCGTCCAACTGTGAAGATCAAGATCTGCAATATTTAAAGTCGGAACGAGTTCTAGTTTTATTTTTTAATGTGAATTTTATAACTTTCTGTAACAGACACCACTAGTTATTATAAGAAATTTTGCAATAAGAGGATGTTTTACCCTGAAGAAGTAATATAAAGTTTTTTCCCACAGAACCATGGAGCCTCAATGCTTTGACCAAACTCTCGCTGCGAGTCAGAAGTGTGGATCTCCACCTGCTCTGATCAACGGCTACGTCCTGGTAAACCTCAGTCAACTAGGCAGTGTGGAACAGATAATGCAAACATTTTTGCCCTTGTACTATATTGTTTATCCATCAGAGACCTGGAGTGGCTGGTTGGTTTTCTGCACACACCCATACTCCACTCCAGACACATGCAATAAAGATCAGGACACACGGGTTTGTAGGCTGGCTAACCTTAAGATAAACAGATCAAAAGCCAGGGTAGCTGGTAATGAAAGAGGGGCTATGAAAGTGAAACATATATTGCCAAACAGCAGTGAGGGACATGTGTTATTAATATTTTAGTCTTTTGTTTAGAGTTCCTTTGTAAGTGGGTTCCTTACATTTTTATACATGAAAATTGAACTTAAATCACTTTTTTGTCATCATATGCTTCTCAGGACCCAAAGGACATTTACCTTGTGGGTAGCAGTGTTGAGTACAGATGCACTGACGGTTTCTACATTGTCGGTCACACCATTATACAATGTACTGCTAATCAAACTTGGTCTAGCAGGCCTGGACTGTGCACAAGTGAGTTGCCATTAATAAAATGTAAGTATTTACTATCACAGTGAATTACAGTGTTACTTTTTAAACGTCAAACTTTTCTCTCAGTCTCAGTGTGCAAGATTGGTTCCCTTGCGGATGATGTCATAGCCACTCCTTTGAAAGAAGCCTATGCTATTGGGGAAACGGTCACCTTATCCTGTCCAGCTGGTAGACAACTGCTAGGAGAAGCAGCTGTCATATGTGACCCTAGTTTACATTTTTCCCCCAACCCAGCAGACATCCAATGCAGCCCAGGTAAATTATGGTTTGAGGTTCAGTGTAATAGTCGAAATAACGGCCTACACAGAGCTAATGAGTAAAAAGATTTAACCTTAACCTCGGTTTAACCCTAACTTTTTACATTAATATACCTTCAGTGTACGATGTTTGTATAATGCCCTCTTTGTGTCCCACAGTCACTGTGGTTCCACAGATCAGTCCCTTGGTGCAATGTCAACCATGGGAGAAGTCTGCCAGAGGAACGTGTGTTTGCAAAATGCCTTTTGAATGCAGGTATGTTTACTCTACTTATCATCCATTTGGCCATGTGACTTTTTACAAATTGAACTGATTTGATTCACTTGTTCTTTGTGTGACTGTGTTTCATGATGACTTTCTTATCAGTTCATCTTTAGAGGTGTGTGCCACTTCTGCTGGAGGTAGAAAATCAGTCCTTCTGAACGTGTGCAAAATGCATGCACTGCGGTGTATGGGGAAGAATCAAATTATAGCAGAGGACAGCACCTGCAAGTGGCCAGTGGGCAACAGAAGCTGCACAGACTGTCACATGTGGGAGACCTGTGATGGTAGGGATTTCAAAAAGTTACGAACAACCCTGTAATAGCATACAGCATACAGCATTTGCCATTTGTTCTCCTCTCATTTGTCTCCACAACACTCTTTCAGATCAAACCAACGAGTGTCGTTGTAAGGACTCTGCAGATTGCTTGAACCCAGGAATAAATGTGTGTGTTCGTATTGGGGAGGATGAGACTGCAGCAAATCAAACCATGAGTGAGTGTGAAGCAGGACTACAGCGATGTAAGGGAGAAAAGGTATCAGTTGTCAGCATCCTGCCCTGTGCTGAGTGAGGATACAGGAGGAGGCTTTGACCTTATGCCCTTCTGTCTTTACTTTCATTTACACATTTATCATCTCTAACACTTTCCTTATAATTTTCCTGTTAATTAGTATTGCACCAATTGTTACTGCTATAATAAAATTAGTGTTAAGCATGTGTACACCTGATGTAAAACTGTAATAAAACAAAGGAATAAATAGCAAACACCAGCTATGTTGAATTCTTTTCATTATTTCTGATGGTCTGACATATTCGGAGGCAAAATTTGTACCAAAATATGACTAGAAATAGGTGTAATTATTACAGAGAGATTGGTACCCACAGACACAGCATGTGCAGTGTGATCTCTCCAGCCTGTGTGTTGTTGATTTCTTAATATGTTGAATGAACAATACACTACATGAAGTAGGTCTGGATCCTGAAAAAAATTGCTTCCTATCCCAAATGTCTCTTGAGATAATGTTTGAAAAACAGTGTTTTGGATTGATATGGTCTATTTGAAAAGATGCCCTGTGCTTCATAAACCAGACAGCACTCCGCCTGCCAAGCAAACCCCTGCTGACAGTCTATTCCTGCCTCTGGCTCGCTGCCTCCTCACGGTGTGAGCGCATGTGTGTCCTAGCCCGTCCGTGAAACTGTGTGAAGACACAGGCTGCCGTCTCCTCATCACACCAAATGCTTACTGGTGGCAGATGTGCATCCTTAATTTACACCATTTTGTGCACAGAGGCTGGTGAGTGAGAGGCAGGTCCTAGAAAAGCTTGAGAGCTTGAACATATGCTCCTAAAGGGACTATAGACAAAAACTGAGTGCACACAGAATCTGTTTGGGGAACGGAATATTAAGACATTAACAGGCAGTTTGTGTCTGTGTCACTACTTATGAGCTCTTAATCATAACACACTATAGAAACTTGTAATAAATACATAGATGGATAAGAAAATGAGGAAGCAAAAAACAACAATAGTAAGTTGTTGTGCCACCAAAAGCTAGCAGAATAGAATCTGTTCCTCCTTGCATAGAACATTCAGGTTTCTGAAACTCCACTGCAGGGTTGAACGCTAAGATATTTCTTCACTTG
>JAPZDV010000022.1:15832758-15857063 GCA_029814665.1 Acanthurus lineatus
GTTTTTAAGCAGTTTATTCATCTCAGGAAGTAGATGATCAGAAAATTATATATTGATTTATTTAAGAAACCACTAACATGGAGATATATGGCTTCCATGGGAAATATGCCATTTCTATGTTATAAATAATATAATATTTACTTAGAAAAATATAATATTATCACTTTATTCATTATGTAATGCTTATGTTGTCATGGTGTGTGTAACCCTGCATGCATTGGGCATTTTGACTTTTGAAAACATGCATGTACAAATTATGTTAAATACTGTGTAAAATTTTTGGGATGATAAGGAAAGAAACCATGTCAGCCACTGATTGCTGCAAGCTGGGGAAGCTTAAAAACAGACTTCATTCCAGCAGAAAAAGTAGGTGACCAGCTGGATCCTGTCCGAGGTCTGACTGTAATCTCTCTCCTCTCCGTTTCCTTTCCCTCTATTTCAACATCCCTCTGTTAGTATAAACAAAAGCTGCCTGTTATAGACTCAATGAAAGATTATCTGGCTTTTGCTCCCCCACCCTCTCTGAAATTTTCTTCCATCTTCGTGCTTCTCTATATCTCCCAGTCAGAAATGTGTGCTCTTAACACAGGCACAGCAATGGAACAATCCACAACATGCAAGAGAAAAATATCAAAATAGCACACTGTAAATGGTGGACTGTTTGTGTCCCAAAAATATGAAGTACTAAATATCAGGCTTCCCTTTGGCAGTTAACTTAAGTGCAATCAGTCCATTAAATGAAATCAGTCTGACTCACAGCTGATTTTTTACCGGATCCCCGGCACCTAAAGGTATGAGACAGTTTGCCTTTTTTAGTTGTTTGTCTCCATCCAGTGGACATTTTTGTGGATTGCATGCAAGAAAATAACAGACTACCGAATGAGTTTCAATAACAAAAGTTTTATTAACAATGTAAAATGACCTATGTTGGCTTTGACTAGTGTACCTTCATCGTGCCCTAAACATTGATCACTATCATTGATAAGCAAGACCCATGCTGCCTGCCCTCTGTCTGCACTGACTGCATCAGACAGCGGGAGGCCCTCCCTGCTTACACCAACCAACAAATTTCTTTGCAAACCTATTCCAACCTTGAAAATAATTGATAGAGCATTGCGTAAAGAGTATGTGTATATACAAGTCTAATGTCTGTTTATGGATAGATATTGTGTGCAAAGAAGTTTTTCTTTTTGATTATTGTATCATATATTTCTTTTTGAAGCTGGAAAGTTAAAGTTGGGTACAGGTTCTTGGTTTATGGAAGACTAAATTAAGTACATTAAGAAGAAAAAACAGCAAGAAACAGAAAACAGACTGTAGACACAACAAACTTACTCTGCACAAACCGGTCATCTCAGCTTAGACCGACAAATGTATAACTTTGTCTTTGCACGTGCCATCCTCAGATATTTGGATGGCATCTATTCATAAGTTATTACATTATTTCTGACAAAAACAGACAATTATATTCCCTTTTTTTAAAACATGAATCCATCATTCATTCAGGTTCATGGAAGTCATTGAACATTGACATTATTTAAATTGCCTCTCATTCTCTTTAACATTGGACAAGCAGATTTCTCACTTCTTTTTTTTACCAAAAAAGGGAAAATTTGTTGCAAAATATCTTAAAATATATGTTCATGACTTTTGTTTTCAGTACATTGCAGTTGCAATTCTTATTTGTATTACAAAATAAAATTATAAAATGGGCAGCCTTTAAAAAAAAGAGAAAGAGACAATTTATTTGAAAATGGCAGTAATAGATTGGTGGGAGACACGACTGGTGAAGGACAGTGGGAAATGGTGTCTTTGTTGCCGCCTCCTACCCACGAAGGCGGGGCCCTTAGCTGGTTACCAGGCAACAGAGCCCAAAGAACCGCCTCTTCCTCTGTCGGACCAGCGGGTAGGGAGTCAGGTTCAGCAAACTGCTGTCATCTGGACACAAGAACACAGGCAGTCCACTGCCAAGTCAGACATCTTGGCCAGTTCAAGCTATGACAAACTTTTTTTTTAAGCCACAGTCACTCTTTTACCCAATAATGCTTCTATACTTTTTGTCTTTTAAAGATTTGACATGTTTTAGTGTTCTGTGGGGTTAAGATGCGTGTGAGGTTGTGGGTGCAATAGATATGTGTTTAAATAAAGTGTTTTGGTATCTCTTACCTTGGTTCTTCAGTGGTAAAGGCATTGTCTCCCTGAGTTTACTGAGAAGGTTCTTCATCTCCCTCATATCCCTGCAACAGCAACGACCTTTATGTAGTTTACATGTTGCTTCTGTCATGTAGTATATTTTCACACACACACACAGACACACACTCAGGCCTGTCACAACATTAGCAAATAAATACACACTTGCACTGTCAGCCAAAACATATCTTAAAAATATCGTATTTTGCATATTAAAATGTAATTTTGCCTAAATTCAGTCTCTAATATAATAAACACTGGCTGAATTTAATATTTGAGTTTTATAAAATGTTACAACTACAGACAATACAATACATCATATTTGATCTATTCTGCTAAATACAGTAACAGCACATACTGTAAATAATAAAGATTGGCAGACGTTTTTAACACATATCTGAATATTTTCAGGCCATGATAATATTTTAAAGGATTTTTTCATTATTTTCCTTGGTTTCAATTTTTGTCAGTGCACAAACTGTTATGTAACTGTACAAAAAAACTCCCCAGATTTTTGACAAATCCAGCTGTTAATAATGAAGTACTACATTGGAAGTTTAAAGAGGGAAAAACTGAGGTATGATTAATGAAATTAGTTTTTTATTCTATGTTATATCACTTAAAAAAAGAATGAATTGTTAATTAATATAATAAATAGATGATAGAAAGCAAAATGTTAAAACTGTTATAACCTCATTGTAATGTAAAAAAAACATAAAAAATAATACTTGCAGTTTCCACAAATGTGTTTACATCAATAAACACGAACATGTACAATGACTCACCTCATAAACACACAAAAAACAACAGTCAATCACATGCATTTTTTAAATTTTCTTACTTTTCTATGTTCTCTATGTCAGTGGCCACCAGCCAGCAGAGCTGAGGACAGTCAGTAGGTGAGGAGGAGGTGTCCTCCAGGATGGGGATGTCTGAGCTCTCCTCCACCTTACTGTCGACTCCAGGAGGACCACAGGAATCCTTTCCTAAAGAACGGAGTACAGCTAGTTTTAAACATGTATGTCAAATACAAACATTATTATAAATGGAAAAGGAGGTGGAAAAAGATAAAGTTACTCATCAGATCTCTTGATCATTGTAAACTTCATTAAAAAGGTTAAAGTACTGGTTGACATGTGTTCATGTGTTGTTGATCAGGCTGCTGGTTAAGTTTTAACTGATAATCTGAATAAATGTTGCTAGTGTTGTGATTGTCTTGATTTCTTTAAATCAATAAACAGAAACAAAGTGTGCGGCATATCAACAGGCACGTAACTTATACTCACACCTACACACCAGCTGTATATGAAGTTAGTTAGAATTTAAGCCATGAGACTTATTCATATATTAACCTTTCCTGTGGAGCTGCAGGGAGCCCAGCAAGCAGACAGATTTGAGCATCTCAGTGATGTACATCTCCAGACAGCACTGGAGCTGGATGAAGAGCCTACAGATCTCAGGGTGGATCTCCCCGTCCTCGGGCCTGAAATGGCACATTGTAGAAGCATGGTGAGGTTACCGGCTAGCCTAAACTCAATGAACTGAAGAGACAATGACCAACTTTATGGATTCAACTTACAATTCTAGTTATGATTAGGCAAAAAGTTTATCTTTTTTGTTATCTATAAAAAGGGAAATCATAGATAAATTAATGCCTTCCTGTGCAGCCCGTATGTACATGTGTTTGTGTTAAACCTATTATTGGTAGCAGCTCCACTTAAAGATCAAACACCCACATTTAACTTTCAAACTGCATGCAGTGATATAAAGGAAAAAAGGAAAGACTGTCCCAATTTGTGTAAGTAGAAAAAAATAAACAATAGAATGGTAAAAAGTAAATAAAAGTAAAGAATAAAAGGTAAATCACAAACTTTAACACACAATATGTAATTTCAGCCACTAGAGGTCTCTCTTGCAAAACAATGAAAACAAAAAAATGTAGTTTGATTACGTAAAGTAGCAGGGAATCATGGGACATTTTAATTGTTTAAAAGCCACCATTTTAGATGAAAATCTACCCAACAAACTCAGGCGCAAATGCTCACAGATGAGTTGGTGCATTAAAGTTTTATTTACATTACGTTTAGTCACGTTCGCTCACTTCTGTCTTCACTCTCTGACTGGTGATACACCAGAAGTGACAGACAATGAAATGAAATGCACTATTACCTTAAACAATATTCGTCTGGGTTTCAAGACAATGTAAGGACACAACTCAACTAAATGTATAACAAAGATACAGTAATTTTAAGACGATTTAATGTGGAATGTGGAAATATCAACATAATGTAGGTTCAATAACTCTCTAAATATTATTCCTCATGCATACTTAATGTCAGCACTAGCTTAATTGCTGAATTGATTTTGTTGAAAATGAAGAGCAGAAAAAAAAGAGTTGTGGTTTGTGTTGCTACAGCGTGATGTCCCTGTGTTTAAGGAATATTCCCACTTAGATGGTGAGAACAATAACTTACATCCATCTTTTGTTGATTACTTTCAGCATGTACATCTTTTATCTCACATCATAAACAGTCAACAACAAATATCATTATCAGGCTCTTATTTTGAAATTTTTTAACTTTTTAAAAATGTGAAGGATAACTAAAGGTTATACTGGGGGTTATAGTGGTTATACTTTCTAACATTAGTAATCACTCTACTGGGGTTGTGGTTACTAATGTCAAAAAGGATTATGAAGTTTAAGAACTTAAGACAATAAGATGAGAGATAAGCTATAAATTTTACATTAATGAGCTACTAGGAGCTATCTGCTTATTTAGACTTGTTTTTGTTGCCTGATGTAAACAGCACACAAGGTCAAAATCACTGCTGACTGCATTTTGCTTGATTATTTTTTTTTGTGCTCTCATTGTGTCCATATTTCTAGCTTGTTCAACCATCTGAGAATACATAAATAAAATGGAGTGAAGAAGTTCAAACATAAAAACCCTCTCTGAGCACTTCTTCTATTTACCCAGAGCCGATCACTGGCTTTTATGAGACTCCACAGTAGCTTCACAACCATATAAATCTGGTGTTTAAGGGGAAGCTACAGCAGGTGATATTCAGTGGGTGTCATATCACGTGGGAAAGTGACAGCGATGAAAGGCGTGAAACTTGCACCTGGTACAAATATTTCTCACACAAATCATGCTGTTGCGTTCCCCTCTTCCAACGGCAAGCGTCTCCTTCCCATCCTTGTTTTGACACAGCGCTGCCTTCTGCAGCACTGTTGCTAGCTGTCATCAATGCTATCCTGCTTATCAGCTTTCCTCTAGCACATCGGAGAGGCTCCGCATCACTCAAACCATTCAGACACACTGGCTTTATTTGATTAAAGGGGAATGACCTGTGCTGTCTAATTCAAGCTCTGTGTCTCTTGTAGCGGAGACAAACATTGAAATGGCCTGGAGAGCTTTTAGAGAAGGAGGTTTAGAGTATGTGCTAGTGATGATTATGACAATGATGTTGATGCTGTTATCAGTGGGAACTTAGAGTTCTCTCTAAAGCTGCGGCACCATCTCTATTTCTATAGCAGCAGCAGCAGGAAATTCAAGCACAGGGCTATAATGGACAGTGCTTGTTGTCTTGGAGAGACAGATGTAAGTGTATCATGCTGTATAATTACCATTTACATACAGGAAAGAAAATAAAGGCTGAACATAAAGGTTCTGCACTTTAAACTAAGCAGTTTCTCCAAAGATTCAAATCAGATGTTATCAAATCATCATAATAAAACACGACTTAGGTTCCCATGTTTAATGTATGCTGTATGATTCATGCCCCCCACGTGACAGGAAACATGCAGTAAAAACATTCATTGGCAAACCCTGAGTGTGTCACGCACATGTGATGCAAAGCTTCAGTACATTTAACGGGTAGATTTTGTCATGCATGTAACAGACAGTGAAGGATATGCATTCTTAAATCACTGTAAGATATAGTGAGTGAATAAATTATTAAGCCAGGAAATAGGTTACAGACCAGAGTAGCTAACACATTTTGACTCATCCTCATCAAAAATGAGGCGGGTTGATATTTAGTGTACGAGCGTTAACTGATTTCTCAGGTCTCCAATAAATCTGTTTAAGGTGGAATATGAGCTGTAGCTGGAGTAAACCTGATGTTGTTATTGTTCCTGGTTTTGGCAAATAGCAATCATTGCACACATCCTTCAAATCTCTGTCACCACTGGTTTCAGTCATTCCAATTGTTATTTAAGTAAGTCTCAGGGTGCCAAGTCAGCTGGCATCTTAGCCTCACTGAGGACCTTCAAATCCCAAGCCTCACTCTGCCCTTCTTCCACTGGCACCAGCGTGGAGTAGATGCTGGCTCAGTGGAGGATGCAGGCCAAAGCAACAGACACAATAGGCTTCTATTACTGCTCAGTCTTCAACCAAAGCTTCTATCATAAAGTAACTCTTTAAAATATTTTCTTGAAAAATCTTCTTGATTCAATAAAGAGTGATAAAACTTCAAATCTAATCACTTTGCTGTCACTGCTCACCTGAAATTCAGGGTTTTATATGATTATAATGCACTCTAGAAAATAATAACATCCGCTTTTGAAAAGTATGCTGGTATCTAAATGTTCCAGTGACCATAATAAAGACACAACCCACATAAACTAAAAGCAGCAGTGCAAACTCATTAGCTCCACATTATTGGTGGTGTTATCTTTTCATCCTGGGAAGCATTCCACTTCATGCATTAAGGCCCATATTAACGAGAAGTGGTCAGTTACGATATGTTGTTGTGATTCCCGGTAAAGCTGACAATGAGACATCGTGGTTTTTAAAAGCTAATCTCTTGTTCAGTTTTTTTTCCACCAGAAACTCTTTCCCTACTTCAGGCTCACTGGTTTTAACACTAATGGAACAGACACTTGGCTGATTTCTTTGAAGTGTAGAGGAGCAGGCTTAAGTGTAAATGTGCCTAAAAACGGGGATACTTATGCAAATTAGAGGTAAAATTAGATACTTTACAACTTTAGGCGCAGCAGTGTGTTGCAGATCGCCCCGTTTGGTGCCGTTCACACGTTCAGGGCTCTTTGGGAGGCACTGAATTTTCAGCACCTTGGACAGCGTCTGTGCCAACTCACCCCGATATCAAGGAGAGACTGTGGTGTGCCGCTCTCGCCATTTCGCAGCCTTTAGTTCGGGTCTTCTGCATTTCGGCCCGTAAAGACGGGCAGTCGACAGTGATTTCGCCGATGGAGATGACAAGTTCACGGTACAGAGCCACAAGGGTATTGAATTCTTGGACGATCTGTATTACGATAAAATGACACACACACAAAAAGAAGTTATTTCCCAAAAGACCCAGTAAAGTCAGAACCCCACAAATATAACAAACTTCCTGTTCTGGTGATTTACAATAGAAAAGCTTGCATCTTTTGCCAGCATATTGATTTGAAAACGTGTCAGTCAAGAGAGAAATGCGAACAGCACCGAATTCAGTCTTACTGTTCTGTTTTTTATCTCTTTTTTCTACCCTGACAAATAATCTGCTGGTGCAGGTGCACGCTGGGATTCAGTAGAAGTAGGCTACTTTAAAATTGCAACCTTGCACATTTGCGGTCACAAAAGCCCATTGATCTCTGAGAGAAACATATGATCGAGCAAAAAGTGAAGCATTGCCGTTAAAATAACCCGCAAAGTCAGAACCCAATGAGGATTTCTCATTGGTGGGGATCCTATTATGCTAAGTTTGGCTGTTTGCATAACCTCGGAGCTTGAGCTTGGGGCACAAATATTTCGTGCATTTTGTGCAACTCCTGCATAGCACCCTGCTTGTACTCCTGTATACGAGCAGCGAGGCTCCATGGCGTTCACTGATGAGGGAAGCGGCCAGTACATATGATCATTCCTGCCTGCATCTGTCAAAACACAGAACCTTTGTACAACGATAACCGACAATCTTGTAATTCGTGCAATTGTCAAACCAGCGCAAATTCACCAACAGCTTTCTACACTCCAAATGCAAATCACACAGTCAATCTACGCGCCGAGATGATCTGTTTGGCTTCACTGCCGACAAAGCAATGCAAATGCATACAGCTATTTTTAGGCTCCCAGACCGGGTTACAGTTTTTTTTCTGCAGCTATTAACAGCTGTCGTCTGTGCATCCTGCATGCACGGGATAGCTGATCGTCCTAAAACAAAGAAAGGTTGGGATAATAAAATAGCACTCTTATAAGAGGCACCATGCAGGCATTGACGTGTCGCAAACCTACCATTCTGCAGTCGGCCACGGCGCGCTGGGCTTTGCGGGTACTTTCGGTGCTCTCCCTCCTCTGTGGGTCTCGGTAAGGAGGCTTGCCGATCTGGAAGATGTTCCCGGCGGATCTGGGGCGGTTTTTGCGCCCATTCGATGCAGAACTCATGCATACACATCCACTAATAAAACAGCCCTAATACAGAACGGTTTTGTCTTATTTCCCCCCCAAACTCCACCACTTTCTCTCTTCCTGCCTCACAACCCCGCACCTTACTGTTCACCTTATTCTCTCCTCCGTTTACGCTCAATTCACCTTCGCCAACTACTGGCTGCGTTGAACCTCGATTATTGTTATTGCTCTGCCTGTCTCTCTCACGTTCCTCCCCTCTAGTGTGGGAGACGGAGCAAATATTTTCCCAGACGAGCCTCAGAGCGCAGGAAAAGTACCGGATGAGCGCCTGCGACTCCTCTCCGCATTGCCTTGACTGCGACGGGGCGCAAGTCACCTTCACTCCAGCAGCACGCGGTGCACAGTGAAGACTTCACACCCAAACCTAGAGTCCAGCTAGCTGAGGTGTCTTCTGTGACGCACCGATGTCGGAAGGAGACGATCGCATTCACGGATATTCTCCAAATGCAACCATTTTTTGTGATTGCGCGTTTCCATTAAGCACGGGCGATAACGATCTGTTCTTAGCTGCAAAACCTCCTTATAGAGACGAAATAACGCTGCACAAATGTCCCCGCTGACGATTTCGCGGTGCACAGCCGACTTTTTTTTAAATGCCTCTGTGCCGGAGAAAAATCAGAGCGGTAAAAAAAAAAACTTGATTCTTGGTTTGGTTTGTGTCAGTTCGGCTCCCGGTGTCTGTGTCTTCGAGTGCTCGCAGCTCGTCGGGCGGGCCTATCTCTAACCTTGGAGAGGCAGTAGAAGACAAGCAGTTGCTACAGGCCTGACGTGGCTCTGTGGCTGGCAACACTGCGCACCCAAAGGACGGGAATACTAATAGGGCCCATCAAGTCAGACCCCCGCCCTGAGCTGCATATGAGCTCCTAAACGTGTGAAATACAGGCTTTGCTTCCAAGACACAATGCAATTAAATGAAGAAATAAAAAGTTTGGCACTAAATTATACAGTTACATGACACCCGCATCTGTTATGGCATATTTGAGCCATTTCGTTTGCACCCAAAAATGTTTTATATATTATTGTTTTTGTTTCTTTTTATCTACACCTATCTATCTCTGCAGCTGTTATAAAACAGACTCAGTGCGGTAAAGTGTTGTTTTATTAGCCTTCACAGAGACCTAAATATTTTAAGGTTGTTTAAGTTGTTTATTTTTTCCATTAATAAGTGTTATGTTATTGAAAAGAAGAAAATATGTAGACACATAGACACATAAACATTAAAAGTATCATGCAAAATAAGTCACTTTCATGCAGACACAAATGGTGTATGGTGATATCAAAGACAGAAAGTATAAACAATGTAAAAACACAGGCTTATGTTTTGTCAGTAAATGTGTCAGTTTGTTATCTATAGTTACAACACACACACACACACACACACACACACACACATAAACCTCTACTTTTCAAACACTTCTAATTTCTTTTCGTAATATGAATCCATGGGCAGCTCTCAATAATTTCCTATTTGTTCTTTCTTGCTTTCCGAAACCACAAAGAGGAAAGTTTGTATATTCTCAGTAACTTAGGAGTCCATTACAGTTAATACTGAGTGCTCTTTCTTAACCTGCTTTATTATTTAATTGAAGGAAGACTATCAAAATCTATCTATCTATGCTAATGTTTTGGACACACACTCACAGTCACACAGATGCACTCACACAAACACACACCACACACACACATACACACACACAAAAAGAGAATCACAAATGTAGTGCAGAGCGACTTCCAGTGTAATTGCATGTCTGTTTTAATGTAACAGATAATGTGATCATGTGTTTCATTTTTAATGTGGATCTCTGAGAAAAGGTGGTAATGTGAAGAATTTTCCTGGATCCTAATCAGTGGCAGGCCAGTTTATTCTTCTTTAATAGCTTTTACTCCAAAATGACTGTTTAAATGAATTAACACAATAAATTATGTTCAAATTTTAATCCATTTTAAATGCCACTGCTTTCCTGACATGGAGACACCTTCTCCAAGGCCTTCCCAGACTCTTGAGGTTGCTCTCATCACAGAAACTTCAGCAAAGGACAGAGTTTGGTCTCCAGAAGTAACCAGAGTCTGTGCTTTCCACAGACTGAACCCAGTCATATTTTATTTGGGGCTGCTTTAACTCGTGCATTGGCTCTGATACTTCCCAAACACAGAAGTGTCAATTTAAGTTCCTGGGTTCTAGTTTTCCTACAAAGAGGTCATTCCTACAACAGGCTGAAGCACTTTACCTAACCTGTTAGCATTGGCCTCTCATGGCACTACACAATTAATATAAATGGAAACAAAAATATAATAACCAAAATGATTACTTTTTAATTATTAACAAATGATTTATCAATACCCATTTGAACTAATCTCTGAATATCTTCCCTAATTCACTATATCATAAAAATCTTAATAGTTTAAAAAATGTACGTGTATATGGCATATTTCATACAATACTTATTACAGAATTTAATATATTATACACAAGTATATAAAGATGAATTGTAAAAGTTGTACACCATCAACTAAAAGCCTATAAATAATTTGTATTTCATTGTAATTGTAGAACTCTACCAATATGTGCATTAAAGGCATGTAGCGAATTAAAGTTCACCACATATTTTACACTGATGTAGGTGGAAAAATTTAAGTAAAGTACAAAAAGTAAAGTATCTTGTATCTCAACCAAAAACTTGAAGTGCATTAAGAACAAACTATCTTATTTAGTTGAAATACATGAATTTATTACCAAAAATAGAAAAGACTTTAAATGTACAATTTAATTTTAAAGCCACATTACCGTACCTGTATATATGTGTCTCTGTGTTAAAACTTATTTGCTATAAAATACTATGACTCACCATCTAACATTTACTACCTTCAGGGGGCTAACACAATTTATTTGCGTTGAAAAAAATAAGATAAGTAAAACATTTTGCAAGACAGAATTTAAAATAAAAGTGAGAAGGTTTTAATAACCAAGATTTGGTGTATGGGGGTAAATTATAAAACAGAGGTTTATAAACCATCAACAAACTGTCTCAACCCATACCAGAGAGCAAATCTTTCATGTAATTTAGTTTTCTGAGAATGCATAAACATCAAAATCCACCCAAAAAGCGTTCACTCCATGTTATTCTTGTGTTTTTATTATCATGGGACCATGCAATACCTGTGGTTTCACTGAAATGCTGTGTTCTGGGAAATGTTAATCAACAGGACATGTTGTGCAACCCACACTACATGTGCATCATGTGGAAAAACAGAACAGAGAACATTGGATTCCCAAACATCACCTTACACCCTACATTTCCCCATTTCAATCATTTATTAATGACAACAAGCTGGCACACTGCTGTTTTCTCTCCATCACAACATCCATACAGATTGAAATCCACTTATTGTCTCCTCATTAAACCCTACAGCTCAGCTGTTTTAATCTTTAAATTTTTAATTTAACACCATCCTTCATTATGTTGCTCATTCACATGGACTGTCAAAAAGAGGGAAAGAAGAGGTAGCAAAGGAAGCAGAATATGAAGAAGCCGATGATCCAGTTGACAGAGTAGATGTAGATGATGACCATGTCCATGTCAAAGCGCCAGCCTCGAGAGTCGTCTTCAAAGTCCAAAGCATCCAGACGGTAGCCTCCTCCATGGGGGAACTGGCGTCTAGCAATGGGGCTGGACTGCCTCTGGAAGCCTGGTTTAGGTGACATATGAGGGATATTATCTGATGGTATTGTTGAAGTGATAGTCAAAACAAATTCTGTGAAAAATGCTCTGCAAAGTATTTCTAAAGTAATTTTCCTCTTGTATTCATGTCAGTTACACGAGATTCCAACAGCTGTAAGTTTTCAGAACATTAAATTGTCAGGAATGTAGAAGTTGCAGATGTCAAGGTCATGTCCTCATAAATATTTCTGGAGCTTTATGGTTTGGACCTTTAAAGTAAAAAAATATTTCACTACACGCCTGCAGCATTATGAACCTTCTACTATCCATCAAAATGCTAAGTTATATTCCAAACATCCATTATTTAGCCAAAATGTGGCTTCACACGGTGCCTTCATGCTGTTTTACTGCTTTCCGTGAAGCTGTAAAACTCAGGTGGAGTAAAGAGCTTTGAATCTAACTGTTACCATGAGAGTGTAGAGAGTGTTTACTACTCAAAGACAGATTTGGGGTCCTATATTACTATGATTAGTGGGACATTATCTCTTCACTCAGTATATTTTTAAGAATTCTGTGTATAAAAAGAAATTGCATGTGTGCAAAGGAAAGGGTCATTATTTAAATTTGTATTCTGTTTGCTATCAAGTTAAAACATTATGTTTTATTTACTGCTGACGCTTCGAGGCACTTTCAGCTTAAATAAGTATTTACAAAGAGAAAAGCAGCAAAGACTTGCAAATATGTTTCACACTGCTGCTGTTTTTTTGTTTGTTTGTTTGTTTTTTTACCAAATCTGATTAAGTGATCCCGATCAGATAGAGTTTCCATGCATAAGAAATTAAAACTTGCCTCCAAAGATACGGAAGAGTTTTCGGCAGCTTGGCAGAGGCCACTTAGCACAACTTGCTTTCTGGAAGTTCTGTTTCCGGGAAAGGTATTCCTTTGGGAAGAATGTCCTTGTTGTTTGGTTTAACTCTGTCAAAGAGACAAGGAGACAAACTCAATATTATCAAAAGTGAACATCTTATTCACACCTCTGCTTCTTGATTGCCTGGATGGGCTCTGTTTGATTTATTCAATACATTCATGAAAACAGGAGCAGATGCAGCATCATCAGACTCCTTCATTTTCTCCTTCTTCTTTTTCCATGTGACCTTGGTTTTGGTAATCAACACAAGAATCTAATCTACAATCCTTGTCACCTAATCACTCACAAGAGCCCTCAGTGTGTCTGCAGTCCTCATAACTGCGGCCACTCTGCCTTTTTATGGCCAAAGCAGCGTCCCTGACGATCACTTTCTCCTACATACAGCTAGAAGTAGGCCAAAGTGAACCTCAGAACTTCATTACTTATTCATAGATTTGTCCAAATTACACCACGTCCTATGCAATCTGTGTGCACTGATCACAGGGTTACATAAGGTATGCATGTCACTAAACAGCATATGTGCAAAAATATTGTTATTACGCTATATTATATAATACTGTTGTATGGAGACAATACATTTAAGATTATGGTTTTATTTTCAATTTGGCTTTGCTAAGAAACGTCTGTTTTTGTCAAATTTGCAGTTCAGTTTCCACCTATAAAGAAGACCTCTTATTTCTATCAGAAAGCACTAAATAAAATTGCTCACATTGTGTTTGATTTTGTCTTCTCGGTCTGGGTGACTCATCTGGTTGGATCTGAACTAAAGGTCTACTCTGTTCCCTATGGGACATCTGCAGCTGGGCCCTCTGAACAATCTGCAGAGTGGAGTCATCTCTGCAGCAGCCAACTGATATATGAATACACATGTAACTGCAAAAATAGATGCGATTCTGTGTTTTTGCACACTGCTTTTATGTTATTCCGTCAAGAATATTTATTACCATATTTTGATCTATCTCATATGATTAAATGGATGCAGAGAAGAGTCATAAGAAGAGGTGATTAAGTATTTCAAGTCTTGTGAATTGTGCTCTCTGCTCATTAGCTCACCCTTCTGGAAGAAGACATGGGTGATGATTGTTCTGCAGAGGGGGCAGGGGGTGTTGGTGGGGCTGTTCTTAGCCAGTGTCCTCAGACAGGGTTCACAAAAGATGTGATTGCATGGGTGACACATGTAAGGGCTGAAGTACACATCCAAACACACGGCGCAGATGTAACCCTCTCTGTCCCCGGCGCTCACGTCCTCATCATCCTCGCTGCTGCTGCTGGATGGGTTTCCTGTTGAACTCTGGGAGAGGAGGAGAGACAGAGAGATGAGAATCTCTTTAAAACGATGACATATCAAATGTATTGTGGAAAGGCTGATATATCAGCGACAGTGCATATCATTTCTTGTAAACCACTTCCTCATTTATATGTGCATATATGCAAACATGTGTGTATCTCTGCTAGCCTTTGTGTGCACTATGAACAGATCAAATACAAAATAGACAATTTTTAAGCCATCTAAAGTAAAAAAAGATCAAGCACCTCTTGAAACATCACCTCTTCTATGTCTGCGATGTAGAATTGTGATGAAAAAAACAAAACCGACATCTGCAAGGTCATGTCTGCATTTAACGATCCTATCAGACACATTCACAACTTTTTTGTTCTACAAAAATAAGGAGCCAGGTTTTGAGCATACATTATCACTACAAGATGTAATCACTCCAGCTTGCCGTAAATATACGTGAAAATGTCCTCTTGTCAGGTCAGTTGAAAAGACTCCTCTTTTACACACAGCGTATTAAAGAGGTGTATCTCATGAGTCTTTGACACCTACTTGCAAGTATATCACTATGTGTGAGGACACGAGGGTGTCAGGTGTGAGTTCAGCAGAGTGAAACATCTACAACGTATATGATCTGATTTTTTAAAGCACTAACATGGTTATTCGAGGAGAACAGTTTCAGCCTGATGATGCCCATAAATGAAACTCCATATACAGAAAACAGAAAGGTGTCGTGTCTCATCAAGTTAAGTGTTGCTATTCTTGAGGAGTCTATTGTAAAATTTTCCATAAGGAAAAGCATGACTCATGCATTTCTGGGGGATAAAACGCTTTTTTTAGGCTGCATACATTCTTTGTTATTTTTAATATAATTAGAATCTTTTCTTCAATTCAGCACAGTACATCTGCACCCCACCTCTAAAATCCCCCTCATCACATCAGCAGTCTACTTGCCCTCCCTCCCAAGTGCCTCAGCACCTAAACTGACACTGAGCTTCGCATATCTGAAGTCCTTCTATAACTCATATGAGAGAATGCACTAAAACTCATTTTGAGAACAGTATCTGGGGCCCCTGAAGTCCCCCCCCTCCTCCTCAGACCTGTGTCTGCAGACCCCCTGAGGTTTGATGTCTGATGCTCCAGTCTTGAAAAAGCCCAGGGCAGCTTCCAGAGTAATTATCACTGTCTCACCCAGGGGGAGCTCCAGGGACTTCCCAGTTGCACCCGCCCTGCTCCCAAGGTGTGTCATTAACACAGAGGAGAGCACACAGAGCGCACAGCATCATGGGCACTGAGACTCCCCCCTGGAAACACACACTTTAACACAGCAGCTTTGTCTTACTCGCCTAAGTAAACGTGTACATAAAATGTCTTTATCATAGAGAAACAAGAGTTTAAACAAATAAATTTAAATCTTTTAGCAGACAAAGAGTAAACCTTAATTTGCCTTTAACATTGATACACTAATTGCAACGCTAACTTAAAGCAAAGTGGTTTGTGCAGATTTTAAAGAATAGTAATTGTTTTACAAAAGCAATAAATGGTTCTGCAGAACTACAAGTAGCATCTAACACAACATTAATTGCTTTCAGCAGTTAGAGCAGCTGGATAAAGTAACTTAACAATCAAGCACTAATTGCCTCTCCATCACACAGGATGCAACCTTCCTGTGGGAATCTTGATGACAAAAACACCCGTTCTCACCTTTTCCCTGCTGTATGCAAAAAAATGCAGCATGACATTGCACTCAAACAGGAGGCAGTAAAGTTACAGAACTTCATAGAGAGAAAAATAAATAAAGCCCCTTTAGTTGGAAACACATATTGCAAAATATGTTCAGGCTTTTTATTCAAAGGGTTCAGAAAAAATGGTTGTCAAGTTGCTTTTGAGCATTGTCTAAGGTGATTAAACCTACAAAAAAAAAATCAAGAATAGTCCTAAATTATGAGCATTTGTCCCATATTTTGAATCCCTTGCCCCCAAAATATGACTAAACCTGAGTTCTTAGTAGTTATAGCCTAATAAAACAATAAATATGGATCCTTATGTAACTTAGCCATATCTGTCTGAGGCTCCCACACATATGGGACTCATATGTGGAGTCTGTTGTGCAACAAGATGGAAGACTAAGAGATGTATCGGAATATTAAGTGTAGTTTTCAATTTTAATATGTTTATGTTGTTTATTGGCATGTTATCTTGTAACTGGCAGTAGATGGCACAGAATTATTTGCATGAATGTAAAATCCTCCTCTCTTCTTAGACAAGTCCACTCTGTGCTGCAGATTTTCAAATTTGTGGCGTATCAAATGTAGCTTGTTTGTCACCTCTGTAGCGGCAAACACAAATATAAGTCAGTATAGTCAAGCACTGGCAAGCTTGGAAACTCATTTTTGAGTAGGGTGTATCTTAAATATTTGCAATTTTTTGAGTTTGCATGTTTTACCATTTGTTAACCTTGAATGTACTGTAGGCTGCACCCATTATGGCCCCATGACCATATCTACCCCCACCTCCTCTGTCCTGAATTTCACCCATTCTCATCTGGTTACCCTTGAAATGTCCTTAAGTGCTGTGGCTAATAGCAGAAATGCTGTGGTTGTATTGATAAGCTCCCAAGCGAGAGTGAATATAATTCTGCAATTGCAAAGAGCTGAGTGGACAGAGCTGAGAAAAGAGCATGCATAGTCAATAAGCCTTGATAATGATCATCGACCAGGCAGGCTCAAACACTTTCCCCTGAACGGATGAAAATGAAAAAGTATTAGTTGAATAAACATGCTCCTTCACTTGTCCTTTAAGAATTGGGTGAGAACATTAATAACACCCTCATGAAGGTGTAGACAAAAAAAGAGTTCATTTTCACTCAAAAAGTTGCATTTTGTTTGTTTGTTTCATTCAAATATAGAAAAGCTAAGACATCATGTTTTTAAAAAAGCATTACCAAACATATATGTGGCTATTGAAGCCTTCTATGGTGTCTGATAAAGCTGCATAGTAAGAGAGATTATAAGAAACTTGAGTTTCCTACATTTATCCCTTTACTTATAATTGACCATTAATTGACACTAATGGTACTTGAAGAAGAAAATAAGAAAATACATTTTCCTCAAGGAGGCTGATGACATCTTTCTCTTCCAGAGAAATACTCCACCACATATTAATGGACACAAATGTATCCAGTAGATTCAGTCAGTGTGTGAATACTGTATCTACACCATGGTGGCAACTACAATACGATGGAGAGAGGAAAATCTTAGCTAATAACAATACAACCAGCAGCAGGAATTGGATGTGGAAATAGATCTTCTCTGTTTCAAAGCAACTAAATCTATTCAGCTGTCTTTAATTCAGCAGTCAAAATAATTTCAATCCTCCAACGTGACTGCGGATCTACAGCAGCCAATCAAAACAGAATCTGCTCTTTTGTCTGGCTGGTTTTGAAGGGCTCTCTGCCCAAGCCTCATCATGCAACTAATTCAGATGTAACCCCACTTTAAACCACACAGACAATGGCTATTGAGATGAGCTGGGTGCTGATAGGGCTGTCGAGAGTCAGACTCCAGATGAAACGAACACATACAGACACACGCAGAAATACACGTGGAGCCACATATAGTCGTCAGATCACATAAGATGACACAACTACATACAGTGAAATGTCTGCACAGTGCAGCAAAACTAGTCTGTTTGTTTGCTAGTTTGTTTATTTTGTGCCAAACATGAAAGCAGATACAAAACTTGCACTTGCGTTTCTGCATTAGCCTCCTGTTTTAAATGTAAATGGACCTTTAAGTGGACCAGTTAGGTAATTTAAGTCTCAAGTGCCTAACTATAAATCTCAGAGCATCACTAGAGAAACTTTAAAGCTTGCTGCATCTGTTCATTCCCTAAAAGAAAAAATGGGGATCCAAGTTTTGCAACTTGGACTTGAGTCCCAGTTAAGCTACAAACAATGTGACTTGAGACGCGTCCCAAAAGACTAGAGATGTGGGAAGGACTTGAAATTTTGGACATGTCAACAATCCTTACTTTCTTTCTCTCTTTTTTGTTGTTGGCTGATTAAATTAACATTAAGGAAAGACAGGCTGAAAGTCATTCCCTTTCTTATTATCATGCATAATCTTAACCTTCTGGTCCAACAGATGACTGTTAGCAGCAGCAGGAACACCGCAGCAAGCACACCTGCTGTGCTATTTGTCATAACTTTTGCCTGTAATAAATTGGCCAAAACAAAAGAATACCTTAATGAAGCATCTGCTGTATCAAAATAAAAGATGCTGGTTCAGATTAATTGCATCAAACTTTATCTTACATCTGAAAACTCACCTGGATCAGTGAGTTTAATGACATTTAGCATTTGCTCCTATGTACAATTAGCAAACACGTATGTCTTTGCTATCTTACCTGAGAGAAGGTTCACTAGATCATGTGTCTTTGTTAAATACTTTGAAATAGATGCCACATTTTTTGCATATAGTTCTGCTGGTTTTGCCATGAATATTTAAAGCTGGTTATGTAACTTTATTGTTGAAGTTCTTCTGGTTGATGGTCTGGCAGAGGCAGGTTACAGGTTTATTGCTGAAATGCAACTTTCAGGTTTATTACATAACACTGGCTATTAGAGGCTAAAGGTATGTGTTGAATTACATTAGATGTTAAGCTGGCATCAGTTGAAGACTGTGACACTCATTACACTAACTTTGGTTTAAGACATTTTTTGGTCACTTTCTGAATATTCAGGAGAAAACCGAATAACAATAAACTGTTTAACTAGTTGCGAACCAGTTCTACTCTCAGAATTTTGTAGGTCCAGGTGGGCTTTGCCTCACAAAAAAAATGCAAGCTTCATTATGATTCAGCAGCAGACAACAGAGCCCTTTCTTTTTTAAGTACAACCCTACACTTCATGCTTCAAGTTAAAAACACTATCTATAGAGAAAAGCGTTTATTGAGGCCTTTTTCTGTCATATTGCATTCTATTTAAAATGATCATATACCAAACAGCTAATCATTGCTGATACTGCATGCTAATAGGTAAAATGAGTGATGACAACACAGTGGTGCAGTCTTTGAATTCCAACAGACATATGCAGTGTTCCAAGCAGACCATATGGCACGCAGCTGTTGCTTTTTTCAACCATAAGACATTTGAGACTTGACTAAGACTCCAGTACAAAGACTTGAGACTTGAGTTGGACTTTTAAAAAATGTCTTTTGAGCACTTCCGCCTTTCATTCAAGATGTTATCAAACTAAAAGGCCCATCATAAGGCAAAGACAGCTAAGTTATATTTAGTAAATTATAAAAATCTCTGTGATACTGGGGTACATAGTTGCTCCTACTGCTTTCAAAATCACTTTGATTTAATAAATAAGAAAATATATGTATTATATTAACATAATTACAAAGTAATTAATTATTAAACCCCAGCTCTGTTGTTCTTATTTTGGCGCACAAACATATAAGATACCACCCTTATCTTAATCCTAAACTCACTGGAAAAACATCTGGTGAAAAAACATGGGCTTCAGTATCTTTTGTCATATTGAAGGATCGTTTAATTGTGTCATTCACCTGTCTGCTCTCCTGCAGTTGGCTTTGTCTCCACCTCTCTCTTCTCCTCTGCCTCCTCCTCAGACACTTTATCCTGTTCTTTTCCCGTTTACTCATCCTCCTCTCCCCGAAAGGAACACAAGGCAGAACCACTGCCGAGGTCATGGTTTGACTCATCACCTCCATCACACCGCTACCTCCTTCCTCTCCATCTTCTTCCCCCACCTCTTCTTCTTCTTCCACCTCTTCCCCTTCTTCCTCTTCTTCCTCTCCAAGCTCTGAGCTGGTGAGAGGTGGGTTTTGTGTCTGAGCATGATGGCTTTGTGATGATCCTTCACTTCCTGCTCCTCTTCTCACGTCCACCCAGAATGGATCTAGCTGTCTGGATGAACTAAAGGAGTAGCAGTGCAGTTCTCTTGCAGCTGTCCTGGATGAAAATCTCTGAGGTGACAGATGTGTGGGTCTGGTTTGGATGGGAGGCTGAGGGAGAGCAAAAGACATGGATCTCACTGCTGGCAAAGGAGACTGGGGGTTTATATTGGCGGTGATGGTCTGAGTGCAGCCAATACTGTGAGGTCTAAGGCATGTTTGTGACCTCTGCTGGTTTGACCCCTCTCCAACCTCCAAAGTGCTGTTTAACTGGATGTCAGAGTTACTGCTGGATGAACTTTCGGTGCTTCCTCTTTCCTGTTTGTCCTGGGCTCCATCTCCATGTGTCTCATGTCTTTCTGTCTTTCTCTGCCTTTGTTTTCCTCTTTCCTTGCCTAATACATGTTCACAGTTTAGTCCTTCTTCATCCTTGTCTTCATTTCCCGCTCTCCATCTCCCTCTGTTGTCCTTGCTGCTGGTCTTTTTGTGAGCTTTTCTTCCTGGCAGGGCAGGTCTCACAAGATGCTCCACACTGCTCGACCTCCCCTCTCCAGCTGGCTCCACACTCCTCAGCCTTGGCCTCACTGCCTTCAAACACAAGGTGTGGGTCTCATTGGTACTGTTCTCCTCACCAGCGTCCTCCCTTCCATGACTTCTGCCTGAGCCGTTGACACCCGAGGCTCCCACATGGGAGCTCATGACGGCGTTTTCAAGCTCCTCACACACCAGCAGAGCGCATCTGATTAAACTTCACCCAGCTAGTCTGGACTTTTACCTTTCATCTTTGCCTAAGTTTTCTCTCTGCCTCCCACTCCTTCTGGATGTAGAGGTCGAAGCTCTTTTTCTAAGAGCTAGAGGGACTGTTCCAGTGTAGAGGAGGTGAGCAGTGCAGCCCCCTGGTCCGGCCTGGCCAGCCCCTGTTGGCCCCCTGGGACATTCCACACTGTTGACAAAGACAAAGTCCCCCTGGTGAGCCCCATTACAATAGGTGCACTGTTCACGGCCTCACTATTGTCCTGTGTGACCTATAGAAAAAACACACTGCTATGCAACCACTGAATACACAAAAATAAGGCGAAAAAACCAGAGCCACCTTTTTTTTCAAACATCCACTAACTGAGCGTCAGCTTTTTTTACTTGAGGGTTTATAAGCAGAACATAGAGTGAGTAGACGTGTGGTTTTCATAAAAAAAAAAAGTTCCTCAGACGTTTGCCTTTTTTGATGTCCGACTTGAAGTTTCTGCTGGTGCATCGTTCTCAACGACTTTCAGTTTACTTGCCCCAAAGAAAATCTCAATGTATTTGACCAAAAAATGTCAAGCTGACTTGTTCAAAAGTGCTTTGCTCTGACAGGCTGCTGTATTGTTTCTAAATAGAGAATCTAGGAAGAATAAATGGTTATTCTTCATCAAAGAAAGAAAAGAAAAATGGAAAATTCACGATTATAATTAGTCAGGTTATGTAAGGTTTGATTATTTAATGTGGGTTGGTGCTCAATAATGAGAGCTTAAAAATGAACAAACTGGACTCTGAACAGAGCATCCTCAGCAACAGGGTGAGGGAAAAGAAAAGTGCAAAGAGCAGACTTTCAAGAGACAGAGTTTTGACATTACAGTACATATCTACATGTAAAAACACTTTATGAAGTGATGGGAAACTTAACATGTAATCCACCAATGTGATTATTCTTGTGATTTACTCACTTATCCCTTTCTCTAGTTTAAGTAGAGTGCAGGCATATTGTCTTACTCCCTCTATGTCCTCATTTTTCAGTACATGTTCAAAGAGGAACTTTGTTATGATAATGTGAGAGAATTAACAATAAATTGAACTAATCTGATATTTTCTGTGATTCACTTTTACAGTGAATACATTTCATGTATAATTAGAATTCATGGTTTGTTGTTTTTCAGAGGGCCTTTGTAATACTTAAGAACTTTCTCTGTATATCTCTCTCCATATACACACACACACACACACACACATACGAAGTTCCACACATGTCACAGAGGTTCTATGAGAACATAGAAGTTCTATCAGAATTTAGAAGTTCTATTGAAACACAGAAGTTCTATTGGAACACAGAAGTTCTATTGGAACTGTGACATATCAGTGACCTCACAGTTTTAAGTTCTACAAAACAGGAGTAGAGATGCAGACGTTCAGTATTTTTTTTCCCAGTGGACACCATTAAGAGAAAATCTGCTGAGACAAACTCCAAAAAACATACTATTCCAACTGAGAAAACCTGAAGAGAGAAAGCTCAGTGGAGAGAAAAGAAAGACAAACAGAAACAAAACAACTACCTCATCTGAAAAATGTGAAAAAAGAGAGACAGGTAAGTAACAATTTTTGACAATAAGCTTAAACACCACATGAGTTTAGAGTTTGGAGTTTTATTTTAAAATATATAACGTGTTAATGGATTCTGTGGAGCAGCAGTGGTGAGTGTGTTGTAGTGTGAGATGGAGGACAGGTAACATCTGTTTATCTGTCTGGTTTTTCACAGAGACAAGATGAACACTTCACATTCATGAAATCTGAACAAACACTGCTACTTGTGTCAATGTAAGACATATTTGGTATAAAAGAACAAAAGCAAAGCTACATGTTTCATCCCAAAGTGGCCCGAATATTTTCAGTGCATATACACATTCAAACAAAAAGTATTTTACTCTCTCTTATCCTTTTACTGAACCAACTTTTCATCATCTCCTTCTGAACCTTTTTTTTTTAAAATTGAATTATATTTAAATGTAACATTAAGGAGACACATCTTCCATGTTTTAACAGTGTTTTTATCTGTCTGCTTATCGGATTTCATACTTGTGATCTACATGTTGATGGGATAAAGGAACATGGCTTTCTCACAAACCACACTTAAGTACAACACACACACTGCTTTTGGACCATCAGTTAACACCATCACATAGGAAACATCTTGTAAGCATATTGTGTTTTGTGGGCAAATTCAATTATAATATGCAGACATTAGTTGGAGAACATTATAAACCCAAACAAAAGCTGATAAAGCAGAGCCACACCACCATCAGAACAATAAAAGTCTGAGCAGCTGCTTGAAAAAAACCCTTTACTTTCCCCTAAAAATCTATTAAATGTCCTGCAAGGCTTGATGAGGCTCAGTAGAGTCTGAAAACCTTTCTCCTTGGATAAAGAACAGCCTGCAATGCTCAGGAAGATTAAAAATGAAAACTGCAACCAGCTGTTGTTTCATAGTACCTGGAAAGGAGAAGCAAAAGAGTCCTGGGGATTTTGGAAATGTCTTCAGAATACATGTGTTGGTAATGACCTTGGATTCACCTGGATTTATTCTTTGCAGACAATCAGATCCTTAATGGTGTCTCAGATATAATGACAGCCTTATAGGTGAGACTTGCTCAATGAGGCAGAAAGTATTTATTAGATCTCATCACATTAGCTTAAGTAGTTCTATGGTTCAGGTTTATGAGTATTGACACTCAGCAGCACCACAAGCAACATCTCTCCACAATTTGCATGTTACTACTTAAAAAGATCGTTTTCTCTCCAAATTATCTTAAAATTTTCAGTTTTTCTTTCCCACTTAATTTTAATTTAGGGTAAATTATTCTTCAAACTCAAACCTAGAATAAGAGAAACCCTGCAGCACAACACCCCCTCCCTGTCTGCCATCATTAGCAGCACTTATTCCAGGCGGCTTTCTGATTCACTGCTGACATTAATAATTTTACATTAATAATTGATAATAGTTGCAAAAGCGACTATTATTTTCCAATGAATCCATTTCCTCACCCCTCTATCTTTTCTCTCCCCCTCTATCTCTCTCTGTCTTTCTCCATCTCTTTCTCTCTCTCTCTCTCTCTCTCTCTCTCTCTCTCTCTCTCTCTCTCTCTCTCTCTCACACACACACACACACA
>JAPZDV010000022.1:15869875-15894900 GCA_029814665.1 Acanthurus lineatus
GCTACTTTGCAGATGAAGATTTCACATAGATAAGATAAAAGCCAATAAAATAAAATGCATTGATGAAAATTAAACCAGGTATCCACAACCTCTTTTGGTTTGTGACACCTTACAAAACAGCTGTGGCTGGTTGTGATCCCTTGTCATATTTCCCCTTCAAAAAAAGGCAAAATTATTTAATATTTTACAAAATGTCAAAGATTTTTCCATAAAACGAGGATTGATTTGTGTGCCTGAGCTCTAAAATCACTCTAAACTGATGGAGCAAATTTTTTTTAAATCTCCACACATTCTTTAGGCAAAGTGAAATCAACTTTGCTTGTTGAGAGACAGTTGAATGTCCATTACACTGGAATATTTAGGGTTTCATTAAACAGTAGTGAGCAGCATATCAGGTCATCTACCATCAACACTTTGCTGCTGTTGCAAATTATTTTAGAATTTACGGAAATTTAAAAGCAAACAATTCCGAAAATCCATCATTTTGTACTATATCATCCTCCTATTATGTATAATATATCCTCACAAAATAAAACAGGATGATAAATGGCACAGAATAATCAAAGGGTCCAGCAAACAAGCAGGATGACAAATCATACAGGCCACAACACATTAAACAGCAGCTGAGCAATCAAACTTTCCAGAGAAACCCAGCAGGAAGAAATCAGCAGCTTGTCTGTGACAGTGAAACATCTGTCAAAAAGCAGCATTTTGCTTCATCTCAACAATGAATTTGATTATGGCAACTTCTTAAGTGACATACTGGTATGAATCAAGTGCTGATTAAAATCAGTGATTCATTGACTGATAAACTACATTTTAATCTCTTTGTGACTCTGCACTTACGCTGAGCACTGCCTCACAAAGAAGGCATAATGTGGCAATGCCCCCAGTTGCAAAAGCATTAAAGCTTTATAATGCTGGCTGATATGAAAAAGCAAAAAATGGGTGGAAGGAGAAGGGTGGAAATTACAGTGTACATCAGGATGTGATACGTCACCCAAACTAATGATATTATCACAATACTGCCATACTTGATATATTACAAGACAACAAACAACAATACATCATGTCTGTGTAACTGAAGAAGACAAAATATTACTAAAGAGGCAAAAAAGTTGGAATTATTTTTTGACTTTGTTTCTCTCTTCAGTAACGTAAAACTGAAGTTGGACCAGACTTTTAACATAGGAGATGACCTACGTCTCTCATTTGCTTTCTTCACCCTGCTGTCTGCGTTGTCTGCTGTTTTCCTCTTTGGGAGTTTCTCCTTCTTCATATTAAGCTAGTTAACCTTTGTTCACCGTATCCACATTCATTTGATAAGCTTCATCATGAGGAGTCAGGAAGTGGTCATTCTGGTCAGTCAGATTTGAAGGGCAATCTGTTCTGAGTGCCTGCAAGCATGCAAACATGCAACACAAGAGGGAACAATACAATCTATATTTGAATATTTACAATACGACTACTTTAGAATTCTAATTTCAGAGGCAGTTCATTTACTTTATTTTAATGAATTCATAAGAACTTATGAATATTTTATTCATATGACATGTTTTTATACTGTAGATTAAACTGCTCAGTAGCACATATTATGGTTCAATTTGCCTCCCGTCCACCAGATACAACTTTCATCAGTATTATATTATTAATGATATAGTTAATAAGTGAAACACTTCTTCCACATCAGAATATTTACAGAACAAACTCTGAACGCACAACTGGCTTATAGAGATCCAAAAACTAAGTTTGAGTCTAAACGTCCTAAATATTTACTTCATAATTTCCTAGTTTTTAGTCAGAAGTTATAAAATTGACTGTATGTGTGTGTGCGTGTGAGTGTGCGTGTGAGTGTGTGTGTGAGTGTGTGTGTGCGAGTCTGTTTTTCCTCAATGGCTAAAAGGGCTGTAGTGGTGGTTCTAAAACGATGAAATCAACAAGGATTTAATTTGGACCTTACTGCCTCTGGCACCGCGCTGATGGCACTGGGAGACAGAGAGCGAGAGACATAGAGACAGAGTGAGAGAGAGGGAGTGGAGAGAGAGAGATCTTGGAGAGGAAACATCACTTGGTTTATTGCATCATTTCCAGGAGCTGTCAGCGAGGAAAACACGTTGCCAAGAGTAAGATCTATTGCCTTAAAATGAACTCTTTTAACCAAAAAAAAAAAGCCCCCACTGTCTTCGTTTCATCTCCTGCCAACTCTTGCAATGCATTTCCGCAGCATCTCAGCATGTGTCCTGCAAATATGTTCACGGTCTGAGTATAAATAGCTTGACATGTCAGCCTTTTTGCTTCATGGACAAAAACATCTCATTTGAATATTTTTTTTTCATTTTACGTTGCTCCTCTGTGTATCTGCACCGCAAAATGTTCGCTTTGCATGCTCTTTTGGCAGCCAAGTGTTTGTGCTCCCGGTAACAACGGCTTTATTGCTGCCTTATAGATCTCTTAATAATAACATCATCTCCACGCCTGCTGGGTTTGCGCCCTCTGAGACTACATCTTTACTTTCAGTCATGTTGTCTTAATTGCCGACAAGACACTGACACTGGCACAAGACGTGCACATTAATTGGGCACTTACAGACACACACACAAACACACACAAGTGGTTATACACAGACCAAAACAAACAGTTATTCCCTTAAGCCCAATTGATAGACTTGTTCCTACCTAATTGGGTCTTGTTCACAAAAACCTTTGCCTGTTTTTTTATTCGTTTTGTAGAGCGATATACACAATTCTGCTTACAACTGCAAGAAGAGATGGTTTTTATTAGAAAAAGTGAGACACTTAGACCACAGTCTGCGATGCTTATCATGTATTTTTATGTCATTTCTTTTTTTTTCAAGTGTAACTTCAACCATTTTACAGTACATCATATTAATGTTTATTAGTGCCTAATGTCCCAGATACATAAAAGGATGAAGCGAAGCAGTCAAGATGTTAGATGAGGCAGGTAAAGAGGCTTTTATTAGAAAACATCTGATAATTCTTCACTGTCAAAAACCAAAGGAGCAATAAAATGGTGAAAAAAAAGAAGATGAGAAAAAAAACCCTTGATTAGATCAGGCTCAGGGCTCTACAGTATATTTTAAAATAAGAAGACTGGCTATGTCTAAACTAAACTCGCCCTTGTCCTGATTTTTATGGTGTTGCCCACTCTTTTAGTATTTTGGGTTTTACATGTACGAGTGAGGAGAGGTTTTAAGATTCGTGTAGGTGAGATAGATGTCTGACTAATGTTTGGTCAGCGCCACATTTACCATTAACACTGTACAGTGCGTCTGAGCCAATACAATCACTTCTCCTCCTTAATGCATTATGATGGATGGGCCCATAAATTAAAGCATGAACATGAAGATGGTGAACAGTCGCCTAAAGTGAGAAAAAAAGACTGAGGAAAAGAAATAGAGAGATAAAAAAGACTGAGAAAAGGAAAAAAAAAACAGAGAGTTGGTTTTGATGTTAAAATATCGTCTTTAGCCTCTGGCTTGTGACAAAATTCATTGCATTACTCCCCTCGGTGAGCCTATTTGTTACCAATAAATCCTCAGTATGGGGCATTTGTAAAGATAATCAGAGTCCAGGCTAAAAGCAAAGCTGGAGGCCTTTGAGCTTCAAATGACGAAGCCACTGCTGTTTTCGCATGTGTATGTGTTGTAGTCAATGTCTTTTCAAGCATGGAATAAATCGAGTGTATGTTCCTATTTACAGCAAGGCGCGTTTTATAGTTTTGCTCATGTGTATTTATAAACTTTATCTTGGTCATCTGAATGTGTGGGCATGAGCCGACCGTGTAGGTATTTGTCAGACCTCAGTAAACAGATTGTGTGCCTGGGAGTGTTTAGTTTAGCATAGCATACTCTTGTTTGTAATTTTTTTTGTAGATGGTGTGTGTGCATGTGTGTGTGTGTATGGATGTGTATGGTGGTCAGCAGCAGTCCCTACAGCGGAGTGTATCCATTAGTTTCTGTCACAGTCCAGCTGCAGCTGCACGCATCTAAAGGATAAGAGCTCGCTGACACTTCATCATTCGCAAACTGAGCCTCTAAAGGAGGCCAATTAGATACATGCAGTGCTAACAGCAGCCAGGGGGCTTATCTTATGATCCTTTGACCATGCCATTTAACAGAGAGAGAGAAAGAGGAGTAGTATAAGAGAGCACAGAGCTCTGTGGGTAGTCATGCATGCTAGTTAAAGCAAGCAGAAACACGTGTACTTGCACGCTCGCACCACAACTTCCTATTAGGAAAATATGGCAGATTCATACACGAGGAGCGATAAACAGAGGCAGCATTACTAGTCTATGCTATTCATTATAAACTGTGATGTGTTTAAATCTGACATATGGTCCTGAGGGGGTGTGTAATCCCTCCGGCATGCTATCAGTGCGCCTGAAGTCTATTCTGAATTCCTGGAAAACCTCCACAGGGAAGAGTCTTGGAGGCTTCCAGATCAATATCTACTTTTCAGTATTATTAACAAATTCCTGCCTAAAACCGTTCCCGGTCCCAAACCACAGTGGGCACTTTTTCAACCGTGTCTGTTACTTGCTTTTGGGAAAGAAATAATAATGGATTTTTAAATGTCTTTTGCCCAATTTAAGAAAAAAAAAAAAGACAGGCTGGCAGAGATGTGAGCCATGGAAAGCATAGCCACGAATTGTCCTCACAACCCTTCAACCTCTGTCTCGTCTTTTCACCTTGTCTCCATCCCCTTTGTCCTGTTTTTGTGCACCTCCCATGCTCCTCAATTTTCATCTTTTTACTTCCCCTCTCGCTGTTCCCCAGGGGGCATCTCTCCTCTCCACTGTCTAGTCTCATAGACTTTCCACTTAACATCAACAGAAAAAAAAAAAAACAGGTCAGAAAAGAGCAGCACCCACTTGCCGTCTGGCTGGCAGATATCCTTGACCTTTCGCTCTTGTTCGTTTTTCTGAGCACCAGAGCCTGTCAGATGACCTCTCGTCTTGAATGTTGAGAGATCCTTTAAATGTTGTTGAGGGAGACAGAGATTGAGACCAAAAAAAAGGGAGTGAGGGGTCATTAAGAGATGAATAGCTATCCAGTCAAGAATGATCTAGTGACTCTAAACCATTTGATCATTATAACATTAATAACAACCACAATTAGAGTGTTTTAGAAAACCTTCACTTCTCTTAGCACCTTTAATGTGGAAAACTCTTTACGGTAAATGCCTTATTCCTGATTTTGGGCCCAAAACTTGCATGTAAAACAAAACCACCTGTATCAAAATTACCTGACAATATTTATATGTGTATCACTAAATTTTAAGGCCTATTGACAAAAAATGGCCTTCATAATGCTGTTGGAATGTATGTCTCATTAAAACAAGCATGATATTATACTTTCCGACAAGATAACACAAATAGCTATGAAATATAGCATAACTTCCAAAAAAGTAAGTCGAATGATGATTGAGACTTCATTTCACTAACCTACGTTTTTTTTCTGGTCTTTTTCCTTTAAAAATTTAGTGCTTTTATGCAAGATATTAAACATTAGACAGCACAGAACAGTTTCACACCAAATCACAGTATAAGAGACCACGTACATACATCATTGCACTAAAAAAAAAGAAATGCATTGCAGTGGTCGTAAAGTGTTAAACATTTATGTTGTAATTCATCTCAATAATGATCTAGTTAAAAGCATTTAAACTTGTGCCAGTGTGAGGAGGCATTTTTTTCTTTTCAGGGGAATGGCTGTGTGATTTAGTGTTCTGCGCTTTTTAGTAACAGCATTTATTATTTAAAGGTAAGAATTTTGCCAGTTTGGCTTTTTGCATAAAGGTCCTATTGTGAAAAATATAACCATTATGGAATCATAAAATGAGCAAAAGGACAGAAAAAGGATGAGAAACAGTGAAAAATACTCCAAAGCAAAGGGAAGGGAATAACGTGGGAATGGATAGTGTATATACAGGATATCCATAATGTATGCCTGCCTAAGCTCTATATTAATTATGCAGCCTTAGGAGAAATATACTGCCAAAGTTTGCAGAGTCTGCAAATTCTGTATCCCATTATAGCGATGCTTTCTCTTAAACCGCTCCAAAATGTTTCCAGTTCTCAAGATGCACAGCTGAGACAGCAGTTTATGCATGTGCATGAGTGTGTATGTAATCCACGCACAAATACCCTACTCATACTAGAGTTTCACTCATGATTTATACACAGGCTGTTGTGTTGAAAGTAACAGGCAGCAGGTGCATAACTCTGTCAAATTTACCATTCACTTCCATGCACATATGCACTGGTGCTTGAGGTCCCCTGATATGGTTTCCGATCTTGTTTTCCAGTATGAACTGTGTGCACATAAAGCACTGTACCCTTCAAACAGCATGTTGTGGTTACATGAAGGGAAAAAAGCTGAAGAATACCGTAGAATGTGCTGCATTCTTTATGCAAAAGGCCTGAGGAAAACCAACAGTGGATAAGGAAAAGTAGCAGAGAAACACAACTGAAGCTGTCAATTACCATGAGGAGGGGGTGAAAGAAGCGTGGAGAAAAGGGTCACGACCACATTTAATGAGAAATGGCAAAAGCGTCACAGCTGGTTAACGTTTGAAGACGAGAACAACAAAATGCTTTTGGCGATACCACATAAATTTTGCGGTGGAAAAGTCAAAAACATTATTTTTCTGCTTCTGTTCAGACAAGAAACCAACACTGGGGGGATATTTACACTTCAGAGTTTGGACTCACATGTCCTTTGTTTTTTTCTACTTTTCTCAAGTTGTTCTTAAATACTAAATAAAACTAAAAGGTAACAGTATAGTTAGCAGTTAGCATGTTATCAGCTCTGTGAGGCTATATTTAGGCACACTGGTGCAATGAGCCTAATGCCAACCCCACTTACACATTAGAAACACAACTTACAAAGGCTATGAGCACCAGCCAATCAGAATCAGAGCAGTGCAGGTCAGGATTTTGCCATTCTGGGAAAAAAAAATATTGACATCTTGTTACTAGTAGTCTCTAACGATCATATGCGCTGTTGCAAAATGATCTTACATGTTGCGATCGATATTCTGTCGTGTCACTCTGCAGTTGTGGAGATATTTCATTTTGAATCAAAGTGGCGGAGCTGGAGGAGGTGGAGGGAGATGAATTTCTGAAAGCAGGCAGCAGCGCAGCAATGAGGATGCAGAACTCAGCATTGAATGCAGAGTGTCAGAAGGCAAATGTTTTTTGGGTTTTTTTTTTGATAATGATGGGTTGTGTTCTACTTCTTTTATGCAATTTTTGAAGCACTTTGAATTGCCTTTGTGTATGAAATGCGCAGTATGAGGAATTAACGACTGAATAGGAGTGCACTTCTGATGATTTATTACTTCATGGAAGGTCAGTGAAATTAGCGGTGACTTTAGAAAACAAAAGCCTTTAAACGATATATATGACATGTGGTTGAACTCGGGTTAAAAGCATTGCATCGACAGGTCATAAATAGCTCCATGGCTAATCTGTTTATCTTATGAGCTGGCAAGGCCATGACTATACAGCAAATGCATTTCAGCCATACACTTCACATGCTGTTCATGCAAAGAATTATATATGGAAGCTGAGGGTTACATTTGCAGTCACTTTCTTCTGCATGTGTCAGATGATTAAAAATATATTTGATTCAAACTCATGTAAATTCTACATGTTTTCACAAATGATCAGTGATATTTATAAAATTTCAGGTCAGACGGATGAATATTTACTCCTGACATGGAGTAAAAAAGTAATGAAGTTCTTCATGCAAAAGAGGCTCCTTGCTTTGTGACACAAGAAGGGAAACTGCAGAAAAGGAGAAAGTATAGAGGGGATAAAATATGCTGTTTGACAAAATATGAATTATGCAGACAAGCTTCCTGACTGATAATCTATTATGATGATTATACACAGCACACGTCTTCCCGCATTGGCCTTTTCTGTGACTTTCCATACATATTGTTCTGTTTTTAACAAGGGCACAATCTAATGTTTCACATGTGATCATGAAACAGAAATGATGGCATGTCGAAGAAAAATTGGAACATGTCAGCTGGGATGAGTGAAAGTGACAAGTTACAGGAAAAATGTCTGAAAGCAGCAGACTGTGGAATAATAAATGGGTTTACCAGATCTTTCTCCTCCTGCTAAGCCTGAACATGTTGAATTCCTTAAAACGACAGTATCAATAAAGTTTACCCTCAAGACCCGAGAGGAATCTTCTGTTTCGATCCACCAGAGCTACACCAGGGTTATGAGAGATGTATGAACAATACACTCACTGGTTGCTGAGCTTGGCCTGGGAAATGGCAAGATTTCATTGTGTGAAATCTAGGAGGAGAGTGAGATTTATGTAGATTGAAAACCAGAGAGGTTTCACTCTTAAAACACCTGCAGGCTTTCCTGCTTTATGTAAGCACACGTACGCACTCTTGAATAAACACTCACACACATGCGCACAAGCAACACTGGAGACTATTCTGATTTCCCTGAAAATCCCTCCCTCATCCTCTCATCATTATCTTTGCCAACTCTCTTTCTTCTTCCTGTATCATCTTTCAGACCATGGCCATTGCTTGCAGTGTTTTATTTCAGTGGATGATTTTTTTTCAGCCTTTCACTAAGTCTATCCGATTTTCCTCTCCTCTCCCCCTCTCTAAGCAAACTTTGAAAGGAAAGAGTAGAAACTCTTCAAAGTCTAAAGTTATTTGTACAGTACTCTATGTCCTAAAATCACATATTTGCCTTAAAAGGGCTGCACAAGATGTACAATAAAAGAAAACTTTTATCTCACTTCCTGGGATAACTTTACTTCAAAAGGCAAAATTTTTGCTTTAAAATAAGCAAAATTACAAATGAAAAGAAATGAAATGAAATGTCCATCATCTAAATCGTCCAAAAAATCCACTTTAAATTCTCTAATTAAACAACTAATTGCAAAATAACATGAATAATCGTTGATCTGAAACCACTTTTTGCCAGATGGCATCAATTATTTGTGCCTTTCTAAATGTTACAAGTCAGATTAATTAATGTCTTTAATGTTAAAAAACTACTTGGTTTGGGTCAAAACTTCTACTTCGATAAAACTCTAACTTTGTTCAACTTTTGGGAACTTGGCTTTTGTGGTTACACAAATAGATGTGGCTAGAGTTGGGGGGGGGGGACTTGGTTCTCAGATATAAACCGGAAATAAACAGCCATCTATGATATCAAAGCACCATGTTTGTTGACCTGCTGATCGAGCTCGACCTCCTCCATCTGTGGCTTTACAAAAATGTCACCCAAGCGCTGTCATTATTATTGAGATGACAGTCTAATAAAAACTTTGGTGGGAAAAAAGGAGAAGAAACCTCAGGAGGAGCAACAGGGGAAAGGTTCCCTCTTCCAGAAAGGACAGAGATGCAATAGATGTTTTATGAGCAGAGTATTCACAAGCTAAAAAATGTACTAGGAGAAGTAAGAGTACAAGATATGTACGAAAAAAATGAATTTGGAGCAACATCAAGCAACTTACAGGTGCAACCAAAACAGGAAGTACATGGCTGTGCATCACACATCTGGAAGAAAAAACTAACAGTCACTGCATGATCATTGCTACACTCCTATCCTATTTTCAGTTTACATAAATCCCCTTCCTTCTTTACTTCTCTTCCCCTCTTGACATTTTCTCTTCCTATCCTCTCCTCTCCATCCTCCTGTAACTCTGTCTCCTCTCCACTGCACTCTATTTTACCCAAATTCTCTCTCCCTCCACCAACTCCGCAGAGAGGCACAGCCTCTCCTCTCCTCTGTCATTAGGATGCAGTGCAGGGAAGTGATTGCTGCTCCAGACCCTAGGGATATCTTTGAGAATCCACTGAAATAAGTGCTGGTGCAGGAAATGGTTCAGCATTCACAACAAGAAACATGATGTGGGCAGATCGTTTGCAGATGGCTGTAGACAGGGAGCAATTTCACACGGTACAGCTTCCAACTTGTTTACTGCAAATATGTAATCTATCCCCTTCCTCACATCGCATTTTTTTTTCGGTGAATTTCCCATCTTTTCAAACAAATCCATCACCATCTAACCTTTCCTTAAACCTGAACCTGCTGTTAACTGTGGTCGACATTCTCAGTTGATCAGTAATTCATCCTCTGTCTTTTGAATCACTGTAGGCTAATATTGGAGTGTACTAAATACATGATACATCAAGCAGTCTCATAGTCCCCCCTTCCACTGGGAGCTGCGCCTCTTGAATAAATCAAGTACATTAATATGCCTGACTCGCATCACCTTGTAGAATTACAATAAAGTTGATATGGCAGCCAGTGATAGTGGAGCTGTGGCTGGAACCCATGCATTTTCTGCCATAATTGCATTTGGCAATATCCAGTTGGTAATAACTGCAAAATGTGAGATGGCCAATTTCATTGTTGCATCGGAGTGTGAAGAGCATTGAAATCCAAAGTGCTTTGACTTACAGTGGAGTTTAGCTCAGTTATCAAGTCTAATACAGGAAAAGAGAGAGGGGCTGATGGGGCTGAGGGGTACGGCAGAATGACAGCCTTACAAAGAGCTGAGCTGAAATCATTCACACTGTCTCTCTGTGTGTGTGGGTTTGTTAATAAAAATACCTGAGGAAAAAAAGGGGGAAAAAGGTTCTCAAGGATGGTAGATGAAAACTTGGGGTATCAATATCTTAATATGTTACAATGGAGCCTTAGTGAACGCAGATATCTTCTATTTTTTTTCTTTCAGTCTGGTCGCTGAGCCTATCAAGTTCTCCTTTCTCTCTATTAACCGCTACAATCATTTAAGTACCTGTCTCCCTCTATGTGTCAATCACACACACACCACAAAAGATGATCTCTCTAGTCTGCCTCTTATCGTCTACCGCCTGTCTCTCTCCATCTCCCTCTGTCCTCAGCCCCAGATGTGCCGTGTGTCCACTCAAAAGTGTTTTGCTCCTCCAGCGTACAATAAACAGTTGTTTGCAGTGTGGAATAACAAAGATTGTCACCATGGATACTCTTGTATCCGGTGAGCGCTGAGTGGCCCTTTCCGAGTTCTAAAAGGAGCAATTATCTGATGACATCAAAGACAGGCGACGACATGAAAAAGCAAAGCGAGGGAATTGGGCCCGAGCCATTTATCAGACAGGTGGAGAGGAGGGGGGGTGTCCAGTTGGCCTTATTCAGACAGGATGACCGGCTTCAGACAACAACTCAGGGGGATGTGAGGCAGTTGTGTAAACACAGTCATTCTGCCTGAAAAGACCTGGATTTTATGAAAGACCCACAGCTGTGTTTTCTATACATGTGGGCCAGAAAGGGAAGGATAACTGCCACATCTGGGTATCTGATTTAAGCTTTATATTACTGCAATACACATAATTACACAGTCAAATAAATGGTTATATGGCATTGTGGGGAAATTTCACAGAAAACATTTTATGTGTTGTTTATAATGGAGAGGACATGCATATCAGATGTGTGATGTTTTAAAGCAATCAGTTTCTCATCACTTTTCTAATGTTGTGAATGGATCTTATGATTACATGTTTGCCAGTCACCAAAACTCTGACTGTGCAGTTTTCCCTCAAATCAGTGATTGAATTTAGAGCCTTTCAGTTCCTTGTTTTGGCTCTAAGCTCTTTAACTTTGCCATTTCCGTCAGGCACTCATCCAACCTTGCTTCCAGATGAGGCAGACAGCTGTTTTCAGTGACAAACTCAAACCCTCTCATCACTATCAGCCTGATATCAAAAATGGTGCAACCATCTGGTGAACACAGTTGAGTGTTTACCATCTAAAGAGTCAAATGTTTCTCTCAGGAGTCACTGAATACCAAAGCAGAACTAAAGGGAAGGGTGAATGCTGAACTGCCCCCGCTGGATGGACAGAAACATGACTCCTAATGAACAAATGCTGGTGTTGCTTCATGTCTGCTGGATGGTTTATAAGGTTTCTATTTGCTTACATATTGCTTTGGTTTCAAAAAGGCTAATGTTTTGTTTGTTGTGCTGCATCCCAGAGGGTAAATTACAACTTCATCAAAATACATGTAACTAATGTAATATTAATAATTCCACATACTACTGAAAAAGCCATGCAATTATTTTAGCAAAGGCAACTTATTTCAATTACATAAAAATAAGAATTAAAAAGAAATAAAAATGATTCAACCTCATGTAGAAGTCATGCATTTTAATATTTAAAATGCATTATATATGATCATATATTCTTTTTAGGCCAAGGTAACAGGAATAATCACGCACAAGCCTTTTGAATGTTTATAAATTATTTACAGGGAAGTCCCGAGAACGTATTTCAAGATAAAAGCAAAGTAACTGATCATGGAATAATCACCTGAAAATAAATAAAAAATACATAATTTAAAATAATGTTTGCACACATAAGCAAATTCAAATTCAAATTCTTAATTATATAACTTCAAAATTAATGCTGCGCTTCATGTTTAAACATCATCTGATGCGTCTCCCTTTGTTTATAGATGCTGTGTGTTGAGCAGTTTGGACACAATTGATCGATATATCTTTCACTAGTTAACTGCTACATTTTATTATTCACTCAAGCACATACAAGTGGCCATTCCCCATGTACTTATAAAACAGCCTAACAAGCAACATTGCAATCAATTTGCAATGCAGTTACACCCTTAACTGTGTTTCTATAGACCCAAATGGCAACCCTCTTATTCCTTATGTTAAATTGGTCTTTTGGGAATACAGAATGACATCTGAATCAACAGGAAGTCTGCTTGCTTATCCTTTTTCTATTATGATGTCACTTAGACCAAGTTTTTGAGAACCAGTGCTTTTTTTGAACATGAGGAAGAAGAACTGATTGGTTCAGACGCAAGTGTTACATGGTATACAGTAAAGTTTTACAATATATATTCACACTACAATTAACTTTAACTAAACCATGGGGGTCTTTGAGCAAATCAGCGTTGAATGTTCTTGACATTTTCATTTCAACATTAGGAAATTGATTGCAATGTTGCTCCCTTAAGAGCTTGGCTGGCATTTTCATAGCATGGGAGCTGAAAACTCTTAGAAATAATTTATAGTCCATGGAGATGCTATCTCATTATAACCAAGAGGTGTTGATCTTCAGCAAAGTTCAACATGAAAAATGAATTGCGATCTGGTTCCCTGAAGAGTTTTTACAGAATCAGATTCATTTTACATGCATGACAAATGCATTGGAAAGCAACTTCATAGTAGTGGTGGTGCAGAGAATTATTGATACTTGAATTGATTTGCAGTTTCAGGACACGCAGAGTTAGAGTAAAAAAAAAATTTGTACTAAGAAGATGCTACATGGACAATAGATGGTAGAATACTGATTGTAAGGAGAAGTAGGTCAGATTACTGAGTGAGATCTTAAAAGTGAATAAAATGCAAAAGAGTAGGTTTGAAATAACACTGTCCCCACGAGAATAACATTAACACTTCGTCCACGTGTTTAAATAACGATGTGGACATCAGATTACATAATAATGATTTTCCTTATTTAGTAACAAAGGTGCTGTAGCACCTTTAATGTGGAAGCTGGCAGATGGTTGGCAGAACAAACTGACATCAACAACGTATCAGACTCTATTAAAACACCGTGTCTTCAGTCAGCCTCAACTTTAGACAGTGTTAAAATGTGCCACGGAGTGAAAAAAATGGGATGATTTGATAACATCTCTCATAAGCTCTTTTTAATTTTTCCTATTAATTTGATGACTTTTATGTTTTCAACCAGAAGGCAACTTTAGGGGCGATGAGGGAAGATGCCATTCTCATTGTTATAAAAATGATCTAAATGCATCCCCCTTGTTAACCTGCCATCAGTTTTCTCCATCCTTAAATAGCAGAGAAAGTGCACAGGCAGAGTTTGGAGTTATGATCCTGTCTTTTTTTCTTCTCAGTCCTGCTCTTCTGTCAGTTTTGTCTTAGATATGAACTATTCTCTAAACTACTCACAATAAATACTCAGTGCTGTGCAACACTGTGGCCTACAGAAATACTCTACGGAGTAGTTTTACCTTTATAATTAAGTGACAAATAGCAGAGTATATTTGCAAAGGAGCAAGAGGACCATGGATGGAAGTCATATGGGTTGTTTTAAGGGTATACAATTTTGATTTTTGTATGTATGCATTTAGCCTGGAGGTTGAAGGATGCTGTGGCATTGTGCTCAGAGAGTACATGAGAGTACATGAAAATTTAAAGCCTAATCAATATCTGTACGGAGCCATGTAAAGTCTACAGGCTCTGCAATCCATCATCCGCCTGTGTAGTGGAGAAGAACAGTACGTATTCACATATTAAGTTTATTGGAGGACGCTAGCAACAGCACAGGTGCGGCACTTACAGCAGTTACAGAACCTGTGATTGATTAAAAAAAACTGAAGAAAAGGTAAAATCAATAAAACATAAATCAAGATATGATCCTCAGATGTTGTAAAATTCCAATTTAGTGGAATGAGCAGCAGCTGTGAAATGGGGGCTCATGGAACAGTTTATAGAAACTTTGACGGATGTTGAATATTTACATTCAAGCATAGTAACTCTAGCAGTGCATGGAATTTATTTCAAGCTGTTCATGAATATGTGCAGTGTGATATATTGTGCAATGGCTCAGTGCACCGCGAGGACTCTTCACTGAGTGAAATGAGACTTGTAGAATAAATTAGAGGGGTTCGATGTCTCGTATTTTTGTGGTCATATAGTACAAGGGCTAAAGTTCATGGGGTCACACAGAAGCTGTAGATTATCAACTACTGGCAATAAGCTTTCTGGTCATTACCACCAGCTTGGCAGTAAACGGTGACAGTTGTATGGTTTATTACAAAATAACAAGGAAGAGAGCTGAGATTGTGAGGGTTTGTGAGGTGTGAATCAGCAAAGAACTCCGATGGGATCAAAACTTGTAAAATGATGTTCAGTCACCTGCAATTTTTTATCACCCTCTGTGTAAAAAGAAATGATCAGAAATTTAGGTTTGAGAGTGTGCAGATTTTCACAAATATTTACAATTTACAAATTCATAAAAAAAGGTCTTAAGTTTTATGATCCCTTTGAAAATTCATACATAAAATTATTCATTAATAATTTAGAATAAGAGGCATGTTGAGTATGTTTATCTCATTAAACATAAAAACAAATCCTGATCTCATAACTCAGTGAGTAAATTACAACTCGTGGGAAAATAAAATTAATGAGAAGGAACACAACCATGGTCATTTTTATTTGTGCAAAAAAAATCGAAGGTGTTAAAAACTCAACACAAGAGCAAATTACGCTCAGAGTTATTCATCTTTACAGTTTAAAATGAAGCATTTTTGCTTCAGTTAACAGCAGTAATTTTCATCTGTTCTCAAAGGGTTGCTGTATTTAATATTCAAGCAAATGAGCCTTCTTAGCACTGCTCAGCTGTTACTTGTTGTTGGTTTGCTGACAAACACATTTCAAACTGTTCTTAAAGTGCAAACATTAATGGAGTGCTCCTACAACTCCAGTGAAAGATGACATAAAGACTCAGGACAAAATATGTAAATGAGGCTACTGGAGATAATAGTTACATGCTGTGTACAAATGCAGAGCATATTTTGTCTGAAGATGTACTTTCTGCTCAGTTGGTCTCGAGTTGAAGACTGACAGACCTCAGAAGTCTGATGTGTCTTTGAGTTGGAGATCTGACACCACGGCCTCCGGTGCCGGTTCACAGACTGACGGAGCTCCAGCTGTGGACTGTTCAAGAAAAGTGAAGATGGACATAAAAACCTGAGCGTTACAGCCTGCGGATGATGATACAGACGTGTACGTTCAGAGAGTTTTAGAGAAAGTTGTTTCTTGGCAAGTTCAGGTCTGAGCAATTTGGAAAATTACATCTGATCTGACAGGTGATTTACTTCTCAGCTTCTAATTTCAGCTTCTCTATCTCCAATCTTTCTTCAAACCAGCGCAATCATCATCATTATCTCTCTTCAACTTTGTTCCCCCTTTCTTCTCCCTCTCCCTCTGTTTCTTCTTTTTTACCTCCCTCTGCTTCTTCTCTTCCTTGTGACTCTTCTTCACCCTCTTCTTCTATTTCTTCCTCTTCCTTCCCCTTTTTCCCTCTCCTTTTCCTCCTCCCTTTCCTCGCGAACTTCAGCATCTTCTCCCCCTTCTTATCCTTACCCTTCTTTATCCTTCTTTCTCTTCCTCCTTATCCTCCCCCCTTCTTCTGATTTTCCTCCTAATCCTTCTCCTTCTTGCTCCTCCTACTCCTCCTTTTTTTCCTCTTATTTTTTCCCATTATCTTTGTCTGATGCAACTATTTCATCTTCTCTCTTTTAACTGAAACTGTTAAACCATTACCTTTACCATCATTGTTCATTTCTTTCTTTTTTTGCCATGATGTACAAAAATGTAGAATTTAAGAAATTTAAAGAAAGTTTTTATAGATACTGAAACACAGGATGGAAGAAATACACTTGGTTTAAAACAAACAGATGAAATTAAGTTAGAGAGATTAAAGGATATGATAAAAGAAAAAAAACATTTATAATATTTTTATTTGGATGAGTAAATATGTTAAAATAATTACAAGCTGCATATTTATGCTCTTTTCCTTTAAAAGAAAAAAGCTCCTTGGACCCAAGCGTCCTCTCAGAAGCCATGTCTATTTAATGATTAATGTATAATCTCATCCCCTCCCCAGTATCGCTATCAGTAACAGCATTACATGTTACTGTAAAATGAGTGTATTTGGCATGAAGCACTGCTTGTGCTGTGGGTGGACCGACGCTATGCGCTAATCCTGTCGCTCTCTGAGGCTTAATCCACGGCTTGTTCATGTACTTGTGATGCACACTTTAGATGTGTTTGCACACACATGCATACATGTAACTAATCATCTGCAGCACTTTCATCTAGACCCCTGCTGTGCGTAACCTCCATAATGTCAAAAATATTATCCCACCACCTTCATGTTTACACTCCACTCTGCAAACAACAACACACAAATAACTTGGTGCCCTTTGCATGATAACATGCATATTGATGTGGTCTAATTATTCTATAATTTGCATATAAAGAAATTTTTTACTGGTTAGTTTCTGTATTAAAGAAGTCATTTTGCAATATATCTTAATTTTCAGGTTTAAACTAAAGTCGGGACATGCAGAAGCACATATGAAAGAGAATCCTTCGACAGTCAGCCGTGCTCTGTAGCTTTAGATGTGTTTTAGTGGGGGAGAAAGTCTCAGTACACACATACATTTAAAAATAGTTACTGTGGGAATTCTGCAAACTTTATATTCACAGAAGAGTACACCTGCAGATCATTGTGTACTTAGAAACAGATTTTAAATAACTGTGGGAAATGATCCATGTCTGAGGCGTACATAAACCTCAACCTCCCTTTGATAAGAATCTCTGCGGCAGAAAGCAGGAAGCTCAGACCTTCAGAGAGCCCTTTGGGATTTTTCACTTAGAGTTCTGTGTGTTTCAAGTACATACAGTTGTTCTCCAGATAGCATCTTCCCAGATAGCATTATTCATTTACTGTAGATGTGGTCTGAAAAAAAAGGAAAAAGAAATTTAAGTGGCTTCCTTTTTTTCCAAGCTGCTTTACACTTGCTGCGTCATAAGCATTGTTCAGTAACACTGTGCATGGTGGTGCTTCAGTCTATGAATATATTTTTTTCCCTGTGAGTAACTGTCATTACATACGTGCTTCAATTTGCATAAGAACTTTACCTTGAAAGTACAATCAGCTGTAATCTGTATTCATGAGGTGGAGATAAGGGGGAACACACAAGAAAACAATTCAGAGGGAAAATATTGGCCTTGTTCTTCTCATGGGTTATTGGATATGAAAAATGATGTGTGTTTGGAGACACACACACTCATGTACCAGCGCATTATTGTATATGCAACTGTATGCATGTTTGTGGGATACATGCAGTACACGTACTGTACATGTACTGTAAATATATTGGATGCTTATGTGTGCAATATATGTAAATGTAAGATGAGGTGTAAAGACAATTGTCTGTATGCAATACCTGAACAATTACACAACGCTCACGCCAGAAGAATTCACTCTTTGCTTCATTGTTTCTCACTTGCTTCCCATCCACCATCGCTCCCTGTTCTTCTCCCTAAATATCTCCCATGAGAATGCTTCTTTAACGGTTCTTTCATCTTGTCCATGACTCAGTCATCCTTTCTTTTTGCTCTCATCTGTAATCTTGGATTACTTTTATATTCTTAGCTACCATTGCTTGTCACATTGTGTCTTCTCCTCTATACTTCAGCAGCTCAGAAGGAGAGAGAGAGAAGAGAATTTAGATTGCATGCTCACGTTGCATTTCTCTCACAAACAGGCTAAAGATGTTAAAAACATGCAGAACTGTTCCAAAAACGTCCCCATATCGTCTGTGTTGTTTCCTTTTTAGAGAATGTGTTAAATCTGTAAACTCACCTAAATGCATCAACCGCAGTCGGAATTCACAGAAGAATTTGAAATAATTACACCACAAATATTTTTTTTGTGTCATCACAAGTATGGTCTTTTAAATACCCTTTGTCACTGAATACCTAGAAAAGTTTAAAGCATTATGCTTCTTCCTAAATCTATCTTAATAGAAGTTTCTTTGCTGCCATCCATCATACTGCGATTAGTGCTTGAAATCATGTCAGCAAAAGTTAAAAAAGACCTTATCAGGTCACTCAGGACCACTGCACGTATCCATCATTGTCACTTTTGGCCAGTTTTAAAATAGAGTTTATTCATAGTGTTTCTTTGGGAGACCAACGCAGCGGTGAGTGAGAGCACACAGCTTAAACAGCTAACAGATGAAAGAAAAAGTTATGCTGATAAATACACGAAACTCTTCACACTAAGTTAGACTTTTCCCATTGTTATAATTCTGCAATATATGTGACTAAACTTATATCAGTTTGTTATTTAAACCTTTTCAGCTTTCAGTCATTTGAGTTTTGAGTGGATGTGGTGGGAAGCAAATTGTTTAAAAAAAGAAACTCCTAAGAAACTACAACTGATTAAACCAAAGCATCCACACAAATTACACACCAGAGTGAATCCTTCAGCACGACCTTGTCATGCTGAAAAATTCCGTGTGACATGTGTTGAAGTAATCCTTACTCAGTGATCCCCAATCAATGGTTTTAGAGGTTTTGACCGCGTCTTGAGGTTTTCATCAGGGAATGATGCTGGTTCAAGTGACGCCATGTGACATGTGTGATGTGGAACATCAGAAACATGATAGCAGGAGGTCATAGGTGGAGGGAAGACTGTCTTGGTTGAAGGATGGTCTTCAACATTGGATGTGAATAGTTTGATGTTTCTTTAGCTGTCCACTGACTCCTGGTTAATGAGTCTTGATCACTTCGTATTGGATTCTGTGGAACAAAGCCAGTTCAACGCAGTGATAAAGATCACAAATAGCTTATAAGATGGTAGCTTGAGATGAATTTTTTTTTCATATTTAATGTTTCAAGGTAAGGAATGAACTTATGTGGTCATATTGCTATTAGCAGTTATAGACACTGCAAGTTTAATAATCCAGCATCCCCTCAGGAAGAGATCCACAGCACCTCGGAGCTCTATTAAGATGGACTACACCTTATATAAGTTAATATAAGTTTCTCAAAAGACAGAACTGTGATATGGACCAGAGAGACTCCTGGAAAACCAGATCATGTCAAAGTGTCTTTATGTATCTCTCCTGTCAAGTCAAAAACAAGTTGCACTTCTTTCTTAACACAATTTTATCATTTCAAACTCATAACACAATTCCATCTCAGCTTTCATTTATTTTGCTGTTGGTTCTTCAGATCACACATTGCTCTGGTCCGCGATATAAGCAGACTTCACTGTTAAGTCGTCCCTCTGCACAGCCGTGCTAAAATGATTTACTGGCTGAATTGGCACAGCCTATTAAGGCTGGCTCAAAGTCCCAGCTCATCTGATTCTTCAGATTATCAAAGTCCTGCCAAAATCAGATGGGACTGAGTGGAGAAAAGTGAGCAGAGACGGGCTGCAAAGAAGCAAAAGAGATGTGAAATGAGGTATTTTTAAACCAGTCTCCTAGATAGAGTCAAGAGGTTGACAGGTTTGAGGGAAAAATTAAGGTTCAATCAAAAAATAGATTATTTGGTCTAAAACTGTAGGTTTTATTTTAAAGTGATATTTTATGGAATAACTACAATTAGCTCTGAATTCCACCTTTCTACCCTCTTGTCTTTCTTTGTGGCTGCTTTCATCAGTGCTTCAATGTTGTTGTGAAACTAATTATAACATGAGTTGTATTTTTAACCTTGTACTGCAAAAAAAAAACAAAACAACAATGTTAGGAGAAATTCCCTTATAAAAAATCAGCTAGACAAAAGTGAAGTGTTTGTTTGGGGATGTTATCACCTTTAGTATTTAAGGTGTCTGAGCTCTAAACAAAGTTGATACAAACACAGCAGGAGCTTTATCACAACCAACCACCTTTATCTGTTATATAATGTCTTTATCGCCTGACACACCTTATTAAAACTTTACATTTTCAACTAATAGAAAGACTTTTTAGTATTTTATACTTTGTGCACTCTAAGGTGCTTTGCAGTTTTACAGTTGTAGTTCAATTCCTTTAAACTAAGTATGAAATTAAGCATGAAAGGGCAAAAACTACCTGCAGTTCTTTCCCCTTTCTCTCCTTTCTGCTCTCAACTGAGCCTCTATCATCTATTTTCTTTCCTCTTTTCCCTTGTCTTCCTGTATTTCTTCCGTCTAAAAGAGAATTAGCCTTTTGACACCAGCGCCATGTCTCTGTCAGAGTTGAGGAATGCATCTGTCCTCTGAGATGTCCCTTTCTTGTGTATTAGTGTGTGATGCTGAGGCAGATACCCATATGACATTACCAGCCAAGCATAGAAACTGCCAAATATTGTAAACTATTCATGTGCAATTGATTAATTCAGTTTGAGACCTCAAGCAGGTGCATTGATTAGTCTCGCAGACACAACAGGTGGTGAGCCTGAAACTAGAGCCGGCCGTGTTTACATTTGCCTTTCCTTGGTTTTTGCTGCCAACCCTCATTACTCACATCTCATGACTTTACAATTATGTCAACACCTTATATCAATATTTATTACTGCTTTAGATTCAGAAATTGCTTTGCAGGGAAAGCCTTGGAGGAAAGTGTTTCTTCTTAAAATCCAATTACTTCTCCTAGTTATCATTTTGTGTGAGCGTATTGGAGTTTTAGTCAGGAGGGTAAACCAATTTGAAAATGGAGAGAAGCCTTGATGGAATTGCTGATGTGTGTGTGCATGCACGGATAATTCCATGCTGTGTTTGTGTAAGCAGGTGTGTGTTTATGTGTGCATATGTGTGTGTGTGTATTTGTGTGTGTGCTCATGCATTGTTCACTGCAGTCTTTATCAGGGATTCTCAGTGAGAGGCGTCGCCTACTGTACCAGCGGCTCCTCCAGCAGCCTGGATGGTTGAGCTGATTGTGATCAATAACCGACCAATCCATGGCCGCCGTGTCACTGCAGAATTTTCTGTGACTGATGAACCGAGCTGTGTGGGTGTGTGGGTGTGAGCGCGTGTGGGTGGTCGATGGGTGGTGGTGGTGGATCGGGGTTGGGGATTTGGGGGTGGACAGGCCTGTTAGGATCATTCTCCTGTGACAGACCACTCGACTCTCATCCCCTCTGCTCTCAGAGTCAACTCATTGCGCTCTCATTTCACACTTGAGGGCAAATGGAAGGGGGTGAAGAAAAACAAGGAGTGGAGAGGAAGAGGTGGAGAAAAGATACTTTTGGACAGTGAGGATGCAGGATGGGATTGAGCGGTCAGGCTGGGTCACAGGCAGGTAAATGAAAAAAGCTGTTTGGAAGCTGAGGAGACAAAAAAAGACAAAAAAAACACATGTCAGAGCACCGGAGCTGTTATTTCTAGTTGTTTTTAAAGATGTGCTTTGATTAAAGCATAATGCATATGTAAAAAAAAAAAAATGGTATGATGACAGGGTCATTTATTATTGTACTTAACAGATAATGTTATATAATATGACCACAGCACTGTGGTTTTAAGGGTTGACTATAAGAGACTATTACTTTGTCAACATCATGTCAACCAAGACAGTTTACCCTGCCATAAACATGCCAAGCAGGCTGAACTTTCAAACACACAGAAAATACATTATGTATTAACATTATGTTAATCTCTCATATATGGTTGGTCTCTGAGGTCGCCTGAGGCCACTTTGATGACAGCAAACACATATCAGATGTGATTTACCAAGTTTCCTGATGGACACAGGCTCATGGTCTCACAGGCTGCGTTCAGTCACAGTCCAGTTTTGTTGAAATAATTTTATGCTGCACTGTCTTTTAATATTGTATTTTATAGAACCAGATGCTTATATGTGTCTAAAACTCAAAGGCAGATGTAAAATGAAAATGACAAAATGTAGAGATACAAACATTTCTGCCTGTCAGGAATGACAGATTAATAAAAAAGTCTATCTGGTCCTCTCACCTTTCTGCGACTACACGCTGCTACGTGTCTTTTGATCATGAGGGAGACACATGATTGAGTATATAGCTTACAATACAGAATAGAGCTGAGTAATTAAAGTCTACAAATTTTAAGAATATCATGTCATAGATCCATGACTAAGCTGACAGAAGGGCAGAACTGAGGGAAAAAGGCCTGACTACAAATTGGTCTTCCACTTCAGCACCGCGGACAGCTCCATAGATTTATCAATACACAGCACAGAACGGCTGCTGATACTTGGTATTTATCTGTCGAAGGCCATAGATTCTAACAGGCACAAACCTCACGCAGATAAAGGATCAATAAGTCAAGCAAAACTGGACTAATATCCAACCATGATACCTTTTTATATACTTTAAGTTGCTCTAAGAGCATTCACCTGGTCTTCTACTTAAAATCTTCATTCCTTTGATGGTTGCACTTACTTGTACACGTATTTTCTCTGCAGATGGAGAGCTGAGCTTCACAGTGACTTTTTAACTTTTGATATTTAAGTGCATTTTGTTGCTACTTGAAACTGAACGTTTTCAGGTCATGATATTGCTGCCCTTCTTATCTGAATATCCTCCCTCATCACAGCTTTGATCACAGTCATGTCAGTACAAACAAGTGCAAGTCTTTTTTGTTGGCCACTGGAGAAATCTGGGAGTGAAGTACATGAGTACATGATCAAGAGCATTTCTGCTGAAGTTTGAACTTGTCCAGACTTTAGATCAACACTCCTCTTGTAAGTCAATCACAGCCTGTTTGTAACTTTGCTTCTCTGGAAAGATTCAGAAGGTGACAGACAATAACTACAGACGGGGATTTTCCTTCATCTAACAAACTCAAAATTGTGTACTTTCTCTGGGGTTTTAATTAAGCATCTAACCAAATACTTCAGCTATAGAGTCAAAACTTTTTTCCCATTAAGTATGCAGACTGGACTGTATTGATAAGCAAACTGCAGTCTCAGCATGTTCAATAAAGATTTGCTGAACTCAAACTTTAGGTATCACACCACACATTTATCATATCCAGGAAATATGATAAAATAAAGAAAGCAATTATAGTCGAGCACACCATGAAATTTATAGTTCTTTTAATTTATTGTTTATTATTGGTATTTTACTTTTCACAAACGACATTGCATACATTATAACAAATCAGCTGTTTCTTAAAAAAAATGATCTTAACAATTCTTCTTGGCAATCAATAAAAAGATCAAAGCAAATGCTGTTTTTGCAGTTTTTATAATGACGCCTCTTCATCCATATTTACAGCAGCATGTCTCAGCAGACAAGGCAGCACAGTGTTTTAACTTCATCATCAGCACTCATGTTGAAACAGCTCATCACAACATAGCGTTTCAAATACTTTGTAAAGGTTTTATGTGTAGTAGGGTATTGAAATCTGATGCTTTCATCTATTATTTACTGTAAAATGAAATTTTGAGGAGATACCAAAACAGCTAACAGAGTTTTTTATGTGTGTTTGGTAAAAAAAATCAGATTGATTTGGGATAACTTCTAATTTTTAGTTTTAAATATGAAATTACATATTTTTGTCATGCTTTTAGATTAGAATTGCAAATACATTCGTGCAAAACATAAATCAAAATGTTTGTTCAGGCAAACAGTTTAAGCAATTACACATATTTAAAAAACATTTTCAAAATAAAATGCATTAACTGAAGGCCTTGAGGCTGAATGTGTCCACCTTAGCTCATCTTCATTAAGTGCCACAAAAATGCATTTGCTGAATTGGTGTTAAAATACTAAAACACTTAACTAACTACACTTCATTTTAAAAATGTGGCACTGTCAGGTCTATTGAATGCAATCTTAACAACCTTTTTTCCTCAGAATTGCTTCACTGTACAATATTTCAAATTTCTAGAGGAGATATTCAAATTGCATCAAATTAACTACAAATTTGAACCAATACAGCTCTCAAGATTAATGCTTTTCTGCAGCTGTAACTTCATGTTGATCCCCATTAAAGAGACGTTCTGTCAGAGGGAATCATCAGTCTGTGAGTGGGACACAGACTGGATCCAAACTGTCTGAGAAGTTTTTATATCATCCCTGTGTTTCCTCCCACATCAGGAGAAAAGCAATTTGTGCCGATGCTTTAGACTTGGAGCTATACTGCCTACTGCTTTAAAACGGGTTAAATGCGCTCTGTGTGCTTTGTGAATAAACTGATTCTACATTTATTGACAGTGACAGTCAGTAGGCGGTTTGAGGGGGGGATGAAGGGGGGTTGCCATGAACTTATTATGTATTTTATATCTACAGTAAGGGCTTTGTCTGCAAAGGAACTAGTACATGCAGCTGTCAATGGGATTAAACTGCAGAGTGAATGACAAGGTGAATGCTGTTTGTATAATATTGTATAAAAAATATTAAGGAGAGAATTTTAAGGAGAGAAGCCAGCACCTCTGTTAGCAAAATGACCAAAAGGCATCCCCCTTG
>JAPZDV010000022.1:15895000-15916386 GCA_029814665.1 Acanthurus lineatus
GATGAAGGGGGGTTGCTGTGAACTTATTATGTATTTCATATCTACAGTAAGAGCTTTGTCTGCAAAGGAACTAGTGCATGCAGCTGTCAATGGGATTAAACTGCAGAGTGAATGACAAGGTGAATGCTGTGCGTATAATATTGTATAAAAAATATTAAGGAGAGAATTTTAAGGAGAGAAGCCAGCCCCTTTGTTAACAAAATGACCAAAAGGGATCCCCCTTGTGTTAACCTGGCACCCACCCCCTTCTCCATCCCCTCGTAGCAGAGAAAGTGCAGGGGCAGAGGGTTTGTTTAGATGAATATATCAGTATAGTCAGCCTGACTCATTGATCCTTTATCTAACTGGGGTTTGTGTAAGTCATTTTAAATGCTCGTGACCACAGAACAGCAGCCTGACTGTGCTGTGTGAGGTTTTTTTACATTAAGCAACTTTATCTATCTAAAATAATGTTCTCTTTCCTAAGTTATATAATGCTTATTGAGTAATTTAGATGATGACAAATTCCAACATGTCATATGGGAAATATATCTTAAAATGTTCCTGCTTGTACAGTGTATTGTGAAAAATATGAAGAAAAAAATAAACTCCCTGCAATACAATTAAAGGTATATTTACCCATTACTTATATACACAGTTTAAAAGAGACAAGTGTCTCAAGAGAAGGAAGAGAAGGAAGGAAGAGACAAGAGAAGGAAGATAACTGGACAAAAAGCAGTTGTAAAATTAGAAATGTCACAGTTAAGATTATGACATCCTGCAACAATGTCTTCTGGGAGGTGTACATGGGTTTGTGTGTGTGCGTGTGTGTGTGCGCTGGTTGATGGAGAGGTAACAGGAGGTGCTCCTATATTGCCATTCTCCTGGTGACAGTGGTACATTTTATTGAACATGCAGAGACGTTTTTACGAGTTTCTTTATCCAGAAATAGAAGGGTGAGGCCTGTCAGAGCTGTTTTTGTGTTTGGACATGCTGACACATCGGAAGGACGAGGCTGTTGTCTCATCTTGAGCTGCTTCTTTTATTTAGTAAAAGACACGAAAAGTGTGTTGCGGCAAAACTATAAAACATCAAGACATTCTTCTTCCAAGCAAAGCTCTTTTTATGATGGAGAGGAAGGGGGCAATGGGAGCAAGAGAAAGATGGATAGTGTTTGTGTGTGTGTTTGTATATGTGTGTCTGCAATTTTCCCAAAAATTGAGAGAGGGACTGTGCCAAGCTTCAAACGACAGGGTCTGCTCTTTGTTCTGTGCCATGGTGTTTGCACTGAAAGCTTTTTATGAAAAGTCTCTCTGTGACTCAAGAGCTCCCACTCTGCTCCGCGCCTCCATCCACTTCGATTTATTTCGGGGTAGACTGACGGCAACACACTTGATCAAGGGATTCAAACCAGAACAGAACAAGTGAGGAAAAAAAAAATTTAAAAACTCGCCTATTTTTGAGAAGTATTAACTTCAAACTATGTCATCCACTAATGCCACTTTACTTCTCACACACCTTCAGGTGGAAGAGTGAGACATGAAAGCTTGGTCTTAGTTGTTGAGCTGTACAGACAGACAGACAGACAGACAGACAGACAGGGGAGGAGAAGAGGAGGGGGCTATGTTGCTGCTTCCCTCAGCCAATGCTTTTAGTGAGTGTGTGATAATTTCCTAAAACAGGAAGAGTGACAGCATGAAGGTTCAAACAGCAGGACCTGCTCTTTGATCCATATCTTTTCATGAAAATACTTATCTCTCTGTGCCTTAAGAGTTCCCAATCTTCTCTCTGCCTTTATTAAGAGAATTTAAATGAAAAGACGGAAAGAAAAAAAAGCTCCAGATTCAGCGGTTTAAAGTGTACAATTACATTTTATGCTGTGCAATTAAAAAAAGTACTCATTTGCATATTCGCCTGAGGCACAAGAAATTAGGAGTACCTGAATGTATTGAACCCGAAAGGCTCAGAGAGCAGGATGAGTCATTTGCAAATCAGGGATCACGGATGCAAGTGATTAGGATGGACACAAAAGGATGGCTGATGTTGGAATAAAACTCACTGCTTCATGGGCTCATAAAAGCCAGGGACTGTGGAGTGCCACAGATTTTCTTTACGGTTTGTAAAATTGCCCATGATTGGACTTCCTTGTACAATGCAAAGAAAAACATCACTGCATTCAAATCAAGTTCACCGCACTGTGGTTAATGAGCAGACCGGAGCTCATCTGCACATCACACCAAATGTGAGAGATGTAGGTGGCAAGATATGGCATGAGTCCCAGTAACTAGTAATAATCCACCATCCAATAAAAACAAAAACTATGCTTTCCCAAAAATATTATGAAATGGGGAAAAAATCTTAGAAATACAAGAACGATAAATACCATCATTTTTTAAAAAAACTTTTCAGCTTGAAATGTTGTTTTCAGGAGAAGCCACAATTTGCAGCACATGCATTAAGATCAACAGGGAGTAACTGCTAACAGCTATCCATTTAATGTATGCACAGCTTTCTTTCCTTTGCACCCTCTTCTTTCTCTCTAAAAGCATGTTCAGTATGCAATAAGCTCTTCTATTTGATATATTAATACTAACAAGTCACGTGCTGTCATTTTTATTATTACCAACAGTAAAATATGTAGCTTTTCAAAGGCAAAGTGAACTCATTGAAGGGTACGTTCCTATCTTACCAATAAAAATCCAAAGGGGGCGTAATGTATTCATGAATGTTTCAAAGATGAGTTTTCACCTGTTATTTTGATCAGCATGGATTATCAGCATAATCAAAGAGCATCTCTGTAAGTTTGGTTGACAGACATGTTTGCACCAAGAAAGAATGAATTTAGTTTTCTCTGGATTTTCAAGTGTGTATATTACAGTAAAGGTATCTGCTGGTGTAAAGGCAGTGTGGAGCATTATGCTGTGCAGACTTACACTCTGAGTCTGTTATAACTGAAGCATGAAATTACATTTAATCATGAAAAATGAGCTTACGCCAAACACAACTTCACTACTTAAATAAAAAAAGTTTGCATCAATACTTAAGCATTAGAATTACATGTGCATATGTACTGTAATATAAAAGTGTGTGTGTGTGTGTGTTCTTTTACAAGCCCTATTGTACCTGACTCTTCCACTCAATAAGAAATTTATGGAGGATATTAAAGTTAGAATGATGAGAAATCAGAGGTGTAGTTCACCTTGTCAGTGTGTGCTGAACTTGTAAAGTATCTGATTGATTATTGGACGACAGTCAGGGGCCTGGGATTAAAAAACAGCCTTGATCACTCTGAATTATAATCAAGGGGCAGGTTGTAAATCAGAGAAGAGAACAGAGGGGTAAAAATCACACCATGCTGTGAGAGTGTTACATTTGCCAATTGACAAACGCTTTGTAATTTAGAGAGGGCAGAGCCACAGAGCGTATTAGTAACGGCGCTCTGTCAGTTCTCAAGAACATGTGTTTAAAATGCAGTCGCAGATTAATGTCTTGACTGGGAGACATCTACAGAGAAGAGATTAATTATAACTTTGGTCAAATGTTTCATGTTCGTCTGTAATTAATTACAAAACTGCATTTGTATCCGTGAGGTAATGACATGGATGACTGGTGACTATTAAACTACAAGGACAACAAATGATGCAAGACAGAAAGTAAAGAATATGTCAAGAGTAGTTTATGTTTCTAGAGTTTTTCTTTACAGTGAAGATAAAACAGGAAATAGACAAACTATCTTTGTCATTTTTAGCATCAGATGTTACTCATTTGAGTAGCAAAATTCTGGTGTATATTAAATGAAAAAACAGGAGGAGCTGTGTCCTCGCAACAGAGCGGACCTTCAAAATTTAGCAGCACACAGCAGCCACTGACAGCTGATTGTCTATCATTTGGTGATGGAGGTGGGCGAGAAACAAAGGTGGTCAGAGGCAATTTTCGTCACATTATTTCTGTCTGTCTGGCAAGGTCTCCAGGTTCATCACTGCAACTGAATGGCACCACTTGCAACCAGCAGCAGTGCACACACACACACACACACACACCTAAAAGAGACAAGTACACACTTCACATAGAAACACATGAATGCGCATTGACACAAACACACACACACACACACACACTCGACAGACGCACCGAGCTCAGACAATCATCCGGTAGGAGAAACAGAAGGTAGGTACTGACTGACAGGTTTGGTTTTCTTACTGACCCGCACAGCAAATCATTTCACGCATAACTCACAAAGCTCCGCAGGGACACTTATCCAAATCTCATCCGCCCTACTGCAGACACATAATAACAGCCTCGACATTAAATCTGTCTGGAAAAGAGGATCTTACAGTACAAGAGGCCTTGGTAAAAATCAATGGGGATCAAATGCAGTCAAGTGCGACACAGTGTGTGTTTCCACGGTACCTGAGGCAAACTTTTGGAAGAAGGTGTTCTCTTTCCTGCATACAAATGAAATGGCTAAGACAAGATTTAATAACAATGTCCATTTGGCCGTCTGGCTGAAACAGGAGCTGCTACTATTAGATAACTAAGTAGTTCTGGCTTAAATCCTTAATAATAGTTTCTGAGCGCTAAGGTGAAACTCTGAAAAAAGTTTAAAAAGTTAATTTTTTTTGGCGCTTCCATACCTGTAGCTCTTTTATTTTGGTCCCAATAAGTCGATGAGTTGGTGAATTTGATCTATTTTCCATTTTGCTTGGTTTCAGTTCACACAATAGGAAATCCAAGGGATCTAAGATGCAGCACTACACTTCTTCATGTGAGTTATGTGTGGTTTAATGATTATATGTGTCTGCGGCTGCAGCAAGAATGCAAACACGGAAATGAGTTCCTGAGGGGGGTCCACTGGCCTCAAAACCAGACCACCGCCTCTAAAAGGCCATGGTGTGATTATTTTGGTCCACACCTGAGTGTGATTATGTGTGCACACCTGCAAAAAAGAATTACACCAAAGGAGAAAACAACTTTGATTAAACCAGACTAAAAAATACAGATGTGAAAAACAAGTTTTGACCGATAAAAATCCCCATGATGAGGACTTTTCTCTCACAGCATTAATCAATATTAAAAATCTCCTCAGATGTAAAATCTTTTCAGAGAAGTTCCACCAGATTATTGAGGCTGTTAAGGCTCAGAGGTGTAGCTGGTTGCCTTAAGGGAGCTTGCATACCTGCAGTTTGACTGATTTGGTCACAGTTGAATGTGTTTTTATTGACTTTTTATGAAAAACTAGTAACTAGTAAACATGAAGTCATACTGACAGTTTACTCATTGATCAATCAGCTTGGCAATTGTTATCCAGCAAAAGATCAGAACCAACATGAGGAAATCAAATTCTGATGAATAATGATAGTTTGTGCAGCCCTTTAAATGTTTATTAGCAAAGAGCTCATGAAGAAATAACTTGCTTTAAATATTTGTTGTACATTTAGACTGCAAATGGGGCAGAGAAAGAATAAAAGAGAAAAAACCTTGTACATCAATTTCCTGGTGGATATTACTGTTGGATCACTTTGTCACACACTATTTAATGGACTTCATGAATGGCCAAATTACACAAGTAAGGATAAAAGCAGGCCACTCTTTTAACTGCTTTTGACTGTCTCGATGATCAGAAAAACTCCTGTACTCACAAGCTGACACGCATATGTGTCATTCCGCTTGCCAAATGATTTACATAAGTACAAAAATCCCTCACAGAGATAGATTATAAGATCACTTTATGAACAGTAAGCTGGCAGCAGATGGATGCGTGAGTAGTTTATCTTTTGATCATAATGAAACACATCTTTTATCAAAAATTCTTGTAATTAGTCTCTTTGCTTTCATAACAAAAACAAAAAAGGCACCATTTGGAAGCTGACCAGACCTTCCTTTTCAAGTGGTCTTGAAAGGGTTGTTTAGCCCAAACAAACCCCAGTAACAGTGCAAATGAATCAGGGTCCTTTCAAACAGAAACATAAAGGTTAGATGTGAGAGCACAAAGAGCCAGTGAGGAACACAGGAATGTAATATGGTCATGGCTCCTGAATTTGGTTGACAAACTTTAGGGCTCAACATGCATCAAATTCATTGATCTCCCCCATAGTAAAACTCGCCACAAGGCTTAATAATGACCCATGTGGGATACCAGAGGACAAACAGTGGACAAGAGGGGAATATTCTTGGAATACTCTCTGCAGAGGGCCAAAATCCTCTAGTATATATTTGTTCGACTCTGTTTAAGCTGTATGAATCTATGGAAAAACTGCAAAAAAACATCTTTTTAGCCAAGAAACATATTATCACTGATGTCGTTTCAGAACTACAGACCACATTGTTTATTTTTTGTTAAAATACTGTTTAGTCTATTGAGTTTAAAGGGCCAGTGTGCACACACTTTAATCATTTGAGGCGGAAACACTAGCCTTATGTTGTCACTTAGTATTTCTAAGGCTGTTGCATGATTAAGTCAATTAATTTTATTTTAAGGAAAAGAAATTGCCCTCCATACAATTTATAACCCCCTCAGTCATTTCATCTTGGCACCAGGTCTCAGGAGATGTAACCTTGAAAAGGGAAGTTTCAGTGCCATGACTAGCTTGAAAATTAAATTGGAATTCCCTTAAATGTTAATTTTAAAAAGCCCGAGTGATTTCATTAGTTAAAGTCTATTTCTTGATGATATCTTGGTTGTATTTTTCATAGACAGCAATAAAAATGTAAAGAAATGGAGAAATATCAAAGTACATTCCAATTTTTTTTTTTTTTTTTTACATATAAACGACTTAAATAGGGGAGGTTACCTTCCTTGTGATTGTCTTTCTTCCTTTTTTTTAAGATTGAGAAGGAGGAAAGGTAATTTCATTGACTTTTTTGGCCAGCAGATGTAGTAGACTCACTCATCTACATTCAGAATTTCAATTTTATTTCCGAGGCATTAAAAAAAGACTTCACGTTCCAAAACTTCTGTTAGAACTTTTCAAAACAGAGCAGCAAGGTCGGCAGTGGTTGACTCACAAAAGTCTTTTGGTTTTAATGATCTGCTCAAAATAAAACAAACAAACAAACCAAAAAATATATATATTTTCATTACCTGAAAGCAGCAATACACTATTGTTTGGCTCAGCAGGCTAGGTGTATTGAAAAGGGCAGAATACTACCGTGGTTCAAAACCCTCTAATTTCACAAGCTGGAAAATGAATTCAAAATGATAGGTTATGTACAAAATACATACATAAATATTCACACCGTTAAAATAGCATGCATTTATGTCTGAATCATATGCATGCGGGAAAAAAAACATGTTGATATATGCAAAGAATGACCGCCCATGTTTTTTTCCCCCAGTGTAGGTAGTTTCTGTGATCCAAACATAATGTAGAGGGTGTAGAGGACACATAACTGTGGGTATAAATATTGTTAGTTTTACGGCTCCTTTGGTGTCTCTGTCTCTCTGTCTGTCTCTTTCTCAGGTTTTGCTCTTGTTCAAGCATCTCTATGGAAACCCCTCTCCTGTATTTGGGATCAGTTGAGGTACACATAAGTGGTCATGCTGAGATGGAGCAGTGGGGGGTCACCAGAGAGGGACAGCAGGGGTCAGCTGCTGTATGATGGCTTGAGGCATTTGATGAACTGAAAGGAAAAGGATCCTACAGAATCTGAAAGAAATTGCGGATATTATGAGGAGTATCGGAAGAGGTCCGGCTGTGCACCTTCACCATCTGAAGCTATGAAATGTGTGCCTGTGTTTGCAGAAGAGACGGTGAGACCAGGCAGAACAGAACACTGCAATTTTTATGCCAAACTGAGAACCAAATTGCAGTGTCTAGTTTGAAATGCATGAACACATCCTCAGATGGGCAAATCCTTTCGGCTCTGCACGGGCAGCTCTGGCTGGAGACAGGAAATGACCAAACAGGCACAATTACATGTAAGTGGCACTGTAGCGCATTAACGCTAATGTTGGCTTTGGAGCCCGTGTCTTAAAATTAAAGGCCATTGTTGTCACACAAACAGAAACACAGACGGTGCAGTGCTGCTTGTGGTTAAAGCAATCACACTGGAAAAAACAGTTAAGTGTTGTGTGTTTGTGAATGTGAACAGAGGTTTCTATTTCAAGGTCTAAGAGTATTAAACTGCTCTGCTGCAAAGGCTGCAAATAAAGATACGGTGCTCTAATGTGCACAAACGGGGATGCACACTCTCCTGCACACAAACAATATATATAAGAGCTGGAACCTAATTCTTTGTTTTTGATAGATATTGAGCCTCACAGGCACCTAAATAGGATTTCTCAAATGTATATGGTGTGTGTTTGTGTGATTTAGTTTGTTTGTTTGGAGACTCAGGTCTGGAAGTATCGGGTTCACATGCACTGACACATTTAGAACGAACAGTGCATCAGAAAGGTACCATGCATCACAGATAATAAATGACTCCAGGTTTTTCTCGACCAGTGGAGATAGATTAGCACTGTCGGCATGTTTATCTGGAAAGTTCTCAAAAATGTCCATTACTATGCAGCTCAACTAAGTTCAAAAAAATGTCTGAGCCTCCAGACCGGGCAAATTGCCCTCATTATAGTCCATATCAATGCTGCATATATTGCTGTTATGCCGTAATCTTGTTTTTTTTCCGAACCCAAATTGCTCTTCATTTGACAAAAGGAAGAAACATGACACTTCATCACTCCAGGAGCAGCACGCAGGCACGCAAGCATAACCATGAAACATAAAGAAACCATTTGTCGTCTGAAGGTGATGGGAAACTTCTCTGTGATGTACGGCTATTTGCAACTATCTATCAGGCGGTAGCAATAGTGTGACACAACACAGTGGACAGAAAAAGCATCAAGTCAGGCTGATTGTGACAAACTCTTCCACCTCCCTTTAGTGAATGAAGATGCTTTATGCGTCCGTCCTCACTGAAGGTCAGCTCAAGGTATGAGGCTCTAACATATTGTAAGATTCTCCTTTGGTAGTGATACTATCCTCTCAGCAAGCTAAAGGAGGTGTAGATGGAGAAAATATCATGGGGATACGAGACAGTCTCACGTCTAAGGTGTTGGTGATGATAATGACAAGAACCAGACTTTCCTTCGGCATCAGGTTCAATGGCTTTAATGAAGATTAGATGTTCATTTGTGCCTCTGGTGGTCTCATGAGACTGGAGGAAGAAGACAAAGAGTAAACACAGACTGACTGGACTTCCAAGGCCTTTTCTCTCATTTATTCACACCCCCTTATCATGATGCAGTATGCATCTTTTGCTACTCAAGGCTACACAAAGCCCCGTCTTACTAAAGCAATAGGTTCATCCATTCTCAAGAAAAGATTCGGCCAGTGAGCGAATTAAGATTATAAAGCAAAGCCGATATGTTCTTATATTAAATGAAAATTAGCAATTTTCTTCTTTGTAGGACAAAATTCTCTGAGTCTAAACATACACTCAGGCCTAACAAAGGCATCAAATGCTGCAATATCCTCAACCTCAAGCAGCTGTAATTGTATCAGTATGTAGAGATCTACTATGATTACAATGACTCCTTGAAGTAAAGGAGTTACTGTGCAGAGAGACTTATCCATGTGGAAATATGTCTGCATCCAACAGTGAGGTTAAGTTTTTAAACAACCCACATTTTCTCCTTATAAAGGCTGTATACTGTACATGTAAATGGTAAGTGCTCTGGTAATATATGAGTGTAATTATATTTAAATTGTTTTAAAAAATGATTTAGTTTCTCCAGTAAGACCATTTCTCTGCACAGAATGAATGAATGCTTCTACCTCAAACCATGAAAACATTTTTAGATGCTGAAATTTAAGGCCCAGCAGACACAAACAGCACGAGAACACATGAAGAGTTTATTATTCTGATTGACGATGATGCGTCTGGGGTTGTTAACGATTAGCACAGGAGAAATATAATACAGAGGAAACATTCACCCGTGGTGATAAACACTAAAAAGATCAAATTGCTCCTAGTCACTACTGTGTTTTCGAAATGAGGTTTGTGTACATGTGATCAAGTATTTGTTTTGCTAATTTTGCTCAGTATGATGGAGAACTTCAAATTAATGTTCACAGGAATTAAGAATTTTCTTTTTTGATGACCAGTTGTGTTCCTGCCACTTATAATATTCACAGTTGTTTGTTGTCAGAATGCAATTTCTTTATTCAGGCATATTAAACTGGCACATAAAAACCTGTTCTTTTTGTATCCCGACAAATTGAAAATCTGTTACAAAATATTGAGGCTTAAGTGAAATACTGTGTGTATGTCCATAACAGAATGATGCTGAAGTTATTGAAACAGTAAATCTGAATAAAATGTATATAAGTGTACACAAGTCTTAAACTCATGGACTTAAGGGAACTAGATATTGGCGGTACTACTTCCATTGTAGGAAGAGACTAGTCACTGAATATTATCAAACCACTATGAAAGAAAAAAAAAACCTAGAAAGTCTTATGAAATGAACATATCATGTTACAAAACATTTTCTGTCAAACAGCACATAGTCATTCCCTGAAAGCACTGCTTGTTTATCGCAGCAGTAATACAGTCTGCGAATAGTCTGATATTGTCATTCTAGTATTATCATCTGTATCCTCCCAAAGAACAAGGGATTATTGTCACAGGAAAACCCCAAGGGAGAAATAATGGAAAAAAGCAAGCTGCAAATACCAAGCCAGCTAATATTAGCCAATGATTCACCTCAAATCCCTCTATGATGTGTGTATCAACCCTACGCTCGTGTCAGCTGATTATTGCCATATTTTGTACACTGTACACAGTCATACAAATAAACATACTGAAAATACAAAAATTCTGTAATGCATGCATGCATATTTAAGTCTAATACATGCACACCCCGTGAATGTGAAAGTACAGGCAAAAAAAAGGTAAGGGTTTTTTTTTTTAAATAAAGGATGATAAAATAAATCGTGTAAATTGGTGTTGCCTGTGGCCAATGTACCAGACATGCTAAACTGAGGTATAGATTGTGCCACAACAACAGCACCACCACATGTTATCTCAAACCTGGAAGTAATAATGAATGTGAAATGTTTTGCAGTTTTAATCTCTGCTGTCTGCTCCATGTGTTTGTCCCTCGGGCCAGAATGGTTCCGCAGTACACATGATGCAGTCAGAGGAAATCTGGTGAAGTCTAATTTTTAAGAGCTACTGGCCTTGGCATTGCACCAGTATTTGGCTGATCTAAGAGATTTTTTGATACTTCTGAGTATTGAGTGAGATTTAGTTCTTTTCCATTCAGCTGTGGTGGCTTTGTTGATTACAGTAGTCTCACAGCTCTCAATGCCAAATGGATTGCTCTGAGAGAACGTCTACCTACCAATCACACTGCTGCTCCTTGCTGTGAGCCCCATGCTGTGCAAATTTGTCCACTATAACACCATATTAGAAATTATAAGTCTGGGGTTTGAGTGTGTTGGTGTCCAATGTGTGTGTGTGTGCGTGTGTGTGTGTATGTGTCTGTGCGTGTGTGTGCGTGAGTGTGTGTGCGTGTGTGTGCGTGTGTGTGAGCAATATTTTCTATAGGTATGTGTATCTAATTCTAGGCATGACAAACAGTTATTTCCACTCCTGTGAAGCATGTTGATGGAAAATTTCACTTCCACTTGAAGACCACAACCTCAAAACAGGCCCAGTTCAATATCGATATCAAATTTCATGCCAAATTTAGACTGCCTTAACACACACACTCACACATGCACACACAAACAAGCGCACAAGCATACACAATGCCAATGAGTTTGGGTTCATGGAGCGAGTTCAACTGTCGTGCAATTACTAATCTTTAACTGAAAATGAGACGAACACTAAAATGCGACACCCTCTTCCTTTAGATCCCCTAATTCATAACATAAACACTCTTGAAGAAAGAGCTGCAGAGGCTGAGGTCAAAAACAAAAAATATGCTTAAATACAGAGACATGAGAAAATAGATGGAAAGAAGCATCGAACAAGTGTTGTTTTCTTCAAGGGCTTAGTTTGTGATTGTTCCTTAAATCCTCTAAAGCTGATTTGACCTCATCTTACCCAAGAAAGACCAACTGCTGTTAACCTTCAACTGTGCATGAGTGTTTACGTAAGTATCAAAGGGGAACGCTGATGCAGAGGATTATGTGTGCTTGAGCAAACAGGGTGCAAGACATGAAGAGAGGAAAAAAATAAAGACGGAGGAATTCTGTGTGTGTGGGTATGTGTGTGTGTGTGTGTGTGTCTGGGAGTGTAGATCCTTTATGCTGTTTACATATAGTTTCCTCTGTCACTGAGACTAATGCCTGAAGTCACATAGACATAGAGCTTCTATAAAATGTTGAGCCTGCATTCATAAGCCTGCAGCGTGTTATGTATCTGTAAACAGCAAATTATCCTGATTATTCCACTGAAAAATGTAGTGGAGGAAAATATCCAAAAATACAGAAATCACTCAGCAGAAATATACATTTTCCTCACTTAAAAAAGATGCTTCATAAATAACACCATTAACATTCGCCCCGCTTTTGTTTATAAATCTGTTGTGTTAAGCGGAACAAAGAGCTACAACTGATGAGCTGTTCATTATTATGTATTTCATAGCTTCAGACAACTTTCATCAAAGTGCTTCAGCTTTTAATATATTCACTTCTGAGATTGCCTCTCCTCTTATCTCAGTCCTCCTTCTTCTTCTTCCTCCGCCTGAATCTCACCACAGAATCACAGATGACTGTCAATGAACTCCGTACTAACAACTTTCCTTGGCTTCTGCCCTCTCTCTGCAGAGCCCTGTCACATCATTTTCGTTTCCTCCACCTGTCAGCAGCACAAGGGGAGGAGGAGGAAGAGGGGTGAGGGGGTGATGAAGAATTCTTTTAAAGGCAATGCAATCAGAGAAAGGACTTATGGCTGCTAATTGAGTAGGATAAAAGCTCAAAGGTCACATTGGGTGCCGTTTTAGTGGTTGTTTTTTTTTTTTAAGTTTTTCCACACACCCTCCCTCAAAAAAAAAAATACACCCTCTGCCACAGTGATCCTCCAAACATGTCACGCACACTTTTCTAGCAGGTGGGTGGCTTGGAGCTCTATGCAGAATTAACATTTCAGCTTGAAAAGGCTTCAAAACAACACAGAGAGTTACACAGAGGGATAGAGAGGAAGACAATGAGACAGAGGGCAAATGAGTGCAGGAGAGGGAAGGAAAGAACAGAGGAAAAACGATATCAGTATTCAACACGAGGATCCACATGTACACACGCACACACACACATACACACATTAAAAATGATTAAATAGAGTCAAGTTAAAACAGAATGAGTATCAACATTGATGGAGGATAGTGTACGAAACTCTCTTCAAAGATCTGTTACAATACAAGATGTCAAAAGCCTTTAAATTTAAAAGAAAGTTTTACCTTTCTGTGTTGACAAAAAAACAACTTTTTTATGTCTTCACACTTTTAAATAAAGTTGAAAAGTAAAGAAGTAAAAGGATCAGGTCATGACAGCCTGAGTTGTGAATCTAAGATGTATCTGAGGGGAAATTTAAGAGAGAAACTCTGCAGGATAATAAAGCAAAAGTAATGGCTGAGTAATTTCTACATCTTCCTGTTTTTCTCTCACAGCTCCAATAAGTACACACAGGTGCAGTTTCATCTTCACAGTCATTCACTCCTCCATTCATCCAGGACACGAAGCCTAAGTTGCTATCATGACTTTAGCTCACCCGATGTAGAAAAAATACACAATCTTACAACAAAGCTGAGCCTACAGATCTGTTAACACAATGTTAAAGGAGCCTGTCGTATCAAATTCAGGTGGCTATAAAATACATTTATTATTAACATGGACTTTTTCTTCTCCTTTACTTCTGCATATTCATCTGTAGCACTTCCTCATCCATATTCTGTCTCATTATGTCATTACAAATAACCGCTCCAGTGCACCATGACAGATTGCTGTAACAGTTTTTTGGCACTAAACAAGGATTGTTGAGTTTTACCCCATTAAATACTTTGAACTGCAGAAAACGCACTGGACTGGATGATGTATGAAATTGAAACCTACCTACATACTTCAAGAGAAAAAGGATCTGCATTTTAAAATGAGGAATTACAAGATTTATATCTGCACAAGAATTGAAAATGTTAGACAAGGTTACTTTTCTTTTTGTCTTATGGACCCTCAAAAGTTAAACACTATCTACTCATGACCCGAAATCATAGGTCATGGAATTGGTATTGACATGATTTTTGAGCATTGATTTTACTGACAGTGTCGACTGAATGATTTTTAGTGGTGAAAATATTCCTTACTTCACATGCAAAAAGTAGATGTTTGTGAAAAACAGAACAAAAAGAAATTGTATGAAAAAACTGTATGCTTTCTTTTTTTATAGGCACTTTTTATGGGTGAAAACCCAAAGGGAGTGCTATTGTTTGATCATATGTGGATATTAAGCTATTTTAATAATGTTTGTTTTTCTCAAAAAGCCATTGTGACGATATAAACTTAATCTAAAACCATGCAACTGTACTAGCTAAGCATTCTGCGGTCAGTGTGCGGGTTAATTACTTCAATAACATTGGCTGCTGCAATCCCAGATTACGTATAATACCTAAATTAAAAACTCTATCTGCAGTCATGCCTTCTCTTTAACTTTTTTGTTGAAGAGGTGGTTTGGTCTGAGGGGGAGTAGTTTCAGCAGTGTAGACAATCCTGAATTTTCATAGAAAGTTGCTATTCTGCACCTAGATTCCTCCTTGTCATTAAATCATGAAAGTGACACTACTTCGTGGGTGTGTAGGCTAAAATTTGTAGGCTAGCGTAAAGTTTAGGGTTAGGGATGGATGCACCACGAACAGCACCATAGATCACAGCAAAGTTAGTCTGATGATATTTTAGAGCAATGGTCAGAGCCATTACCTCTAACTAACACACCCTTCTGTCAAATAAAGGATCAATTTTTCAACTAAATAACCCTGCTGCCCCTGCACTCCCTCTGCTACCAGAGGTGATGTCAGGTTAACAAGAGGGCAGAATTTTCATTATTTTGCATTATAAAAAAGGGAGTTGGCATCCCTCCTCATCCCTCTTTAAATCCCTTACCGCCACCAACCCCTGGAACTGGGGGACACTGGCCTAAGATTTCTAATTCAAAACCCTGGAGTGAAGCCCAAAGCTCCAAAACTATAAGACAGATCAGGCAGATCTCTGAGAGGAACTACATATAAGAAATAAAACCCAGCTCAGCAGAAAGCTGCCTATCAGTATTGTAACCATAATCCTCCATTACGTGTGAAACACAATGATAAGGAGTTCATACTGAAGTAATAATTTACAATGAATTATGACAGAGCAAATGCATGCGAGATTAGCAGACATCCCTACTGTGTGACATATATATTAAACAGGAAGCATACAGAGCCGTAATATCATCATCAAATTCTGGCACTGTTCAAATCCTTTCCGTACTTGTAAATCCCCTATAATGCAAAATTGAAACCACAGGCGATCAGGTAATCCAACAAGGTGTCTGGACCTCCGGGGCACCCATAAATCTCCTGTTGAGCATTGCTCCCTGTTGTGGGGCTCTGACAACTGATGTGTGGTAGCTGGAGGCGGCCAAGAGTTTTTGGAATGCTGTTCACTTTACTGAGGAGAAAATTGGAAGGTTACCATGCTGTTTCTGATATTAAAATGGTGTGACAATGTGAGCTGTTTCATCACTGTGAACGCATTCCTCTTTTCAAGCCGCACATTGGGATTGCAATGCATGAGTTCTACTATAATAATAGCATCACGGTGAACTTGGCTGCGCACATGCACTTCTGTAGAGAAACCCATGCATAATATTCATACATGGTACCATAGACTCTCTTTCTGTGGCAGGAAAAATGTATGACAACGTTGTCATCCAGTATTAATCAATCACCAGCAGAGAGAGACAGAGATTGAGCACGATAGAGGGGTCGAAGGGAGAGTTGGAAAAGGTAGGAAATGGTGATGAGCGTGCCTTGGTGTGTGTATGTGTGTGTGGGTGATGGTGATTTTACACTCCACTTACTCTACTCTCTGATCACGCACTCCAGTTACAGGTACTTCAATGAACCTGTAACCACACTGTCAAACATCTGTCAAGAGGCTGATGGTGTGATTATCACAAGCCATATCAAACTAAAACTCACAGGTATCATCACTGCAGGGACGAGGATATACTCCACCCCATTAGAGGTTGTGAAATTAACCGTTGACAGTTTTATCTCAGGCTTAAGTAGAAGTCATTCAGCTAATTGCCATCACCACATACACTTACATACATGGATAATGAAGTGGAAAGTAAAGCTATATTTTTGCTGTATACAATCTTCCAGCTGTTATATGAAACTGTGCCAATAAAGTCTTTCTGCAACAGGTGCAGCAGTTGAGTGAAACTAGAGAGTAGATTGTCCATCTGTTGACCAGCTGTTTTTATACAGGTTGGACATATTTAAAGTAACACCTCTCATTCAAATTCAGTGCATTCAGAAAGCTGCATATAACGATCAGTTTTCGAGAATTTGGCTGAGAGGAATTGATTCAGCTCTATAGGGATTTTAGGCTTGCAGGTATTTGATTTTATCATGTTGCGTAAGGTATTCCAGTGACTGTGTACTTATCCAAGGCCTGTAGATAACCAAATGCTCCAGGGAAATTTCCCTGTTGGTGTAAACATGGGTGGGGAATACTGCCAGTGAGATGTCATTCTGATGCCAATGTCTGAATCTCAACAGAGAAAACTGCATAAACGCAGGTCTTGTTTTGATGTTTCTGTTTCTGTGTTGTATGGTGGCCCTGAAGTGCAAATCAAAACGAAAAATCACAAAACACAACAACAAATTAAAAAAACACAGCAGCGAAACAGAAACCACAACAACATTCACTTCTGCTGGAAAAGGAAGGTATTTGCTTGTGAGACAGCAACAAAAAAACAGTTTGGAAATAGTTCTATTATAAAATGGTCCAATCATCATGGATCCTCTCTTGGCACTTCCAGATAAAAAGATGGACAGTGTGTCCATTCAATCAGCGTCAATCCTGGCCAATAGCAATAACCTTCCTCTCGAGGTTGAAGTAAATGATGTTGTGATCTCTGATTCGTTGTTGTGTTTCCTCTTTTGTTAATTTGAATTGCAATTTGTTTCTGTGTTTTGTTTGTCATCGTTACTGTGTTTGGCTATTTGATGTTGTTTTGTGTTATATGTCATTTTATTTTGTATTTGCTTTTGTGGCTAACTTGCTGTTTTGTGCTGTGATTTACTGATGTGCTTAGAGATTTGTCTTTGTAACATGCGCCTTTGGCGCTTTACGGCTGCCATAGCATACTGTCCATTGTTCATTTCTGTTACTGTGTTTATGGTATATTCAGTCTGAGACACGTTTAAGTCTTTTTCTCTGCATATTGTTTTTATCATTTTGACAGTGCTGTTGTACTGACTGAGAGTTTAAAGTACATGTGTTGTGTGCTTCCTGCAGTGCTTGCTCCCCTTGTGTTGTGTACAGCTGGAGCTGGACAAACCAGATAGCAGGGAAGGGGGGTCATTAATCCTGTGGCAACAACTTCCTCACATTTACATGCAGGGTTGTAATTCTATTCCAGTTTTCCTCTGTTTATGCCCCTTTAATTCAAGTGCCTTTCCTCTTAATTCATCTCTTTAATAGCCACTCAGACTTGAATTTACATTAATATCTTCCCCTTGCAAACACACATGCACATTTAATAGACTAGACCCACAATTCTCAGAATCAGTCTTTTTGTCTTTTACATTCGCTGTTCCCGCTCTACCTTCTCTGTGCATTCTTTTTTTTCCTTTATTCACCTTGCACTGAGTGCCATTAAGAAGCCAATAACCGATAAGAGGACATTTTAGTTTAATAATACCTCAGATAAGAGGCTGTTGCAGTCTTTTTAGATTCAGGCCTTATCTTCTTTCCTTTATGGCTACCGCTTATCAATGGTTCCTTTCCAGACATTTCAGGGGATTAAACCAGATTTACTTTAGGATTATTTCTCTTCTGGTATTCCATCCGTTTACACTATCATGTCAGGGACAATATGATAACACTGACAGTCTGAAACATCTATTTTTGGGAACAGGAACTTAGATAAATTCCTACTAAAGGATACACACATCCATTCAGTTTCCCTTGTACAGAAAAACTGACTTAATCCTTCACTGCACAAAGAATAATGGTCAATTCCTCCATCGTTGAGGTTGGTGAGTGTGTTCTATGGCATCTGAGGTAAAGTAAGGTCCTACATTCAAGTGTCCTTAAACAGTCTTTAGTTGCTTGTAAGACGGAGGAAAATTTTTGATGATATCCATCCTCTTGTTGAGTTTGAATGCAGTTTTTGGACAAAATATCTTATAATTTTCTTCATTTTTCATGACTTTGCTTTCAACAGCATAAAATTTATTTTGAAAAAACTATCTATTTTGTTAATCTCCTTATTAAATCTGGCTAAATGACAGGTTTTTTTTTTTTTTTATTATATACATAAGAGATGACCACTGGGAGCCCAGGCACAATTCATCAGTAATCAGAGTAGAATATTACATGTAGGGTGTTGGGATTCTTAAAAGAACACCTAGCTAGGTTAAACCTTAACCGACACTGTATTGATCTGCAACAAGGGCTGATGACCTGTGAGATTGCTTATTTCCATCAACTGCAGATGCCTCTCAACTGCTGATATGTTACCGGGCAGAAACCAATCAGCTGTCTCTTTGCTCTGCAGAGCAGAATGCCAGATGTTTTCTTTCTTTCTTTCTTTCCTTCCAATCGAGTTGCTTTCAGTCTGCCTTGCATTTGAACACCAGGAGAGATTTCTGCTGTGAACACAATAATCCAGTTCTTTTGTTCTAATGAAAAACTCTCCAGAGCTGTTCGGTAGCCTTGATTGAATTGAATTGATTATTGATGAATAGTCAATCTTCATTAATCCTGACACTTTGTCATCCTATCGACAGACTTTAAATATGAGCTTTTAGTTGACACCCTGAGGAACAAGGCCTGACATTCAGCCGCAGTCATCACCTCAAGAAATGTTGAGTCATATCTTGAGATAACTGGAGCCGTGGTGATATACAGAAGAAACTGTGGCACTAATCTGATTAGTAGCTGCAGCCCAGTCTAGTCACTATATGAGCAGGGAGACAGAAACAGACTGCATTATTACCAGAGGAACACCTAGTGCCCACCTGACTGATTAGTATTGGCTGCACTTCTCACAGCCTCCGACATAATAAATACTGTAATACTCAGAGATGAGAGGTAAATTCAGAGAGTGCCTTGATATTTCTGTCTCTCTCCCTCAACACGGTATGACTAGAATATTTTATTTTCATTGGATTTTCAATGGTTTTATGCTTCATCACATATTTATTTGCATTCAATTTCACTGACATACTGCTGATGGGATGTGCAAAGAACAAGATGTTTGACGGCATTTTTCACATTTGTAATGAAGGTGATATATATATCATGAGGGTGCATCAAAGTAGGGCTACACCAGTTATTATTTTTTTATGCTGATTAATCTGGCACCACTTTCTCAATAAACTTTAGGTCACAAAAATGCCAAAAATAACAAAAATGATCATTAAAATGTTATAAAAAGCTCAAAGGGACATCGGAAAACTCTACAAAACCTAAAATGTATTCAGTTTCTCATCACATAAGAGAAAAATCCCTACATTTTCTGGAATATATGTAGAGTTAATGTTCTTACTTTATTTGCAAAATTACCTAATTATTTATCATTCATTAGATAGTCTGTGCGTCAGCAGGCCTATCATCTCATTGAAGTTTGTGTAGTTTGACATCAGCATAGTTTTCTCCTTTTTGTATTATTTTTTATTTAAAAATGAAAATCAATCAACCCATCTCTTTTGACTGTGAGTAAACTCCTGTCATCTTTTCACCATTTTAACTGGCATTCCCCTCCCCTTAAGATTTCTGTGTGTTATGGTTTCACAGGGACACCGTGAAGAACCGTCACCGTCAGAACACTGTGGAAATAGGGATGGTTATCAGGACTAATATTTTCACAACTTTGAAGCAGCTGCAAGAAACTCTAATTTTATAAGGACCTGTGGAACCTGTGGACAAAAGCTGTATCAACACCTCCACCTCTTAAGGATCTTGTTCTGGCAAAGGAATGCATTTGTCTTGAAAGCATGTGAAAGACAGAAGCAGCATATTTTTTAATATTTTCTTTTTTACACGCCACAGCTGTTCTCAGGTTGCATAGCCATGAGTTAATGTATCTGTCAGTGCCACTGTATGATAAATATATGTGTTATGATGATAACAAAAAAGAAACCTTTGAAGCGTTAGAGAAGTTGCTCTGTGATAATCATTTTGTTGAGTTGACACTCAAGTTATCTATACCCCCATGTCTTAATAATAACAACCAACCAGTAAGATATAACTCAGTAGCAGACCGACATATGATGTTATGCTTTTAGCAAGCTCTGCCACAGTGTAAAAATACGGACATTTCCTCTGCTGTATCACCAGACTACAAAGCAGCTTTTTTGCTCAGGCTGTGAGGCACCTCTTTCATCCTCACTCCTCCATAAAAAATAGTTAAATTTTTTTTTCATAACATGAACAGGTGGCAGGCAATAAGAAGAACTAGACAGAAATAGCTAATATTCTTGCTGATGGTCTCATTTGCTCATGTAAGTCATATAGAAGCATCAGTACGAAACTGAGTCTGTTTCATAACCAGCTGAAAGTTCCTTGTTTTACATTTAAGTTAAACCAGCATTGTTTTTCCAGCATTTAACGAACACAAACACACATACACACGCACGCACACACACTCCCCATGGTCCCATTAATGCATAACATGTAGTAATTCGTCTCAAGTCAGTGCTGTTTGAACAGAGTCAGAATAGGTTAAGCACCTGTTAGTTGCCTCCATATAACTGTCTCACTTACCCTGTGAAACTCATTAATCAGTGGACCACAGTGTGACACTTTAATCAGAGGACCTTTCAAATAACTCTAACTCCTCTGAGGGACGAATGTAGGCAAGATGTATATAAAAGTGGTTCACGCAGGGACATTCAGGCCTGAATACCCATGGTACCCAAACACCTACTTAAATTACACTCTGTATGACCACGTAATGGTTGCACATGCTTAGAACTTCAGGTTTTAATTGGAGGCTTCCACAGGCAAAAAAAGAGCAGCCACTTCTAATTAGAATCAATACCGGGAGACAAATAGGCACTCACCCACACACTGTCGCTGATACTTTCAGGCTACAAGAGCCCTCACACACACACAGACTGACAGGTAACTGTCAGAGCACAGGATTCAAAGTATTCTTTGAACAAAAGCTATAAGCAGGTGTTTGCCAGATCG
>JAPZDV010000022.1:15916486-15990547 GCA_029814665.1 Acanthurus lineatus
TTGCCTTGAACTTTTTTTATTATAAGTCATGCACACATGAGAATGGCCTGTCAATGAAAATATTTCAGTGACTTTGATAAATGTCTGATGTTTTATTTATGTGTGGCAGGAGGCTCAGTGATCAATATGCGTATTCATGCAGCTCCAACTATTTAAACACTTATTAGACAGACATTGTCATGGCTTTTAAGAGGGAAAGAGGAGACCAGGTATCTGCTAATGGAAGAGAATATTTGCAGTTGTTCGACATAAAATACAAACAGGATTCAAAGGTTTTGTAAAAAATAGCACAAAGACCTTCAAATGCTGTCAAGGGCAAAATATGACTCGGATTTCAGTCAGTGGAGAAATCAACAGAGCTTGGGAATAAATCAGCTGAACTGACTTCCCATGATTGTTCCATTAATGGACTGTATCTTCAACCCAGCTACTTTGACTCTTATAGAATCACATTAACTTCTTTGCATTTTGAGAGAAAAGAATAGGACATCACTACTTGAAAACTGTTGTTCCTGTTTCATCACTGTGAGAAATGCTAAATTGTGAATTGAATTCTCTAGTTTCTTTAAGGTTGCACTATGTAAACATTTTGGTTGGACGGAAAGGGAAATATTCTTTTTGCTCTTGTGCTCTAATTAACTGTACAAAGACTGGATTTTAAGTACACTTGAAAATCATGCGAGCTCTTGAAAATCAATCCTCTTGTACCAGAAGCTGTATTGCCTGTAAAAAAAATTGCATAGGGCACCTGACTATGTTGAAAGTTTTCAATATCCAAGCTATTCAATTATTGTATATTAAATTGCAAAACAGTACAGAATCAACATTTATTGTGAACAACTTTTTAGTTTAGTGCTACCCCTTGTTACTCTCTTTTGGAGAGCAGCTCCACTCTATTGGCTACTAAAAGGTAAAGGAAAGCATGTAAAAAAAAAAGAAAGAAAAAAAAGATAAAAAGCATCTGTAAATGGCTCTGTTAATGGATATAAGCATCTTGATATTATACATTGATTTCCAAATGCTGACTTATTTAGACCATTTTGGGAAATGCACCGACCATTGTCTATAAATGCTGGTGCATGATAAGAAAAACAACAATTTCCCAGAGAGAGGAAATGCTGTTGTGTGATGATAATATTTAAAGTTGGAAAAAAAGTGTACAATGAAGAATGAAGAATGCTTATCGTCCTGCCCTCCTTTGTTATGCATTCTACAGGATGCTTACCCTAACCCTGTGGCTCCTATCTGTGTGTAAAGAAGTGTGCTCATAGTAAGTGTAAGAGAAGTGAAATGAAAGAGAGGAGTAAGAAAGATGAAAGAGCTTTGGATTGATAGTGCTGTAGAGGAGCAAAAGGGAGGGCAGGAAGTGATGATGGGTGTAGAATCATCAATCGTCTCTTAGCTACTCAAGTGACCAGTTGCCAGACGTACATTTACCTCTGAGGGCTTAAGATAAATGGGTTGATGCTAGCCACTGTTGCTTTTGTTTTCTTGCCCTTAGGCAAGGAGGTACAGTCTGTAGCAAAAGTTATGCTAGAAGTTGTTGGTGTATAGAAGAGTGTGTGAGATTTATTTGTTTTGTAGAGGTTTTTGTGAATGACCAGCACTGCTGGTACAACAGCTAGATTAGTAAGCATTAAAAAGTTTCCCTCTTGTTTAGTACTGCAACATTTGCTGACCACTACAGCATTTGCAGATTCCCTAAGAACAACGCAGAGTTTGCAAAAAGGCCTACTAGGACAACTTTAGTTATGTAAAACAATGATTTTTATTGTGTAATACTTAAGGGCTGCTCATGGTAATAGTAGTCTCTCATAGCTAGCCCTATCTCCAAAGAGCTGTGTCAGCCCTGGAAAAAGGTCTGGCTGTGCATGATATTATTCTGCAATGAGGGAAAACACTCTGGCTTGTTAACATTATTTTAAACCAATCCCGACCATCATGGGCAGTGCTGTGGTGTTGCTATAAAGTAGTCACATCAAAATTTTATTTGTCTTTCACTTTGATTTATGACTAAAGATGTGCATAAATTACAATCAAAACTAATGACATTCACATAAGCCCCAGCTGTACCTGCAGAACAGTTAATCTTATCATTATGAGCGTGTCAGAAATGATGTCGATAGTATTTTCCTTTAAGCACCGTTTTGCTCAAATGCAGCTTTTCAGAGCTGTTAGCATGATTTGTCTGTAGTCATTTATTCCTGTTCCCAGATGCTTTTGTTTCCCTCCTTTTCTCTGAGAACGTGCATGTCATTTTGAAAGTTGTGTAATCTCTACATTTATTTCTTAATAATCTAAATAACTGTCCATTCCTGGGGTCCCTCCAAAAATTGGTCATTGCTTGCATGTCAAGGACAGTGCATGCACACACAGGTGAATATGCTTACCCTGTTATGGCTCTCCTGATGCACTGAGTCGCTTGTCCACCTCCTGTTATGAACATTTAGGTCCTCAATGGTGCAGTATCTAAGGTAACAGTCTGTCTTCAAGTCCATCAGTCCTTTATTAAGTCTATTATTAACTTGATGGTGGTGCCATTGCCACCCCCCTTCCAAATGGACTGCAGACAAAATGCTTCTTAAAACAGTATCAGTGTAGCTAATATTTTCTGCTAAATTAATCTAAAAATTAGTAATGGAAATACGTGGACACACTTTGGCTGATTACTGCTTTTTATTGAAGGCTTTGGAAAAAGCAACAAGGATTATTTCCCATCAAAACGTAACCAAACTCATAAACCAAAAACATCTCTCTATTGCGTGATGTGTTTTAACCTTCATAATTACCGTCAATAACAGAATGCTAGTACAGAAATCATCTACTGTTAAACTAGTTAAGAAATTAACATAATTGTAAGAAAGGTTATCTGAGTTTCAAGGATAGGTAAGGCTGAAAACATAAGGCTGTAATTCTGACTGCTACTCAACTCCATCACAGTGTCAAAGGAGCTAGTGTCAGGATTATTTCCTTCCCAGGGATGCTAACCAACTTAATGAGAGCAAATTAATCCATAAATTCCACAAGAATAGATTATAAAGGCAAGGTGAACAAGAGTAAATTAAGAGTTTACTCTGTAAGAGTTTCAAATTACACAAGCTAGTTCCTTTTTTTTTTGGACCACATTTCAAATTCTGTGTGAAACAAGCCAACTGAATATATATTCATTCAACTTTTAATGCCAAAACTTAGTCATTTATTATTTTCCTTATAATATGTGCTAACCAAACTTTCAAATAATCAGTTATTCTGCGATAACGTACTGGAAAAACAGGTTCCTCTGTCAAATCAAATACATCAAAGCTTCATCTCTACCACTAAAAAGTCACCAAAGACTTGTCAAATCAGAAAAACTGCAAGAACAGTAGGACAGCTACACAAAACAATATGTACTTTGACTCAAAGTCACAGTGGCTCCACATATGTGACTTCTCTGACAGCCACTGAGGTAAGAATGCATAAAATTATTCTGCTATTTTAGATTAAATAATAAAGACAAGACCTAATGGCATGTTATGTTTGCAGTCAGTCATTTTTTTTGTAAAAGTTAGCCAGACATGAAATACGTACAAAAACAAAAACTTAAGATGAGGGTCTAAATGCAACTTAGGGCTAGTTTGCCACAATCCTGCTGACCTGCTCCAAGGCCTTCTACCATGGTGTTAAAGTCCAACGATGTGAAATAAAAAGATGAAAACATGTGAAACAGTTTTTGGTTATTAAAGTGCTCCGACACACCATCAATTAGCAGCAGTATGTATGTACATATAAATGTGATTCAGCACTCTTACAAATCAACCATTTAAAAATCACCCACTTCACGGTCAAGAAAAAAAAAATCCCTCCAACTCAACTCACAAAGAAAGAAAAACACTCTCTGGTTCTTTCAGTAGTTACTTAAACTTGACCTCTGGTTATTATTTGTTTAAAAAATGGAAAACAAATTAATACAAACTAAAAATAAACTAAAAAGTAAAATATCGTCATGCAGAATTTCATCCATACTGTACTTTACATACATACAAAATAACATTTCTTTTTTTTTCTCTTTTTAAGAATAGATTCTGTAAACACTGCTTTAGGTCCTTTAGGTACGTTTTTCCACATTTCTGCTACAGTCTGTACGTTTTGCCATAGAAAATAGTCCGAGGCTCCCGCTCTGGCACCTGCATGTGATTTCACTCCTCAATCCCATTTACTTTTAATATCATCCATCCAAAATTCTACCCATTTCACGTTAAAACCACATAGTGAGAAGAAACTACAAGAGTTGAGTGGAAGCTCTAGAGTGCAGATGTTTTTATGTGGATAGTTCAAAAATGTAGTGGACATTTTTAAGTACCCACACAGACCCCATCTTGATAAAAAAAGGATGTAAAGGAATACAGGTTTTAGGGAAAGGAACATGGGTTGTTAGCTGAGGACAGTAGACAAGGCTAGGTCTGATTATAGATAAGGCATAGCATGGGTAGAGGTTGGGAAGGTTTGGATTAGGAGTCCACACTTCAGGCAGATTTTTAGCCATTTCTGTACATTTTTTTGTACAAATGTGGAGAGGGTAGCATTGGGCAAAGATGTTTGTGTAAGGTACTGAAGGACTGCAGGTGTGATTCAGAGTCCTTGGAGAAACTCCTGAAGCTGCCTGACGAGCTCTGTGTCCACGGTCTCCATCAGGACTCCAAAGCTTTGGTCCCCCATCAGGGCCTGCTGCGCCTTGAGCTTCTCATAGACAAACAGCTGGAGAGAAACACTGTGCACTGGATCCTCCAAGGCCAGCTGCAGAAATAAAAAGAAAACGCAGATTAGAAAAAATACAGTTGGGGTGCTGAAAGTGACCAAGTTGGCTTTCCGAGCCAACTGAAAAACAAACAAACTAAAAAGCATAGGTTATTAAATTATTAACAGGCTAAGATGATACATTAATCTCCTTATTCAATACTATCACAATCCTTGGGTACTGCTCTTTTTATCATTGAACAATGTGAAAAAGTTAAATTATACACTTCTAGACATGTCAAATCATGAGCCATAATTCCAAATAACAATGCACATCACTTATCAGTCAGTTTTAAGAGTTTAATTTTAGCAGGAGCATTCCTAAGCTAAAAGCTAAGCAATATAAAAGCGAAAAATATAATACTTTTTAAAAAAAGGAAAAAAAGGTTATATTAGCTGATCTTGCTCATCATGGCAGTGCTAAAAAATGAATTGTGCCCTTAAAACTTGCTCCAACACAAAGGTTAAGTTTCCAGATAACAATCTTTACATATAAAAAATGTGTATTCAAAAGACTACTTAATTCTGTACAAAGCTTGTGCATAGTGTGAGAAAAAAAAACATATACACTTTTCAAATCAAGGTGCTGCTTTAAGCAAGCAAGCTCATCAAGCTAGTGTTTTATATAAGGGCGACACTTAAACAATGAATAAAATATCAACCTTCTATGTACTGCCCTCTACTGGCATTCACTTTCTCCTTTTAGTAGTGGCTGTTCCTTACCAGTTGAAACCTCTGTAGACAGTTAGTATGTGTGGTTTTGAAGATGCAGAGTGGCAGAGAAAGTTTGCAATAAAATGACTACAGCTATTATTTGTTTCCCAGAGCAAAGGAAACACCTGTCTGTAAGAATTAGCACACATACCGTCATGTGTTAAAATGTTAGCCAACATAAACAGTTGTTGAGATAATATCACAGTCACAGATGCTAATTTCTGCTTGTGTGTTATGGGAATATATTTTTATATAATTTTCCTGCTGCACTGTTCCAGCACTGTGTAAAGAAACTTCTTTTTTTGTAACATTACTCTTTAAAAGAAATACTGCAAATTACATCCAAGCATCATTTATATTTAAGTCTCTTTCCTCTCTCCTGAGAAAATGCAAGGAGGTTGAGAATTTCAGGTTTCATTCTTCTTGGATATGTTTGTAATACTGTAGCAAAACTGGATTTGGGGATTTTCTTTTCTCTCATTATCCCTTGTAGGTTTATTCAAACTTATTCAAGTTGGGTCAGTTTCATAAGGAATTCAAGTCTGGTTTTGGCTTGGTCACTATGAGCTTTTACATATTTATTCTTAGCAATCCAGGTTTGATTTTGTAGGTGATTGTCGCTTATTGTGGCCGTTCTACCATGCCTCACAGTCTCACAGAACTTTGCATTCTAGCTAAAGGGCTCTTATCGTTTAAGCAAACAACAGAACCTTTCCACATGCAGTCCATGTTTCACTCCATTTGTGCAAACTTGAGTCTGCTGCCAAGTGGGGTGTTCTTCTTTCCTACAGTTCCTGGATGATTAATGACTATCCTCTGGAGGAGGTGTAAAGCCAGGCTCAGACTGAAAGAGATTTAAAGTCATAGCCAATTCTGGAATCAGGATGCAGTATGAACATAAGGAGAAGCTTTGCAGATGTTCTTCTCTCTAATCTCAAACATGCACACACTGCAAGATTTAAGAGTAATGGCTCATCACAAACTACATGATAATATTAATGTTAGTGTGCCAGAGGGAGCAATGAAACTCTCAGGTGATCTCATGGGGAAGCAGATGTAAACAAAATATAAACAGATGTGGTTTCAACAAAATGCTAATGTTCTTAAGGAGGAAAACACAAAAGCAGAAGGCTACTGTCACTTCTTTTATTGTTGCTTGGCAAAACTGTCAATTATCTTTCTCTTCATATTGTGGCCACCCTCGGAAAGTAATGACAAAATTATCCAGGCTTTAACTCCCAAATATAAAACATTTTTTAAGTACTCGGGGTGGCCTCGATTAGTCAAACCACCATCTTCGACTGCTGTACTGATAGAGAGTCAGTTGTTGCTTATCTTCTTACTTCTCAGTCTTACAATGCAGTACTATATACATTTTTGACTTATCTCTTACAAACTGAAGCAAAGCTACACACCACACTACCATTAGGCAGGGTAATATACTGTAAACCCAAGCTCTCTGCTCAGGTTATGACCACAACCAACATGTAAAGCATATCAACACAGAAGCGATTCATGTGTGTCACCATTTTCAGCTTTAACACATACAACTTATATGAAACTCTCATTCACTCGAGAAAAGGAAAGATTCCAAAGGATTCAACCACCACCAATCATCTCAACCAAAACTCAGCAAAGGAAAAATAATCCCTGCAAATAGAAAAGCGGGCAAAAGTTGATGATTTACAAAAGCTGACACATTTCTCTGGGCAAGCACACTGTCATTTATTTTCTATGAAGTGAAGCAAGGGCAAAGGCAAACACAACAGTATGAAATAGTTTGGGATTCTGAAAAGATATTTGAGCTGTGAATCTGTGCAAGCCAAGCCTTCCAGTAGCCCACTTTAAAATAAATTGTTGTTACAATTAATTAAATAGGTATAATGATTTTAAAAGAAATGCACAGTTTAAATTCTAAATTTAAATCTCTCATGACCCTTAAATGACAATGCATTTAACTTGATATTTGTGTCATGTATGCTTGACTATGAGGCAAGTTTTTGCACTTCTGCTCATGCAGTCCCAGAGGGGCCCAGCTAACCCAATAGAAAAAGGAAAAATTGGGTGCTTTGAGGAGCAGAATATTGTATCGACAATTCTTAGTCACTAGCCAATCACTGGAAAGACTACTTGTCATGCTAATTAGTTCTTTGTCATTACAGTGCAATCAAACTAGTGAAGAGTGGCTGTTAGAGAGGGGCTTAATGGAAAAGCTGTCATTTGACCTGCATAATTACCTTTAGCACAGGGACCAGCTCAGCGTGTGTGTATGTGTGTCTATGAAACCGTAGCACCAGCAACTTTAATGTGCCTGTGGAGCTGGATATCAAGGTTTTCTGTGAGCTCTTATGTATCTTATCTATCAGTGAAAAACATTAACAGTAGGCATAAATCCCAATAAATATAACAAATTAGTTCTGCTACTCTCTGTAGGTTAACTGCCTATTCCTCAGCAACAGTATGTCTAGAAGAAATATTATTTCCAAAAAAAAAAACTCTACACAATGTCAAAGAAACATTAAAAAAAGATTTCTTGCAGAAGTTGTGTAAATTGAAAGACATAAGTGCAACAGATGAATAGATGGTTAAATTGAGAGGAACAGCAGGATGTAAACAAGATGTTAGTGGTAGACATTAGCATAAAGGCAGAAAGTTTTAGATAGCCAACAACAGAGTACCGAGATAAAAAGCTGAGGACTCCTGCTGTGTCGAGACTCAAAAATACAGCGCTGGCACAAAGCAATCTCATGAGTGGAATCTATCAATAAGAACAATAAGGATGATCCACTGTCATCCTTGGGGGAATACGGAGGCAGATGAAAAGACGAGAAGAGAAAGAACAAAGCAAGCACGAGACAAGAAGAGGAAATAATGTTTGATCGCTACACAGAAGAAAGGTTAGTAGAAAAGTTAAGTAAATAGTGAAACAAGGAAAAACAAATGCAACAAGAGAAAAGAGAACTGGCATGTAACACAAGGCGCTCACAGGAAATGGTATAATGACGTTGTGCAGAGAACACCATAAAGAAAGCGAGTGACAAATGTCGTGGGTGGGACTCAGAGAGAGAGTGGGCAGTCAAAGCAGTACCTAATTGTTCTGGACAAAGAAGAGGAGGTGAAAAGAGATTAGCGGGCAACATGAGAAAGGGTAGAACAAGATGAAGAGAGACAGATGAAATGACAGGGCTTGTGAAAGCCTTCATCTCAAATGCAGTCCCTAGACTACCGCTGCCCTTTTCCAAAGCAAGCTAGGTAAAGAGTCCCATGTAACACTACAAAGGCAACACTGTTGTTCAAAATCAGCCTACACCAGGGATTTTTAACATCTCCCACTTCAAACTCATAGCACACCAACAAAGACGTTCAGTGCACACACATCCACCAGAGTGTCAACAACCACTCTCTGAATGACAGGCCCCCACAAAATAAGGCACATTATTATAAAAAAAAAAAAAAATTGCAGACATATATAACAAATTGCCACTGTTGCATTAGGGGAATGTGGGATTAACCAGCAGCTATGGATTCACTGATTATCCAGTTACACATTAACACAACTGGACCAATGCATAATCTATTTCTTTAACCTTTTGACCTCTACAGCCTTACCCCTCCTACTCGTGTTATTACCACATTAAGCGTCTCTTTTCAGAGGAAAAACATGTTTGTAGCAGAGGACAGTAAGGGAAGTCAAGTCCAGCAGGCAAATGCAAACAGGAGTTAATGATGAAACAACCTACATTTTTCCAGCTTTTATCTCATATCTAGTGGTGCCTCAAGTCTAATTAAGAACACACGAATGCAGCACATGTGAGTCTGTGTGTGAACACATGCACTCTTACACATACACTAAGTGTTATGTAATAAGCTGTGGGGCTGTATGATGTACTGAAGTGTAAACTTAGAGCTGTATTGTGTAAGGGATGCTGACAGCATGGGGTTCAAAGGATTACACTGCAGGCAGATGTTAATTTCATCAGCTAATTTATGACACATCATCGTCAGGGCCCCGCCAGCCAGTCGCCCTCAGACAGGATGACTCGTCTTGCAAGCTGCGCTCAAGTGGCCAGATTTGACTCAAAGCATTGTATTGCTCATAACAATTGATTCTCAACACATGCAATTTAGCGGCTTCAAGCTTATGTAAGACAAGAAATCCAAGTGCTGCTTGAAAGCGCAAAAAGACATTTTTTTACAGTTAGCGTGAAGACTGTTTTAACCTGGATCAGCAGATATGATAGCAGTGTGATAAAATCATCCAGTCTGATGCTGATGAAACGGTAATAATTAGGTCATAAATCTCTAATCGTTTGTGGAGGCAGTCTTTAGCTATATCTCGAGCTCCAAAAGGTAAAAAATTTGACAACATGTAGCTGTACAGAAAGTGTTGTTCCTCATGATTTAACCATATTTGGTCTGATGCTATGTCTTACAAAACTTACAAAACTCTTCAAACATCAAAGTGCTGATCAAACATTTCAAAAGACCAGATTCTAAGATTCTTATTTGTATGTTGCCACTGGACTATAGATTAATTAAATTAATTAATCTATAATCATATTAAATGACACAGGGACATATAGAACTAGTAAATGATCACTTTAAATGACATTAATTTCCTTTTAAGTGTTTTATGTACAAGCTTTGATTATAGAATGAGACCTACAATAACCTTCAGTCAAAAGTGGCAGAGATGGGTAAAGATATCTGACTGTTTTGGCAATTTAAGCATTTTTTTTTAGCATATTTTACATACAAAATTAATACGTGCTCTACATTTATAAATTCTTAAATTCTTCAAGTATTTTTAACTATAAATCAAACAAAATTAAATTCAAAATCAAGGCTATGCTTTATCAGGTAGCACTGAGAAAAAAAATGTTCACTTTTATCATTTAGATATATTTTAACAGCACTCATCTACAGTGTCTGGTAAAAGACTTAAGATCTTTTTCTCTTACAGTCAATTATCTACCACATTGAAAAAAACTGCTCTTTTCAGGAGAAACACTATGTCTGCAATAAATCTTTTCCTTGAAATATGTCAGTCTGATACCTGAGAGGAGATGAAAAATACCTCATCAGATGGGAAGATCTCATCTCATCTGAATGCAAATGTTGCTTGATGAAGGTGAGTTTGTATACTAAAGGGAGTTGAATGTGTGAAATCTTTGGTTCAGGTCATGAGAGGCATGTTGTTGACAAGAAAAGTAACAACTTTTAAATTTTTAAGTTTGAATTGCCATTAAGATGACACAGGAAAGGAATCCTGGATGTGTGAATTTGTGAGCAAAGATAACAGGAACAGAATGATAAAGGGATGTATAAAGGTGTGATTATAACTAATAGAAGAAAGGACTGATTTGCTCTGTAGCAAAGTGTAGCTACAACAACATACTAAATTAAGGGAGAAGAAGAGAAAAAAAGAGACCAAGATGAATTGAAGGAGTAATCTGCATGAAGATAAGGAACGCAGCCAGCCTGATGGTGCACAAACCAAATATTCCTGTCAAGGCAAAAAATGCAGGGTAATGAAAGATGAGGCCAGTGGAGGCTTGAGAGAGAGAAAAGAAATGATGAGAGGAAAGGAAAGAGAGAGTGACGTGCCCCCTACTGCGGCTCACTGATAAAGAAGCACTGGTCTTTATGCCTTAGAGAGAGCAGAAGATAAACGAGAGGCAGGATGAAAGGAAGAGAGAGACAGATGTGATGTGAAGAAAGTGGATGGGGTTTGGTAGTTGCCTTGTAAGCATGTAAGGATAGAAAGAGAGCAGAGAAGCGAGATACACTAAAAAGAAAAAAAATTGAGGACGACAACACCTACAATGATGCTCCTGTGTGCTCACAGTAGTCAACGCCTTGCTACTTTAACATCATGCAAAATGAATATTCAAATAAACGCAGATTAAACTTGTTCAATGTGCACTAACATTATTGAGACTGGGCTGACAGTCAAGGTGGTTTGGTCTTTAAATTGACTAGGGTTGTCGTGCAAACCACTGCTTTTTGGCAGCACAGTTCCACAACTTCATGGCATTAATGTGCACTAATGCCACTAATATCATTTTAAATTAAACAGAGCCTGGAATAATGTTATTAGTCACATCCGATCTATATTTCAAACTATCTGCCTTTTCCAAAAAGGGGGGCTGGTGCTCTGAACCTTCAAGAGTTAGATTAATCAGTGCAAGAGACCATTGTTATCCTGTTGCTAAGATATTCCCTCATAATCATGAATACAAGCTGTGGCTTATTTTGAGTTGACCGTATGTAAATTATTTTTTTGGGGCACAAAGTCTAAGGCTCGAAATAGTCTGCAAGGAATGCACTATCTACTACTGCTTGAATAACCAACGCTGAAAAACACAATGCAGATTGTTTTGTGAAATGACTATGGATAGACCTATATGGTTTTTCAGGGCCGATACCAATTATTACTAGTCAAGGAGGCTGATAGCTGATATTCTGAGCCAATATTCATATCTGCTCTTGGGAGCTTCTCCACTCTGCAAAACTTTTTCTCCTCTCTGCCGTGTGTGAGCACTGTGCACGTACAGCTTTCACTACTGATTGGCTGTTACCTGTGCCTTGGCTTTGCATGTAACCAATCAGATGGTGCTGTGGGTGGGGCCATGCTGGAGACAGAGTAGTGACTGCAGACAGAGAGGCGCGGTGGTATCAGAGCCAAAATAACCCTGTTTTAAATTGATCTCTTATCGGCCGTCGGATTAAAAAAAAAGGCAGATGCCGATATGCATCAAAATGCCGAATATCGGCACCAATGATTGGCCTGGCCGATAATCAGTCTATCCCTAGAAATGAATAAAACTAATATAAAATAATATTAACCTAAAAAAGGGGTAAATGATAAGTTTGTGGTCTGAGGTAGAAGGAAATAGGTTATACAACTCTCATTGCATGTATGTGGGGTTCAGCTCTTGGAGCGATTATGCAGAGAGTTTACAAGTAATAATTGATGTGGCATTTCAGTTTTAGGTATTTAAAAGTTGTTGCAAAATTTCGGAGAGATTTCTGCAGCATTTCATAACCACGGATCAGACTTTGCTCACCTCTTTCAATATGAGACAAAAGAACATTCAAAACAGCAGATATATCCAGAGGAAATTCTTTCCTGTCGAGGATGTCAAGTCTGACATGTCCACAGGCAAAATGATGGTCTCCATTTTGTGGGACTCAATGGGAATGCTATTGGGAATGCTGGTTCCAGCTCCAGCCTCTATGTTTGCAGTGGGGATGGCTGCCATCCAGGAATGAGGATTTGAACTTCTCATAAATTCACCCTATTCACCTTTGCTTCCTGGGACTAATACTTTTACCCAATATGAGAAAGGACATAAGTTTTCACCGTTTTGACTGTATTGAGGTCATCGCAGCCTAAGACCAGCTTTTGGAGGTTTGTGACACACATTTTGACGGAAAAAAAAATCTAAGCTCCAATACCGCTGGACAAAGTGTAGAAATGTATGACTGGACCATATGTTAAAAAAAAGAATCCTTTTGCCTTAAGGTATAAACTTAATCACTTTTGTTTAGCTTTATTAATGGCATTTAAAAATACTTTCATACTTTTTAAAGGCATCACTGCAACTACCTTCTCTTTTCTGCTTTAAGTTAAGTTTGGTTGTTTTTGTCAAGTCTTCTCTTAAACTGTAATGTCTTGAAGTGTGTATTAATCTGTTGATGAATCAGTTTGATTTATCCTAATTTCCTTTTTTATTATTTTGCTTTGTTTCTGATTTGATCATGTTAGTTGTTTTGGATTCCATATTTTCAGTCTTGCCTTGTCTTTATTTAATCTCTTTGCGTTTTATTGCATTTATTTCCCTCTGGATGATTAAGCTCCTCACCCTTATCTCAAAGAGTGAACCCTGCCATTCAGTGGAGGAAAATTATTTTAGTCATTTGTATCGTTCACTTCCCAAAGTTTGTGCTGATAGCTGTGGGTTGGAAAACCATCAACCAGTAATTCGAAAACTTTGCCTTTCTGGCACAGCTATATTTTCGCCACAACAGTTTGCAACAGTGCACATGGTATTGATTCTGCCACACCGATCTATCTGTCCAGCTCATTCTCCATCATTACATTGCTCATGAAAAAGAAACCACGATACTTGAAATCCTTCCCTCATTCCAACCCCCTCACAAACAGCTACAAACTGCCGTAGTTTCGGATGAAGGTCACAGACTGATGAAGCCAGCAGAACCACAATATCTGTAAATTGCAGAGAGGCATTTTAAAGGTGCCAAAACCTTACACCCCTCTCCCCTGAACTGTGCCTTGGGATTCTGCCCATCAATTTCACAAGCAGAAGGTGACAAGAGGCAGATATTTTGTGAGAATTCGTGAGGATCAGTGACAAGGGTTCCTTCCAGGACATTACTAAGGACTGCTATTTGGTGCACAGGCACAAACAGCAGTCAGAGCCTTCCTCTTAGCAGCTTGCAGTTTAGAGGATACTCTCTCATTCTCCAGACAAAACTCTAACAAAGTTTGGGGGCTTGTGAGTATCCTAACACCAACCAGGCTCCTCTCACTCATGAGGAAGAAAAGGAGAAGTCTGGCTACAGAAATAGTGCTATGCAAAGAGGTTAGCCAAACCAAATGTAGTTTGAACCACTTAAGTTTTACACTTAAAGTTAATCCATATCTCCACTTTGCATCCCAACAGTGTCCCCCAATTTGGTAACTCAGTCCTTCTGCTGTAGTCTCCATGGCCTGGCTGAAATAACCCTCTTTTGCATAAAATCTAGACCTTTAAAGCTTTCATACCAGGTTGAACTGGCAAAATTGATGTCCAACCCAAATTATAAAATATAACAGAAACCCAATTGACTTTGAAAAAACTAAACTGACATATAAGGTCATGCACATGAATCACTATTATTACAACCAGGAACAGAGATTGATCAGTAGTACAGAAAATAGACAGTGTAAAAAAGACACAAGTGAAATTTAAAAAGTATAAGGTCAAAGCAACAATCAGGGAGTAAAAAGGGCAAGAACAGAACAAGAGAATTTATGTTGTAATCTGATGCCCCCGAATCATTTTCCTTACAAAGTGAGGGGGCACAAATTATAATATCCTAATTAGTACTGTAGTAGAAGGCGTAAATGTCAGAGCTCCTTAGCAGTCATAAGAGAGCATATAACTAAATGCATACCTTTCAGTGTGGGAGTGTGCCCATTCATGTACGCATGAAAGAGCTGTGAATCTGCCTAAAGCAAAGACCACCCTCATACACTAAATATTGGAGCTGTGAAAACCTCTACCTAGAGAGACTACCAAGATTTCTCCAGGAGCTCTGAAAAAAAGCTTTTCTCAATTTTTTACTCACAAGTAAAGGCCTTTTAATAGTTCTATCAATTTAAAACAATTTTTTGAGGGTGCAAACTCAGAGTGCTATGATGGATTGAGAGATTTGCTATGACTTGCAGGACTCTTGTGAGTAAGCTTTTGAGCAGCAGGCTGGGTCAAAACTGTGCTGAGCAACATTCTCTCTAAAATCTGCTGTGCCATCTGCCAGGCATTGAGAGACTAATGTATTCATCTGTAAGATGGGACTCAGGAGTGTTAGGATACAATGTGACCATCACTGTTTGGGACTTTCAAAAATGTCAGTATTATAATGACGGAATGAATAGAAAAAAAGGAAGGCCTCAGACCAAGGACCAAAAGTATCAGAACTACAGGAACAATTTCAATTCTTTATGAATTAAATGCCACATAACCTTTAAAGTCAAGACTTATTGTGATGGAATCAAGAAAAATCTAATATGTGTGTACATGTTTATGTATGTTTTTAAGAATAACATATTTTTATACTGCCATTAGTTGTGACCATTTGGGAGCTTTCAGAAGACATAAATAACTTACCCCCTCTTAACTCAATTCCATGAAATGTTATCTGTTATCTAATCCAAGGGGCTTCACCAGTTCATGAACAACAAACTAGACTGGGTGAGTCTGGCAATCTGGTGCAAAACCCAGGTTTTAAGAGGTTATAAACCTGGGTTTACTGTTTAAGAGGAGAGACATACAAGATTTGTATTCCAGTTATAATATTAGACCAATTTCCTTCCTTGAACAATACGGCTGAGATATCTCTGTTTCTCTGCCAGCTCATTTTCTATAGAGAATCTAATTGTGTATATCAATCTTGAGATAACTTGAAGATTTAATAATAAAAACAAACTTCCTCTATAACTGATATTTTGGTACAAAGTTCAAAGGTGGAATTGAATGTCAATGAGCAAGTCCAGGAAAAATCGAAACAACTAGTGCGTTGAGAATTTGTAGGTTTTCTGAGGTCCTTTTCAGGTCAATATACATTGCACTGAGGATTCAACATTGCTGGTGAACAAACACTTCATGTCAGATAGAGGATGTATGCTAGTTTCATGGTCTTGCAAAAATATTGATAAATTTGAAATCATGACACAGCATGAAATATACTAATTCTAAAAATAAAAATAAAATAAAAATACTAATGTGACCGCTTTTAAGCATGAGATTTCAAAGAGGAAACAACTTTTTTAAAAAGATATGACCAAGACTGCTGCTGCCTAAATTTTAGTGCAACATATTGCATAGGGACATTTGTAATGCGGTGCGTACTTTGTTAAGGCAGGGTGGCTGTCTGTAAAATACACCTCTGCTCTCTCACTGCTACAAAAAAAAAAACAAGTTAAAATAGGTTGTAACCTTGAAAAACCCAACATAAACCCCCTATGAATAACATCCCAATAAAAATGTTCTGTTTTACTGGCAAACAACCAGACAATCAAATAAAGTTAAAAAAATTAAAAATATCCAGAGGACATTATAACATTCATAAAATGGCACTATACTTGAATATTATCTTGAATATTCCTTCATAGGTGTTTGAGTGTCGTGACAACACATGATTACATCATGATTTGCTATTTAACTATTAAAGGAGCATCATCAAAGGATTACAAATAAGGGTGGGGCAAGGTTATGGACTCTGTGAAACACATGATTGTATAAAGGATTATTAATGAAACTCTGCCACAGATCAAGTCTGAAGCATACTGAACTCATTATTTCACTGCTTTGATAGTGTTTGACTTCTGCTTTGTAGTCTTGAGCTATTGGATAGGGCTAATTACAATTTAAACATTTGGTCTAAAAAAGGGAAACAAGGCTCAACATAATATTCCAATGATCCAGTGAGATAAGTAATGGTCTGGTTACCCAAGGAAGAGAATTTCACCAAGCTGGAGCAGTCCAGAACCATCTCGCTTCTCAGCGTTGAGGGAAAGATCTTCAGCATCCTATCCAGAAGGCTGACAGACTTCCTCCTCAAGAACGCTTATATTGACACTTTGGTCCAGAAAGGTGGCATCCCTGGTATATCAGGGTGCCTAGAACACACTGGAGTAGTTACTCAGCTGATCACGGAGGCATGGGAAAGACAAGGAGACCTTGTGGTGCTTTGGCTTGACCTCGCCAATGCATATGGCTCTATACCCCACAAACTGGTGGAGACTACCCTGGACCGACACCATGTACCCAGAAAGATCAAGGGCCTCATCGTAAACTACTACGGGAACCTAAGGCTCAGAGTCACTTCTGGGAGCATGACATCGGATTGGCATCGGCTCGAAGAGGGGATTATAACTGGGTGCACCATCTCAGTCAGCCTCTTTGCCCTTGCCATGATCATGGTAGTCAAGGCAGCTGAAACGGAATGCAGAGGACCTCAGTCAAAGTCTGGCATCCGTCAGCCCCCGATCAGAGCCTTTATGGACAATCTTACCGTCATCGGTGCCTGGTGGGAGATGGATACTTATGGGCCTAGAGAAGCTCATCTCCTGGGCAAGAATGACCTTCAAACCAGCTAAATCTAAGACTATTGTGCTGAAGAGGGGAAATGTGTCAGACAAGTTTCGCTTCTTTTTGGATGGCACAGCAATCCCATTGATCACAGAGAAACCGGTCAAGAGCCTGGGAAAGGTCTGTGACTGTAGATTTAGGGATACTGCAGCAATCGAAACAACAACCATGGAGCTGGAGTTGTGGCTTTCGGCTGTAGACAATTCTGGATTACCTGGGAGATTTAAGGCATGGATATACCAGCATGGCTTCTTACCCTGGGTTCTCTGGCCTCTGTTGGTGTATGAGGTGGCCCAGTTGACACTAGAAACCTCAGAGAGGAAAATCAGCAGCTACCTCAGCAGATGGCTCGGTCTGCCTCGCAGCCTCTGCAGCGCAGCACTGTATGGGAAGACCAACAAACTCCAACTCCCCTTCAGCCTTGACGAGGAGTTTAGAGTCTCTTGGACGAGAGAGGCAGTGCTCTATCAGGACTCAACAGACTCGAAAGTGGCATCAGCAGGCACTGTGGTGCGAATAGGCAGAAAGTGGAGAGCCCAGGTAGGCCTGGAGGTAGTCGATTCCCAGCTGAGGTACAGAGCTTTGGTAGGCACAGTGGCAATGGGGTGGTTTTCCTCAGCCTGGCTACGAGAAGGCACAAGGCAAGGACAAACGCCAGCTAGTCCTGAAGGAGGTTCGGGCAGGAGTCGAGGAGGAGAGGACCAGCAAGATGGTGGGCATGCAGCAGCAGGGAGCATGGACAAGGTGGGAGGGGGCGCTAGACAGGAAGGTGTTCTGGGCTGAGATCTGGCAGGCAGAACCCCAGCGCATCCAGTTCATGGTTCAAGCTGCACACAATATACTGCCTAGCCCAGCAAATCTCCATCTCTGGGGCTTGGGCAATTCTCCTGCTTGTTCCCTGTGCTTCAGGAGAGGTTCACTCAAACACATCCTCAGCAGCTGCCTGAAAGCACTGGGGGAGGGCCTCTGCTGAGGATGTGGGCCGCTATCGCTGGTGGCATGACCAGGTGCTCAAGGCAGCTGCTGAAGCCATCTCTAGAGTCATTGCCTACCACAACAACAGCAAGCAACACCAGGGCAAAAGGAACATCACCTTCGTCAGGGCTGGAAAGCAGACTCAGCCACAGCCCAAACCAGCAGCTGGCCTTCTCACCTCAGCATTGGACTGGGAGCTGAGAGTAGATTTGGGCAAGCAACTTAAGTTCCTGGACGACGTCGCTACAACATCCTTAAGGCCAGACGTTGTGCTTTCCTCTGTCCCTTCAAGACAAGTTCTGCTGATAGAACTGACAATTCCATGGGAAGACCACATTAAAGAGACGAACGAGCGGAAGTGGTCCAAGTACCAGGAGCTAGTAGAGATTTGCCAAGGAAGAGGCTGGAGGACTTGCTGTGAGCCCACTGAAGTGGGGTGCAGAGGCTTTGCTGGCTGCACACTGTGCAAGCTTAACATGCTGCTTGGCATCACAGGGGCTGCAAAAAGGAAAGCCATCAAGAACACCATGGAGGCAGCAGAAAGAGCCTCCAGATGGCTTTGGATTAGGAGGAGTGACCAGTGAGCTAATGCTGCTGGGACACAAGCCAGGGTCTGATCAACCCTGGCTGGATCACCTGAGGGAGGGCATATTATGTCGAAAGACCTGAAACGCCGATAATCTCAGGTACATCACTGATGATGTGTCCCAGAGCATCCTAGGATGTATTTTTCATTCATTCAACTGTTGGGCTTGAAGTTGCAATCCTGCAAGGCTTTCTGTTTTACCAGCATCTATTGTTCAAGTGACAGTCTTAGAGAGACTAGCAGCTCAACCATAAAATAATTATAATAATGGGTCATTATGTCCTCCGATCCCAGCTTCTCTCAGCATGGCATCATGATATTTTTACAAACAACATCAAGAGAGCAATACTACTGTTAAAACTGTTAGCAGTTTACCAGGGTTAATCTACTGTAATATAAGATTTTTTTGTCAGTTAATCAGGGTTAATGTGTTATTTAATCAATAAATCCATCTGTCTTAAAGATAAATAAGTCCATGTTTGGCACTTGTCAGAAAAGAATCAGAATTTTGAACGAATTGTGCGAAAGGGGAGAGCATGTGAGAAACAAAGTTTTTAACAGCTATTTCAGCATCCTATTAAAATCACAGAGATTGTTTTTTTAACTGTAATGAGCCACATGCAGAATGAGTGCGCTTGACACTGGTAATTAAGATGCATTAAGCCTGATTTAACAACTGAATTGTGAGACCAAAAATCAATTATTCTTATTACTTGACTCTGTTTAATTAACTCCCAAAAATTCAAAGAGCTGACAAGTGAAAATACTAAACACTCTTTTGGTTGCATCATCACTTGATCGCCAATTTCAACTTTAACAAAAGTGGTGCATGCTTTATATTTTAATATCAAGGGTTGCATCTCGATAAGGGTGGAGCAGTTATATTATTACTGGTAATGTAATTCACAGATTTTATGCATCACATAAAGTAAAAAGGCTCTAATTTGTCGTGCCCCAATAGGTGCAACAAAACTGTCAGATAAGGGGTGTCAATACATAACAACTATATCAAAAACTGGCTGGTAATGCCTTTCGTTTAGCTTGCTCTCTTTGACTATTTCAAATTTCAGCTTAACAGTCATCACTACTCCTATGGGGACAGTTAAAGGGACAGGAATTAAATATCAATCATGTTTGTTATATGTTGAATTCTGTCTGTCACACTATCAAACTACATGATCATATGATGAAAACGTCAAGAGGGGCAAATCGGACCCCAGTAATCAGTTAGAGTGAAGCCAGCACTAGAAGAGATGCTGGTGTATCTTGGTGCAGGCTTGTTCACTGGAAAAGCTTATTGGGACACTTAACAGAACAGAGCCCTTGCCAGTGTAATTCATGACTGTACTTTCCCTGCCATGAAAACTCAAAATTTCTGCTTAGAAAGAGGTTTATATCATCATGAAGTGAAAAACACTGTAATGGCTGTAAAAAAATCACAACAAATCTTTTTGTTGTACCTTCCTTTCTATTCTCCCAAGGACACCTGTTTAAAGAGTCTTTCCTCTTTTTTTTTTACGTTTTTCATTTAAAATCAATAGATTTGTTTTAGCTTTGACATGTATTTTCTTTAAATGGCAGCAGCAGTAATTTAATGTAATTAAATTTAAACATGAAAAAGGTGGATCAATAAATTGTTGTAAGCACTGTATTTTGAATATTGTATAATTCCCGTAAAATCAGAAGAAAATTAAATTTAACTTTTCTAATGAAGCCATTCAAAAATGGTTTCACAATGCCATCCTAAAACCTATGTAATTGAGAAGACCATTCACGTCCGGGAAGCGAGTCCATTCATGTAATATACAGCAGGTATAACCCTACTTACAGCTTTACCTGCTTCATTTAACTGTGAAGAAATGGTACATTGCAACTTATTTGCATTCCTGCCTTACTTTAAGAACCGACAACTCCCAGTACTCTCATGGAGAAATGACTGCAAAGCTGAGATGCGACAGACATGGAAACTCATTTTAAAAGCTCTGTAAGCCTCAGGCAGCACAAAGGCGAATCTTTATATCTTGTGCTACAAAATAACGCTGTCAGAGAGGTCTGTTTATTCTACAAAACCAAATTATGCTGACACTGATAGTCTGCTTGAGACTAGGAGCAATAATAAAGCCAGAATGGCAAGCCTTCATTGCTAATGCTTTGTGGGGCCAGGGTGAATTGATAACACAGTGGAACTCATTTCCTATAAATATATACCTCTAGAGAAACCCTGGAGTCTGTTTGATTGTTCACTGAAATTAAATAATGAAGAATTGTTGAATGACAAAAACAATTTCAAGATAAATCTGTCGATCATCAAAGCATCAAAAGCATTTTCAGTTCAGTCTGAGCACTGAAAGTCACTAGGTAATAGTGTAATAGGTATCATTTTCTATAATGACCTTTCTTAAACATCAAAGCATGCACATTTAATGGAACTGTCGTTTGTCATACAAAATAATTCATGACTAATTACTGAATGCTGGAAAAAAGGGTATCCATTGACTCTGAGCAAAAAAGTAATAGTAAAATTCTTTATCTTCCTCAACTCAATTTTCAAAGCATGCACATTTAATGGGATGCTGTTTCAAAGCTCCATTCAATCAGCAAAGGTTTTACTGGAGGGGTCCTCTGATTGCAGTTTTTACTTAGGTCTCATTTGGATTACAGAAGGAGATGGGCAATATTCACCATGCTCCATGCTTGAGTTGGATACTGCTTAAATTATTGCCATTGCGATTCTGATTCTTGTAAAAACTTTTCATTGTTATTCTTGTTCTTGTTATTTGTAAGTTAGACAATTGCTGTATGGTGAAAGTAATGGTAGTTTACGACTCTCTGAAACTCAGGGGAGGAAGTTGGAATTTCTGAACATGACACAGGAGGAATTAGCATCTGCTGATCCAGTGGCAAGCTCAGTGGTAAGCTCAGTCTATGGACAGTCAAGCTAATAGTCCATTAGCAGTTGTGTCGAGAGATATTGCTTTGTGAGTGAAAAGCAGGAGGAGGTGTTTGAGTAAGCTAAGAATGCTGCATCATCCTCTTCTTTAGGGAGAGGATAGTCCCTCCTCTTGATGTCGTCATCACGACTGCCAGCCAATGGGGCTGGCATAATGGTATTAGGCTTCTGAGGACAACGCAGAAGGCGTTTCCCATAGTTAGATACCGAGAAAATGTTTGAAAGGGAACCTAAAGCCCTCCTTATGGTTGCAGTAGATATTACATTTAATGTGAGGAACACTGGTGGATGTTCTAATTCCTAATTTTTCTATTCCTATTCTGTCAGTTAAGACCTGCCTTCTAGCTAACACGTAGCGCACATCATGATGCAGTGCAATATGCTTGGCCATCATTCATTACATGATACCATATCTGGCCCCCATCACAATTCAATGACCACATTAGGCAACCCACCCCCCTAATTATAAGCAATTTTACCTGCACAATTGTGTGTAATGGGGCACCTTTGTCTTCTATTTTTACAGAGGAGACTAATCAGTCACTGGCAACTATTCACACAAATGTAGCACAATAACCTGTTTACTGTATGTGTTGTGCATGTACATTAGTTGGTATTAGAAGAGAGGGAGAGAACAGGCTTGAGTGGGTGTGTACCACTACAGCACAAGAGACTGAGCCCATGTCATTAGTATCCTGTGGAGAAAGTCTTTGATGTTGCCAATCCTTCTTGTTTGATGGTGCTGGCCTTGTAGATGAAGCAGAAGAATCAAATGATGCATTATCTTGCAAGGCCCAAACACAGCATCAGTTAGCCTAGTCTAGTTGTCTGGAACATTCAGATCAAAGTGAGGGACCCTCCATATCCAAGACAATATAGAGCAGAACGACAAACAGCTTCCAAAACACAAAACAAATCCTGCTTCATGTGAAGAAAAACATTACAAGTCGAATTTAAGGGCAAATGAAAAGGCAGCAGGAGTGGTGAGGCAGCCTCTCCTCTCAAAGGGACTATAAATCTTACAGCTGAAGACAATCTCTGAAAGGAATGATAGATCGAGGGGAACACTGACCTATTCAGGGCATCCTAAGATAAATCCAACCCAAACATTTAAAGGCTGACCATTGAAGTTTTTTTTGCTTTTTCCTTTGTAGGTAGGGCTCCTTTGCATAAATGTGTAGTGACGGACCAGGTTCTCTTATTCACATCTGACACTATCAGTCTCTTCCACCAAAAGACACAAGTACAATGTGTTTGGATCTAAGAATCATTTTCAATTAGATTTTAGTGATCATTAATGCATGATTATTTACCAGTCTTTGAATCAGAGAAAAATAGTTGTTGTAGTCAAAGTTTGAGTTTTTAATGCACCAAATACTGCTCCAAAAAGGAATTGAAATACCAGAGATGAATTTGAAGCACCACATGTTTCATTATTGAGCTGTTAGCCAAGCTACAACACAGGAACCCATACAGTGCTCACTCAAAGGGCAAAAAATGTGCTTTTTAGTGACTGTCAATGCTCTGCTAGACTCCCTGTCTCTCCAGCAGAGATACAGAGAGTATGTAACTCCTCATGGCTGGTTAGCTCTGACTAACAGTTCTTCATCGCTGTCAGTGCTTCAATGAGTGATGGTCAATGTCCCCATAAATGTCCCCCACCACTCCTATATTTCAAAGTATGAAGTAACAAACCCTTTACAAAATACAGAGCTGACAACAGTTTTATTCAGTGGTTATCAGTTATCAATAGTTCTAACACTGTTGTACATGACTCAGTGGTTACCAGGATGTATGTCAATTTTGACAACCAGGCTAATCATTATTCGTTACTATTATAATGGCATTGGAAAAATATTTAACTTTACAGCTTCAAACTCAATTTTACTAATAATAGGTTGGTTGGTGTCTCTGTCTCAGACATTACGCACCACAATTGCCAGGCACTGCACCACTAGTGATCTGGGTGAACTATGTAAGCAGGTAGAATCACAGGGCGCAATGTTTTACAGCACTACGAGTTGCACATCAACAGTAGACGTAGACACGTAGACAGTGCTGCTGCTTAAAGCACAGCAGAATGTTGATGTTTGTGATGTCATCCCAGGTGCCTTGGATTGTCTGTAAGAGGAGATTTTTATTCTGGGGTGGAGGGGAAAGGGCACCAGCATTCGAGCCGGTCGAGAAGGCAACAGTGCCAGTGAACCCAACAGCCTCCATAAACAAAATGCTAAACACAAAGAAGCAAAGCAAGTGACTAAAAGAGAAGGTGGAAGAGTAGAAATGTAAAACTGGTTTTTGGTGGTTTGGCAAGAGCTTTGTGAGACAGACACTGAGCTAAGCTTCATGATAATCTCTCTAACTAATTTCCTATCATGTCTCAGCTATCACTTTCTTATAAAGGCCCATAAAATATATAAGCATAAATAACTAAATCCTGCTTGTGGATTGATGCTGCAGAAATTTCAACCCATTGTTTGTCTTTTTCAGCTGAATTACTGTATTAAATAACTTTTCTATGTCACTATCAATTTCATCGAGAAACAACTTTGGTATAAAACCATCTGTCTTGTAAGACTGCCTGTCTTGTTGCATATAATCTTTTTTTTGACATATGCAACACCTTTTAAAAACAAAACAAACAAAAAGATGAGGTAATGGCTACCCAGAGGATAAACTGGACATGTAAGAGGAGAAAAAAAAGAGAAATATAGGGACTAATAACACTGAATTGAAAAAAGCTAATAAATGACCTGTACACTATTAAAAGAGGAGATTATTGTGCATGATGCAAGGACCAGTGATCAGTATAATTTCTAATTTTCATTGTATTTACGCTATTCATCCTTTGTGCTGTTTTGTCTCATTGAATTATAGTTTGCTGCTTCCTTGTAGGCACCTGCTATCTTGCATAATCATACAAATATTACCTGCAGGTACTGAGGCTGTGATGGGACTGCTTAATGAGGGGCAGCTACATGAGTAAAAAGAGAGGAGGTAAGCTTAGTGAAGAGGTAAAATGAGGACAGATGAGGGGAACATACAAGAATATTCCAGAAAGTAAAAGCAAAGAAAAAAGCAAGACTGAGTACAGAGTAACGGGTGTACATGGAGTTATGTTTCTGTCTTTGCCCCTGAGGAGCTTTCTCCACCCAAAAATAGCACAATAACAGACAAAACATCTTCACCTCAAGGCAAATTTATTAGCTTTTCTAATACTTTTAATGGCATCACATCTTTCTCATTAGAAGATGGAATTACTTAAAAAAAAAAGAAACAGATAAAACAATATTGGTTTTTAAAACTATTTTATATTTCAAACATATAATATAGTTAACATTATGATGATTGTTTCTTATACCTAAAGCCAAGATTTTTGCATAATTTTTGCAACATTTGAAGCTTTATTAGCATCCTTAGTAGAATATCCTCCTTAGGAGATGCGTGACCAATATGTTCAGAGAGCTAGACATTTTACAACAGAAGTCCAACTGTGTAACTGCAACATTATTTCTAATGATCTCAAACAGATCTATGGTCCTATTTTGGTGCATTTCTTTATACTTATGGGCTGTTATATATAATGTCAGTGAATATGTCTGCAATAAGCTATTATCAGGTAATAAATTGGGCAGTCGATTTATTGCCTCATTTACCTCATGAATGCTGCAATAAAATGGGATGGATGGTAACAAAAATTTCCACAGTTGGTTGTTGGAGGATAAAAATATTGATGGCACTGACAAGACAACACAACATACATCAAACGGTAATCTAATGCTGATGTGAAATGTCCTTATTTGTTTACCACCCCACCCCCACCCCACCCCAAATCCTGCCTTAATTATTTAAACATGGCTAGGAATACAGAATGAAAATGAATACACACTCTCCAGTGTACTGTATTATCCAAACGCAATGCATATATAAAGGGGAATTGGTAAAAATACTCAGCCTCAGTCAAGGAATTTAACTATCCAACACATCTGCCTATAAAAGGACCTTGATTCTTAGACCAGCGCTGTGCATAAAGGTGAAACCAACCATATCTATTTGGTATTTCTTCACCTCCCACATTCACTCAAGCTTCTTCATTCCCATGAGGCAACACTTAACGCCTCAAGTGCCAGTTTCAGACCTGCTGCCTGACTGGCAATGCAGCAGACCCTGACATCAAACCTTGAAAATGATGGAAATACATGGCGGCTTTTGATAGGTCAGCTAAACACAGGCTGAATTCTAATTATTGCAAGTACAATCAAAATATAATGTGCTAATAAGTATCTTAAACCATCCCAGATGTGCACAGTACATTGCTTGTCATGGTTGAAGGTGACTTTTTAATTCTTTGGTTCTCTCATCAGCTCTTGCAGACACAAACATATACATTTTCATACATATAAATGTTTTAACATAAACGTTTTTCAAGAAGGGAAGCTGTAAGAGAGTCAAACTGGAGTCAGGAAATGCTCAAAATGCTCAAGAATGCCATGACTTTCCTTCCTCATTAAGTTTCCCCTCAAACTGAAAACTGTTTCACATGGGCACACCCGTCACACGCACACATGCATTCATGCACGTCCCCAAGCACGCACACCCACACGCATTAAGAGGCGGAGAGCGGTGTGACTTTAAGTCTCCTCTTTTCTATTCCCTGGAGCAAAAAGTCAGGGTCTGGGCTGAGGTGATAAGTGCACTGGGATACCGCCCAGAAAATACACACACTCACACACATACAAGAAAAAGTCACACAAAGTTACACTAGAAAGTAAATACAGCTGTATTTCTTCATTCAAACATCAATGAAATTAAATTTCTGTATAAATTTAATTTGGCTCAGGCACTCATTTTGAGATGGCCACACACACACACAGAGACACCAATGTTATAATTAAACAATATTTTTAAAATGTGAAGTAGTGTTAAAATTTCTGAGCTTCCACAGTGTGACAGAAGAGCAGAGGAATGCATCTTCATGCAAAATTCAAGCTCATGCATACATGTAACATATACTTTTTTATTAGTATACACAATCCACAGTAGGGCCATTCATAAATACTCAGCAACATCAATGCTAACCTCAGACGACTTGAAGAATTCCTACTAAAGCGTGTGTGTGTATCCAGGGGCTGTAATTGAAGGATTATGTGGTGTGCAGCATGTAAAGCTGTAACAGCCACTGAACCTGAGAGGTGGCTCTCAGTCGGTACATGACTAACAAGTGCATGGAGTGACCACCTTTCTCTGTGCCTGCTGATTTTTTTCCTCCATGAGGTTTATTTTTGTTAAGTGTTTTAATCATGTATTATGAGTGCCAATGTAGCATAAAGGACATCACAAAGAGAGAGAACTATTTCTGCAATCCCAGGACTGACTGAAAGACACTTCAGTAAAATGAACAGAAAACATTACATTTTTGAAGCTATTTGTGTAGAATCTGAAATGAGAAGGTAACAACAGAAAAAAAGGCTTTGGTGACTGCAAAATTAGATCTTTGCTGTGTGTGTTTGTGTTTGACTGACCAGTTTCTTCCTCTTGTCCTGCTCAGTTGGTGGCTCCTCATCGTCACTCAGCTTTGGCTCCTCAAAATGGCTCATCAGCATGCAGCTGCAAACACAATAATATTCAACTCAATATTAATAACCACACATAAACCTGCACAGTGGGAGACAATTTCAGAACAGGCAGCAAGTGCACACACACACATACACACAGAAGCACACAAAAAAGGCTGAAATCCCTGGCACTCTACTGCTCAGCTCTGCCTGCTTTTCATATTCATTCATCTGCATGCAGAGAGAATTACAAGCAAAACCTTTGTGCTCAGTCCAAAGTCTGTGTATAGTCTTTTATTTCCTTTTGTCCTTGTATTTTTAATCCTTATTGTGAGTCGAGATAACGTAGTGGGGTCTTGAATGTCATGTTTTGTGATTCTGACCTACAGCATTTGATAACTCATGATCTAAAAAAAATTTAAAAACTGTTCCACCACTAAAAAGATAGTCTTTTCATAAAACTGGGTTATCTGTGTGGTTGAAAGACAGAAATATTATTGAAATTAGCGCAACACGACCAGAGAAAACTGAGGATAAAGGCTGTGGAATTCACTTTTGTTCACTCAGTAGAAAATCTATGATAATGAGAATGCACTGCACTCTACCAGACCAATAAATGCTGGTTAGTGACATATTAAGAGTTGTGGGTGCTCGATTTTCGCTCTCCCATTCTATAACAGGAAACAATATAGACCAATCCAGGAAACAACAACTTCACAGCACAGAAACAGAGTACATTAAATATTTTTCTGAAAACTTTTGAGAAGAGAAACAGGTAATGAAGTAGAAATCTTTGTTCATATAAGATCATTAGTGCCTTGTTTTCAGATAATCTGGGCTTTTTGAGCCTATTTTTTTAACAATAAAAAAACATGGCAGTTAGTTGATGACAAGCTCTCATATTAAAGCCAAATTATACATATAGTAAAGTATAATAGTATGAAAAATATAGTATAAGGAATTGGCTACGCACTGGCAGATCTCTGATTCCCATATAGTCCACATTATCTTGTTTCCCTATTTACAGATTGTTCGCCTTAAGTGAGATGCCCCTCTCTCATATCAATGGGAGAGAGAATGAGAGAAAAAGAGAGAGTGAGAGAGGATCTCTCTCTCGCTATCCAACCTTTACTGTTTAGTTTTTGAATATCTGCATGTTTGTTTTCCTGTCTCCAAGGACACAATCTGTATTTTAAATAACAGCCTTACAGTCAACAGTTTTCCCCTGGGTAGCTCTTGGTGCCGGCATCATGAGGGAAGTTTACTATTCATAATATGCATACTGTAAACACGCTGTATTGATTTAAATTTGACTGAAAATCAAAAAGTTTCCCTTTAAAATACTTCTACTAATTATTAAGTTCAACCCTTTAAAATCATAGTATTAAGAGATCAAGTGATGTTTTCTAAAATGCATCTTACTAACTACAATGCAGTCATTCTCTTCTGGGGTCAACGTGCCTTTTAATTGGCTTTAATTAATAATAATGGATCAACAAACAACATGAAAGTATGATTGAACCTTTAGAGAAATAGTACCTAAATCTGCACTTCCACTCATACTTACGAAACTTGATAATAGTTTCAGTTTACGAGTGTTATTAACTGGCCTGCCTGCAGTCCAGACCTGTCTGTTGCTGAAAGTGTGTGACACATTGTGAAGCAAAAAATAAAACAATGGAGACTCCAGATTGTTAAGTCCTACATCAGCAAGAATGGGAAAGAATTTTAAATTAAGAACTGTATGGACTAGAGTTGTCAGTTTCCAAAATGCTTCCTTAGTGCTGTAAAAAGAGGAGGTGATGTAACTCACTGTTAAATGTAACCATCCCAACTTTTCTGGAACCTGTGTCAGGTGTTTTTGACAGACAGCCACTTAGTTTCTTTAGAATAAGAGTAGTGCTAAAATGTGACATGTCAGTCCTCTACAGTAAAGTACAGTGAAAAGGGCAATAAAACTTGGAATTTTTTATTTGTGGTGGCAAAAGACTTTTATTCTTATTCCACACCAAAAACAATTCCAAACCTCTTGTGAAAACAGAGGAGTAAAAGTCTATTTATCTGAAACTTCACTTAATTTAAAGACAGATTACATTACTTACTGCTGTCTCTCTTAGTTCATCGCATTTACGAACAGCGAATAAAACTCAGAGGCAATGTGCAACCACAAATATGTGGCTCAACAGGGAACCAAAGCAATTCAACACATGACTGGCAAATAAAGACACATTTACAGTAACCTCTGTACCCAACTTTTCAGTTCATTTCACACTGCCACATCTTAGGAGGGTGCCGAGCATTTTTGTAAGCAGAAAAAAAGATGCCTGCATGTAGGTTAACATCTACTAAGAAATGAGCACCAAGCAAAGACAGAGAGCCAGAGGGGAGCATGATGGAGCAGAAGCACAGAAGGGGGGCTGCTGGTGGTGGTGGTGGTGGTGGGTGTTTGCTGTCTCCCTCCACAGTGAGCAGGTGTTTTCTTGTCCATTTCAAAGGCCATTTTTTTCGAAGAGAAATGTGTCCTGCCCAGCACATTCTCTCTGCTGCCTTTTGCACTTTTGAACTCATGATCCATGAGTAAGGCATTGCTGTTACATCAATAAATCTAAAACTTTCTTGAGAGGTTTGTCTTTGATAAATCCCAGCCTTAGCAACACATCTATAACTGCAACAACTTCAAGTACTTTCAAAACTAATATTTTTAGTCTTCATTCATCATTTATGACTTCTTGATAAATCACAAACTTCATTCCCCCGCGAAAAAAATGACTGGGAGGTTTGTATTATATGATTCTTAAGAATTTGTGCATTTGTTTTTCTTTGTTTTCAATTACAAAGAAACATGGGTACTTACTCTTTGAAGGTGCCTGTTTCGGGATCCTCTGTCATTACATCATGCAGTGCCTCAACGCAGATGTTGATGATGCCACAGAACTTGTCCTGGATCACACTAGTAACACACAGACAGCACAGGCTCATTACTTATTAATTCAACAGCGGTGTGTTTATGTGTGTGTTTGAGTGGGAGAGATGGATATTTGTCTAAAGATGCAAATGCTTATTGAGAGCAACTTGTCAACAGAGAGCAACATTAGAGGTTAAATCCTGGCAGCGCTGAAAGTGATAAATCGACTGTCAAAAAAACATATGGCTGTCCAAAAAAAAGGGAATCGGTGTCATCCATCAAATTACATCATAACACACATTTCCAGTTTGTTCTGTCTTTACGTAACTTGGCATAACTATTCCACCTCTGCCTTTTGGAATTACCACATTTGTTGGGAACATTTTACCACTACAGAGTTCAAACAGAAGCAGAAGCAGAGGGTAATCAGAAAAAAGTCCGAACCATCATGTGGGTAACAGTGCGTTGAAAACATTTCTCTACTTTTATGATCCCACAAAAACACTTTCCCATTGCGCTGATCAATCGCATATAATAAGGCTGATTTTCCAGCTGTAAAGGCATTTTTATTGCTTCAGAGCATACATTCAAGTGTGAAAAATCAAAATCAATGAGGCTTATTGTCTTAACACACGTCCATATGCGCTGAGTCTCCAACTTTTATTATACAAACTATAGTGATTCTTCTACAGAAGAAGTACAACGTTTGAAACCCTTTGAAATATTCCAGCTCATAAAACCAGCCACAGAGCTTGGATGCAAGCAGCAGTCCCTCCTAAATTATTTGAGTCCTTCTTTGAAAGCAAAGAAAAGGACGTAGGATTTCCCACGTCAATCATAATATAAGCAGGGGGGATAGGGGGAGGGGTATGAAGACACAAAGAATGAGTATGTGTGGGTGTGAGCATTGATGCATCAAAGGTTCTGTCAGTTCAAGTACTTGGCTAGGTAGACCCCAGGCAATGCTGCATAAAGCTCACTGAGCATGAAGTCTGGCAAAAAAGTGCAATATCAGTGCATGGCAGATACACACCCTGCCAGTCAACATAGATCTGGCTCTCATTTAGTATTCTCTATTGCCATCAAGACTCTAGTATTGTGAAGGCTGAGCGACAGCAACAGGGGAACCAATTTTGTCAGCATGATTGTGCACTACAATCCTATTTTCTACACCGGCAATTTGAGAAAATTTGTATTTCTTCAACCTACTTTCAACTTACAAGAACAATGATTAAGTCCCAATGTGTACCAAAAAGTAGAGGAAAGGAAACATGTTTATCTAAAATAAATGTATAGAAGTGTTTATATTTATTTATGGATAATAAATTCTGTGGGCTGTTATAAAAAACACTTAAAAGAGGATGGAAAACTTTTCTGGTAGAAGTTTAAATACTTTGTCCATTCAGTCAGTCACATTTCACATCTGTATCCTGGGTAATAAAATACATCAGTGAACACCTCTGCTCAGTGTCTTGATAAGAGGCTGAAATTGGCAACCACAGCAACAACTGGATGCTGACATTGTATTAGAGATCCCTTATCACACATTTAAACATGTCTGTCAATTCTAATTCTATCCAGTCCAACACCACTCTAGTGATTACTTTCTAATGGCTGACTAGTGCTGCTGCTTCGTGCCTGCCATTCAAATCAACTTAAGTGCAAACATGATCTGAAAGCTGACAGACTGCGTGCAAAGGCAGACTAGGTGAAGCAACAAAAATCTTCATCGGAATCACGCGTCTGTCTCCTCCACACTCCACAGACAAAACGAGGCTGCAGGGATGCAGCGACCAGTGGAGGCTGGAGACAAAATGACATTTTCATAATGAATTTCTTCCCCCGCAGCGCATTAATTGAAAACAAGGTATTTATTTATTTATTTTTTGTAATACCAGCAAATTAAATTTTGAATAATAATAGATTCAACGTCCATGTTAGAATCTTTCCTCTTTAGATATTAAGTGCATGCTATAATACTTCTTTAAAATTAAAAAAGGAATATTATATATACACATGCAATGCTGTTGAAATTCATTAGTTTTGAATCACTAAAGTGAAACTGACAACCTTGAAGTTGTAATGCCCGGACTAAAAAGGGAGCTAAACATCTTGAATGAAACTGAACCTAAAAGGTATACAATTTAAATCAAGGCTACTAATTATATTTTAAAAAATGTAATTACAGTCCTGAGAAAATGACCCATTAGGACAAATTTTTAACGTCTAAAAATCTTTCATTAAAAAAAAGAGTAAATTAAATAAATTAAAGACAATAGATATGTATATGTTTTATTAAGTGCTAACAATTGCAAAATAAAAAGAAACGCATACAACAGCCAGGAGTATATTTTCATTTTCAAAGTCTATGGAACACTGCTTAATTACACCAACCATTTCAGTCTTTAGAAAGCTTCAAAAACTGCAAACCAACAGAGCAGAAATTAATGTCTTTTTTATATAACAACTAATTAAAACTTAGAATGAGGCAAAATGTACTTATTGTATTCAGGAAGAACATTTAAATCAATTGAGCATTAGACTATACTTTGAGACAAAGCTTTGATCAAGCCAAATTTGACAACAGAGCATTCAGGCAAGAAAGTTGTGTACATTGACTTTATTCTGTTCCTATGTTGTTGTGCACAAAAGTTTCTGAAAAATAGTTTTGCCATTAAAAAAACAGTTTGCTTTGATGAACTGGTGCTGCACCTATCAGTGAGTAACAAAGAAGTCAGCAGATTCAATTAACCAAATCTATAATAGAATAAAAAGTTTGGAAAAAAAGTTTAATCTCACAAAGGCTACGCTTTCAGACTCAGATGAAAAACAGTAACTACTGTGCACTGTGTTCATGATTTTCTGTAACAGTAACAACAGTTTATAGACAACTTTTACATCAGATAATTAAAATGAAGCAGACTCAAAACTGAGCAATAAGACACTGAATACTTCCTCATGTATCACATGCCTGCAGCTGTTTCACAGTCCACTAGCGCTGCTTTTTTGCTTTGTGCATTGAAGTAAATTCCCAGCAATGCTTTCTACTGTTACTGTTGTAAAAACTGAGTGCATGATAGTGGTTGGTATTTTCTCTTTCAAACATCAAAATTTAAGATGTCAAAATATGAAAATTATAGTCAACAAAATGCTTATGCAAATGTCATCAGCAGCAACACTAGAACTGCTGTGAGTATTTAAATTTTATTGCATTTCAAATCAGAAATCAGACTGAGGAAAAATAAAGGATCCCACCTCCAATTTGCAGACAAATTCTATCAATGTGCATTGGGGTTCCTTAAAGTGCCTGGATAAAGTTCTTGTGCTTTTTGATTTCAACAAATTTATATAAAAACACTAAACAGTCTCTTTTTAATTCTAACATCGATCTGGTCCACACTCAAGCAAAAGCTCAAATGTTATGACCTGTATGTTCAGAATCTTAAATCATTATACTACTTTAACTTTTACTGTTTTTTAACGACATGAAAAATATCTGAAAATAAGAACTGCAAAGAGAAGTTTGCAAATAACAACAGATTATTTAACAATGGATGGACTTATCAGACCGCCCCTTTAGCCAACATTGTTCTCTCTAAAGCTCTTATCTTCTGTCTGTTAAACATAACAGCTAATCAGTGCTGCGAAATAATTGCCAGAGAAGATTCATTAAAGTTAACTTTTGTTTTGTGATAACCAGTTTTTCAATTATTCATTTTTTTTCAAAAATCATTTGTATGAGTAGTGTAAAAAACAGTGAAATTTATCAGCTGAATCATCATGATTGAGATTTGTTGTTCAGTGTCAGAGAAGCATAAGATTTGGGCAACCCCCAGTTTTAAATTAAAGCAAGATACTTTCCCACATCTTTAGGAAAAAAAGAGATTGTTTGATAATAGTTAGTAAGCTATGACTGTATATGAGAAAGTTTATTTGTCATGCAGCACTTAACCAGCCGAGGCTGTCATAATCAATTGTTTTTTTGGAGACCAAGGATGGGGGCGGAACAAAGGATTTCATGCCTGTCTACATCTATGATTACCATATCTAGACTGCAGAAAACTGAGCTTCCCAAAATCTTGATAAAACAAAATGTGTCACCCTACAGTGAATTAGGACATCACAAGAGAAGTTTATCATTAAACCCCACTGTGACTCCTTTGAACCACTTCAAGAGAAGTTGTACTTAGGGAATGAAATTGGAGAAACTCTTTTGATGGGTAGTGGAAAACGTCTTTCATTAAAAGTTTGCAACACAGCCTCTGCGTGAACCTGTCACACGTTGGTGTACATGACAGCCTGATGCGTGATGACATAAGCTGGAGAAAGACAACAAAGTCTCTCCAATCTATATGCTGGTTTAACTTTGGTATTTGATCTATCTTGATCTATTCTAATATTGGTAAACAAGTGTGAGAGGACAGTATAATGTTAACCTAATAACTCACAGTAAGATTTTAGGTACATAAATGAACTGCGTTGGTAGAATTTCTCTAGGACTGCAGGCAACACCACTGATAGTATGCACAATAAACAATATCTAAACTTCTGAACTTAACAGGCTTGTCTTCTATGCATGTGTACATGTTTCCCTCCTTGCTGACATAGCTGAGAGATGTTGACCCTGACTGAGTTGCATCTCCTCATCAAAACTCACTATAAACGTGTCACATTAGGCAGATTTAAGCCTTAAATCAATTTGCAAGTCAATCATTATAGACTGGGGCTCAAGGTACAGTAAGACATATATAAGCTGAACAGAATAAAAACCCTGGCCTCTTTTGTGGCGATATGTAAAACTACGTGTAAACATCTGTGTAGAAGTGCCCACACTCTGTTTGGCATAAAGTTGTCTCTTCCCTCCTGTAAGCACCATGTAAAGCCACTGCCTGCATATGCCTGCATTGTGCATATACTGAACATGTCTGCTGTGCTACTGTCACTTATCTCTGGTCCCCATATGGTGTTGATGAGACATATTTAAGCTGTTGATTTTGTACATCAAATTATAGCTGTTGCGTAAAAATCTGTCATCAAACTTTTTTAGCAATAACTAATGTTCACTGTAGTTGGTGAAACCACAGATCTCACACAGAAAGATGACTCCCTCAGCTGTAGTTTATACAGATTAACAAATGCTGAATTAATCATTTGTCTTCATTTTCCCTTTATGTGCCCTCCTGTATGCAAAAACAGGTTGATGTAACCAGTTTTTACCAGCTCAAGGCCCCTCCTGTACATAAATGAATGATTAGTGTTTCTCACCTGTTGTCAGACGGTAGAAGGGAAAGTAGAGCCAGGGATGACAGCTTCCTCCTCTCAGGCTGAGTAATATTGTCCATGCGGTCGACCCACATCTCAATTACACTGCCCAACAACTGGTCCATCTGATGAAGGAACAGAGAGACAAGAGAGAAGGAAGGTTTATAGATGTGAATATGGGAGCAATAAAACACAGACAGGGGATCAAAAACTGGAGACATAAACAGTGTTTAACAACTTAGGATACAGTATACTGACTTTGTTTTATTGTTTAAAAATATGTGTTTAAAAACTGTCATTAAGTCAGCAAAAGCGACCTTCCCCTGCCTTGTTCTGCCTCATTTACCTCCTGCCTTGTCCCCTATCATCAAAAAAAAGAAAATGATGACATTGTCAAAACAAGGCGAAATGTATTTTGCTCTGGGTCAAACCAAATCAATGTCAGAGTTTCAAAGTGAAGAGGGGACGATTCTAAACTTTAGGGCTTGTGAATGTTACCATTTGCAATTCCTTGGCTCATTACTTTTAGCCTCGTACAGAATGATTCCCTTTTACCGGGCACTTTTTTTTGCAGTTATGTCTCTCACACACATTCAAAGAGCCAGTGCTGAGGAGACAGAAATGAAGGGCAGACAGCAGGTCTCACCTTCTGGCTGCACTCAGAGGCCATTTGAGTGAGCAGAGAGTAAAAGAAACTGGAGTTCTGAAGCAAAACGCGTCCCATAATTCCCAGATAGGTGGACATCACCACAGGATATCTCTGTACAACACACACACACACACACACACACAGTGAATACACAGTGACAAAAGTGGATGCAGAAATGTGCTTTGACATTAAGTGAAAGTCATTAAGCATGTTAAGGGGAAACATAGCAGAAACACAGCTTATGACCTTTAACTGAGCTGATGATCGATAAATGCCACTATATAGTCTCCATAAGAATCAATTTTTAATCGTGACAGCGAAGGACAAACTGAAAGAACATACTGGAAGCGCTCTTATTAAGTGAGTACTTTAAGCTTTAATAGGGTTATATGTTAAAACATTCAGGAAAAGAAGATGTAAAATGCACCAGAGATACTATAACATCTCTTTACAAGTCCATTTCTGTACTCCCAGTCCAGATCAGTGCAAGTTGTTAAGGTAAAACTCACCTCACCGTCCACAATACCTCTGAAGACAGCTGGCAGCAGGGGCTGGAACATGTGGGCTCCCAGTATGGGGCTAACCTTTAAAGCGATTTCTACCACCTGCCGAGACACAGGGAGAGGGAGGATGAGTGATCGTGCTCGGAGAAGTGAGTGAAGAACAGTAGCACGGTAAAACAGAAGAAGAGACAAGGAGAACCTCAGGAGGAAGCAGAGAAGAAGCAAAGAAGAAATGTGAGAAAAGATGTGAGACGGTAAGGATCAGACACAGGATGTTGGAAAGTCATCACCACAAGGGCATATGAGGGAAAAAAGAGAATTAGAAGCTTTTTTGTTTTTAAAGGAGTCATTAAAGTGCAAGAATTCTCTTTTAATTAAGGTTCTGACCTACAATATGTGGCAAGCAAGGTCAATCCCCAAAGTTTTAGTTTTTCAAGAAAATGTAATTTGCTCTCTGTTAGTCATTAAAGCTGTCAAACCACTACAATGTATAAAATAGAACATTTCCTCATTAAAAAGTCAAAACCAACCATTTATTATTAAATTGTGTACTTGAATTTCTCCAAATATTTCAATTATTGTTCCAGCCAAGAGAAATCTGTTATTCTATTTAAGTATGGTTTCACTCTGTCTCCTGTGGCAAACTTCTCGGGGTACGTCTGATGAAATGTCCTATTGTAAGTTTAAGTACAGCAACAAAAAACAAATCCACAATATGATGATACTCAAACAAACAGTGTTAAGGGAGTAACCCTGAGCAATGTAGCAATATCCTTTATACAACCATATGTTTCACAAAGTGTGAACCTCTTTGGAGGACTTGTGGAGGGCTGGGCCTTTGGAGGTTGCCCTCTTCTTACTGTGTTATTATACCTGTTATCAGTGACAACAAGTCACAGGTAAACAACCTATAGATTGTTCCAAAAAAGGTGTTTTTTGGAGATTTTACAACACTTCCAGTCTGTGTTGCTCCTGGCCCAGATTGTTTGAAACATGTTGTTGCTTATAGTTACAAAAGCTCAATTAAGTTCATGTAGTAAAATATTTAATCGTTTATTGTCTGTGTACTGTTAGTATTGCGGTATGTCATAGAGGATTAACAAATTATCACATTTGGTTTTAGTTATCTTTTATACATTCAGTTTTGGTTTTCTGTATTAGAGAGGTTTAGTAATATGCTTTCTTGCTTTGAGTCATATAATATATGCACATAAATTTAGTGAAGGAAACTAAACTGACAGGGTAGATACTAGATCTAAGCAAGTAAAGAATCCCTCAATATGATGATGTAACACTATCATAAGCCTCAAGGGACAATATTTATCTCAAAGGTCAGCAAGCAAACATGAAGCACCGAGACGGACGGCAAGATGCTGCACCTGTCTATATCTCACATATGAACTTCTCGAAGAAATGCATACTGATTACTTTAATCCCTCTGTCAACAGGGATTCCATGTGCGATGAGATGCTGTATGCCCCTGTGGTGTACGTGCATGGGTTTATTGTCTGGCTCTCCTTTCCTTAGAAAGGATTAGCAGCAGCAGGATGTGCAGTAAAGCCACTGAGCTTTATTAAGGTAAAGCTTTATGGTCTTATGGCCATTCTGTGTACATATACTTTTCAAGCAGTGCAGATAGCACATACACGGCATGCTGTAAAGACAACACATGCAAAGGTTCACATGCATGTTGACACATGCACACACTCCAAGAGTAAACTGAGAGAAATGACAGTTAAATAAGGCTGGTCCCATCTACATGTGATCGTTTGTGATTAGCCAACTAGTTGATTAAATACATGCCAGCATATCAACAAAGCAAACTATAGTTTAAGCTGTCTTTATCTAGTTAGCTGTACAGCCAGTAGTTTGACTGGGATCTGCCCAGACTGGGATCTCAAAACACAGAGTGGGGGTTATGCTTACACTGCGGGATATGCATCAACAGACCCCACGTGAACACAACCAGAAAACAACAGGACAAAGCCTCAGAGACTGACAGAGGCTGGTTCGACAACATGGATCACAGTACTGAGGTTATCTACAGCGGCTTTGTTCAGGACTCTGACTACTCACAGCCAGCTACATGGCTACTCCCAGGAAGGCCCAGAACTAAACACCGAGAGACTCAACTGACATGTTGATCCTCTCAAAATTCTCATCAATAATGGGATTAATAAAGATATTATCTCTATGTGACTATTTAACTTATCCAGGAGTAATCCATGGTAAACAGATCAATCAAGACCAGGGCTGGTATCAGTGTGAAGGTGACAGATATCAACTACCTTTATTGAAGTGGTTTTGATGCTATTATTAAATGCAAAAGAGAAAATTACGATAAATACAGTGGTTGAACAGAAACAACTTACTAAATGACTGACTCGGGAGGTTGTGACAAGCATAAGGTTTATTATGATGCTTAGTTAACAGGTTTGTAAGACTTTCTCTGAATTCTATTCATTTTAATTTCTAGATATAAAAGGTAACTGGCCAGACAGAGATGAATAGGAAGCTGTTTGAGGCACCATCTGTAGCACATCTCTATTCATTTATTAGAGTGAGAATATGAAGGCTCCTCTTGCTTTATAATCTGGTGTCAATTCACACATAGCACTGTCTGTGTCTGTTTATGCCTGTGTGTCTGTGTGTATACAGCACTTTAAGCCACTTCTGGTGCATCTGCTCTTCATCGGGCCACACAGACAAAACAAACAAAACACTGTGGTGGAGCTTAAGGAGGGATAATGAAAAAATGAACCCAGAGAAAAGAGAGAAAGAGGGAATTTGGTTTAGCGTTGGAGGAGGAGGGAGTGACAGTACCTTGAGCACTTGGACTTGTCCCTCATTCGTGATGTCTTTGAGCAGATCACAGAAGGAGCGACACAATGATTCTGCAAAGTTCTGCAAAAAATAAATAGATAAAAAATTCACAAATGTATGTGATTTTAAGTCAGTCAGAGCATGTGTGTGTCTGTGTGCATGCATTTGTGTGTGTCCCTCTCACCTGCAGGAACTCTGTGGCAGACAAATAAATGTAGGCATTAACAATCTGAAAGCAGGTGCGCAGGTTCTCAGAACTCAGCTCTGTAACAAAACATAATCAAATGTTAAACTTCACCAAATTAGAGGAAAGGGTTGAGTTGATGGATGCAGGCAGGGGTGGGAAAAAGCAGGCAGTGAGGGAAATGGAGGCGTTTTCTGATAAATGATTCTGCTGAGCACATTTAGATTGAATTGCATACTGGATGGATGGTGTTTCTGACTTTGTTCACAGAGAGTTCATTCAACACATGTGTTCCCCTTTAGAAAGCACTAAATTTTTACAGAACATCGTTAAAGACAAAAATACTATCATTCACTGTGACTCATAGCTGTATAAAAATAGTCCATGTAAGTACATGGTGATGAGGATCGTTGTTGGCACTGTTATATCAAATGTTATATATTCAATATTTAATCTTATTGCAGAACAAACTAAACTTTTGAGAATAAGCCACCTTATACCAGCAAAACAATTCAGTGGTAAGCATACTGGATGCTTCTTTGGTATACACATAAGTTATAGCAAATATTATCACGACCATGAAAATACCATCAAGGACAAATGTTGTTTTTTTACTGTCGCACATCCTTCTAATGTATTATTTAAACATCTCTTTGAGGTTATCTAGTTTTACATGCTGGAAGGAAATTCAACTGACATATAAAGAAACAAAACTGACTTATGGAGTCAAAAAGAAAACCTCAAATAAGGTTTTTTCAACCACCCTTTCTAAATATTCATGATACAACAATAGCACATTGCGGTAAAGGCTTTGTCCCTGCTTATCTGTCAGCAATAATGAGAGGTTGTGAGGATTTATTAACAAGGACTACAGGCTAAATTATTAAGTATGCTGTTGCCTCAACAAAATCAATATCCTAGCATTAAATATTAATATTCTGCTTTGTCTCTAATGTTAGTCTGACCTTTGCAGTCTAAGTTCATGGTTATACAGACAGAGTGAAGTCTCACATATAAGTGTTGGATGACACCGGTGGATTTGCTGTGAATACTTTGTCTCTGATGTTTGTTTGTTTTTTTTCCCTCACATTTTGGTGTGTTATTCTGACTTAACCTAGAGATAAAAGTAGCGGACACAAAGACTCAAGGGGACAACTACGACTGCTGTAAAAGAGCAACAACAAAAGGCCGAGACATTTTGTCATCATAAAAAAACAAACAGATCTGCTCCACTAAGTTCGGCAAGTGTAACCTCAAAAACAATTCCATCCTAAAAAGGTTGAGGGGATTTTTTTACAGGTATGATAATGTATTAAGGAGGAAAAATGCCCTCAAGGTAACACTATCCAACACATAACACTTTGTACAATTTGCTGGATATAATACACTGGAGTGCGATGAACTGACTTTGGCCGGTAGGTGTGTGTATATGCCGGAATCCTAAGCCAAAATACTACAGTACAATGACTTTAATTGTTGCTGGCTTCATGATTTATGAAGTGGAAAGAAAACAACCTTCAGTGATATGATCAGTTGTGCAAAAGGTTTGCAATCATAGATAAACCCTGGCCATTCACATATGCAATGTGATGTTAAGTACTGTTTTTGCAAATATATTCAAGCGTTTGCAAATGTGGTGGAAAAGAGGGAACATTTTGCACACTGAGCCTAATTTTAAGGAACTGACAACAGCTTGTGAGGCTGTGGACAAGTAGAGCTCAAAAAAGAAAGGAAAAACAAAACAAAACAAAAAAACAGAAGGCAAAACAAAGAAAATTATTTTTTAAAGGACAATTTACATTCACACAGTATGCCACAGTTGTGTCAGGAATACAAACTGACATGGGAACAGTTCAAAGCATCTATATCCACCAAAGGTCACTCATAACTTTACATACAAACACAGATGCTTAGGTATTTAACACACAGACACTTAAGAGGTGAGGAAGCAGAGTGAGACTAAACAAATCATTTTTTAGAAACATGAACACACCAGAAATAAAATGGTCACACACACCTGCACAACATCACACCCGACAACATCCCCAAAGAGTCACCCACACTGCGTCTAGACATACACCGAAGCTAACATCTGCATGAATAGTTTGAAACTAATACGAGATGACAGTGTAAATGGCTTTAACACCTAGAATAGTTGTTTACTTCATACAAGTTGACAGGGAAGCTAATTCAAACACCCAGGATAGCAGTGCACACACACACAGGGGCCAGGCAGTGTGGTTATATTGGCCTACAAGTACATTCACAATCAAAACATCACTTTGAGGATTTACTATTTAATACAGAAACATAAATGTGTGTATTTATGTGTAAATGTCTCATTGACCAACATGCAATCTGTCTTAGGCCATCTTTTATTTTAAAACCTCCAATTTATTTATTTGGACGGCCTTTCTTGTTTTCTTGAACCATTTTGTTTCTTTCCAGACCCACAAGTATAAAAGTAAGTACGTAAACTTCTTGAAACTTCTTTTATCTTTTCTAACTTTTTATGTCCTCATCAAGTTTTGTGTGGGAGACGGTTAGAAGTCAGTGGTGAGTGGTAATGGAGGAGGTTTAGTCTGACCATACTGGTTCATACAGGTGATATTAATGCTGATGTATGCAATATGTTTTCTCCAGCCATCTGCCAGCCACAGTAAGGTAATGAAGATAATGTATGCTACCATCTGTTATCTGTGCAGGTATGTAATGTTTTCTAGGAGCCTATTTAGTCAGCATTTCACCCTACATTAGAGGGCTCTTAAAGTTTTGATAAATAAGTGCAAACACACAGGGAAATCCATAGACTTTTTTAAGGATTTGTAATTTTCTGATAATGGCATGAAAATTCACCTGTTTGTTGATAAGGTAGGTTACTTTATCTGTCTCCTGAGGTTTGACACAGTAAGAGTTGGTCTATTTTTCCTGATACCTTCTTTTTACTTGACTATAAAGCATTTTTTTTCAGTGGTGGATTTTCTTTTTCACTTTCACGATAAACTGCTGAGTCGTCCGCCAAAACACAACACTGGCATTGACGACAGAATCAAATGCCTGCAATGCTCACAGGGGTGTCACAAATTGCTATGCAACCAGTAGCTTTACACAAGTTGTTGTTCCCACCTGACAGGTGCTTTGTGAGGCCACTGTTTGACGTAGTAGTCAAATGGTGTATTAAATGCAGGCTACTAAAAGTGAAAGTATTGAAATGACTTTTTATATATATTCTATGTATTTCTGTCACATTTGGGGGCACGCAAAATACTTCTGAGGGCTGCTATTGGTCCATGGGCCACAATTTGTAAACACCTGGCCTACATGAATATTCATTATGACTAACGGGCCGAAGCAACATTATGCTGAATACATGCAGCGTGTGGCGATGAGAGTGCATAACAGCAGAAAACAATGATTCCTCTCAGAATTACATCGGCCGCAAAGATGTGTGCAAAGCATAGGAATAAGAAGAGTAAAATAGGAGCTATGTCAAAAAACAAAACAAAAAAACTCTAACATCAAATGTGCAGTAAAGCAACTGATCTGCTGCTCCCACCATCGATAGATGCACAATACTTTAGTATGGGTATAGGAATGTAGACCGTCAAGAGAAGAGAGATGAAAGCTCCACTACGACAAATGCTGTCCTGTGGTCACGCCAGACCGTTCATTTTTCCAAAGAATAAAGCGAAGGCAACAGATTGCCTCACAGTGGGTGAACAACAACACACAGTGTGATAGGACAAGGAAAGCACGACAGGTCTGCATTGCTGCAGAGGAGGTGAATGAATGATCATAGTTCTCTTTGTTTGTCTGCAGGCACTGCAAGGGCCCCTGATGACCATTACCAGGGGTTGATATGCCAACTGTGAGGAAAGAGTAAGTGAAAGCAACTTTTATCTTAAAACTTTAAGGCTACATATCAGCTGGAGTGCATTTTCATTTATATTCCCCCCACTTAATATTACCAGAGGCATCTATTTAGCCCCTTGTTTTAGGTCAGCTTTGTTTGTTGTTAAATAAAACCAACAACTATCCACTAAAAACAGGACATGACTTTTTTTGTGCACAGTCATCTTCAATCCTATATTTATTTAAACTGACAAACCACTACCTATTTGGCACAATCCTAGAAAATATCAATATTTGGGATCTAATGTATGTATTAGCTGATACCCCTATTCGTTTTCCAGTAAAGAAAAGTGTACATGACCCTACATAAACTGACCTGCCTTTGAGTTTTGTCTGCAGTCTGCATGTGCAGTTTCACATCTGACAATAGCATAACAGAACCCCTGGATTTGAATGTACATCAATGGTTGAACATCACTCAGAACCTTTGGATGTGCCAAATTGCACAAATGACTAATTTTATCTTCTATCAGGTACAGTTCCACATACTCTACTTGCTTTTATTACACAGGAAAGAAGAGAGGTGAATAGATATTTTTGACAGCTGTCCACTCCATGGCCCTCCACAATGCTACAACCACAACTACTGTCATTACTTGCCAAGCTGATAAGCCTTGCACATACTGAAGCAATATCCTCTAAAGGAGAGTTTTGTATGAAAAGCAGTACATGAGGAGAAAGACGTACAAGTATTCATATAAAGAGGAAAAAAAAATTGAATTCTCATTCTGGGCTCGAGGCAGGTCAGGCAGCTCAGGGCACTGAGGCCTGGACTTGATAAGACTTTCATCATCTTCTGCCCTCACTATTGCAAATGAACCCTGGGCTCCCCAGGTGTCTGTGTAAATGCAAACAACCTGACAAAATAACACTGCGTATGGACTTTTTAGTCCTCACTTCCATTTTAACATAGAACCCACCAACCCTCCACTGTGACACTAATATGACAGAGACAATAGACAGGTGGATTTACTGAGACTGGGCTCAACTTAATGTCTGCATTTCTGCAGCAACAAGCCTGATAAGTGGTGTATTTTTTATTGTTATTCCAGAGTTTCTATTGTGCCATGTGCTCTGACTGGTCTGTCCATTTTTACAATTAAAATACTGTAAACAAAATGTGACAATAATATTCGTAAAATCTTCACATCTTGGAGTTGTTAAATTCTACTTGAATTTTATATTTACTGATCATTTTTGCTCATTAAATTCAGTAAACTAATACTTGTCCTGAAATATGCTACAATATCCTGCTATCCATTATACCACTTTGCTACATTACTTTTGTTATGATGCCAAATAAGCTGAATACCTATTGAGACCATTAAAAGGGCTGTAATTGTGATCATTTGTGAGACTTTAGCGTTATCTGGATTGGACTGAGCTATATTGAGAAGTATTCTAATATTTTGTTCCCCTGGTGAATTTTAATGGGCATGGACAACATATTAAAAACCCCTTGTGAATATTACACTAAACAGAATAAACTGCTTTGCCAAATCAATATTATGGAAGCAATTACATTTTCACAAAGACACAGCAAGTGAGGACACAACATCCCCCCCACCCCCCCCCCCCATGAAAAACACACACACACACACACTCATAACATATGCACATACATACACATACACATACACATACACATACACATACACACACACACCATCATTTGCTATAATCAAAGTCACAAAAACAGCTGCTAAAGTACTGATTAAGCTTTAGTCAGTACATCCTTCATAGCCCTGGGCATATGCTGCACAATCCGCTTCAGTTATCAACACTAACAGGAAAACAAGCCCCACATCTGACTACGATAACTGCCTGTGACGTGCCGCTTATGGCTGTTAGGGACACTACTAAAATTTTGGTCATACCCCAACTCAATTTTGCTTTAGAGGGTGTGCTGGGGTTGACAATGTTTTCTGAGGGAGGAAAGTTAACAGATACCAAAAATGCAGTGCCAAAATCTGATGCTGCAATGCTACAAGGACAGCCAGTGCTTGTTGGGAGCATCCTGGCCAGCCAGCTACAAAGGCGTGTTTTTAATGCTTGTCTATAAATGCCTATAAAACAAGAAAAGTATTATGGCCATCAGTAACCACAGCTACAGCTTCAATATGAGCAGTCAACTCCCTTTGGGGCTCAGAGACTAAGCCTTTGGAAAGTCACGCATGAGTACTCATGCTGAAGAGAAGCGAGACAGCTCAACAAGGGATTCAATGAAGTTGCAAAAATCAACTTTATAAGGAGACCCTCATGTATGAGATGACAGTACTGTTGCCTTGGCAAAATCTTTAATCTCACTTTAGTCGAATCAATAGCAGCTCAAGGTTGGACTGGGCAAATAAATCTTTAGCTTTATATTACAAAGAAAAGGGAATAATGGACAGAATAACAATGAAAAAATAGCTTTAAATATGATACAATCTCAGAATGTATTAGATATCTTCTATTTCTGCGATAAATATGACTAAGAATGATAAAACATCAGTGAGAGCTATAATTAGAGTCCTCACGTCCAGTTGAGAAGCCTGTAATATAAAGGTTGTCCCTCTGATGGGGATGTCCAGATTGATCCATGGAGCACATTAACTAGACATTTCACTGCGAGACCATACTCTGAGGAATGTTAGTGATTTTTTCAGAGTGTTCACAGGCAAAAGATGGTGCTGAAAGCTCTCAATACAGTGTCATTGATTTTTGTGGAATGGTCTCACACGTTATTGGCTGTATCAGTTTTTGTTAACTGATTGCATGTTCATTAAGTAATGTATCTTACCGCCCAATTTTGTTCTGTTCCTCAAAGCCACTTTTGCAAGATCAGGTTGCAATAGTCTGATCAGTTGATAAATAGCCAACTGTTTTGGCAAGCAGTAAGTTATTTAAGCCGAGCAAAACCACTTATTTGTTTCAGCTTCGTAGTGGGAATTTACTAAGTTTTTACATCGTTTTGTAGTGGGAATTTGCTAAGTTTGTAAGTTGTAAACTGGTTATTCTTTAAATTTGGACTGATGTTTATGTCATTGCCCAATCTGTTCTATGCATCTGCCAGTGGCTGAGTTGCTTTGGGGTTGACTCATCGGTCAAGCGTCAGCATCTGACCTATGCTCGTGCATCAAAAGGATCAGGCAGCCGGCATGGATTGGCTGGCATATAGTATTGAACAAAAAAAGCTATTAGATCTATTTCTGCAAATTGCAAAGGGCATTTTTCACCATTTCTCTGACATTTATGGACAACACCATCCCTAAAAAAATACCAAAAGGTAATACTGAAGGTAAAAGACTGTCAGTAGCGGCAGATATTCATTCCAGATCGCTTGTGGTTTTTAAGCACACTCCATCAAAGTTTAGTAAGACTCCCCCATGTTTTTTGATATTTTCTGGTGGTGTGTTAATTTGTTTTTAGCTTCTGATGTTTGCTTTTACAGCAAACTTGACATTTTGTCCATCTCTTTCAAATGAGGCCCTCCAGCAGTTTATTAGTCATTAAGCCTTCATTTCCCTGGAAGAGTTGTTGTTGTTACAAGTCACATCAAAGCAATGCAAAATTGCATAGAAATAAATGAACACTCCAGCTCTATCCCTTGTAATGCCAGGGGGAGTAAAACTTCCCTGCTTCCCCTCCATCATCACCAGTCAGTGCACCCCACTCAGCTGAAATTGTGTCCTAGTTTAAAGTGTGGTGGCAGTGATACAGAGCGCAGTGCTAGTCTAACATTTTAGCCAAGGCGAGGCTCTTGACATTCTAATTAGGGAATTTGCTGCTCCAGTTTAGCGGTGATGGAGCGGAGCTCTTTATCAGGCAGGCCAGGCCACACACCTGGCAAGCTGTGACACCATACCGAGCCAGACTCTCTCAATGGCCCGCATCCCTTCACTGCTCTCCGTGGACGAAATGAATGAACCACCGGATGTTCTGGTGAAAACCAGCCAAAGATGATGACTGACCAAAGTTTGACGAAAAATAAAAACTAAGTTCATTCTCTTTGAGAAATTTTTCACCACTTTATATAAATAGATGGGTGAGTCGTGTACGTGAAAAGTGCCTTTACCTTTTTTTGTGTTCACGATGTAAAATTGACAAATGTTTTTCAAACTGCAAGCTGAAGGTGTTGTGGCCTACAACTGTGTCATAGAGCAATCATTTTTGATCAGAGCAGCTGCACAAATTCCCCTCAAAAGTTTGCATTATAACCTAATGACACTCAATGCAATTAATGTGCTTAGTGTGTGAGTGTCAAGAAAAAACTGTTTTTTTAACAATAAAAGGAGAAATAGAAAACAAAGGAAGGGGGGAACAAAGGTGGAAAAAGTGCCTAAACTAAGGGGTGAATGCAATGCTTAAGGTGAACTGTCTACCTCTTACAAAGAATTATGTTAAAATAAGGTATAAGGGGAGAAAGATACAACTGTGACAGGAAAAACAAAAGCACAAAAGAGTTTCTAACCAGAAGAAAACAAGGATTCAGGTTCATTCAAGTGCATTTCCTAAAGGAGTTAGTACAGATAAGAGAGTGCAAATTTTGAGATCAGAGATAGGGCACGGATCACAGATAAACGTTGTTTCACTGATGTTCAGGATCATTTTTGACCATGAAACCGGAAGATCAGAAGATTTTTTTAAGGTCTTTCTTGATTTCCTGATGCAGGTTCCACAACAGCTACTCACTTACAACTCGGCAATTGTTGATAAAAATCATGTGATACAATTGAAAAGCAGAGCAACTGGTATACAAAATATTCTACCAATTCTGAGTCAACTTGAAGAAGTTCATGAAGTGGCAACCAAATATTACTGCAGATTAAAAGACATTAAGAAGCTTAAATCAGTTTAAGACAAGGAGAACATTTAAATACGACAAGACGACCAGTTTGGAAGGTTGACACGATGTTGGCAAACATATTTCAGTAAGTAAACTTGATTCAAGTGCAGCAGCAGGGCATGCACATCATGTCCAAGTAAAGGAAGATGCTGCAGTCAAAAGTGTTTAAATGCAGTTCACACTCTTCTCATGAATGCTCAAATCTGACTTGCACAAAAGCAAAACATTGGAAAAAGGGGACAAATGCATCTACTATGCATCTACCTATCATTTTGTGCTCTTTTTTTTACTTTTGCTAATGGAATGCTGTTTGCCTGTTTCTGCAGAAATGTGAAAGCTTTTCCTTTTTCTGTGCTTTAATGTGTCTGACACATTCAAAGCAAAGCAGCACTCATCTCCACTGAATCGATGATTTTCAAACAAAAAAGGTAGAAAAGTCTCAATGGTAAATAAAGAAAACCATAATAATAGTTTTCTTTACAATAGTAGGAGAAACTGGGTCACAAAATGAGCCTGTTTCCATAATGTTATGTAGAGTGGAATGGACATTGGCACAACAGGACATCATCTACAGAAACAGAAATATTTTCTGTTCTAGTTATGATGAAAGAGAACTGTTATTACTTTTTTTATTATATTCCTTTGTGTCACATCAGCTGTGGTTGAATTACTAAAAAAAGACTGATTGTAAGAGGCTTCATATTCAGGCATACTACAAGTCCAATTTGGTTCACCAGCATGGCACAGACGCAGGTCACATCAACTTAAGGTATCCTGATAGCACAGCAACAGCGTTCTTTTTTACCTAACCACAATAAATAAATTAAATAATAAAACAAATAAAAAAATAGTACAATAGCTAACTCTAATATGTTGTCCATGCCCTGCCCAGCAAACCCTTCTCAGATGGTGACTTAATAAAAAAGTTCCTTAATAGAGTCGCAGTTATAATATGATCAAAGATAATCAGGCATGAAAATGGGTTGGGATGGAAAAGGTGAGAAGGATACAACCCTTCTTCGGGGGTCCGGGGGCACGCTCCCCTGGAAGAAAATTTTAAATATTTCATATTTAAAAGCATCAATCTGATGCATTTTGAGAGAAAAATCAAGCAGAATTACAAGACACTACGAATGTATAATAAAGTAGCTATCTAAACATATTCACACTATGCTATATAAGAAATGAGACTGAAAACTTCTCTCATGAAATATGCAACAGCAAAACTTTAATAGAGTAATAGTGGGGAAAAAAATAAATAGTACTCAATAGTTATCAAAATAGTGCAAGAAAAAGATAGTACTGTATACTCCCTGGTGATACATTCCTTAATAACATTACATTCCAATGAGTACTCCCTGGTTGATACATTCTAAAAGACATTGATCCCGGACAATAAATAGATGTAATGGCATATACAAGGCCAAGGAAGTGTACTTACTGACTCACTGAACACAAAGGCTTTGTTATTGGAAAAGTATAATGCCACACCTTACCAGTGCAATGCTGTAGTTAAAGAATTCTGTGTCTGTGTCTCAAAGTGGAATATAGCTAATGTTAGGTTAGCTATATTCCACTTTCGGCGAGGCATCTTCTTTTTAGCTTTTCAAATGCTTTGGTCTGCACGAATGACCTGCTTGTACACTTCACAAACCAATCAGGTAGCAGTATTCCCCTACCTTCCAAGAGAAAAAACTGGTGATGAGAGGCCCTTCGCGCTAATATTTCCGTGCTCCTGCGCTTGTAAAGTGAATGTTTTTATCAAATTTCAAGGCTCCCTTTAGGCGTGTTGATATGTTCGCAGTTCACTCATAATCTGATTTTCATGCCTGATCCAGTTATTTCAACTATTACAACCAATCATGATGGAACTAAAGCTACACTTTAGTGCAGAATGAGCTCTTTTAAATCTGGAGGGAAAAGTCAGTTGGCAGTCTGAACACTGTCACAAGTTGAGGTGTTTTGGTTGGATGACTGATTAAAGCTCTTAAGGTAATTGATTAGCTTGTCAAACTTTCACATGGACTCACTGAGTGGTAATATAAAGGCAATCTCATCATAATTATGTTTGTCTAAAAAACAGACTGCTAACTGACCCCATTTAAACTCACTTGTAATGGACAAATATTATTTTGTAATATTTTTTTGCAAAAAGAACAATATTATTCTTTACTTTTGAGAGTTTGGGTTTTTTTTTGATGAAACAAGACAAATTCCAGTTGTCCTTTTTTTAAATACAAGATTGTATCACTTGAATCAAAAGCATTAAAAAATTAAAGGATTTTTTACCCTGGTACATACTGATACATTCTGATTGTGTGTTTGACTTCAGCATCAGATTCATTTAAACACACAGTGACCATGTTCTGCCCCCCTCAGTGGCAACAGGAGCTGCTCCATTATCCCAACCTTCAGGATGGTGTCTCCATCTCTGTCCTGTCAGTTACTTTCCTGTCTGAACTACCACCTGCATCATCGGATACCATGACAGCATTTTTAAACATATTTCTGCAGTTATTATCCCATAAAAAAATACTTTTCTCCTCTTTAACTTCTCTTTAATAGACTCACAGGGCCTCACAAAGTGTGCTTGAAGGCATGTCACGTCTCCCAGACTGAGGAGTCAACTTCAATTTCATGCCACGATTTTTATCTTTAGGGCTTTCATTGTTACTGTTTTATTATGTTGTATAATCACTTAAAGGACAAAAGTTTATTGTGATCTATGAACCTGATACTGGAAACCATTGACTCAGCTCGTTGTGTTATTGTGTAACCGCATTGCTAAACACTGCAAATACATTAGAAACAGTGAACATTAGAGATAACAGTGCAGTTACAAGATGGTGTCTTCACACTTTAAAAACAAATTCCACCCACCTGATGAATGACTACAACTCTACAGTCTCTTCAGCTCTCAGAGGAAAAGTGTCTTTCAGCCTTTCAGCTCATTGTTTTTGGTTCCATTGTTCAAAATTTAACTGTTTAACTAGAGAAGTCAGAAAAAAAATCCTAAAAAATGCCTTTTTCTCTGTGTTTTGTGTGCAAAAGTTAAAAAAACACTTTTAGATCTGAAGGGCGAATAGATTTGCTGTCATTACTTCTATCAACACTGTTTCATAAGCAGCCATATTAAGCAAAAAATGAATAAACAAATGTCCATCAGCAGTTCAGAGGGTTTATCAGAGTGAGTATTAAGGTGTTAAACACCTGGAAAACTGAGCAGGTAAAGAACTAGATGTTTTTCTTGGGAGTGTTTTTTTTTCACAACAGTTAATAATAATAATCCTAATAAAAAGCTATGTTGATACAGTGACTGTGTCATAAAGCAGTTTCCATTTTGCACATTCAGCCCAGAACAACAAATGCGTTCATTTGGAGTCATGTGTCCGTCCTCCATTTAAAAAAGGGCTAAATGTTTATTCTCCTCACGGTTTCTGTTCCTCAGCAGCTCCTGGAGCAAATATCTGGCTGCAGTGTACAGACACAGACACACTGTGACATATTGATATATTGACTGATATTTAACATGCAAAATAATTGATTGATGGAAAATATTAATTAGTTGCAGTTCTGTATTTTTTTCAGGCTTTTCTCTCTTCCTCTTTTTTTTACTGTTTTAAACTTTTACTTAATTTGTCGAGGCCATCGAATGTACTTTAACCTTCTCTTCATGTTGTTTTCTCTTAATGAGCCACTTATAAATACTTTCGTGCCTGTAAAAAAAAACTTACAACCATTAAACCTGTCCACTTTTTTTTCGTTTTTCATACATAAATGTCAGAGGACTTTTCGTCACAAATATAAACCAACTAATTATTATTTAAAAGTTAATTATTCTGCATGTTTGTGTTCTTTTATATAACTTACATAATAAAACAATAACTGAACAATAATTTACCTGCTTGTATTGTCACAAACTGATTATATACTGTTGAGTTTGTAATAATGGGAGATGGCATTCAGTGTGGGAAAGTTACCTTTTGCATTAAAAATTTAAAGTAAATGTTGTTAAAAAGCTTAAAATCCTAAATTAAACATCTCAAAACAGCTGTTTTTTTGTTTTGTCTCTTATGTAGTCAGTTATATGCAGACACGCCTACAGAATTCTGCTGAACAATCTGTTGATCTGCTCACAGTTGAACTCTATACAGTATTTAGTAAACACTTTTTTAACAAATTCAAGATATAATACTTATAAAGATGATGTGCAGCACTTAGTCTACAACAAATGGCAAAGGTTGAATGTTAAACATGTGTAGCAGAGCAGCATACGTGCTGTCATAAACTGTTTTTTTTATAGAAGTTAGTCAGCAGGAGGTCAAGGTTTATGACAATTTCATCCTGTCCCTTTTTTTTGCTCCCCGTCCTCTTGTTTAACACTTTCTCAAAAGTGTCTTATCTCCTTTTGAGTAAATAAAATACAGAGATATCGGATTAGATTGTTATCTACAACCGGATCGCCTGTGATCATTTCCATTACATGACACAAAAACCTCACACACTGAAAGCAGATGGACACTTAACATTTACTGCTGCCTGAATAAAGGACAAGTTAGATGAAGAGTAACAGATAAAAGGTGGGGAGACTGATAATGGCTGATAAGATTCCCTCTGAGGAGCTACCATAAGTGTTTCGCTGTCACCTTCCTCATACCACTGTGCTGATTTACACACACACACACACCCTAACCATTTATGATGCCAACATGCATGTGAACCGCTGCATGTAGCCTTAAAGGTGTAGCTTTCATATCATTCTTAAGTGCTCAATGCAACCTTTTCCAGATGTTTCTGTGGTCTAATTACTAGAAACAAAGGAACTTTTTCAGAGGGTTTTTTTTTTTTTATTAACACACTTGAAAATTGTTTTATTGTCAATTAAAATGCGCAGGTACAGTAATGTTACTCACACAACTCAAGCAACTCAAAAGTGAGTTTTTCTTATTGTTTTTTTTCAGTGTGGGCAGTTTGCCATTTTCACATTTATCTGCTGAACAGAAAAGTTTCTCCAAAGTCTCTTAAAATCTCATTTTCACGTGCGTTTACATGAGAGGATTTTGTGACACAGCAACTAAAACAATATGATTCCATAAAAGATTTAATTGGGCAATCCAATTTTTTATGGAAAAAAAACACATATAAAACACCAATTATCATTCCAAGCAGAGCATTTTATGTCTCAAAACACAATCTGGAGAAGATTTCCGAGTGTGCTTGTTGTATAACAACACGTGTGTGGTTTTTGTTGTGCATCAACTCTGGTGACTGAAAAAAAAGGCAAATGTTTGTTTTTAGTGTTAGCTTGGTCAGGATAAGGCTTAATTCTGCTAATAGCGTTGTAAAATACAAAAATAAAAGGTTTTCCTGCTCAACTGTGTGTGTGTGTGTGTGTGTGTGTGTGTGTGTGTCTGTCCTCCTAGTTCCAGCGGTCAGGTCCCCAGAGGGCGTGTCCTCCCGGCCCGAAGGGATCCCTGGCGGAGGATTGGTGCGGCTGGTTGGCGCGGGGCTCCACCAATCATGTCCTGATTACATTTATATAAGACCGGCGTGTGCTGAGAATGGCGGCAGACACCATTAGATTTGTAACATTCGATTTGTTAGCCTACTGAATGATTAGTGGGAGTTTTGACTCGTCTGTGTATACCAGATTGGGTCAAGGTTAAGAGTTGTAAATACTGATTTCCGTTCAATGCACTCACTATAGGTTTTGGTCTTTTGTTTAGTCTTCACTAGGTTTAGAGGTGCCGGTAACTTGTATTTTTGTTTTTTTTTAATGCAGTGTAGATAGTTAGGTTTTGTTTTAGAGAAAGAGATTTCAGTTATTGCCATTTAGTTATTACTTAGATTGTCAGCTCCATTTTGTTTTAAGGAGTCCTCTTTTTGTTTCTATTTGTTTCAGTGATTTGGCCGCACCTGGCGGGCCCTTTCTGTTAATACCCACCTGTCTTAATGAAATAAATACATTTAATTTCACAATCCCCTCCACCGATTGTGTCCTATGTTACTTCCCTTTCCCCTTCACGAGCTGGGTTTGTAACACTGACGTGTTTAATTAATAAGCAGCTTTTCTGAACTCTGTCTTGTGTTTTATGAATCACAGTCTTGCAGATCTGAAAATTTCATCAAAGCAATAGAGGACTCATGTTTCTTTATGACCACTAAATAAATCAGATTCATAGACCTTTTAAACAGCAGACATCTGGACTGGTGGTTTTGTGGTTTAGGTTGGAAAAGCACAAGTGAAACACAGAGAACGGCTTCATTTGAAAGGTCATTTGTTTAAAAGTGCCAGTCGAGTTAAATGTACGTTCAAACCCACAGCTTCTTTGTACAAAGTCTGCAATCAGATTTGTTTTGTCCTCAACCTTTAGCTCTTGATTTTAAATAGAAAGAGTTACTTCTCTTTATCTGATCAGTGTGGCATTTTTTTCCACATTCATATCAGCAGAGAACAATGAGTTAGTTTAGTTATAAAAAACGTGGAGCACAACGCCGGGCCTGCTGCATTTATTTGCTCTGAATTTCATATTAGAACAGATATTTACAAATAAATGATGTTCCAGACATTTAACATTTTTGAAATGATTGGAAATCAGTTCCTGCATCAGTTTAATGAAAATTTGTATTTAGAGAGGTGCAGGTGAGCCATGTTCAGTCCTCTGATAACCAGGTAACAGGGTTCGAAAATCCTCGCTGAACTAAATCCGATCTGGCAAAGTCCCAACTTAAGCATTTTATGTGATGTAACAGTTGTGTATATTGCAGGGTGGACTGCGTTTATTTGTTGAAATGACATTATTGCTTTTATTGAATCCATTCATTTTTATTGCGCTTGTTTTAGTTCCAACATTTATGCATAAAAATTTAACAGATGGGTGGAAAGCTTCTCAATGCTCTTCATTTCAGTTCATTTAATTGTTTAGACTTCAGACTGCATTATCTAACTTATTCAGCTATTTAGTGGCTTAAATAGTTTATTTGTGCAGAAAATACATGACAGATTCTTATTGGTGCTGGTTGTCCTTTAACTTTACAGTGAAATATTAGACTGCCACATGCAGAGGCAGACACACTCTTCAGCGGGACTCGGGGAAGGTAGGAGCAACCCGACCACTTTTTTTAAAGTTTTATTTAAAGGAAAACAGAAGAATTCAGTCCAGCATATTTTTGTAAGCAAACTTTTTTTGTTGTTATAGTTGACTTTCACACTATTTGACCTCAGGCAAATGTACAGTAAGCACATCTAAGCCACAGAGAATAAACGTCCGAACATTATGATGTAACAGAATGAAGGCCTTTTTTTAATCACACTTTTTTTATTGTTTCCACCCTTGACTTGTGCAACGCCTTGACCTAGTATCTATAAAAAATATTCACCCTTGACTTTTTAATGTTTTATTGTTTTACAACATAGAAATAAGGTGATTTTTTTCTGTTTTTCTAACATAATAAATAGCTACATTTGACATAAATCTCTCCAAAATTACTTTATTTAAAAGAAAATATACAATAATTGGAGAACTATTCAACCCTTTCCAACCAACATTTAACATTCAGCCTAATTAGATATTACAGCTGTGAAGCAGCAGGTCCAGCTTACATTTCAAATTACGCATTTGGAGACAGTTTTTTTATCAATTATCCTTCGCAAAACTGAAATTGTTGGCAGCAAATATTAACAAACTGTAGACTGCAGTGAGGTGGGGACTCTTTGAAATCAATTTTCATCCCAGAATACTTGCGTTTTAAGTAGAAAAAAGAGAAAACAAATAATCAGACTGTGGAAACACATAGACTATGCTGTGAAGTGTTCTCCTTTGCAGCCGTTTGACCTTTTACCTCCAGCCGCGTCTTCTCACACGGCGAGTTTTTTACATATTTACAGCTGTGACCTCACTGACCTTTCAGTCCTGTAGAGGGACATGCATTGCCTTTGGTATTTTGACATGTTCTTCTCATTAATTCTCATTTGTCACCATTTTGTTAATGTTTCTAAATGTGTCCTCTTTTTTTGTCAGAGAAAATGATTATCCAACCGTTGTGTCAAAGTATCACCCATTTATTTTTGCTTTATCAATAACTTTTAATTAACTGTAGAGACTTGATCTTTCTTTTGCTATTGAACAATGTCAGAAAAACTTGATTACATCCAATGTGAGGCTTTGAGACTTTATTAAAAAATAACAATAATAAAAATAATTTTAAAAAGGGTCAAAGGAGGACAGTTTTTATAGGCACTTTGCAAAGAATACTCTGTTCATTCAGGGAGTGCCGGCCTTTGACAGCGGCAAACATCTTCCTTCCTTCCTGGCACTGAAGGGTGATGATGCTGCATAGCAGAGCTGTCCAATAAAGTTTTAAGAGGCCAAAGGGCAATAAAAGTTACAGGTATGGCCCAATCACACATAACATTTCAGAATGATTTTCTTTTTTATATGCGTGTGCCTCTGAACACTGACCCCATAAAACATTGGGTATGAGTTAATTTTTGATTTTTTTCCACTTGATTTTCCCTCCCAATCGTGTTCGGCTGCAGCAGGAAAGGCATAAAGAGCAGTGAGCTGGACGGCAGTCAGTCAGTGTCGCCATCACCTTCAGGGACATCAGTGAAGGTGAACCCGGAGTTGTCTCGTGGAATCTCAGTCTCTCATATTGGGAACCGACCGCCGCGTTCACAATGGTGATAAAAGCAATACCCGAAAAATGCGACCCTCTTGCCACATTATGCTCAGGCACAGACTGTCTTGTGCCTCCCAGTAACTTCAATGCCATACTGGGCACGGTGTTGAGCACAGTGCTCACCGTCATGCTTGCTATGGTCATGTTCAGCATGGGCTGCACTGTTGATATCTCGAAGCTGTGGGGCCACATCAAGAAACCCTGGGGCATCTTCATTGGTTTCCTCTGCCAGTTTGGCATCATGCCGTTCACAGCCTTTGTCTTGGCACTGGTCTTCAATGTGCTTCCTGTACAGGCTGTTGTCATCATCATTATGGGCTGCTGTCCAGGAGGAACTGGCTCTAATATTATCTGCTACTGGCTGGATGGAGACATGGATCTAAGGTAAGAAACTCGCTGCATCCACTGGCTGGTCAGCAGGCTCATTGGATAATCTTAAGTAATGATAAAGACCCTGTCTGGGTGGGTTTGTGGTTGTGGATGAGCTTACATCAGGCCAGATAAATTGATTCTTAATCTCAGTTAAAAAGGAGTTTTTCTCAGCAGAACACAGTTACACAGTGCAGTCTGACCGTGACAGCAAGGTCAAAACGTGGCAGATTAAATAAGACAACTAATGTGATATCTGAGTTTTTGCTGATCAAACAATAAAATGTTTTAAAAATGGCATGATGCATTACAAAATTGAATCTATACTGGTTTCATTTGTGCCCTTCAGGTGAAATATTTGCTAAATGGCTCCATATGGGACAAATACTCATGTGCACATGTAGGTTGCTGATGAGGATATTATGTGGTGCATATGGACTCTGTGAAGACTCATTTTCAGGCCGCTCATGAGCCCCTTTTTGTGTCATGATGTATCAGCCACAATGGGCCCCCATTAGCAAATCCCAAAGTGGGATATTTGTAGATGAGAAGACCAACATCTCATCAGTTTTACTGTCACAGAACACCTCCTTATTTTTTTAACATGTGCTGAAAAATTAAATTTTATCAAAGATGAAAGATTTGACTGACACTTTGTCCCCCCCCCCCACCCTCCGGATCAGTATGACAGCCTGTTCCTCCATCTTGGCCTTGGGGATGATGCCCCTCTGTCTGCTCATTTACACCCCCACCTGGACCTCTGCCGACACCATCCAGATCCCTTTTGACAGTATTGGTAAGCAGAGAAATAATGTAATAAATAAAATGATGTGATAATAAGAAGCCCATAAAGCTAAAACATATCTTTAGGGATTGTGGATGGTTATACTGTGGACAGATTTATAATGTGAAATCATGTAAGAATGGTAAGAATGGAGCCTGTTGTTTTATTGCGTGTACGATCACTTATTACTAAAGCATTGTACAGGTTTATTATCACCCGACTGCACCTGATGATATGAAATCTGTTTGAACTCAGGTATCACTCTGGCAGCCCTTCTTATCCCGATTGCTCTGGGAATTTTAGCGAAACGCAAGTGGCCTCGTTTCGCAAAAAAGATCCTCAAGGTAGGAATTCTGCAATTTATTGCAACCAATTAAATGTTTCACGCAAAGATGCTTCTAAACCTTCCTCAGATATTTGTGAATCTGATATCTGATGAGCAGATTTGTCTTTTTCATGATTTCGTCGAGGTAAAATTCCTCCATTGTCTGTGTGTCTGTTGTGAACAGATAGGCTCCATTGCAGGCTTCCTTCTCATCGTCATCATAGCTGTGGTTGGTGGAATTCTCTACCAGTCCTCGTGGAACATTGCTCCTTCCCTGTGGATTATTGGTACTATCTACCCCTTCATTGGTTTTGGCCTGGGGTTCGTATTGGCCCGCTTTGCAGGTCAACCTTGGCACAGGTAGAGCAACAGCATGTTTGTGTTTAACTATGATCATTTTGTCAAACTGAGTCTGTATATTGATTGCTTTTTTTTTTGTTCATTTCCTGCTTCGTTCAGATGTCGAACCATTGCCTTGGAGACAGGTTTCCAGAACTCCCAGCTATGCAGCACCATTACCCAGCTGTCCTTCAGCCCCGAAGACCTGGAGCTCATGTTTGCATTCCCCCTCCTCTACAGCATCTTCCAACTAGTGGTGGCAGTCATATTTGTGGGAGGTGAGGGTTTAGCAGGAAGATGTAACACAAAATAGAGGCAGTTTTGTATAAAGTTTTGTGTAGTTTTCAACATTAGCTGCCTTTTCATGAAAACTGGTTGTTGACATGTCTTAAGGTAGACACGTAGTTAAAGGAGCCTCACCTGTCCATAACGCTACTGACCACAGAACGAGTGTCTGTGGGTTTCTGTGGAGAGTTTAATGACTGGACAGACCTGGAAAGGAAGCGTTTCTTTTGGGGTGTTGTCTGGCCACGAGATATTAAATTGTTTTATCATTATTATATCAATGTTTTTTAACAGTTGTGCACTTCTTACCCCGTATAGATGTTATTGTATGGATGTGTTATAGAGTTAATACATCTGGTTATCTGATTTAAAAATGAAAAGGTGGCAGTGAAACACAATAAAATTCCAGCTTTGCAGCTTCCAGTTGCTGCGTTGCATGTCATCCCTTTAAAGATTTTCCATTTCCTGTTTTTCAAACAACATAAATTAACTGCAGATCGAGGACAAGACAAATCCTGGACGAGAGACAAAATGTTAAGAGACAAAGCTTATTCACTGAAACTTGGTTAATTTAAATTCTTTATAAGAGGCTAAATGTTGAGATGACTGAACTGAGTTTCTGAATCCATTTGCTTCCTCTACAGGCTACCAGATTTACAAAAAGAAATGTGGTGGTGGTCCAAGCGACACCGAGGCTCCATCTCTGAAAAGTAGCGATAGTGAATTGGAAAAGAAGAACCGTGGAATGGAAAACAATGCCTATGAGTCTGATGATGATGATGACACTGAAGAGTGGAAACATGAAAAGAGCAGCAGGTTGTGAGATCACAGCCATGCAAAAACACAGGAAGACATGGACCATCAGTGTCATCAATTGTGAACACACACTGCACTCTGCAGGCCAGAGGTGTGCACACAAACATTAACATCAGGGGGGCAGTGACCGACGTATTTAATTGTATTAAGCTGAATGTATTGTATTAGGAGTGAGATAATAGGCCTCCCTTTTCGTTAATTTATTGATGTATGATTATAATAAATTTACTCTGTAAATTCTGTTAGAAACCCTTTTGTGCCCATGTTTCATTATCAAGCATTTACTTGTGTCCATGTCTGCATAATTCAAACTAAATATTAAATACTATTTAAATGGATTAACCATGAGTCCACATCCAAACATTTACTATAGTTTGCTGTGAATGGAGGAAAATAACTGAATACAAATTTTGTATGTTTATGTGACTTTCAGAATTGGTGTTACGTTGTGTGCACATCTGACAGCCGATGTCAGACCTGCTGATCGAGTGTAATACTTTCATGTTGAAAATATGTAGCAGATGAGATCAGTGGTTATTGCAGATCTGTTAGGCAATGTGGCCCCTGATGCAAACTCTTGTTGTTTTTTCCTTTTTTCTGTTCCTTTCAGTTTTTCTATACCTCATTTATACAAGCAGATAAATAAAGTAAAGGTCTTGCCACGTTTCAAGACTCATAAAATGCTCATTTTACTTCAAGCACAGCTGATTTTTAGCATTCTGAAAGACATCAGCTAGTAGATTCACATGAGTAAAGTGAGTGAAGAGGCATATACAGTTTTAATTGCAGTATATTATGATACACACTCACAATTTAATTTATTGGTTCTCTGTATTGTGGAAATGTGACAAAATTGAACTCTGTTGTCTCATAAGTGATTGTTATTCCATTAACTTACTTTTAGTCTATTGAAGGCTCGCATGTTCTTGTCTTTTCATGAATGTACTGAATAAAGTATTTTACAAAACCTCCATACTTTCCTGTTTACTGCTGTTTTAGAAATGTACCTTCTTAAATAATGTGTTTTCCTCAAAATACCCTTTAAATATTTGTTTTCTTTGTTGTAATAATAATAAATACTTTAATATGATTCAACACAATAAACAGTCATATTTGTTAACAAGGCCTTTATATTGTATGTGTTAATTTGACATAAAAGTGGTAATCAGAATATATAGATTTTTAATGAGAATATTTTATTATTTTCAAACCTTATGAAAAGAGTTGCACATTAAGGTTTTATTCTGCTATCTTAATGTAGGCTAATAAAATGTAAGTAAATAAAGAACAAAGTTCCCTGTCCAAGGTCAGAAACATAATGCTTTCTGGTCATAAAATAACCTGTTTTATTCTTGCAGCTGTTCAAAGTCTAAACCGAAACAGCAAAAACACATTTACTGTCAGGAAAAAAAACTACTATAATTGCTGTCATGTGATAATAAACGTGTTCAGCTGCCTGTGACATAACTGACTATAAATGGTGAGACAGAGGTTTTCAGTTGTTCAAAGTGGGCTGAACCAACACCCTTCCTCTCACACACTTCCCCCTCCTCTCCAGTGCAAAAAGGCTGCCTTCACTTACTGTTGGAAATACTCACACTTTCAAATGACCATAATGGTAACGAACACTTAATGACTTCTTAGGATATTTAATTTCCTTTTGCAGTGGCGAAACAGCATATTTTTTTTTCAAATATCTGCAAAAACTCAAATTTGTTTGAAACAATAAAGCACATACTTATCTTATTTTTCCTTAGTCTCTTTTTACCTGTAAGCACTTCTAAAAATGACAAACATTTTTAATTAGCATTTTGTATTATTAAACAGTTGACAGCACATAGCAGTATAACTTAAGGGGTTCATTGTGCATTTAAAAACAATCATCCTCGTGGGGCACAGGCAGTAACAAGTCTTTATACAGATGTTGTGTATTTAAAATGAATACTGTCGGGTTGAGTTTTTACACTCCTGGTGAGTTATGTTAGGTAGCCTCCAACTGTATTTTTCATTTTTAACTTCAGCAACAGGTTGTTTTATATCTTCAAGAAGAAACACATGGGGCTCCCTTTATAACAGTTATAACATACTATGTTCCTGTTAACACATAAATATAATTGATGGAACACAGTTGCATTATCTAAAGTGCCAAGTTTAACATTGATGAGCCCTAAAAGTTTTTCAAGTTACTATGATTTAAGTATTTTTATCATTTAGCACGCAGCCACTTTCAACATAAACTGAGACACTAAGAGTTTATTAAGTATGTATACAATTTGAGCACTTTATTATACAGGTTATTAATTTGTTCTTTTGAATAGTTATTGTTCTTGTTATTTTAAATACTCAAGTATACATGTTACTGATTTCCTACTAACTTGTCTTTACTTGCAGTTGCTAATAATGTAACGTTTAGGTTTCACCCACTGCTCAGTCAATATTAACGTTAAGTCCTGACTTGATCTATTTTCACCACATGTATTCGTTTTTAAAAATCAGGCTTCAAGTAGGGGACATCTGTTAGTGTAAGCTTATATTCAGTATAATTTTCATTCTTAGCTGTAATACTCGGAGAAAAACCTAATAATATTTTATTGAGTTTTTTCAGGAGTCCTCAACTTAGAAGCGCAGTTTACGAAGAGACCCTGAACGCAGCAGAGGCTAGTTCACAGAGACAACAATCAGACGAAGAGGAGCCGTGTCGTAAGTAACAAATGTCTCCTCATTACAAGTTTTTTCTTAAATAAAATACTTGTCACATTGTTTTAGAGTATACATTAAGTTTTACAGTGGAAAAGAAGCTGTGGTATGTCTCTTTTGATGCAAATGAAGTTACCATCCGTCAAAGAAGCGCTTAAAAAGTTCCTCTCCTCATTTCCTCTTCTTCTTCAACGTTACCGTTATTAACCCGTTGTATTTGTTTGTGATTTGTTCTGTCAGACAGACACTGACAGATGGGAAGTTATAAAGTTAAAGTTTTATCAAGAAGCTAAACATATCGATATACGGTCTCGAACTCCCCCCGGACACTAAACGGTAGATTAACGGGTCGCGTTCCGTCCGAACCGGTTGTCACAACAGCCGTTGACGAACGTTGCTAACGGTTAACGTAAAGATGCTAACGTCAGCTAGCCAACGCGTCTGCTTATGATAGATACAAGATGTTCCTAAATGTGTTGAAGAATTTTAGGGGCACCAAATATTCAACTTATAATACATTTAACTAGCTAGTCAGGTTAGTTTTTTAAATAGGTGAAAGTCAAGTAGGCGTCAATTTTTCTTAATTGTTGTATAACGAAAGGGGATTATTCAACGGGAGCTGTAATTAAGATAAATAAGTTAGTGATTATAGATAACGTTAGAGTTGGTGCAGTGTATGTGTGTCTGTGTGTTAGCTATTTGGGCCAACCATCAGGTTACCTATGATTATCTCAAAATGATAATCATAGGTGTTTCAGTTTCTGTCTATTATCACTGCAAACACGACATCACTTTGGATATCTTATAGGAATCACAGCATCATGTACAGTATTATCATGCTGTATTTGGAGTGGGTAGTAAAGGGACTTGCTTGTGTGCCTTTTTTGTATACTTTTCCCACACAACTTCATCCTGATAAAACCGAGATTAACTTGATCTAGGTTCAGATTACCATGTTGTTGCTGCAACATTAGTTTTCTGTGACTCACTTTAAGTATGGTCTTTAGACGATGATGACACACCATGCCGCAGGCACTGACATTATTAACCTTTCTTCATCTTTTACAGCATTAAAAACAAACAGCACAGTCTTGGCCAACACTGAACAAGCAGCTGGACAAAGTGAAGCATCAATGGAAACAGCCCATTCTGTGAACGCTCTGCAACAGGAGTTCAGTGAAGCAAGAGAAGTTTTGGTGAGTACCACAAATTAAAAGTCTCAAGAGGTTGTGTTGAAGGGAGGACATGTGAGTGAATGTAATTCAGAAAGGTAACAGCTGCTTGCACATGACTGAAACTCTATTTAAACTCACTGAAAAGCCATCATCTTTGGAACACAAAAACCTTCTCCTCCATCAGTGTGGTTACACAATCATGTTTATTTAATTCAACTGATTGCCAGGTTTTACACAGAAACACAACCATTTACTGGAAACGTAAATACAACAAGTGACTAGAAAAAGAGACATATCTTACATCTCAGTAGCTTAGTAATAGTGAAGACTTTGATTAACAGTTCTGTGTTTGTTGACACTGTTTTAGATGAGCAGAAATATTGCAAATGCCTAAAAAAAGTTTTAGGATAGTCCCTTTTCCAAAACCATGGTTAATGTATTTTGAATCCAAAGTTTACTTGATTCTTTCTTATCCTGACAAGAATCATTTTCAGTGAGGAATTTAAGTTTTTCACTTAGCAGTTCAGTGATTTAGTTTTGTTTGTTTTACTGACCATCAATGAAGACCATCAATCTACATTTTTTGTCTCTGATAATAAACACAACTAGATCGCTCTTTATATAAGAAACAATGAGGTGTTTGGACAAGGCAGAGCTAAGTTAGTTTCAACAATGTCATGACCTCACAGCTGTTTGCTCATGTGACACTTTGATAAGATGTTGTAGGGCAACAGCAAACCTTGAAAGGTGAAGAGAGGAATTTATAGCAATGTGTTGCTGTGGAAAAGCTTGGTGTTGCTCCTCATTCAGATATTGCAACATGGAAAATTACTGTTAAAGCAGAATGCTAAACCCCACCTCACTCGTGTCCTCATAAATAGTGTAAAAGCTGTTAGTGAGTCATCAGTTCTCACGATAAAGTTTTCCATAGTTTTTTGTGACATGTGAGTCAATCTTCATAAATCACTTATGGCTTCTTCTTTTCATCACTGTGGTGTAGTTGGAGTGAGGAAGTTGAGTATTTTGGAGTTGCAGTAATTAGTTCATTAATCAATCAATCAATCATTTTAGAAAAAAATAACCAACAACTGACTAGCAGTCATTTAACTCATCAGTCATCCTTTCCTCATCCTCCGGCTTCCACAGGATAGGTTAATTAGACTTACAATTACCCAAAGGTTTGAGTAGTTATTTGCCTCTATGTGTCAGACACTCTGATCTTTTCTATTTCATCTAGAATAGCTGCCGTAGTTGAGATTAGTATCAGTGTTGATCTTAGTTACTTATTAAGTTACTGTGTTAGTTAATTATTTTGTCACCCAACAGGACGATATTGTAGTATTTTGGATGTAGCCTCAGTATCTACTACATTTGTCAGCAGCCAGCTGTAGAAGAACAGTTGTGGTCAGAATTTTAGACTGTATCTGAATATTTGATGCATTCTCAGGTCAAGTTACGTCAGTTTACTCTTTGGCATTAATCACTCGAAGGACACATTCTGTTTGTTCATGCTCCCCTTGTCTTTGTACAGCAAGTCACTGTGATCCAGCAAAATGTCCAGGTCCTATAGCTTAAAATAATAATCATGATTGTAGTCAGAGGAATCGCCACATGTACAAGAACATTTGTGATCAGAGAGTTTCTCCCCAGAGTCAGACTTCACACTCTTTCTTCGACTCGTTGTTTCCCTCCTGACACCAGTGTCCATAGCAGCCATCAGGTGCTCTGTGAGTCAGAGTCCCAGCTGAACACCTGTAGAAGCCAATCTCTCTCCAACCATAACAACAACCACTGTCCTGCTGACACACACACAGTGTACAGTTATGTCTGTGTAGATTCTCATTCATCCAGGTCATTATTATCTTGAAGAGTCATTAAAACAAGGCAACTGGACTATGTTGAGTTTTGGGAAGACGTTTCACTTCTCATCCAAGAAGCTTCTCAACATAGTCCAGTTGCCTTGTTTTAATGACTCTTCAAGACAGTGTACAGTTCTTCTCATTGTAGGCTACAACAGTCAGAGAGCTGTGGAGGAAATCAAGTCCTGTTTGTTAAGTTAACAGTGTTTAAGTGACTGTATCAAAATCAGCTGATGATGTAAGTAGGTTTCAGTGAGGGTTGTTGTCATATATTGTTGCCATGGTGCCTTTTAGGACCCTGTTTTAATTTTTTTTTATTTTTTGTTTTTTATTCATTACTGACATTCCTGACAACCATACCATATGCTGGCGACAAAGTTTGTTTGCATTGTAATATACCAAGATATGAGGAGACTAAAACTTGTTTGTAATATTCAAACAATGTTTGGTAACCTTACAAACATTGTGATGCTGCTTCTTTTAGGAAATGGTCCACTGAGAACGGACGCTGCCAGCTATGAGTCAAAGTAGTCCCTGCCTGTGGACTCAGCTCCCCCAGAACAGCCGGTCCCCATGTGACCGCTTCAAGCATGCCTGCTGCAGCTACGATGGTAATGTGTTTATCCTGGGAGGACGACAAAACAGCTGTCTGAGAGACTTCTGGAGATACAACATAGGTAAGGCCCAGACACTGGACTATTAGGGGAAGAAGGATTTTTAATGCTGCATGACATAAAAGTTTTTTTTTTAAGTCCAAACAGTGTTAAGGACATATTGGTGTGATTAGATTTATGTGTATGATACACTAAACTTTCATTTATCAATATATGATATGCTCTTCCAAGAGTTGGGGAAAAAAATGAAGTAAAGGGAAAGAAAAGTTTTGCAACGTGTTGTGGTTTGACTCCCTGCTAATCAAACATATAATTACATACAATGTTACAGTGTGTAACGAGTGGACAGAGTTAAGTTGCAACACTGAAGCTGCACCAGAAGAACTAGAGGAACATTCTATGGTGGCTCATGAGGTAAAGTTCTTATGTTGCCTTCATCTCCTATGTATTATTACACTGCCTGGTGTGTTAATGTGTCTCACTGTTTTGACCTTCTCAGGGCTTCCTGTATGTGTTTGGAGGCATGCTGGATTCTGCATACACAAAGTGGAGATGCCCCCTCTGGGTATTTGACTTAAGTAAGTTTCACTGTGGAGGTGTGTGCATGGCACAACTAGGTTATATTGGCAGCCAGCAACAGGATTTTGTCTGCAAATGCTCAGGCTTGACAAACAAAACCTGTCATTGCATGTTGATTCCAGTGTTATGCCTCCGATCCCCTGTGAAATTATTCAGAACCAAAGTTAAGCTGTGTGTGAAACATGTGAGAGCTTTTAAAAAAATTTTTTTTAAAAATTTCGGACCTAACTTTGGCATTAAAAATGCTATTTTTAAAAGTCTGGACAAAGAGGAGAAGTACAAAATGAAATTAATGTAGACTTTTAACAAAAAGTAACAACATAGAACAATTTAGTTTACACCCATTTAAGCAAATCCTGTGAAAAAATTTGTGTCAAGGCAGAGTTCCCACTATTTTTTAGCTAAAAATCCAGTGAAGTTGCAACATTACATGTATGCTTCCTGCTCTAAAAATACCTCAACTTGTTGGTTCCTGTGTCTCTGCCTGACACAACACCGCTTTAATCCTGACCCCGTCACTCGCTCCTTTTTTGTTTGTCTATCAGCGTGAGTCTAATACATGTAATTGGTTTATGTCAACATTTCCATCCTGCAATATAAAAAATATAAAATATTAATAATAAGGTTTAAATCATTTAAAGATTAAGCTGTTTTCCCAAGTTTATGTCAAAATAAAGGATGATCCTGTTCACTATCATATTTATCTTTTAAATCAACCATAAGAACAGTCTGCGTGTTCTTTTTAGTTTCCATATTACAACATTTTAGCTGCATTTCAATTTGACAACAATGAACAATGGAAGAAGAAGAGCAAAATATATCAAAATTTATAAGATAATGACCCTGTCAGCCTTAAGGCTTAGAGAAGTAAGTTATACTAAAGCTTCATGTCCAAAAAGCAACAGCTCTGCCTGTCATCCACATGACATGAACCTAATATGTAATTTGTCTAAAGCTTTATTTTCACCTGATTCTTGTTTACCCTTCTTTTCCTTTCCTTTGTGTGTTTCAGACAAGCTGAAGTGGGTGCACTGCCAGGGAAAGACGAGCTTCCTTCAGGTACAGAGAGCCTTTGTACGAGGATGATCTGAAATAATAACACATAATATGAATCACTCACTAAGTTTCTTTGTCAGATTTTTTTAAAGTGATAGCACAACATTTTTATGTAAAGAATTATGTTTTGAATTTAGAGTCATTGAAATGAAACAAGTAAACACACAGTAAATATTCTTTGCTTAACTGTGTTGGTGAATAAAAACAACATGGCTGCTCTCAGGTGCAAGAAGTTTTTTTTTGGAAATTCAGCAGCAGTTCTATATCTTCATAAATGCAACAATTTGCAGTAAGTTTAAATGCTGAATGAATGAATGAATGAGTCTGAAAACTAGCTAATGTCATTCATGCTAAGATGTTTTTTATGTGTTCTGTATGAATATAGACACAAATGCCAAACAACAGGAAAGGGCACAGTGCTGTGGTGATCGGCTCTGCCATGCTGGTCTATGGAGGTCTAGTAGACATGAAAGGATCCTCACAGGACTTTTGGAGTTTGGATTTTGGTGAGTTCAAATTGTTTTTAATCCCATGTTGTGTGCTCATGCTTGTAACAGCTACCCATTGGTATGACATAAGATAACTTAAACTGGCAGAAAAAATGACAAAAGTGATCCAAAAAAACTCGCGGCCTCTTGATTTGTTGATGTTTTAACTTAACACTTGTTCTGGTGAAAGGGATCCTAAGATCTTGGTGACAGGCATCACTCAGCCTCACTCATCAGGACCTGTTGGGTTCACCTGTGATTTTCTGCCTCAGCTGATGACCATCAGCCTGAACGGGAGGTTATCAGAGCAGGTCTGTGTTTCCCTGCTCAGCTGGTTGTGTCTCTGTGGAGAGTCTACACTATTATTTGGCTGTGTGTCTGTTTGATTGTGTTTGACTTTAGTCTGTGTTAGGATTCTTATTTCTTATAGACTGTCTGGAGGGATTCCTCCTTAAGCCAGCCCCTGTTTTATTTCACAATGTGGCCCCCACCCAAAGTGACTCCTAACTTTGATTTCCTTTGTATAATGTCAGATTGATTGTTATCATTTGGATAGAACTGGATGATGGCAGTGAGGGGGGATGTTTTCTCACAACCACATGGCCCACTTCTGCTGTAATACGTCCTTTCTCATGCAGTGTTTTTCTGTTAGTTTCGCTATCAACACTGCTCTTTCTATCTTCCGTCAGATATTATACCACTTTTACTGATTATGAGACAGACTTAGAACATTGGGTAATTTATTTTTTTTTAATTATTATTATTTTGCTTTAGACACAACAGAGTCTGTTGTACAAACTGTATTGTACAAATTACAAGTGGGGATTTTGTATCATCAAGTGGAAACTCCTCCTCAAATTACCAAAGACACCCATCTCTGTGTAGAACAGTGTGCATTAATTTTCTGTGTGTGTTTTAATGTGTGACAGACACCATGGCTTGGTCTCAGCTGAATGGGCCTCAGCAGGGCTCATCGGGCCCTGGACCCAGACACAGTCACTCAGCCACGGCCTACCAGAGCTGCATGTACCTGTTTGGGGGCTTGAAAGGCTTGCAGGAGCAGAGAGACTTCTGGAAATGGAACTCCACCAGCCACATGTGGACTTCCCTCAAAAACAAGTGAGTGGTGAGCTCATCTGTCAGTTTTTCCCTTTGGGCGTTTGTATAGAGTATAACGTGTAAGTACATCACAAGACAAAGTTTTCTTTTTTCTTTTTCACAAGCAGTCAGGAGTTCAAACAGACCACCAAGCTCTTCTAATGTAACACATCCAAATTCATGTCGACTAATGCAGCAGTCTTTGTTAACATGTCATAAGACAAATGATCACATTTACATTCTTCCTGGTTTTAGCATGGATACTATTTTACAAAATAAAAGTAAATGAACGTTGCATCCAGGTCAGAATCAGCAGTGAACACCTGCAAACTTCACAAGCAGTTTGTTTGAGTGCTTCATCATGCCATGCATACATCTGACTGGTGTTAATGGAACTTGATCCTGGTGGAATAATATTGAATACAGAAGCCTCAACACCTGCTGAACAGCCAGGGATCAGTTTTCAGCTGGCTGTGCTGTGCTAAAGCTGCATGGCATGAGAGGCTTCAGGCTGTGCAGTGGAGAGAAAGCCTGTCAAAATATGTGTTTGAAAGAAAGTAAAGCAAAATAATTTGTAATGATTTCTTTCTCCATGCAGTAGAATCACAGTTTTAGTAGCGCTGTGGTTGATTTGTAACACATCATCACATTTTCTCTGTAACCACATCCCTGCATAAGTGTCAGACCACAATTAAAAAAAAGAAGTAAAAAGTACATCAACATGAATGGGAAGAAAGTTTCTACCTGTATTGTAGAACGGCTTGGCTGTTAAGTTTAAATGGTTTTGAGTGACACCTTGCTGCTATATTATGTAAGACGTTAATATTAGATAAGGACTCTTTGTCAGAGGATAGTTAACAGTAAAAAAGGACTTTGTATTCAAAGTTAGTTTATTTGCAGACTCTCATTATCCGTGACAGCAGTAATTCTTGTCTTTTTCTTAGATGAGTCTGTTTCTGCTGTTGATATCAGGAGGCTTTAAATGAGCCCCAGAAACTCCTAAAGGATGAACTGGGCTTTTAGAAAACTTTGACACACTGCAAACACACACACACACTCGCTAGCCTAGCAACACTGAGGCTACAAATAACCCCAAATGCTTCACTTTCTGTGGAAGAAAATCTTGTCTTTCAAAAAGAATCTAATGTTATGAATCACACACAGTTGCCTAATCCATGGATATAACACACCTCCTCCTTTTTCCAACAGAATTTCCATGCAGTATTTTGGGTTTTTCCATACATGCACACATACTCATAATCCTTAAATACTTAAGAAGAAAAGATGGAATAGGGGAAAAAAGATTAACTGGGTGTGATCAGTTAGTTATCAATCTGTTACTCATACACACCCCTGCTCTTCACCTTCATTGACTATTTTTAGCAAGTTTTGTCTACATGTTGACAGCCAGTCCTGTCTGCTTGTCTTTCTTGTGCAATCTAGCTTCTTAGTGCACCCTGTCTTCTATAAATTATGGTTTTATATTTAGGGCTGAAGTCACAAAGGGGCAGAACCATGTATGTAACTGTATATGTAAATCAACATTTCCTCATTATGTTAATAGGAAACATAAAGTTAATTGTCCATTTTCTCAATTTAAAAAAAGTGAGGTCGGTTGATGTGTCGACATTATATGACAGTTGGACTGTTGCTTTGTGTCAGGAAATGATTTGAACTAACCAGATGAGGAAGTGCTTTACATTTCAACAACCATCATCATTTGCACTTTTCTAATGTGTGCAGATATTTTTTCCAGTTTTTTCTTCAGTCAATGAATCTTTTGTACCTGTCAAAAATAATTGGAGGATATCCACCCACAGCTGGAGGTTTCATATGCAAACAGACAAAAGGTCAATGTGCACAATAGTCATTGTATAATTTGTTCCTTCCTCCTTCAACCACCAATGGTCCTTTTCCTCAGGTCCGGTCCCGGCAGACTGATGGGTCACTCAGCTGTGGTCTACAGGGACAATATGCTTCTTTTCGGAGGTGGTGAGACCCAGAACTCTCCAAAGAGCTGCCTGTGGAGGTACAACTTCACCACTCAGACGTGGGGGCAGCTCGCCTCACTCTCAGGCTCAAACCCTCCACACAAGATTCACCACTGCTGCACCGGACTGGGTCCAAGCTACAAGTCCAACACCGGCAGCCCCTGCTCAAGCTCAGGACACCAACCCAGGCTGATGGATGGGAGGCTAAAACCCTTCAAGAACAAGTGCTTCCCTGCCCCACTGACTTTTTTAGGTTCAGAGGGAGCTATAGAGCTGGAGACGTTCAGCCCGGACAGGTGCTACGGCAGCAGAACACACACACAGTCCTCAGAACTGGTCAACAGCAAACAGTGCTTGGTTGGAAAAGATGCACACCGGATTGTAAACTGTTTGACTTTTGAAAACAGAGCTTTCACAAATCAGTGCACAGATGAGGACCTGCTGGATGAGGAGGATGGAGATATGACCAAGCATCTGCCTGATCTGCTGCTGGTGCTGGGGGGAAGACCTTGCATCAGACACAGTCCTATCTCCATATGGCAAATGACTCTGGCTGACTTTTAACAGCCCATTAAGAATGAATCATGTCTTTATGTTATAAGTATGGAAAATATCAGTGTTATAAAATTACTATATTGTTTTTAACCGCACATTTACAGAGTTTACTGACTTTTTATTAACGAGAAAATAAACTAAAATCTGTTTCAATACTTTTACTTTTGTTGTTTCTTTAATGTTGTGCATTTTTTACACACTGACTTTGCACAGGAATAAATTATCTGAATGACCATTAAGAGAAGAGGATTATTAGTTGTGATTATTTATGCAGTGTAGTTCTGACTGATCCAGCACACACATTAACAATAACTACCAGGCTGTAAACTCCAGATCTCCTGCAGCTGCTCCTTCTCAGTATCTGTACATCTTTTTCTGTGGTCTTAATTTCCTCCTAAAGTCGCACAAGCTACCAAATCTGGTGAAGACTCGTTGCAATAATGGTTTGCATTTACTACAAACTGACAGGGACATTATATTACCAGATCAGATAGATTATAATATCAATGTCACCTTAATTTCACACGATGGCGCCAGAGCTCAACATTCAGTTGTCTACTTATAACTGTAAGTTTTAAGGCTCAGTAATAAGAAACCTCAAGGGGAAATATGAAGCCCGGTGCCACATTAAGGGAATCAATAATTAACAACCGTTCATAGCAAACACATTTTTCCTCTTAAGTAACGTTATATCTATATATCTATATCTGAGCTGTTTAGAAAGAAAACTACATATGTGCTCAAATTTACACATGAAGGAAGTATTTCAAGACTACGACAATGTGAGTTTTCTTCATGTGTTTAAGAAAAGAATAAGTATAATTCGGTTTATCTTTAAATGTTTTTTTTATAAATCATGTTTTATTATTCTGTCACACATTAAAATACGTCTGTTGTTATCTGGTAAAGGTTCTCCTAGTTCCTCAGTTAAGCAATATAGTATATTAAATAGACACTATATTGCTGCACCATTTGAAAAGTAATCTGCACAAACAACATCTGGTTCTCTGCTATTATTTGGGTGTGCTGATTAGTTTGTTGTTTTTTGTTGTTGATAACTATGATAGAACAAATACTGTAGATTTTGACTAAAATGCCAATGAGAACACAATCCTTTTAATTTTGTAATTTTATGTATTTTGCACTTAATGACATAAAGTAGGTCTGCCGTCCACGCACTTTGTGAGTCTTCCTGTTGGAAAGTGAACCAATTAGCTCTAAGCAGCAGGCTTCGCTGCTCTAATCCATCACTGCTGCTGCTTCTCTGGCCTATTTACCTACTTTACTGCTCCTTCAGAGCTCAAGCCTGCTCCTAAAAACTACCGCAACTACCTCCACTAGTGCTTACAGGACATGTGACGTAATTTGCAGTGTGTGATGACAGGATTTTATCGGTAGATGGCGCTACTTATTTGTTAATCAGCTTTGCAACCTGCTATGAACTCACTTGACTTGAGTTCCGACTTTTATTTAATCTTTCACCCATATTTTAATGTTCTGATAATATTTTTCTTTTCATATTGTATTTTTACATTAATTTTTAAAAAAATATTCTATTTACAGTTTGACAGCTTCCATAACCTGAATTCATGACTGATTTATAGCCACCAAAATGGTCATATGAGGTTTTTTACATCACATATTACACGAGTTTATAAGTTAATTTTTGTTATCAGAGTGGGAACAATCTAAAATCAATCGCAGTAACATAACCTACTTTCAGCAACCTGGATCAAATCTAAACTTGTGCTTTAAAGGCTTGTGATCTCAAAGCTGGGTGAGCAAATTATGTTTCACCCATTATAGACAATAACGCAATCATTCAGCCAAAAAAGAAATTACGCAACC
>JAPZDV010000022.1:15990647-16048147 GCA_029814665.1 Acanthurus lineatus
AAGAGAAAAAACTGGTGATGCGAGGCCCTTCGTGCTAAAATTTTAATGCTCTCGCACTTGTAGAGTAAATGTTTTTTATCAAATTCAAGGCTCCCTTCAGGCATGCACACATGTTCGCAGTTCACTGATAATCGCTGGTATACCTCCATGTCCCGTCCACCCCCCCGAAAAAAAAAACAAAAAACTCATCGGATCTACACGATTCACACAGGTCACCTATTGGTTTCAAAACGGCGAATTTCGCCGAAAGGTAAATGATTTTCATGCCTGGATAATGCAAGAATTTAACATATGTCAATAAACCTCATTTCTCTTTCATTACGTTATAGAGGACTGTCTTGATCTCAAGAGCCTAAGGGTGACAATGACTGGTAAGGTTTTCTTTGGAGAAGTGCCCACTGTGACTGATGATATGGAGCTGACCTGGATGAAATGACAATGGATTGTGCTTTAGCAATATCCACTAAATGTAATGGGATAGCTGGTGAGGCTGTTAAAATGCAATGATTTATCCACCCATGATGCATTATGGCCTGTGACTCCTTATATTTTTCTGTATATGGCCCACAGTCAAAACAGTTTGACCACCCTTGATCTACAGCTCTTATTTGAGTCACTACATAAACTGCATACCAGGTGGATCTATGATAAATGGTGAAGACATAAATCTTCAGCTGAACTACTGTTCTCCTGGGTTCTGTGCTTTTACATACTTCTACCAAACCTTGGTCCACATTATCTTATCCTTTAATGTGCTGTCATCTTTCATTTTCCCCATTAATCCGTCTATTTTCTCTGTTCCAAAAATGCCTTCTTTTTAACATTACATTCCCTCATCACCTTCTTTGATCCATCTGTAAAAAAAATTACTTTTCTTTAGCAAGGAGTACCCCTACAAACCTTAAGATAATTTAAAAAACAAACAAAGGCATCTTGGCTGGGAGAGTTGTTTTCTGTCACCTTGCAGACCTCTCTGTGTACCTGTCTGTGACTGGTCCAAATTATAACAAGACTGCTTGGCTGCTTTGTAAAAGCCTGTTTATTGTCTTTGCTTACTTTTTACACTACATAAAAGTGAAAAAGTGTCTCTCATATCTTTTCATCCATCCATATCCAAGCACCTTACAGCTCACCTTCAATACACTGCCTTTCTTTTTATGTGTTTCTTTATTTAATTTTCCTGCCATCTTTTTTCAAAATCATTCATTTTCAGCCACCACCTCTACTTGTCATGTTTCACCATTCTTCTCCTTTTGTTCAATCATCTTTAAATCTTCCTCTTCCATTTCATTCATCTATGACCCACTTCCGGAGTCTTTTGTTCTTCTGTGTCTTATGGAGTCCCCCTCCACATTATATGTGATCAAATGCTCCAGTAAGCCAATCAGGCTGTACTTGTGTTCATATTAGTTCAACTCACTCATTATGTGCAGGAGCACCAAATCAATACTGTGCTTCATCACACTGAAGGCCACAAACACACACACACACAAGTGCACCTCTACACATTATGGCGAGTGAGGTGTCCCAATGCCTCAGGCTTGTGATAAATCATCCAGCCAGTTCCATTCAATCTGCCACCACTCACAGCTGCCTTCAGACGCAGAGTACTGGCCCTGATGTCTGCAAAGCCACAACTGTGATTTTTACAAGCTACTAGAGCCCGAAGTGATAAAAATAAGAAAATTAAGTCCATGTCCATGGATTGCATCAACTCCTCATTCTCTCAGTCTCTCTGTGATTCTCTCTGAGTATTTGATCATAAAAAGATGGTTTGCTCTTTCATACTGTGCAGCTTTTTTCCATCGCATGGGACAGTTACGATGTAAAATGTTTTCTGCATCTTGCTCAAAGATTTATAATAAATAAAAGCCAGAACAAAGGTCTGAAAGCATTAGACAATTCAGATCGCAATCTTTTTTTTGGTTGTAAGGTTGTATGTTTTTTGTTTACTTATTTGCTGCTGGACCACATATTCCATACTGTATTATGCTTCTCTGTAATGGACATGAATGTCAGAGGCACTGATGCACACAAAATGTATCTCTTAGTAGCTTGTGTGTGTATGTGTGTGTGTGTGTGTGTGAGTGCGTAATTTTGCATGTTTTATAGGACACAAAACACTACAAGTCACAGCCAGGCCAGGGCTGCAATGTTTTGGCAATGATATGCATTGTACTAATGACTTGGTGGCACCTAGCAGACAGCTATTGGCTGGCTGTCACTAAGATGCCCAATTTCTTAATTTTATATATCTTAAAATCTAAATATTATTTAAACAACATAAATGAGATGTACAACACGTTACCTCTATACAGTTGTCATGAACAGGACAGTTTCGTGCAGAGTAAAATCATTTTCTGTGCCTGTTTTTTTGGCTTTCAACATGTTTATTTCTGTTGTAGTTGGGCATTTTAGTATGAGGCTTTCTTGGTTTGACCAGCCAAAAGTGTCCATTCAAGCAACCATGGCCATTTTTTTCATGATTTTAATTTTGGCTTCATTTTCCAGCCCCAGAGGTTGTCACTTGGTTTTCTTTCTCAACCACATGGAAACAGGAAACCAACATTTGACCTCGTGCTTATCAGACTGTTTATGATGCATCACAGTAGCACCATTTTTGATGTTGTTGTGATAAAATCCTTTTTTTCTGTACCTCTTATTAGATTTATATAGTAATGCAAAACTCCATGACGTTACCAGAGAGAGAGAAAAAAATTCAAACCAATGCACACACAAGTACAAACACAAACACACACACAACAAGAGAGAGAAGCAAACAAAGAAATCTCATGTATGCTCACCCAACAAAGCCGACATGTTCTGGAAAATTCTGAGCAACTCTGGGGTGATGGCCGGGCTGTTCTCCAAAGTCACCAACCTGCATGATGAGAGGGAAGGAAGGAAGGAGGAGTACAGGAAGAAGGGAACATTAAAAGAGAGCACAGATTGAATAACACAGAAAATTGGGGAAGTTGTGAAAAAGGAGCACAGAGGATATGGGTTAAAGGTGGAAAAAGAAATTTAAAAAAAATACAAAGGGAAAAATTACAGAGATGAAAAAGAGAACATTTGAATCACAAAAAAAGGTAAAGTGGGTTCATTCAAAAAAAAAGAAAAAGGAAGGAGAGAAAAGCAACGTCCAGTCGTATGCACAGTGTAAAGAAAATTGAATAAAAAGACAGTTTATGAATCTGTATATCTACTGTTTATTAAAATATAACAACATTTCTCCTCATCTCTTTTTATAAAAAAAGTAGGTAATGGTTGTTAATTATTAAGAATTGTTAAAGAGAAGTATTGGCATATTCTGAGCTACTTTAAATGTATTTCTGTAAACTGAAAAACCTGTCTGTTGAAAACCAAAACCCCACAGACAAAGGTTTTTGAAAAATGACACATACATGACTGAGTGACCGCATGCTCCACAAACTACTTAAAAAAAAGCAATTTAAAGACATACTGAGAGGTAATGAGTGAGGGAAAAACCAGCTGATAAAAGACAAAAGCAAGACAATGACACTGACTTTGTAAACAAAGCAAACAGATATATAGGGCAAAGCTGTTAATCAGGCATGATAAAAGACATGACAGAGACACAGGAGTGTGGCTTTGTGGTACAAGCATACAAAGCATCTTAAACACTGCAGCTCTCCACACAGAAAAAAAGAGATTATGGAAGGAAGTAAAAAGCAAAGACATAATGGAAGAGGAACAAAAGGGAGTCCTGGCAAATTCTCTTCAAGTGACGCAGACTTATTGCTAATGTAATGCTTTTTCCAAAAAGAGCGCACTGTTTTTCAGCTAATTCTTGAGGTATCTTTTGCCCAAAACAGCGCAATAAAGGCAAGATTGTGAGTCAAAGAAGTTGTCAACTGCTTAATTGCCCACCTAGTGTTTGTCTGTAAGAAAATCAAATCACGACAGCATGTCATAACGAGTGTTCATTATTATTCGCAAACTACTGCATTCCGGTTTAAGTATTCAATATGAGTCAGGAAACAAAAATGATGACTAATATGACAAAAAAGGACTCATGACTGCAGGAAGTGACAAAGAAAAAGGGACAAAAAGAGGTGAGGGCTGTAGTCATCACATGGTTGTGTAGTTGTGCATGTGAGTGTGATCTGAAGTGCGAGGGAGGCAATAAGATCATAAAGTGCTTCATAGCTGTCTGCCTCGGGGAGTCTTTGCTAAAACACATTGTGTATATGTATGTGGAAAGTGTGTGTCCTCACCAAAGCTCCAGTCCATCCTCCAGTAAATACACATGCGGCGGCTGGGAAACATCGGTGCTTAGTTGGATGACGGGAAGAAGGAAAGGGTAAAGATTCTTGCTTTCTGCACCAAGGCCCTGTGAGGACACAGAAGACACAGAAAGTCAATGCCAAATTAAGAAAAGCTGACAAAGAATGCAGACAGGGGGGGCTTTAAGGACAGCACTTTATGTGCTTTGGCTTAATGGGTGTTTCTTGCAGACCGATTGAGCAGAGTGGAAAGTAACTTGTAGAAAAGTTCAATAACCTGTTGCTCTGTATTACCCAATCCCAACAACATACACCTGTCAGAGTATGCTGACCCAGCACACTACTCACAGTGCGAGAGCATATATTGTTTATACAATAGATAAGATGTATAATGCAGAACCAGCTAAAAGCCCAATCTTTGTTTTTTTTTTTTAGGTACATATCATTTAACACAATGGTATGACAGATGTTATTTATTTGGTTAACCGGTCTCCTACATTTAGGCTACAAGCCAAATTTAAATCTACACATCTACACAACACCTTTATATTCACACTCTGTGATAGTATTTGATTATTCTGGATATTGGAGTTGTACTGATTGCATTTTTACACTTGCAGTAGCATGAGACTTCTTTCAGATATATTTTAAAAGACCCATTTGTGATATGGCTCTTATTTCCTCGCTTATATTTATCTGCTACAAAAATATAAAACTGTTAAACTTTTATGTTTTCAATACTGCTGCTAAATCTTTAATGGCTGACAGTGAGCTCCAGGCCTGCTGGTGAATTTAAGTAATGATGTTGTTCTATTGCTCTCTATTGTCCATATTTGTAATGTCTTTAATTACAGGCAAAAACATTATATGCTTTTAGCTACATAAATTGTTCCCTGTATTTTTCTTTGATAATTAATAGCCAATTAAATAATAAACTCTGGAATTTCAGAATCCAACTATAAATTTCTTTTTAATGTCTGCACATAGAATATTGAATATGTTAAAATCTAGATTAGTATGCAGTTACACGATCTGCTAATCCAGCTCCCTTCAGCTGTAAACCCCCAATGCTTCCCACTGTTCCCCAGATGTGTACTTGTGTTACTTTCTCAAAGCAAGTGTGTCTCCATCACTGAGCGTTTCATCTCCAACTGTGAAGTAATGCAGCGGCAACCACGCAGGGGTCCAAATCTTTCTGCAGGCTGAGACAGGCTGTGTTAATGCTGTGGGGGAATGAAGCTTCTGTCTCATACTATTTTCTTCTTAACTTCACTTAGCGATAAAACCTGACTGATATTTTGGCAAATGAGTGGAATAAAAATATTAAACAAGTTGCCCCACAACACACAACAGCACCTGACACCACTAAGAAGCAAGTGTTTGACATGGTTTTTAATCTGTAGTTAAAATCCTGTGTAATTATATGTGCAAGTAAATCTCAAGTGAGAGTAAGTAGGAGAGACAGACAGAGCTTCACTCCAGGCTTCTCTTTCCTGCAAACTCACTCTGGGAAGTGGGTATGGCATCAGATGGATCTCAGTATTAATGAATGCACATGGATGGATGCACAAATCTATTTTGCAATCTATATTTATAAATTAGTCTCTATAAATGTTGTCATTTATACAGATACTGTTGAACTTGCATTTATAAACTGCTTGTTATTTGGGAACTTTACTGCAACTAATGTTGATTTTTTGAGACTCTCCTGCTGTGGCTCTTTGCATAAATGCCTTTTTTTCCCAAAAGGGAATCACTTGTAGCCTATTAGATGTCTCGTTTTATCTTGTTTTGTATCGTTTCAATCAATCACAGGGGCTGTAGGGTGTGATTTAATGTAATCTCATAGTGTGATCAAACTAATGCAGATTAAGTTAAGATTAAGTTGACGTGATGAATGTTTGGCAACTAACGAATAATCTGTGGTGGTTGTTATGTAAATACTGTATAGCTAATTTGTAAGTAAATATTATTGTTAAATTCCGCCTTACTTACTTGTCATTTGTAACTAAATCTCAAAAGATTGTACACAATTGTAACAAATCCAAATGTTTTTGATGAAAAGTTGTTTTGATTGTGGATCATTCTGGCAAGCTTCAAGTGTGTATCAAAACTACATTTGTAAGCCTTCTTTTTCATTACAGGAAGGTTTTATAAATTTTAATGCATCAATTATTTTCTTGTGTGCAGTGAAAGATTCATTAATATATAAATCACAGAGATACATTGTAAATTGTTTGGTACGCTTTGACAAATATTGAGACTCATTCCGCAGGTGAGGCAAGGGAAATTAAAATTTTTTAAAAAGAAATAAAAACAAAAACAAACAAACAAACAAAAACTGGTCTAGCATGAGTGCTCCTAGCATCAGTACATTTTGAAATTGCAGCATGTGTCCAGGCTAGTAAAAACACACTCACTGCCAGATCCCCTGAAAAGTACCACCTGTCACACTGCAGAACTCTGTGATTGTACTCACAGTGGACAATAAGCATTGTAAACTTTTAAATGAAAGGAGCTCTCTAACCTACAGAGCCATTAATTAAGTTTAACCTCTGTATTCTCTGCAACAGCTTTTTGTTACTGTTTTGCTCATTGTCATTCAAAAAGTTTTGTTAATGGGCTCTTGTAATCCTAGGAGAGACACGAGAGCTGCATTGCTGCGACACCAAGGTGAGACAGCCAAATCTATGCTGTGGAGAGGTGAGTTTAGAAAGGCAGCTGACAGGCAGCATGTTTCTCACTGAAAGCACCCATATTAAAGGTCTGGAACACACAAACCCTGCTGCTAGAGCTGCTCAATAATGCTGTTTTGTAGTGTGCTGTAACAATTACAATTTTGTCTGCATTAGGGGGATATCAGAACTGTTTTGTGTGCAGGTCCAAACTCTGCTGCTGCCGTCGAGTCGATGGGCTCAGTTCTGTATGTTTAGAGCTAGTCTGGCTATGACTAAACACATTCCCTTTCACATTCATCACAGACTGTTTCATGCATGTAAATAAATGAGAAGGTTAAAAGTCAATTTAACATGGTACTTCTAATCTGCAAAAGAGAGATAAATGACAATTTTGCTTGCCTAAAAAGTATGTTTACTTGTATGAAAACTAAGCATATCTGTTCCCTTCTCTATGATGCCCAAACCTTGGATGGTGGTGATTTGACATACCTGTACCAGGTGAATGAGTGTAGTGAGTATGGCACATCGAAGCATGTTGTGTTCTTCAGACTGCTTCCAGAGAAGGGGCAGGTACTGAACCAGACAGCCTACATATGGCCGGATCTGAAGCAGAGGAGAAATGATTACATGAAAAATAGGAAGCAAAGCACACAGATGGTGAAATGCAACCTGCATATATGTTTAACCACTATAGAGTTATTGGGGAGCAGTGACAGAGCGGTGAATTGTTCTTAGCTTAGCAAAGTGTTTTTCAACACACTTAATGGCAACGCAAGCAACTGCTTATTTGGCTCTGAAAGGATGTTGACATTAAGTATGTAGGTTGAAAGATAAGTGAGGTACAATGCATTTAGTCTAACTTTTCCCTAAAATCTTTGTATGACTTTTTTTTTAGCATTTAGAGCCAGTTCCCTATCACCATTTCCCCTTTTTCAACCTAAATCAGCTGCTTCAAACCATGCTTCAATGGGTTAGCTGTGGAAATAAAATACTGGACAGGTACGTGAAAAAATATATTTTCTTTTTAGACTGGCAGTGAAAATCTGAGCTTTACCGAGGTGATCTCTCGACAGTCTGTAAAAGCACTGATGGAAGCCAATTTGGTTGAAGGATGATCTGAGTGTAGATCCACAGCAGCCACAGCAGCAGCAATCAGAACTGAACTTATGATGTTCACATTTTTCCATTTTTAAGTCAGCCAATGACACGCCTCTCCTCAGAGGAGCTGGTCAACCAAACAATAGAGGATATAAAACTGTGTATTTACAAAGCGAAATTTGACATCCATGTTTACGGTTGATATCATCCCATCATACTAAAGCTGAGCTCAATACTACTGCAGCCTTAAAACAGTAAGCTGTTATAAAAAAATGGGGTGTAAGATTTTTTTTTTTCTCTCTATACTGAATTATATACTGTCCCAATGTCTTATTTTTTCAGTTAAATCATATTAGTTTGTTTAAAACACTAGTAAATTAGGTTGGTGGGACACCATCTCTCTCCTTTCTGTGTGAAATTGGAAAATGTGATGGCACACTGTGTAATTTAGGTGCAGTTGCTGTGCAGCCAGCCAACCCTAAGACACCCACTGAATTGCGAACCTCAAAAAGTTTTCTGTCATTTTCCTGTTCTGACTTGTGCTCACCCTTCGGATTCCCTATAGTGACTATGTGGCCAAGCTGCAGGTTTTCACACCGGGATTTTTTGCTCGATTACACTTTAAGGAGCTGGCTCGAAGCAGAAGAGTGAAAAAGAAACACAGCATAGAGCCTTGAGGATAGAGATAAAAAAAAGAGAAAAAACAGATCCACAAACCAGCCTAGGATGACATTTGTGAGACTGATAGCAGAGAAAAAGGACCTAAATCTCATCACGTCTGTCATTATGTTCATTTCAACTCAAGCTGCACTCATGATTTCATTGACATGTTTTCTCAGCTGCTGCCACTCTTTGTGGGTTTGAAATCCCTTGTGAGAGGGGTTAGAATATTAATGGTACTTCCACTGACTGTATAAGTTTAGCCAGGGTCTGTGACTGGGGAAGACTTAACCAGACTGACAGTTCACAAGGATGAAAGCCATTTCTGTGACAGCTTTAAGTCAAGGGATCTTTAAGGGAAAGTGCTTAAAAGCGGATCTGAAAAGAGCCTGGAGGAAGGTCAATTTTTTTAAGGGTTGACGGTTAAGTGGATTAGAGCGACTTATTGGCTGCTCACAAAAAAACAAAATCCATACGGCCACAAAAGCACTGCAGTGGCAGAGGGGAGACTGTATCATCATGGTAAATGAGAGCAGACATCAGAACAAGGGCTGCCTTAGGCCTTGTGATTTACAAAGAGTCAAGAATTGGATTCACACTTGCTGTTGCCAGTGCAACAACTCTCAGGATGTGAAAAAATCATTAAAATGTCTAGCCATCTTTCAGGACAGATGCTCGTTTTACTTTGGTGGTCTGAGGCTGATACAGGGAGACAAAATGTTTTATATCTGTGTCATGATGTTTTCAGTGGCTTTTCAATAAGTCCCCTCTAGACTTGAGTCACAAACTACAATATGTGCAGAGTTTGACTTCATTTTACATGATGTAGGTTAAGTAATATGTGACCAACGTTGACAAACACTTCTTTGTTGGATATCTCAAATCTTACCTGGATGTTCACTCTCTCGATGACGCAGGAGATGACATGAAGCACCTGCATTTTCGTGTCGCACTCTGTCACCTGCTGCAACAACTGGAAGAGCAGCCCGAATATAGACTCAAGGTACTAAGCAGGAAGGGAAGCATTAAAGAGAAAGAAAAAGGGGAAGTTAACAATCAAAATGTCAACTTTTGTGATTTTTAACTCAACTTGTCACAGAAGTAAAGTAAATGCAGTTTTTCCTCATTAGAGATACATGTACTCACTGGAAGGAATTGCTCTGTCCGGAACTCAAAGTCATCAACAGGTAGTCATTAGTTAAGGAGAGGTACATATAGGTATTGCCTTGGCACTATTAAGAACAGATACAGTTTGTAATCTATGGAGGCAGTGCGGCTATGATTAATTTATTTTGCAAAATGTAAGCAGAACAGGAAGGATATTGAGCTTCAGGGTTGTAGCTGTCTCAATCCGTACCTAGGAGGAGAAAAAGGAAATGCACTATTAATATAAAAAGCATTGAAGAAATAAAGCAACACACTTTAACCTCTTCATCAATGCTTTTGGACTGTTAGCAAAAAGCAAAAAAAGCAAGAAAGAGAAGACAAACTGCATTTGTTGTGAAGTGAGCTAAGACAAATAGACAGAAAGAGCAACAGAAATAAATTAACTTGAACGTAAACAAAACGCTGAAACAGCTGCACATGAGGAGTTACAATCAAACACAAAAACTATAATTACATTTTCCTTGAAATGCAGCCTGAGAAAGACCACAACAAGCTTTTCATCACTAAACACTCTATGAGTGTGCACCTGCAGCGAGTTAGCTAAACAAATGCTGTCTATTGTTATAAAAGCCTTTTGCTCTTATAGACTGAAGTAGAGTAATTCAGCAGTGTAAGAATAATGAAGGTAGAAAAGCCTACCAGGGAGAAAGTGATCAGATGGAGGAGATTAAACAAGGTAAACGAATGAAAGGAAAGGTGAGCGACTGAGAACTCAATTATGGCCTGTCCTTGCACTCAACAATTTCACAACACATTTAGACTCAAAAAGGCATTAGTCTCTATGGCAGGTAAGTAAAGGTGAGTGTGTGAGAGCATTGTGTGTGTGTGTGTTTCAAACAAATGTTGACAACACTATTCAGTACTGAGAAGGTCTTTACAAGGACTGAAATGTAATGTTGGTCCAAATAGCCTGAGGTGTAATTTGTTATTTCCATGTTCGGTCTTTAGGTCCTATGAACTAAATCCTGGTTTTCAGGGTATTTAGCACTAAATTACTGTGGGCAACTTACCATGAAGAAAGAAGTTAATGCTTTCGTTATATTCTAGTCATAGTTTTTGTTGCCAATAACACTGTCTGAAAAAACTAAGCCATATCAGTTCTTGTTTTCTCCATGTGTTTATTTTCACATGAATTAAATTAGATAACAGTTATACTTCTGTTACTTTGGAAGACAGCATACATTTGTAGGAAGAAGTTTGTTAAATATTTAATTTTTTTTAGTTCAATAATAAATATTTTATCCATATTTGTTGTGTAATCTCTTAGAACACACAAATTCTCTTTATTGAAGTAGTTTGATGTTCTGTTTTTTGACATGTCAAATTTTTGATGCCAATCTATACACTTCAAAGGTATGTCGGACGTATAGAAAATAGTTACTTTGTTCCAAAACCAAAGCTCGAGTTGAACAGTATCACAGTTCAATAGCTTTTGTTTTTTCCAAAGTTTTGCTACATTTCAAGTTATGAAATACTGCTTTAAATATGCAGCAAGCTTTAAAAAAGAAACAAATAAAAACCCCTCCCAATAAAACTTGTACATCTTTAACAGACCTGCAAAGCTAATTTATTGATTTTAACTTTAGACTGCATGATGACAATTATAATTTTCATAATAGTACTAAGTGTTTTTGAAATATTAAAAAAAGACTCTAAGCCAGACACAATACCATCTATCTAAAGCAATAAATAATACGGCCATAATCATGCTTTAGTCAAAGGTACCTATGTCAACAATTGCAGTACTGATTTCTGCTGTAAGTGAGCTTGCACCTAGAAGTAAAAATATACCTATTTTTCCATTGAAATACATTACAAAATTGAATAATTAAATAGATCTGACACACTGATATTGATAGTCATTAATCTAGCCATCATTATGTACCTGAAATAATTTTAAAATCTATTTAACTCTGTATAATTTATCACTCAACAGGTTATGATTAAGTAATATCCTTTCAATAAGACAGATATAAAGTTTTATCTCCTCTCTAAGAAGACCAGCACAGCAGAAAATGGCCCATTCATTCACTGAGACATGGCAGTCTATTCTACTGTCCTTGTGAATCTATCAAATAGATTAGAACTGACAAGCTGGCTTAATTGTCCTCTATTGATAAGAACGTCTAACACTCATTGTACATTCACACATGAACATAAGCAAGATCACCATAAACATGTGCATTAAAGATGTAAAGCTGCCTTAAGTTAAGTTTGAGTTTTAGTTTTAGTGGTGACAGCAAGTTTTCAAGTTTTCCCTTTGTGTCTGCAAGATTAAAAAATACCAAATGTTTCTGTTATGCTGCATACATTAACCAGCAAGGAAAGGAGTACGTTGATGAACGAGGCCCATCAGTTGCCATCAGCACTGGCCTTACTGGCAATTTAAAAAACTAATGAGAGAAACTGCATTTCAATTCCACAGCAAAGCGTAGACGATAATAGATTGCTTGATGAAATACTCAGATGGGTCTCATAAAACACGCACACACTTAATGCCTGACAATGATTCAGTCAAAACATTTGCTTCACATCATTATACAGTTTCAAATTGTTCTTGGGGAACACAAGAGAACACTAGGTACAAACTTAATTTTAAATGGATTATAAGTTTAATCAGTGAAAATTAGATTTAGATGTCTCGCTGAATCCAAATAAGACAAAGAAGAGCAGCAATCTGGTAACAACTCAGCAGCAAGCAACATCTGATCCCAAAAAAATTGATAGGACAGTAAATTACAAACTGGGGTGCACAGCTTCTTCCAGTCAAACTGCAAGAAAATAACTGTCTTCCCTCTGTCTTTGGGAAAATAATAATTCCACCGGTGAACCAGGGATATAAACAAACAGTAGTGATTAACCAGCCCTTTGATAAATCCAATACAGATGGCATTAGCTAAAACTGCCCTAGAGTGGGTAAAAGTTTCATTGTGGTCTCATAGAAATTCATCACAAAGGCAAAAACAAGTATTTTTTGGAAATTAGAATTAGAGCTGATAAACAAAGAGCAGCTGGCTTATCAGTAAAACCACTGGATGTAGAGAGTGATACTATAATAAGCTTTTTCAAAGAGAGAGGAATTACTAATGATTAGTGTTTTGGATTTATGTGTCTGTCTAAGATAATTAATCATCATCAGAATTAATCATTTCACTCTAATTTTAAGAGTTACAATGAGGACAAATAATTATGTTCAAAAGTCTGAGGTTATATAAGACAAATTATGAATAAATGCTTCGAAGAATCCATTCTTATGTCATGTTAGCAATGTCCTATACCTGCTGACATATTGAGATCTTATATTGGTTTATAAAAGATGATAAAACAGAGAAGGTCTTTAAAATAAACATAATACTTAAATCTGCCCTTGTTTGTATTACGTATAGATGGATAATTAAGTCAGAAAAGCAATTAGTGGCAGAGAGATTGAAAATAGTTATTTATTAAGGTTCAATCTACTGGTATGTTAAATTTTTCTGTAAAAAATATCTTAAAAAAATGTTCATAATCCTTCATTTAAATTCTGTTAAAAGAAATCAATCAAAAATGTAAAACTGAATTTATATTACAGTAACAAAAACATGATTTTGTGGAGTTATTATAATGGTTAAATCATTAAGTACAAATCCATAATTAAACAGCCCCATTGCTTCCCAGCTGTCAAGGAAAAGTGAGGAAAAATGACACAACAGTTGACTTAAACATCACAGCTTGATGTTGTCAAAGCTGGTTTAACAGCATATTCTTGAAAACATTATGACCTCCCACTGAAAATGCAAATTGGCTTGAAGACAAAAGGAGTTAAACTTGCTTCCATGATTATTTTTAGCCTTCACTTCGAATCACTAAGTAAACATCAGAGAAGGCGTTGTGAGAAGTGCAGCTGTAGAGGAGAATGTATTGGAGGAAATGAGGATTTCACTGATAGATGGCAGTGAGCTGTTAATATCTGAGCACGCTTGTCTTTGTCTCATATACAAAGCTCCGCAGGGTGTAAAATTACCATCAAAATCAGTATTTATTGCAGATCTTTGGATTTCTCAAAGGCAGAATAAATATAGAAGTATTAGCATCTCTGATAACAAACTAAAAATAAATAGGCACGTAAAATTAGTCTGTACATCAGTAGTTAATCAAAGACAATTCTAAATTCAAAACATTTCATAAAAAAATGTGGAGGCTTTTTTATGCTATTACATAACATTGGATTGCACCTGCAATTCACCATCTGCTCAACAAAACAAACCTTTACAAGACTTTAACACAAGATGCTGCAGTCTAGCTTCTCAAGAAGAAAGGTCATTGCACACTTATTTTAGCCTCTTGAGGGTTAATACGAAGATTCTGCTAATCACATTCAAGGCACAAGCTTGTCTATCAGTTATATCACCAGGATCATAACTCCTCACAAGCCTATTTGTTGCTCAGGCAGTCGTACATGACACCTAATTAAGTTATAAGGCGAGATGAAGCCAGCTCTGGAATAAGCTTCATATACACATCTAGAATCAAATATTTTTTGTTACTTGAGAAAATGAATTAGCATTAATATCACATTTTGGTTGGGAAGCTACAAACAAAGAAGACATCGCAAATATTTCAAAACATTGAAAGATAAACGTGCCCTTGTGCAGTTTTAGACTGGTGTTCTCTCTTCCACCATATACACAAATGGGAGCATTATTAAATAATACATATCAAAGGCACTAGGTTTACTTCAAACAACTTTGTGACATTACAGGCATAATTCAGGATACATGAACTTAAACCAAAGCCTGTTAAGCACATATGCAGGTAAGTCACTGTTTTGATAAAACTACAACCCTACTGATTTGATTATGTTAACAAAGATTGCTTCTCCTTCTTCTTCAGGCCTGAGTGGCTGAGCTGATATATGACCATAGGAACAAATCAATGAGTAGCTTTTGACGAATAACTTCTTTTAATGAAGCACAGAAACCGAAATGTAAGACAAGAACTATTATCCTCTTATCTCACTAACAACAAGGATCAACAATCTAGCAATATGGACATTAATAACCATTTTGTAATGAATGGTGGAGGGCAGTTTTCTTCATTTAAGGTTTCTGATCAATCATTAATTCAGCCCTGGAGGCTTTAATTAGTGCAGACAGTATAGACCCTTTATGGATCACAGCAATTGTAAGGGGTTTCTCTCAAAAAACCTAAATTTCAATGTATGACAGCAGATTATGAAAACTGTGTAACTTGGATATAATTTAACATATGAAAACTGTAACCTTATCTGGTTTGGCTTGAAAGGAGATATGCTACCAAAAATCAATGAAAAACATACTTCTTTTAATAATTTCTTGTTTGAATGTGTGCTATTGTAGCATCAGTTTTAACAGTTAACCTAAATGAGATGTGTTTACTTGGTTCTTCCTTCCATCACATTAATATTGTAAGAGCATCGTGTTTGCGGGGGCTGACTTAATGTATCATTATCTTAATTATATTCTAATCCTAATTACATTATAATCACATTATGTGTATTTCCACTAAAAGAACAGCAAATTAACTCAGATCTAAAAGTTCCTCCACACAAAGATGGATTAAGAAATAAGAGAGGCAATTAGATGCAGAGAATGAAACCAGTTACTCATTAGGGTTCAGCCTAACAGTAAGATTATGGTGTACTACACTGTAAATAATGCACAAACATTTTTGCATTGCTTCATATCAATTCTGCTCAAAACACATCAATCAAGGTTGTGGCTCATGAGGCAAGAAATCCAAGGATGGTAAAAGTTAATTTGAATTAAGGGTCACTGTGAAATTATAATAGGTACTCTTTCTTTTTTTTTTTTTTACAAAATAAGATCAGACAAGCTTTTCAATCAAAGCATTTCTAAAAAATTACCTCCAAAGGACACAAAAGTGAATGGCAAAGACAATAATATGTTGAGAAATCAGATGGCAAAAACAGCCTGCAATCCCTGACTATGTGTGCTCTGTTTGTTGAAAGTTGGCAGTATAATAGCTGTGGTTCCATGCTGTTAAGCAGAGAATTGTGTTTGTGTAGCTGACGGTGCACTTTCACTAACAGCCCATTTCAGTCATCACAAATCCAATGTTTTCTGGGAAAGCTGGCACTCAAGTCATATTAAGCAGTTAACATAAAGACAGTGACTTTGCGTCTGCAGCTGCCTTACCACCAAGTCGGGATCCTGCATCAGGCTTAAGATGACCTCGTAGAGTAAAGGTCGGAGGTCGGATTTAAATTTGACGGAGATCCACTGTCCTATTAGCCAGATGACTCGTCGGCGAATCAACTTGTACCTAGAGAAGAGAGAGGAGAGAAGAGGAGGAGAGAATAGTCAGTTATGGGGTTAGAGAAACGCTTCTTCTTTGCACCCTTTATCCATATCATAATTTAAAGAAATGAAGCAGCTTATCTCCACAATGTAGCTCCAGTACTTGCTTCCATTAAAAACAACTTGGCCAGCTATTCAAAATGACGAAACTGGTGCTGTCATTGCTTATGGCTCATCTTGAAATTGCTTTTATCAGTTGCTTGCGTATGGTAGGGACTGCAGTATAATTTGTGCTCTGGGAGAAAAAGCCACTATCACTGTCCCTCTATTGGGCATATCCAAATGGAAAACTGTGTCTAATTTAACCAACACTCCCATTGTTCACATATCAGTGTGCATGTGTATTGCATCAGATTAGAGTTCCCAGAGAGAAACAGAAATTGACGATGTTAACAGGATGTAGGAAACCATGGTTTTACCACAGTTTGAGTACAGTTAAGATAGTTTCATGCAAAAAAAAGTCTCAAAACACAATCTTGGGGCACACGGAGAAAATGGAAAACTAGGTGAAAAAAAAAAATTGTTAGGAAAAAGTGTGTGCAGGGCAGACCCCTACCAGTTGGTTAATGATTTGTTGATTATGTTTTATTCAACAAACGTGTGTCTGTATTAATGACTGTAATACATGGAAGCTTAAACATCCACCCACTTGCAATTTTGAACTTATTCAGACTTACAAACTAATAATAATCCTTAATTTTCAGCTCACTGTTTTGTTAGCCTGCTGAACTTGATGCTTGCATGTTTTTTGATGTAATGTAGAAATGTGGAATACATGGTGTGATACTAACCGTCAAGAGAAACTGTGTTAATATTAAGGCTAATTTAACTAAAAACATTTTTTAAAAATCTAATAAAAGCAGAGTAGTAAGTTTGATGCTGGTGAATAGCTCTGTGGGCCTTGTCAGTGAGGCTGCAGTATGTAAATTTGCTAGACAGAAATGCCCTGAAGGAAATGAAATAGCTATGTGTAAAAAAGAAATGGTCAAACTTCGGGACTTTTTTCTGTGTGTGTGTGTCTCTGTGTGTGTGGCAACTTTGGCACCCATTTGGTAGAGTGCACTGAGTTCATTATGGCAGATTTACTTATTCTAGAGATAAGGTGCAGATTTATTTTCCCAACTGATTGTTTAAAAAATATGCAGAATTTTAGTTGACAAAGGTTTTCTTTGGTTGACCACAGCCCCAGTTTTGTGGTTTTGTTTATATAAATGTACGCCAGCAAAGCCTGAGGGAGATGGTGACCAGTGACATAAAAACTAAATAAAGAAAATAGCCTATTTCAAAAACTAGAATGATCACAAATCTGCAGAGGCTGGGCAGCGTGTGATATGAATTAAAATGCCCTGTGCTGCATGTCCCAAATGTGAGGCACTGAATGTAAGAACTGATGGTTTTTCAACAGTGGTATCGGCAGGCAAGAAGAGTCCCTCGGCATCTGCCCTTGTTTGTATCCAAGGCCGAAATTGTGTCTGAAGACTGCCGAGACAGAAATAAGCGGATGGAGGGATGCAGGATGGGGGGGTGGGCTGGAGAATAAAGGATAGGGGGATGACACTCTTGTTGGCTTCTTGTCAAATATCCACAGGGAACCAGAGACCATAGTCTGGGCCCCTGGCCAGAAGATACTGAAAGACAGCATGACTCAGGACTTGGAGATGAGAAACATACATTATGTGCATGCATCTGTGTATGTATGGGTGTATGAGAAAGGAAAAGAGTTTTCTTATAAAAACAAGAACAATACATACACAGAGACAATATATATCAAATACTTATATGCCAAAGGAATTTTAGAAAACTACATATAAGGCTTGAACAACACTGAGCTGAATGCCATACAGAAAATGATTTTCATAATCCTAAAAGCACAAGATGGCGCTTAAAAACTTCTGGGCTAAACTGCTCAGAGGCAGTCAAGTGTGTAAGGAGAATGAACTACTATCCAATTACTTAAAATGCAGACAACAGTGGCCAGACAAATGAGATTTTCTACAAGCTTTTATGAAAGCATTAACGTATGGGATGGTTCCAGTGTGATAGAGCAGGTACAGTAGTGCCAGAAGACAACTGCCATGAGCACATTCCCAGAAGTCTCCCTCTATTTGCCTTCCACACAGCAGTTAAGTACCAAAATACTGGCACCCTAATAACAAAAGAATGAAATAATCAGATTACAAATGATTATTAAACTTCTCTAATTTAAGTGTATTCTTTAAAACAACAAATTTAACAAAAAGTTGATTTAAAAAATTACATTTTTACAGTCAGTGCAGTGGGCAAATGTTTACAGTTTATGCAAGTTTAGACTAGAATAACACAAAATTAATCCTGACAATTGTCAGAATTACTACTGATAACATCTAAATCCACCCACTACGCTGTTTTCTCATGATGGTACACTCGAGGTGTGAAACTTGTCAGACACCCACCTCTTAAATCAGTGAGTAACCAGGAACACAGCACAGACTTTTGATAATAATTGCTCTAAAGCATGATTTCAGAGAAATATCAGCAGCTGTGTGAATACGGTCTATATTAGAAAGTGGTGAATGTATGCATGCCTGTGACTAAGATATACAAAAAGTCTGCTCTAGAGGTGGATAACACAGCTGGTAATGTTTATTATTAGTGTGCTGAAGAGGGTGGAAAGGCAGATGGACAAGCAGGTTCACGGGGGTATTTGTCCATCAGTCAGAGGTTGGACATGACTCATCTGTGCTAAACCTGCCTCCACTTACATCTGTCAGGGACCCATTTTTCTGGCAAACACATAGGAAATCCATGTGAGCAAAATATGAACCGATCTACCTGGAGCCAAGGACCGGAGACCCAACCTAGGACCCGCATGCATTTATATCTATGCTTTCTTTGAGGTCAATCGGCACCAGGTCAGGTCTTACTCTATTACTGTTGAGATGTATTATCTGAGCATCTTGCTTTCCACAAGATATTTTAGTCTTTGGTCTATCAGAGTTGCAATAAAAATAGAACCTACATGAGTAAAACTAAAAAAAATGTAGGCATAAATCAATATCTAAATCAAACATCTTCACAGGGTGTTGTAAACCCTGCTGCGGTTCATTCAAGTAGGCTGCAGTGGATTTTTTTAAACCCTTTCCCCATTATTTTACCTGTGTTTGGAGTTTTATGTCAAAGAATAAATCTATCAACAATGGCAAATAATGAGAACAAAAGTTAAGTCCAAGATCCCAAAATAATCATTTTGCAGCATCTATCGGTCAGTCAGTAGAGAGACAGACTTTTCTAAAATTTAGACAAAAGGTTAAGCCAAAAAACAAAATGTCAAAATGCCAAAGTGTTTCCATGTTGGCAGAGTATCACAACACTGCATAGCTGTATCTTACTGTGTGTCTAGGTGACACAAAAGCTTCTGGCTATTCTAAGATATCATTTGATCCTGAGGGTGGCTGTGTCAAAGTGTGAGTCACACGTGTATATGTGCTCAAAGATGACTTCCTGTCATCCTCAGCTCTCAAGCATGATGGCTCATCACACAATTCACAATTGTTTTGATAAGGCTGCAAAGATTGACAGCAAGTCAAAAATCTAAGTGTGTCTGCCCATAAGAGCAAGGTAAGTATGACTTATCTTCTGAAAAATGACAAGCCCTACTCTTTTTTTTCTTTTTCGGGGAGCTTGCTTGCAGTCTGAGGCTCAGCCGTAGGTGTAAGAGTTACACACAAGAGTTTTGCTGACACATACTATTATTAATATTTAAAGCACTGCTGCATCATTTTGACAGACTTATGCAGGGCTGAACTTTAAGTCAGTGTAACCTAGAAGAAGTACAATAAAACTATCAAAGCCCAAAAGGGAAAAGATTACCTAACCAGCTGGAAAATAAAGAAAACATAAACACATGCACACCGTGTAGATGTACATTAAGGGATAATATTCAACAACCTCAAAATTCCATGATTGTGATGGATGACTCAGAGGGTAAGAACTGTCTGATGGGAAAAGAAAGATGATTTGCCTTCTTTGGCTCCTTATACCACAGCCACTTGCCAACAAAATGCAATTTGTCCTCAAATTAGGTGTCATCTGTTCAGAAACTCCTATAAGCAGCTCCAAAATAGCTTTTAAACATCATAAAAAAAAGTTGCTAAGCCTGAGAATTTACTGTTGCTTGAATTTCCAATGAAAGTTTTGTTTGTTTGTTTGTTTTTTTTTCTGGTGTCAAGCCCACATTGATGCTTTAATATACACACTGAATCTACATTCCACTTCCAAAAGCCTTTTTATAAGACTGTGGGAACATCAATAAAACTGACCAAAACACAGCCTGATTTAGCACCCTAGAGGAGAGAAATCAATGGGAGTTGAAAAGTTTATCTGCTGTCATTTAGATAACTGACATTAGCTTTGCTAAAAGTGAGACAAAATCCTCTTAGCCAAAAGCAAAAGGTTATCTCTCTATTATTTAAAGAAGACATTATTTGGCATTCAAAAGAAAAGGCTGGATTATTCATGTTTTAGTGATTAACTCTAAACAAACACCAAAACAGCAATTAATTTTTTCTGCAAACACCTATTAACTTTTAGGCCTCAGGCTGATCCCACTCATGGCAAAGCTAGACTGTCTCATTGGGTGAGTGTATTTTTATCCTTAAACAACTCTGCAGCTGCCTTTTTTGATCACTTTTGTTGCAAGTAGCTCTGCATCAAGTGTCATCTGCTAAAGAAGCAGGAATAAAAATAAAAAAATGAAGCATAAGATAAAGAAGAAAAGAGAAAAAACGAAAATGAACAAGGTTTTTCATTAGGCTCTTATTACTCCACCTACCTTCTTTCATTATATGCATTTCTATTAGACAGATTCTCTGTTCATTCCATCAGTTATTAGGGAGCTGACATCATAAATGTTCATGTGTCTGTGAATTGTGAGTGCAAATTCCACAAACAAAGAAACACAGGTGGCAGATGGTTGCATCTCCGTGCCATTTGCTCAATTTTATCTTTCAAGAGGCTCTATTTATGCATCTTATTCTAGGATGAAGTCTGACTGACATGCATCATCACTGTGTCTGAATAAACTTGGTGAAGTAATTTTAAAAAAAATCCAAAGTTAAACTTTTAATATAAAAATTTTAAATGAAAAAAAATAAAAGAATAAAAAACACTCGGACACAAAGTTGAGGGGCTTACATGCACCTGCACTGTGTGGAGAAGAGCATACTGACATCAGCATGCCTGTACTCTGACGTCAACACCAACCTGGGTGGCCGACCTTTTGAGTGCTGCGGGCTTTTTGTTTTGTTTGGCTTGGGGTCTGTTAAGTTCAGGCCACTTCTTTGTTCTTCATATCACTCATGGGACCTCACCTCTGGCCACAACCCTTTTTTTCCTGCTTTTTTTTTTACCATCATTTTTACAAATGCATTCATCTGTGAGCTCATTGTTAAATGCCACTGCATCTGACTCAAGAGTTTAAAGTTTGCATAGTTTTTATTACTAGTTTTTTTAGTTTATCTAGCCTGATACTGTTTTGATGTTCTTACACAACTGACAGCTGCTTGGGGAGTGACTGTGTGAGCACATGCAGCAGTTGTTAATCTGACCATGATAGACATTGACTCAAAGCATCACTCGGTTACTTATTAGTCTTTTTGCATGTATTGACTGTGCTGTTGACTACAATCAATAGCTGGATAAGGTAACTCCATTAGGGTAGTTAATTAGCTTGACTTATAATGAAAGGATTTTTAATCATGTGATGCAATGACACCTATAATGCCTAAAAGTGAGCTCACATACAGTAAACAAGTAGACACGCTCTCAAATTTCACTGTTATTGCTTCAGGCTGTCTAACGATTGTGTGGCAAAATCATGACATATTAAAAAAAGTCAATTTCTTACTAACAGCGATGCAATTACTGAATACCAGAGGCCAAAAAATGATGCAACACCTGTACAGTATAATGTAACTTAAATCAATAACCCTGCAACACAGGACTTCCTTAGGAAAGTCTATAAAATTCTATTTTTATTGAGACTCCATTAGATAAAAAATGACTCATCTCTGACAATTTACCCTGACAGTTTACACCTACTGCTACAAGACATCAACGTGACACTGACAGACTAGTTTCAGAATTTCAGATAAACAAACAACATATAGTTTCAACATGATGAGTGCGCAGCCAAGTATTATTAGTCACGATGACAATGAGTGAATAGCCATCGTCATCCTTGACAGCGGTCATATGAGGTTACATACAATAGACATTTAAAAAAAAAAACAGTGCATCAAGAACTAGACCTGATTTCACGCAAGTAGCATGTAGTAAAGACTGAGAGTATCAAACTGGGATTGGAATTTCTGTGATTTCAACACGTATTACTTGTTCACAATGCAGCATTATCGGGGAAAAAATAGGTCACCTTCCCAGGACACAAAGTCATGAGTTTACTACATCCTTCAGGATCTTAATGTGCCTGAGGTGCAGGACGTTAACCAAGCAGCACCACTGAAATATTTTGTGTACATAACACTGTAAAATATTATGACAAAAGAAAATTAAATAAATATGCTGATAGTTTTAAAATAAATAAAATACAATACCTGTGATGGTTGACTTGGAGTTCTCCAAGGAGCTGATTCTTGAACCACTGGTCAAAGTCCACATTATCAAACAATTCATAGGCCGCCAGTCCCACTGCATTGTATACTGCAGGAAAAATAACCAGAACAACAGTCTAAAAATCACAGTATCATTTACTTTCCTTCACTGTAAACAGTAGGAATGCAAACATTAAAATTCTTGAAAGCAAAGAACACAAAAAGCATGTTTACTCTAAGATATGAAAGGATTTTAAAAAAGATAATCAATAGCTTAAAAAAAAAAAAAGGTTTACTGTCCTGAAATGTGCAGCAGAACACTTAAAACGGAGTCATCCATATTACTGGCTACATTCAGATGAAAATTATTGCATTTTTTTCACAACATTATGTTCTTGTCTGACGGTTTATAACATTTAATCACATCACTTCAGGTTTTTATTTTAGTGTTTAAAACCCAAACATTTTATGTGGGTTCAGCTTCCTCAAAACCGTGTCTCAGATGCAACAAAATGGTGACTGACACAAATTGATTGAATGTAAGTCTTGGAGAAATTGCTGTTGGCTGCTGAAAAGCTGCACAGCTGGATTGATGACCAGAGGCTAAACTGTAATGTTTGAAAGGCTGGGCAGCATTGCCTCATATGTAGCTGGGGGCTAAGCAATAATGTTGGTTAAACAGCTGGAAGTTTAACTGCACTGCTGGCTAAACATTGTATTAAGAGCCGCTAAAGGAATACAAAGGGGTGGAATAAAAGGAAAGGGATAAAGGAGGCAAAAAATATCACAAGCAATAAAATGAGAGTTGTTGTCTAAGGACTTTTATGAGCTTAAGAATAGATGAGAAATTTAGGTACCATTTAAATGTCTGAGCTGGAATAAGGGTAAACCATCAGCTGAGGACTAAGTCATAAGCATTGTCCATTACTACAGGAAGTGTTTGTGTATGTGTGAAAGTATGAGATAAACAAAAAAATTATCAATTATTCATTACTAAGTTTCAAGATAAAGATCTGTCTCTGTTCATACTTTTATCTCAACATGCAGTATGGGCTCCAGTTTTAAAATTAACATTCACAAGGCTTCAAACCTAGACAACTAACCAATAAACCAGGAAATCATGTACAAATTAGAAACACTTTTTTTTCTAGCCTGTCAAATATGGACCCAAATGCAAGGCGTTAAAATTAAGTTTCAACCATGCAAAATCTTTTTTATTGGATTTTAAGCTAAGAGTTCCAACCTGTTGAGCCTTTTTCTAGTTGGCATAATATCCAGCCCATACAAGGAAGGCACTGGGCAGGAGAATAATGAGATCGACATTATGTATATGCAAGAGTGTGTGAGACAGAAAAGCCAAAGCAGAGAGAGCAAAGGGAGATGCATAAAATACTGCAGATGTCTCTTGGCAGATTTATCAATGGAGAAGCCAAATGCCTTTCAGGTATATTTCCTCTCATTTATCATGACAAAAAGATGGATGAAAGGATAGACAGACAAGATGGATAGTCAAAAGGCACTGAAGAAGTTGGCTTGGTCCTTATCAGAGTTATTATTTATTGGTAAATAAACCTGACAGGAAGATGGGAAACTCTCAGAAAGAACAACATGCATTTTTTTTAAAAGCAAGAGCTTTTTTGCATGGGGATTCTCATTGAAACAAATCCTTTATTAGTACCTTAATTGTTATGCCTTATGTTGTTTCTAAGTTGATATGATTGTTGTTGATGATGCAGCTTTTGTTGGAAGCATCTTATGTTTATATATTGGCCTAGAGCAGTGCTATATTTTTTTCCTGTCTCCCTAAATTGAAATGTTCATACATTTCCAATTGTGTATTCAGTCTTTGAAAAAAAGGATTTCAGAGGACTAATGGTGCATTAAAATATACTTACCCAGTTCTAATGTATAATATCCGGAAAGTGGATGTTAATTCTGCTGCCTGTGCAGCATTTAAATGACAAACATGGGACTGATAGGTGCTACAAAAAATATATTACCACCTCATGATGTCTTCAGCAAAAAAATTTTTAGAAACACTGCTGCAAGGGTGGTTCATTCTTGATTAAATGCCAGTCGGTGGCATTTCTCAGCTATAAAAAAAGATCTAAGCAGGTGGTCTTTATTTTTCAGGAAATATGGTTGTTTGTATTACATGACAAATGTCTTCATAGCTCACAGGATGGACTAATGTGCCTGTTCAAGTCTTTTTGATGATGGAAACAAGCTCAAATATACAATGTTGGATTTGGGGCTCAGAAAAATACTGGACCTCTTTTACAATTAAGGTTCTGGCCTATAACTCTGTTGACACCTTTATAATTATTACCTTATTTTGCTTAGGGGGGAGGGGATAAATAAATAAACCTGCCCGTGCTGTTCTCAAGCACTCTCTGGCACTTAAACCAGTCCTCACAGCCACTATTATCAGCCACTGCTGCAGCCACAGCACAGCTTCATCATCAAGTGATTTCTGCTGTTTTATCAACACTGTCAACAGACTGCAAAGATCTCTGTGGGCATCCAGCTTTAACAGAGGCTCTGTTGGCAGGCAGTCCCCACTGTCTGTGATTCAACTGTGTATGCCATAAAACCATCAGAGTGGCAGCTCTGACCTACCAAAGAGTTATAAACACTGAAAGGAGGTAGAGAGAGGAATAAAAAGAGTGAAAGACATACAATAGAGGGGGGAAACAAAATGTCCATGGACATGCGAGAACAGCTACACTATAACATTTCATTAGTTACATTATAAAAATAAACAAATTGGAAACAAATGTGTAAAAATTTTCATGTGATTATGCAGAATTGTTGCCTAAATTGATTTCTATGCATGTCTACTGCACTCATAATGTCTCCATTTAGCTGCTCTTATGCTACAATGTTATTTCACACATCTGTCTTTATAAATGATGTCAAGCACGTCTGAAGTTTCTGAACCAGCCAGAGGAAGTGAAGCCTTTGACTCACCTGCATCTTTCATTAGCAACTGAGCAGGGTCCTCCACATTCGTTGGGCCTGCAAATACAGACACATTTTGTAGTTATACAGTAACATAAGTGACAAGACAGCTGCATTTGGAAAGCAATGTGTTATGGCAATGTGCATAGTGTTTAATTTTTTAAATGGTTAAAAAATGGATTTAATGTACCAAATGACCATATCACAGCAAAGTAACAACTTTCTGAAGTCTCCACTGTATCTGTCTTGTCCTAGTTATTTTATTGCTCTGTTGTCTCCCTCTCTATTAGTCACTGTTTTGTACTCAGGTCTAAAAATCAATAGCTGCCTCCCTTCAACCATAGAATTACCCAATCTGGTGTCTTCTTTGCTCCAGCAGAACCCATTTCCACTCTGTCACTTAAAAACAAAAGCAGCTTGGGAGAACTACATGTCAGTAAAACCAAGAGGACTGCTGGTTGAGTGGTGTGTGTATGTGTTTTTGTGCTTGTGTGCATGACTGACTGAGGAGTTGAGAGTGGATGTAACAGTTGTAGTCGTCACCAGGGAATTTAAGGTGCTTTGAAGCCTATAGATTTCATGTTACTCACACTGCACTGTGACTGTTATGGGCAGAAAGGAAAAAAAAAAACCCAACGTGTTTTGCTTGTTTTCTGGTATATGAAATATGTATCGGTTTCTCTCTCAGGCAAGGCTACATTTCATGATAAGAAATAGAGATGTTGAAAAGATCAGAGGATTATGTTGTGATACAGTAGAGAGAGGAATACTGAGCGTGCAGTGCAAGACAAGGCGATTTTACCCATACTGGAGCTTTAAACCACAAAGGCAATTTAAAGTACTTTGCATAAGATGTGTAGGGGCACTCAGAAAACAATAAAAATTCACGAGTGAGAAAAGACACATAAAAAGGGATCGCAATGATGTGTTTGGGTTGGACAAATATTGGAGTTCTCTCAGTTTAACAATAAAAACTAAAAGCATCACAAACAGCCTCCAAAATGACCATAAATTTGAATACAAACATCAACAAAAACTGAATTTTATTACGTTCATGAAGGTTTAATATTTTTTAAACAGCTGTTTTAGAATGCAATAATTTGGCTTGGTGCACACAGTGGACTAGCTTCTAAAAACATGTTTTCCTTGCACTGAGAAGATGTTAAAAGGTTTGCAGAAAAGACAGCAGACTGAGATTTCATCATGCAATAATATTTGCATTTAACTGACCCTGGAGATTCTGAACCATATCCAACAGCACTGGTGTGAGTGTCTGGCTGTAGTTGTGGAAGATATCCAAGAACAATACTTCTGTACATGGCTGCAGAGAAGAAAAATGCAGATAGGACAAATAAATAACAGTTAAATCACAGCTTCCCCATTCTTACAAGCCTGTGTCAGCGCATGCTCTATCTTTAACACAAAGAAAAATGCATACAAAGAGGCATGTGCACAAATCTACACACAGACACTGGCATACAATTCCTTGAGCTCCTGGTTCAACAGAAATTCAATGTGACTTTGTCAGGATTTCCTGTGTTATTGTGTGGATGTGGCGTGAGTGTATGTGTGTGTTTAAATAGAGAAATGATAGTCTCCCATCTAAAGTGTTTCATTGGTTTTAGCCGTCACAAAAAAAAAAAAAATCAATATTAGATTGAGAGAATTTAACAGCATGGGCTGAGCTGATTCATAATACACGCTGTGTGCAGCCGTATATGCCAATGCATCCTGTGACATCTAACACCGTGAAGCTTAACCCTTTCACCTTCATGGCAAAAGATCAGGGGTCAGATGACACTTCTAAATAAGCAATCCACCCTCTCTTTTTCCACAAAATATATGCAGGTGGTGAAACTGAAAGACAAAAACATCTATAATCAGCTATTAGCATTGGTGACCATGTTAGAAATACATGGAGAGTGACATGGGATCTATCAACCATCCTGAGCACCAAAATCTGCTAGTACGAAGGTCAAAATAGAGGTCATAAATAGAGGTCATATCATACATGCAGAGGTAGGGATGTGTGCTTATTCAAATGACATGTCAGTACCAAACAGGAGCTATAATTATCCTCTGCAATCTATACATTTAACATTCCCTGCACGGATCTGCAGAGACAATGACGTGCATGCTCTCAAACCTGCAGCATTAGAGATTATCATCATTTCTACATTATGAATTCTGTTCATCATTTGAACATAATTAAAAAAAAAAAGTTTGATGCAGCAACAGAAACTTAAACAGACTACTCTTTAAATATTAAAGTTAACTCCCTTTTGGATTGGGAAGGTGATGTTCATGCGTATTTACTAGTTTTTAATTTTTAGATATTTAATATTTTGAATTTATCAAAACAGTTCAGTGTTTTCTGAACCAAAGCTTTACTCGACTAAAAAGAAACAATGGAGCAGAAGTTTATATGTGAAGCTATGAAAGTGAGAAGAATTGGACTTGGAACAATGAAGAAAGGGAAGATAAATGATGAGCAGACAGAAAAAAGGTCAGTGGATAAGAGATTATGTCATAAAGCTTAAGACCAGCTACTGCCAGCTAACTAAACACAGCTACAGAGACCAGATCACTGGGGACCACTTACTATTTTATGATACTGTAATACACAAAACCTGCCAGTTATGCTGGCACATAAAACAGTGCTTTGAATTTTGAAAATAAAGCACCCTTAAAAAATATCTTTGATGAGTGATATTATCACAGTTTTATTAAACTGGAGTCCTCTGCTGTTACACTACATTTTTATGGTTTTAAGGGTGAACTTTAGTGTCATGTTTTGTCTTTTTACCTACAAACTATAAAATTAAAACTTGAGAAAATAAACATTTTAAGAATGATGGTTTTACTGTGGCTGAACCAAAGGGACAGATTTAAGTTTTCATAGTGTTTTTTCCTGCTCCTAAATTCTGTCAAGTTTGGAGTAACAAAGCAGAGATGCTGATGCAACTGACTTGTGGAAAGGGTTGAAGGCTGTGTGCACAACCATCATAACTGACGACTTACTAACACATCAGTACTTGAGATCCTGCTGCCACTGTAAGAGAGGCGCAAAGTACCACTGTCTGTCGGAGTTTATTTCCTTCTCTCTTAAAGAATCAATGAGAAAAGATAGATGGCGAACTTTTCTGTGTGTGTCTGTGGGTTTGTGTATGTCTTTATTTACCCGCAGACTGTATTTCCATGAGTCACCACCTGTTTCTTCAACAGCTGGAAGGGCAGAGAAGAGAGAAGCACAAGTTATAACACCCGATAAGTAAAATAAAAACTCTTTAATGCTTTAAATAGCATACAGTTAATACTGGTAATGTTGACAAAAGTTGTACACAAAAACATTTGTTTGTGCAGATTACTAGAAGTCAATCAAAAATCAAGAAATCCTTTTTATATGTCATTATAAGAGTTTGACCCTCTAACCTTACTTTGTTCATACAGCACCAACATACAACATCAATACATCACTTATATAAACAGTTTGGGTGAAGCAAGCACCCAAAATGCTGACTCTTTAAGTAAAGAATTGCCAACCACTATTCCGGGCAAGAAAAACATGCCTGTTAACTCAGTCTGTCAGTCTTCAGATCCAGATAAGCCTAGACTTTTGGATTCAGCATGAGTATCTGGGGATATGCTATTACCAAAGCTCTCAGGGTCCTCTTCCCACATCGTCAGCTCTTCCTCTGTGAGAAGGAAGTAGTGTGAGACGAGCCGGCGTCCAATCTCTGTAAGCGTGGGGTGTGTGAAGAATGCTGTCTTGATCTTGTGAGCCTCAAGACTCTCTGGTTTACTATCTGAGGGAGGGAAGAGGGAAGGAGAGTAAACATGTTTGCCATTCTATGTTGCCAGCAGCAAAGACATGTAGCTGAGCTGAAGCACTGTGAGGTTGCTGAGTTTAGCACAGCTAAATTAGTAAAGGCAGGAAATTAGAAGCATAACTGGCATTTCTTAGACTGATTGCTAGTAATTGTGCATTGGAACCTCAACTTTACCTATGAACCCTGATTCCTATATCAGTACTGATGCAATATTAAGTTTCTTGCTCTATTACACTCAGACACACATTGGTCTTCTTGCCTGGCTGTCTGATTGACAGCATGGGCCTAATAAATAAGTTAAGATGGTTTCTCTGAGCTGAGCAATGTCAGTCAAGGTTTATTTCCTTTTAACTATGTAATCTTCCAACTTAAAAAATATTTTTTTCCTGTTTAGAAAAAGGAAAAGAGAGCAGATCTGAAGTTGGACTTCTGTCTGGAGCCGCATCACACTCACTCTATTCAACTCAAGAACCACAAAAATGTGCCCCTGTTCTCTGTCAAGTAACTATTGCTCAAGAGAAAGATCTTCAATAAGGCACACCAAAGACCAGGAGTTGCTGCAGAACAAAGACCGAGTGTGTGCTTCTCAGCTAATGAAGCACTGGAGACCTCAGACAGCTTGAAATAAACATGAGCCAAAGCGAGGTACGGTGACACAGACGGTGATTCGTGATTTGTGCTTGTGGCATTTCAGCATTGTGTGTAAATCTAAAATTCAGATTTGACGGTCGAGCTTTCATTTAAATCTTCTTTCTTCTCATCAATGTCTGTAACTTCTATCGTTCATCTATCATTCCATGAATGTTATCACTTTCATTGGTCCCTTATTCTCAATTGTTCTTTCCCTAAGCTTTCATATCTTACCATCAATGTTCTTGGCAGGTTTGTAGGCATCGTTCTTTACAATCATCTTGATGAGGTTCATGCACTGAACAATGAAGCGTTCAAAGGTCACTCCCTCCCCTGCAGGAGTGAAGACATAGCTAACAGCAAATTCCAGGGAACGCTGGATTAGGGGTATGAATGCACATGGGTGGCACTCCAGGAAATCTAACAACTACATGGAGAAGAAGAAAAAGAACAAGAGAAGCATAAACACAGAGAAAAAGGAAGGGAGAAAGATAAAAATTAGGTAAACAGAATCACAGTTTTGCAAAATTACAGACTATTAAATAGTAATGAAAAAGCTAAGATTTTTTTTTTTTGGTTGTGAAATATTGTATTAACATGCGTGTCAACTCACAACTTTAGTGTATAGTATGATCGTCTTCTCCAGCTTTTCTCTGCATGTGCTATCTGAACCAACCTGACGACCTTAAACACAAAACAATTGTATAGTTTGTTACTTGACAGCAGCAGTGCACCTAATAATACATAGCAACCTCAAGAATCAAAATTAAAAAAAATTCAGCATCTTTATCATCTTTTGGTAATATACAGTACTACTGCCAGTACAACTACTACCACTAAAAATATTAATAATAATAATCTTCTGAGGAAGCTCTAGAAAAGAAGAAAAAATACCAATGTTTCTCAAGATATCAAACTATTTTAATTTATTTACATTTTATTTGCAATCAATACACTCCCAGCGTCCACACACAGACATTATGCCTTGATGAAAAAGTGTAAAGCTCTAAAGAAACGCTTGATATTTAAAATTTTAAAAATAAGGGCTGATTCGATAAATGTCTGAGGATTTAAGTGTTAATAATGTTTCTAGGTTAATGCTTCCAAACTAGGAAAACAGCAGCATTATATGCTAAATTCTTTACTTTAGAGTTAAGTTTTAAGTGACCCTGCTCCTCCATAAAATGCATTAAGCCCACATAAGAAATGACTGTGCCAATGGTCAGTAATTAGATTTCAAAATGAGTCACAATAAATTCAGAGACACCTTTTCGGAATGACACGGAACATTAGACGGAAAAATAATCTTAACTGGTGATCAACTTACTCTATTTACTTCAATCAAGGTGGGCATTACGTAAAAGTCTTGAAAAACTTTAATGTTATGAAAGCTTAGATTACAGAGAGGACAGTAGGAGAATTTAAAAAAAAAACAAAACTTTTCACTCAATGCACAGTTTAGTTTACCTTGGCTTGGTTTACTGCAAGAAACTTTTTTTGTTTCTTTAAAGGTCAAATGCCCACTTCACCTTGCTGCCTTTGAGAGTTCAAGTTGGCCATTACAAGCATTGGTGTATATAATATAATAATAAAGTACAGTAATAAAAGAACTCAAATATGGCCGTGAATGACTCACTCTCTCTGATGTAAATTTTGGCTCCATAAAACCTCTCATGATGCTGGAGGCGATAAAAATTGTCTGATGTAGTTTACTTCCTTGTCAACCTTATTGATGGAATCAGCAGAGACCATAACAGTCACTTGCTCTCATCCAATCATTTGTGAAATGCCAGGGTCATTGTTGCCTCTCCTGTTATATACACACATTTATTTCCATCAGCAGTTACTAATTTAAAGTGTCACTACACTGATTAAAAAGGTTAACTTGCTCATGATTGCTTTGTCTTGCTCCTTTCAGATTTTGGAACAATCCCAAGCTATTATATCAAAACAAATTGAACTTTATTGTCCATTCTGTTGTTTCTATGCTTGCATGTCCACAGCTGGTACAGCGGACTGAGTTCACACGTCTAAACTAACAAAAACTGTTGATAAAATCAAAAGACAGACACCTGATAAAGTAAGGAAGCAAGAAAACAAACTAAAGAGTTTCATTATTTCTGACAAATATGTAGCTTTGCAAAAGAAGGAAGTTTTCAACAATCTCATGACTGACAGAACTAGATAGGTGACCTCAGTTGGAGGACAGACATCTAACACCAAGAGCCAGACATCTGAATGGACCACAAAGACTGCCCCAAAAACACCAGTTTATATAGCTGACCTTATCAGGCTGAGCAGAGCTGATATTTCTCCCCAGCCTGACTGTGAGCTGCCTCGCTGTTTCCGCTATCTGCCAGGCCCAAACACCAACAGAACCCTGACCCTGTCTCCATTGCCATCAGCCGAGTAAATATTGGAAGATATAGTTGTGGCTGATATCTCAAATGATATTTTTTGCTAACATCTGTCGCTATGGCAGCACGGAGTTGTGTCTGAGATTTATCTCTCATTCGCTGGGTATTGTTATGACCAACCTTTATGGAAAAGAACAATAAACTGATGGGTACAGAGACTGGACAAAGAACGTGAGCTAACATGGATGCCACTGTAGCTGGTAGCTGTCAGTCATAAGGCATTTCCACTCCATGAACATTCCCTGAGGACTATGGAACGTTACTTGTGTTTCAAGAGGAGAAAATTGGGACTAAATTTAGTTGCTGCATCATAGTTCCAGTCTGTCATATTTGGGATTTGATCAGTATAAATTTATTGGGGCATTGCTAAAAAGATGTAGGGAACAGAATAAATATATATGAGAGAGATGTGCTAAGTGGTAACTAAGTTGTTCCCGCTCAAAGGAGTTCACTTAGTGCAATTCAACATGGTTATAGTTGTATTTTCCTTATCCCCCTGTTATTTTTTCATTTTGAGAACCAGCATGTTCTTCACTTCCCTCTACTTTGCTCCTTGTTCAAGGGTAAAAGAACTTGGCATTCATACTGAACAAACAATCAGCACAGAAACAGCCCATTAAAGGTTCAGCGTGATAGATTTAGAGGGATCTATTGGCAGAATAATGCAGACATAGGAAATATTATTCATGATTTTGTTTTCATGAGCGGATAATCACCTTAAAATGAGAATTGTTGTTTTCATTACCTTAGAACAAGCCACTTATATCTACAAAAGAAGCAAGTCCTCCTCCTCTTCCACAGAGTTTGCCATGTTGTATTACTACATTTATAAAGTCAAACATAGCTAAGAAACCTATCACTAGCATTAGAGAGAGCCTTTAGTATTTTCATGGCCACCATAGCCTTTCTTACATGTTTGGAAGGGTGAGCAGAGGGGTATTAGTTAGTTTCAATCTGTAACCTCATACTAAATGCCAATAAATCCTACACAATGGACTTTGGAAGACACTATGTGTTAGCTTACACATCTTATCTGAGCTCTAATTTTGTGATTTAAATTGTAAAATATACAGGTAAAATCAAAATATTGTTCTTTTGGTTATGAAACTGATCAAATGTTTGGGAAAAAAGCAAAATTTAAAAGAGGAGAGAAGAGATTTAAAAGAGGATAACTCTTTTTAAAGCAGGGCATAGGATTGGGAAACAACTCGCGGGAGGATCATTTAACTGGTTAATCGATGGAACATTAGTGGAGGAGACTAACATGTTTGATTTGATAGAAGGGACAGAAGGGTGAGATTATTCAATTAAGATGTGACTGTTTTATTGCTTGGATTTTATGTTCACACCTCTGAAAGCAGGATGAGGTCACCATCACAGATATTTCAGGGGGACACATTTCATGGTTTCTTTTACTTGATTTCTTAAGATGAAAAAAATACAAAAGATTTTAATTCTTTGACTCACTTTTTCAAAAAAGTACAGTGAATATAAGTAGTACTTACAGGTCTTTATTTTTCATATAGTTTGGTAGGGAAACTCTGAATTAAAAACCAAAACTCAGGATGACTCAGCCTGATCTTTTAAATCGACACATGTATTATGAGACCCTATTATGAGACTTAGGCGCTGGGTACCATCAAGTACCTTAGACCTTAAGATGCTCTCCTTATGTATTGGATCAAGGACTGATAACTGAGTATGTTTACTGAAAGAAGAAGCCTAGGATCAGAGGTTTAGGACAAGAAAGAGTCGAGTACTCACAGCATTCCAAGAACTGTTTTAGTCTTTCAAAGACTGCATTCAGGAAACCCTGAAAAGGAGGAGATGAAGAGAGGGTGAGATAAAGTTTAATCTCTTTGACATTTCCAAAGTTGAATCATTCATGATTGCTTCAGTATTGCCTGGAAGGAGCTATATTAACAAGGGAAAAATGTAAGTATGCATGTGTGTATGTGTGTGTACACTCTCCTCTGTATTCAGGAGTATAAATAAAAGTGCCAGCTACACAGTATGAAAGAGAATCAATTTTCTGTAGTCTGGTGTAGAAGCAGCTTAGAACGGGAAATTAGATGATAGATGGAGATGCAATCTGTTTAGTTCTGCATTAATGTTCAGCCAAGAGGTCAACAGCAGTGTCATAAATCACACGACGCAGCCCATCAAGAGGCTACAGCTCCTAACAGAGTTAGTGAAGAAAGAGGGTGTCGCGGGAGGAGAACAGAGAAGAAGTTAGAAGATGATGGAGAACAAAGTTCACGCCATGCATTTGTTAAGCTAATGATGTGGTTTAAAAAAGAGAGGGAAGCATGACATAAAAGGAGGAGAAAAATACTTAAATAGAGCGTGCAGGGAATTAGATACAACCGATGCAGATGGTAGTGCAAAATAAAAGTTTTTTAGCTAAATCAATCACGGTGAAAAAAGGTTTGACACATAAAGAGGAAGAGAAGCAAAGCTCATGGCACTGCCAGGGAAGAATACACAAGGATGGAGATAAAAGTAAATGAGTGTCAGCAAAATAAATTGAGACAGTAAGAAAAGGATGGAAAAATGGAGACAGGGTGGTGGGCACGTCAGGTGTAGTTTGAGAAGTAGTTTGTAAAGGGAGATGAGAGTGTCAACAGAAGAACTGAGTTCATCTGAGAAATGGTCTTGGGGAAGAGGAGTGGGTGGCAATCTCAGACTGAAATTTGTTAAATCTTAATGTGTGGTCAAATACATGGGCACAGACTTGCTCCAAGTTTACTGAAAGTGCATTTTTAAGTAAATCATTTTTTCTTCAGGAATTAAAAAAAAAAGTTTGTTAACTCTAGGATGCTTCAAATCTCCAAACATACAGACAAATGAGGACATACTGGAAAAAATGTTCCAAGTGACTTTGTCACTGATAGATCTATTGAGATATCTTTCCCAGCCTCCCTCCTGTTGCGCTCTTTATGACAATCGGGTCAAGAAGATTGACCTCCATTCAATGACAAAATAGGTTTCTGAAATGCATCGCTGTGGCAGCCTGTGTGAAAAACGTTAAGTGTTTTCCAGCTCACTACCATTCTCTAGCAAAGCTGCCACTGTGGTGATTAGAAAATAAACCCTGGCTATTCAGAATGCTCATGTGGAGTGTGAAGACACTGAATGGTTTATAATCAGAGACAATAGAGGGAATGAAATAAACCGTTGCCTTAAGACACAACAGGCAGAATTCAAAGAGCTAGCGCCAACAAACACGGATGGATGCACAGACGTCACGTCTTCTGTAAAAAGTTTTAATTAAATGCACAGCAACTGTATTTGTCCTCGATAGAACCATATCGAAAAATGAACAAAATGCTGAGAATACAAGTTTAAAAAATGAAAACCGTGGCAATTGGCAGCGACATGGGTGAATGTGAACTGTTGGAATCAAACATACTGAAATACAGAGGCACCGGTATGCTATATGACAACAAAAATTCTTAAAGTTTTGAGTTTCATGAGTTTAAAGACATGAATTATTTTATGATTTATGCTGTAATAAAATAAAATTTAGGGAGTATTAATGTATTTTGACTCAGACTGTAGACAACTAGGAATAAAACAGTCAAAACAAACAAAATGGTATGGCAAAGTTAAGATGAGAAACAGACAGACATAGTTTGATGAAATGGTAAAGAATTCTTGGTCATGGAATTTGTTTATTTTACTGTTAAACAGCAGCTGTTGTAGATGAAAATCTGACTACTCAGTCAGAAACATTCAAAGACAGAGGAAGTTTTATTCCCAGTATACTTTGTCTCATTCACTGACTTCCTCCCTCATTCTCTGACTGGTGTTACCCCAGAGGTTGGTGACAGGCAACAAAATGAAATGTATTCTTACTTAAATAAAAATTATGGATTTCTTAAGGTTTTCTTTTGGTTTTAACTTTGCTGGAAACATTACGGATAATGAAGTACACTATGCAACAAAATATATAACAAAACTATAGTTGTTTTAGGGATTTTTTGTGTAAACATAACATATTGTGAGTTAAAATTATGACTAATATTTAAAAACTGAAACAAATTTCATCCTGAATTTCATATTAGTACACGTGAAAGGTGATGTTGAGGGTCACAGTCAGAAAAAACAACAAATTAAGTTTTACAAAAAGCACAGGTCTATTCATAGTATTCTGTGCAATTGCACAAAATGCACAACTAACAGATATGGCAAAGACTTAGAGTTAAAGTGTTTTGTGCTGAAAGCCTTCTTATATACATGATGAATTAGTTAAAGTTATTCTTTCAGATGGGTTTATTTAGTTCTTTCCATGTTGTCTCATTAATTATTCAGCAGGCACCCTGAATCCTTAACTGCACCTCAGAAATATAACCTTGAAACAAATTTTAAAATTACACATTATAATATGATTTAGCAATTATTTCAGCATCACATCCATCACAACAGGAAGAGAAAAATGAGACATGACATCTTGATAACCTAATCAGTAAGTCAAATTAAGAGCGTGATACATCTTTCAACCATGGCAGGAAACATCTGAAAAGTAGTTGCAGGCTTTTCATTCATCTGAAAACACTTAAGCTGACAAGAAATCTCATTAAGTAGTTCATAATAAGTCAAAATTATATGAGTGATGAATCCCCAAACTGGACTGAAAAGACTTAGCCTGTGTAATTAGCAGGGCTTTTTTACTCAGGAAAGGGTTAGTTGGAGCAGAATCAATGACTGCATGTAATTAATTGAAACTGCATTATCCCGGTCTAACTGACCTCACCTGTTCCCCTTAACATCAATTAACTCTATTTTAGTTTTCTTTTTTCAAGGTCATAAAAGCTGATGCCGGACACATTCAGGCTGAAATCTAAACACTGTTCACGACATCATTCAAACCATTTTAAATTAGTGGAACCACTAAAGGGAACAGAGGCAAAAAATGTGTTCTTACAAAGATCTTTCCACTTCAGGAAAAAAGCATTTAGTCTGGGGTTGATCTCACTTTTTGGAGACAGTGGAAGCAAAATGAGTGTCAGGGGGCAAATTTGAGAAACAAAATAAGAGAGACAACACTCTGCGTGATGTTCCACATCATGCTGGGATATCGTCATGTTTGAAAGACTTCAAATACACATAAAAATAAATTTTTATTTAAAAAAACATAAAGTTCAATAACCTATTTTAAGATACTAAAAATTACAACTCCCTCAGCGAAATTCCAGAATCTATGAAAATGCAAATATTGTTAAGTTTAAAAGTTTCCTAATTCACTAAAAAAAAGTTCTCACCGTCTGTGCACTGGAGTCTCTATGTTTCTCCGTCACCTTTAAGTGCAAGTTGCATATTACACCATAATTGACTTCTAAATTAGTTCTATTATGACAAAAATCCTGCTCAAATATAAAGGAGTTAAATTGAGATTTACCTTCAGCACTAATGAACTTTCCCTCTTCAGCAGATTTACCTGTAAACACTCCTCAAGTGTGAAACCCTGCATTTACATTTTAAATTTTCACATTTAAAACTTTTTAAAAAAATGCACAGTTCCAAGTGAAGGATGACTTAAGCACAAAATGATTTTAAAAAAGTTTACAGTGTTACATTTGCACTATTACATTTACATTTTGCAGCGACAGGCAGAAATGTCATGAAGCTGCATTTACACGACTGTGGAGCTGTCTGCTCCCCTGAACACAAAGAAACGGCTGTCCACTCCCTCTTTCTACTCTGATGGGCAACTGTGACAGTGACAGGACGTCAATCATTCATAAAGCCATGACAATCAAATAACTGCATGAGTGTGTGTGTGTTTTTTTTCCCTCAGGCAAGGAGACAAACGGGTCAGAAGTTAGCATTGCATCACCAGTGAATAATAAAAAAGTGGATCTTACGAGCTAAATTTAGATGGAATAAATGACAAAGATACTTAAGTTTAATTACACATGTGCGATGTATTCTCTATCACTGTTTATGGGGAGTGTTATTACAATTGGTGCTAAAAATTAACCTCTGTGTGCAGTCTGAAAATAATACCTGCCAATCAATGCAGATTTTCCATTGAGGAGTGTCATTAAATCTCAAAGGCTATTCACCAATGGTGCATTTAAATTCTCCTTGAAAATCAGGACTCATATGGTTGTTTAAATGGGCAAACTCTATTTTTTCTTATTTTCATTTTTTTTAAAAATACATAGACCAACATCAGTCTTCACTTTCAATACACCCTTTTTATAATCAAATGCTAAAATCATGATACTGTCTCATTTCCATAAAGCCACTCCTTAAAAAAATTACTTTAAAAGAAAGGTATCAAATTGGTACCAGCAAAAATCAACTGTATTTGAGCTGATTTCAAATTTAAGCATATTTCTCGGTTAATACACCATCAGATGAATAAAACCATGAAAGGTGAAGTGGTGAGTCTGAGACAATAAGGGTGTACATATATATCTATATAGATATAGATATCGATATAAAAACATAAAATCAGAGCTCTAAACGATTACATCTGCTCACTGAGCTGGAATAACCAATAACCCTAACAGCTCAAGGCAAATGACATTTTGCTGAGTCTTTACAGCGGCAGCCTGGGTTCGATTCCAGCACCGGCTCTTCACTGTATCTCATCATCTCTCTTTTCTTCCCTTCCAGTCTCTCTTCAGCTGTCATCATGAAGTAGTAATGCCAAATAAAATATTTTTAAAAAACCCAGATGACATTTTAATTGACTGCTCAAATATTTTTAAAACTTTCAGCATGCAAGTGAAGAGCAGTAATATATGACAAATAACAGAATATGGTTTAAAAAAAAAAAAAAAAAAAAAAACATTCCTGTACATTGACATTATTGAAATAATGGCTTTTCAAGCAGACCATGTGTTGGATATTTTGACTTGAAACCTACAACATGTGACATTTCAATATTTTGACAAAAACAACCATATGTTTCCAACAATGTTCAAACTCAGAAATATCTATTATTTCATTCAAGGTAACTGTGTTTGATTTAGTCACCTGTCACCGACATTCTAGATAACGCCGGTTAAAGAGTTAGAAAGAAGTCTGTGAATATGACTAACTGCAGCATGAATTTAATTAAATAAAATTTAAATGCCTTTTCGCACTAATGAAAACTCTGACACTGTTGCAAAACCCACCCACAAACAAATTCTTACCAACAGCTCTCTAATCTTTGGCCTTTTGGTGACTTTTGGTCAAAGACCCCTAAAATTAAATTACTTCAATCAACCTTAACAAGGGCGCTATTTATACCTTAAGTAACAGTGGAACCAGGTTTATCTTGACAAGTGTTCTTAATTTTAAATAACAAACATACTTTTAAAAAGTTCCTGAAATCTTACTTTCAAAGTATATTACTTATAACTAAGTATTTCTTTGACTAATATTCTACAAAATATTGCCTGCAACTCCTTTACCAAACCTTGATTGGCAAAACAGAAAGCAGAACCTGCAGCTTCAGCTCAGAAGACTGGGACGTTTTATGCAAATAATTAGATAAACTCTGAGCCATGGAGGAACCAAAAACCCTATCTAGACAGAAGCTTAAGACTTTTTTCTCAAACCACGAAGATTTAGGCTAAATTAAATAATAAACAGTTTCATGGAGTTGGTCTTTCTTCATACTGAAAGTGGGAAAAGAGCTCACACAAAACTGTTGACTCTTTGAACCGAGACAAGGCTTAAGGCACTTTCAATCTTCACGGTCATCCACATTCTGCAAACTGTGATTGGAGTCATTTTTAACTCAAACCACCGACAGGAAAAATGTCAGCTTTTCAAAATGTGAGATGTTCTGAAGCAGCCAATGTTGATATAGCTTAAGACTCACCATCACTTCCATATTCTGTTGTGGTTCTTGAAATCCCTGAACTGTCAACTTGCGAAGCACTAAGACAGTCAGAAAAAAAAAGAGAAATAGAAATCAAAATGCAGAATGTTAATAACTGCAAATTAAAGCAAACTACACTTCTTTTCCAATAGAGTAGGTTCAGTAATGAACATTTCCAAAAGTTCAGAATTGCTCTTTTTAACAGTTTTTGTAAATTGGTGAAAATTTGATAAAAATCCCATAATTCAATCTCTAGGCATTTTATTCAGGCCTTGATCTTCTAAACCGTTTAGGGCTCATTTTTCATTAGGAATGCAGCTGTGTCGTGTGTGAGAGGGTACGTTCGAGCTTGTTTGTATGCAAATGTTGCTACCTTTAAGGGAGAGCAGCGTCCTCTCCAGTGAGCCGAGCGCTGCTGCCTCATCTCTGGCGTAGATCTGCTGGAGGAAACAGTCGGTGTGATGGCTCCACAGGGAGCACGCAAAGTTGTAGATGCCAGACGCCAGCTGCCAATATAAACATAAACAGCAACATAAACAGTACAGTCAGTCATACACACACATAAAAGAATTCTGGCTCAGTCAATACAGTCAACAACAGGCATAGAGCATCCTGGTAAACTGGTCACAAACACCTACAGTGAGAGACTCACAGCTGTTTACACTCATGCTGATACAAATATAAAAGCACTCCCTTGTAACACCTTCACACATAACGAATACACTCAAGAAGCAAAGGGGGGCTTGTAAATCACAGATCTACATTAGCTTTAAATGAACTTCCTACTGCAGTCACTGCCATGACATTATTTGAGCCCAAACCAATTATATTTTTTTTCAATAAAGGCAGTCATCTGTAGAGGCAAAACAAGATCATCAAAAGGTAGACAAAAGTACTCTCAATCCCATCAACTGTGTAGTTTATTGTCTGACCCACTACCTAGCTCACACAATATAACAAATCTGCCCTGCCCCAATAATGAGCTTTGGATTATGCTTCGGTTGGTGTTTTTCATAAACTGAATAAGCACAACAGAGAAGCGGTAAACATTACACCTCTGGAACTATTTAAACAGAATTTCAGTGTGGCGATGCTTAAAAAAAAACATTCATACATGCAGATATTCTTGCACTGTTAAATATGATGCTGAAGGACAAATCTGCTTCATGATTAAGGCAAAAACCCACATAAAAATGAGTCCATGTACAGCTGCAGTGACACCACAACATCTCAAAGAAAAGCACTGAACATCTCCTTGACAGAGGAACTTTGTGTTGTCTGTTTCACTGAAGTGTCAAGTTGGAATAATCTGAAAACCAGTGCTTAGGTTGGTGACGATGTGCGCCCGCTCAAAGAGAAATCCCTACTCTGACAGCACAGCATAGGCTTTGATAGATTCTTTACAGAAAACTGCATGACTGGCAAGTTTTCTTTGGAGAGATTTCTCAAGAGCTTGGCACTTTCTATACCCACAGATCCCAGACTAATCCAACACATGAAACCTAAATGTGACGAGGCAAGTTTAGGAAAACAATCTCAAATTTTTTTCTTTTAACATCCTCACTATGGGTGTTCTGTTTCAGGCAATAAATTTAAGTTAAAGTATGTGTCTCTGTGTTTCTGCTGGGTCATTAAGGTCATTTAAACTTCTTTCAACATGGCAAAGGCAGATCTGTCTGCTTGACTGGATAATTCTACCAAAAACACACTGGTAGAAAGCATGCAAAATGTTTTCCAAAACCTATGCAAACAACAAAGGTGTTCAAACCACCTACTGATGCCGGAGGCGATGTAATCGTGCAACAAGTGTAAGTGGCTGAGCTTTCAGTTTAGTCGTTCTCCTTCTGAATCGTTCACAGGGGATACAATTCAAGCTACTTATGATTTGCAAACTTGTGTATATATGAAAACAAGGTGTACAAGTTCAGTGTATTTCCTTTCCCATTAAACAGTTGAGTTAAACAGTTGCGTAGGAAGTGAAGATTTTACAAGAGAGGATGAGTATGAGTCAGAGAATGAGTCTGTGCGATCTTAAAGTCTGACATTAGCCAAATTTCTTAATTAGCCATCATCTCCCTGATGGGTCTTTAACACTCAGACTACACAAGTGTATGTGGCCCAGTTAAATAAATGTTACATAACTGTCTAGTTTAATGGTCACTTATTGGTGAAGTAAAGGTGTCATGAAAACTTACAATCCTCATCAGAGACTGTACGTGTAGTCCAGCACAAGTTTCTTTGAAATAGTTTGAGGGTACAGAGTGTAAGATTTAGGGCAGAACACAGCAGAACTAGAACAAAATATAAATATACAAAATAACCTTTCCATTTTCGTCATAATTATAAAACATCTGAAACAGAAAGCTGTGTTTTCAATACCTTAGAATAAAAGTCTACAGTGGGAGCAGGTACTCTAATGTTGAATCACCACTGCTATGATCAGTGTTTACAGGAATAGCCCTGTGACAAACTAAGAGAATGGGGTCCTTTTGACATTGGACTAGTTGGTGTTATTGTTATTTAGTTTTGGCTCCAACTCTTTTAAACAGCCAGTAAACTTGACCAAGAAAAAAGGAGAAGAATAAGACAAAGGATTTCCAGGTTTGAGCTGATAAAGATGTGCCAAAAAGCTGACTGCTACAGATTTTTGGAGAGAATAGAGACTGAAAAATTGACTTTTGTTTCACTCACCAGCACAAAAAGTAGACATTCCACCTTTTTTCACTCAACAGCAACACTGAAACGCAAGCTGACTGACAAAGCAGATGCAAGAAACTCCCAAAGAAAAACCAACAGAGCTCGCCTTTTCAAAGAGACAGCTGAAGAAAGACACTGGCCTGGCCAAGCTGATAAGTAAGATAAGGAAGATTACTTTAACCTGTGAGAGTCACATTTTCACATTTATTTCAAAACTTACAAAGAGGCACTGGGATACTAGTTTACAGCTTTGGGGTTGAGATCTATAATCAGCCCAGGATGCATTTGCAACATAAGGGTCATGTTTCCACATTAGCCCAGAACAGACAAAACAGACTGTGGCTACAGACAGGACATTTTTGAAAGTTTCAAAGTCACCACTGGCTTTCCTTCACACTTAGACGAGGAGGGTGAACCATGAAATATTCAGTTGGTTGGTCTCCTACCTTGATAACCAAGAGCATGTCAACTGTTACATTTAAAACAAGTCGGCTGGAAAAGAAGGCAGTCAGTTGATAAGCAGGCTGTCAGTTATTGGAAAATCATCTGAATTTTTACTTAATGACTTTTGTGAATTGTTTCTAATTCATTCAGGAGAGGATTCCAATGCATACAAAAATCATTATTTGTCCCACCCATGCGGTGCTTAAGTGTGAATGTGTAATTCGGTGTGATCTGGAAAGCTTTGCAGTTGCAGGATGTGTGTATCAGTGTTTTTGCATGTGTCTGCTTCTTGTCAGGATTGCAGAGACAACAGAGAGGCAAATTTCTATAAAAGCAAACAATTTCCTCCATCTGCAAACTGATTACCTATTCCAGCAGGAAGAACTCGTAAACCACAGCCATCCAAGAAAAGTGCTGTTCATTTCGGTTGACAATCTGTTTATGAATACCAATCCAGTGGGATATTGCCCTTCTATTACTATTCAAAAGCACAGAGCAAAAACTGGTTAGCACCTTCCCATTCATCTTTGAACTTGTTGCATATTTGAGAGCCACAAAAAGCACAAGAGCTCAATGAAAGGTCAGTGCAGTTTCTTTACATCAATGCAGTATCTTTATAGCTGCCACTCAAGACTGTAAATGCAATCTTCTTGTATAACACATTGAAGACGTGCTCACTGAACAACCTGTACCATTTTGTAGGAAAGAAATATATATTTTATTAAGTATTAACCTATTTCAAGAAAACATTATTTATTTATTTATTATTAACAAAACAAGTCCCTTTGTTAACACATTGCAGTTTTTTAACCCATACACTTTACAGGGAAAAGAGCTGGTGGTCTATGTTGACAATTCATAGTTTTAACTTCTGTTAGGTTTATTCTGTATTATGCTGAGTGACAGATTCTGCCAGTGTGAAAGTATATTATTCTCATAACAGACACACTTCCTATTGCTGCACCCTTTCAGCTTTTCAGTTTTTAAGGTGCTACTTCAGTACAGTAACAATAAAAGTGGGTGCTAATGCTCCTGCCAATATATATGGCCAATATACTAGCCTCTGGAAAATACCAGGTAGTATAGAACGGACTGCAGCTGAATGATAGCAACTGACGTCAACCAGCCTATTGGGATCTGGGTTGGTACTCCTGTGTGGAGCTCTACTATGATGTGTATGCCACTGAGTTATATCCATTTTAATATGTAATTTCTTCTTTCATGATACTGCTTGGGGCAATTTCCACAGATCAAATTGTGAGATTGAGACTGCACAATCGTCCTGTTTGGTGGCAACAACAACAGTCTTTTACTCAATATTATTTTCAATTTTGTAATCACATAATAAAAAACTGCCATTCAGGCATGGCCTATTTAGCAATGCAAAGCCTGTCTCAAGTACTAAAACTGGTTGTGCCTGTTTATAGATTATTTTCAAGATAAATGGTTTTGAAATTATTATTACTGTTATAATTGCTTACTCTTTTTTTGTCATTTTAAGAGAAAAAGACTACTGTTACACCTTTTACTTATTTGCTGTGTCAATTGGACTCTTTTCTGTTATATTTGAATTTTTTACAGATAAATAAGGCATGCTGGAATTTCTTCTTAGGTGATCACCCTTGCCATCAGCAGTCATCGATTACTTCAATAAAATTTTCCCACCCCCCTCTTCCCACTATTTGTGTCAGGTCAGTTAGTTGAGTTCACAGCTTAAACATCAGCAAGTTGGACAGCAAAACAAAGAGCAAGTTAGTGCGCTGCTTTTGATTCACTATCTTCCATGATACATAGTATACAAACAGTTTTAGCCCAGTATAAAGGACTGGAGAGCACACACTCATCGTGTAAAAAAAACACACGCTCAAACACCCACACGGACATCAACAGTACTTGTATACGTACTAAGTGGAGTAAGAAAAAGAACAGTGTAAACATAGAGAGTGAAAGTGTAAGCTCTGCAAATAAATGGCAAAGGCAGTGCTCAGGCAACCAATGACTAATCACTTTGTTCTTTTAAAACATAAAACCCTGTATAAAACTACAGTTTTCCTTGCTTCAAAGTCATCTTAGGTAGTGAAAACAATGCAGGTCTTGTGGGGTCATGGTGAGTTTTTCTTGCTGCTTTTCAGTCCATGACTAAATAAACAGATGTGGTGTTTAGGATGGGGACACAGAGTCTCACCACAAGACAGAGACAGCGGAGACAGGTGAAGAGGTGAGTACAAATACATTTAGCTGTATAAGCTGGGGTCAATTAAGGTTAAAAAACAGAGAAGATGTCCTAAAAATCAGACTCCTACTCATACAGACAAACTCTACACAATGTTCACTGAATTGCATCCAGAGATTATGTGGAGTTGTCATTCAACACATGTAGCACACAGCAGGGGACTGCTTAACATGTTTTGTTTGCAGCACATCAGTAGAGGCAGATGTGTTCACAGACGTATCTATAATGCGATGGGAATCTGTAAGATTTTATTGATTCCAATGTTTTTCCTTTTTTCTCAACTATTAGATTGTTTATTGGCTCCCTTACTGATTAACTATCAGTTTTCTATGTGAAAATTAGAGGTATAAACAGTTTAAACAATATATTATCGATATATTATCAACTGTCGATTATCAGTCTGAGAGTCAGCTGTAGCAACAGTTGTCATCATCTAAAATGAGTAAAATAAGAGAATATTACTACAGCATAACTATAACATAATATTGTACCTTTAACAACAGATGCGCCGCTAAGTTGGCCATATCAGTCATGTAAAGAATAACACACATATACTTGAAACTAACATTTTACAGATAATACAACCAGCACTTCTGTCCTTCCTCTTTGTAAAATGGATTATGCATTTTCTTCCTCTTCTTCATGACTCCTGCTGTTGTTTGCATGTTTTAGTAGCGTAGGCAAATGAGCTTCAGGTTAGTGTTTTGCAAATCACAAAGTCAGAAAGAACACACAGGCATTGACAAAAGGAACTGATAAGCTCAGGGGCATTTTATTTCTGTGGATAACACAAGTTGAAACCTGTTCTAAAGCCCCACACCAAGTAATGATGACTGTCATTGCATTGATATCACACTACAAGTATCTGGACTTGTTTTCGCAATTTTAATAAAACAATGGAAAGCATCAAACATGCAAACAGTAAGGAGTATGATGCTGTTTCACTCTTTAGACTTAATTTCCCACTGCAGCATTTTGGGTCTGTTCACAGCAGCAGTATGAACAAACACACACCCATTTTGCTTGCTGTGACTTTCCTAGACAATGACCTGCTGTACTCACACAGGGGCTCAATCATCAAGTAATGAGGAGCCTGCGGGTTTCAATACAGGCCAAATAATTCAGACGTGGCTCGGCGAGGTGATGTCAGCAAAATTTAAAAGGCAGCAGTGTGTGTGTAAAAGGGGCTTCGCAGTGTTGCACTGTCCTTTGTCTTGTCACCTTATCACAATGTGTGGTGTTTGTGTCTGTGTCTATGGATCTGTGCGTGTGTGCGTGTGTGTGTGCATACCCACGGACTTCTGAGCTACTTAATGTTTTGACAAGGGAGAGAGAGAGGGAGCATTCCACGGGCCATTTAGCGTCAAAGTCATCAGTGCATCATTTAAATTTTGCACTGTTTAATGGGGCTCAGACTGGCTTTGTTCCTTGTATTGCCTAAGGGCACATATTCTGGCATGGAGGGTGCCTTTGCACAACGTCCAACTATCTGGACTCAGTCACTGCCTTTGATGTCCACTGGTATGTCTCTGTCACTCTCTTTCTCCCTCTGTTGGTCTGTTTGATCATCTTATTCCCCCCTAAACCCCCTTGTCTTCTCCACTGTCTTTCTGCTTAAGTGTTGTGCTCTTTTAAACCGTGGAAGGGAAAAATGAGCATTTGTTCTAATTCACTGCCTCTTTGGAAGAAACATTAACTCATACAAACAACCAACCCTCTCACCAAATCTTTCTTACACACACATCTATTCCCAAAAACGTCAATCAGTAATGCTTCATGCATGCAAACAGACACACATGTATGCACAGGGAACTTTGTGGCCATAAATCTCCTTTATGACATGTCTTATTTCATACTGTAGCTAAACAGCATCTCCTTCAGGCTAAATATGAAACTGAAAATCCTGCAACACTCAAGATCATGTTACTATTCATCTATTCACATTGAAAAGTTCTGCAGGAAAAAGGGGAGTAATAGAAAGAAAGAACATGGAAAAAGTCAGAGGGCAGAACAAAAGAAAACAAAGAAGGCAGCAAACTACCAAAGCTGCAAAGTTCAGTGGATAGAGTTCAAGCTTTATTATTGTTTACTTGTGGACCGAAGATAACCTTTATTCAGGTGCACACAGCTTCAGCATCAATGGTAGAGGACAAACGCCAGGGAAGAGTAGTGAATGACAAAAACAGCAAGTATTAAGATTAAAAAAAAAAAAATCAGACTGTAAGATGTTAAGTTTGACAGTGGCGAGTGAGAAATGGCTGTAAACTGTGGACTTACATCCTGGAAGAGTCGTCTGTCTGGAGCCAGACGTTTGGACGCTAGGGTTTTGGTGACATGATAGAAGGTTAGCAGCGCTCTGTGCTGCTGCAGGCCATCCTGACCCTTCACAGACTCAAGCAGAATGGGAATGAGCTCTGGCCATTGCCTGGGGCAGTCCAGACGGGCCACCTTGGCTATCAGTACTGCAATCTGGGTCGCTATCTGTTCGAAAGACACAGAGAAAATAAAAATGACCGGAGGCACAGCTTTAACACAGCAGAAGTTGATTATACCGAAGAAAACCTGATATAAATTTTACTACATCTAGAACATCACTTAACAATATAGTGCAATGTTTTAAGGTATAAATTTAAATGATTTGGACTAGGTCAGAATTAATTAATTAAACTTTATGTTGTATATGAAAGAGTTCACATACTGTGCCTTTTCAACTCCTTTCACATCTCTTAATTTACCTTCTATAGGGGCATGCTTGTACAGGTGTGTGACATGTTAGTAACACTTATTATTATGTCTGAAATGTGTTACATGACCTTGTCACAGCTTTACCTGTCCTATTTCTTGTCATTTGACAGGTTGTACTTGGTGAGTAATCATTGAAATCTAACATTTTATGAGACTTTCTTTCCTTCAAGAAAAGTGCATGTCAAATGTCCGCACTAAAAAGGACAGTTATACCTCAGCAGCTGTTGGGCAGTGAGTTTCTGATACTATTCAAACAACCCTTTTAATAACTGCCTTTTCCCCCACACCATATTCATACAAGGATCATTGATTTGACAGGTGTATTTCACACATCTTGCTGAAAATGCCAAACTTTTCACAGTTCTACTGGAAACATTTTGTTAGCATAAAGATTCAACAGAACTAGCTTATTTGTATCCACATAAAAGATATGTGTGCTCACTGTGGTGTACTGGTGCTTGAAATAAGTTTTTTATGTTCAGTTTTTGTTGTTTTCTTAAAGGTGCTGATTTGATTTTATGGAGATTGTAGTTCATAAGAATGTACTACACAGTTTACAGATTGAACGCTTTGATAAGGACACCTATAAGCTTGTGGCTATCTGATGTAGGGAAACACTATGCGGACTCAATTTGATTCTGATAGCAAATAATTACCTGGTTTTTCTGGTCGATTCTGACAAGATTTTGCATTTTTATATTTTAAAAGGAAGTTTAAACCCTGTAGTTCAAGTATTAGTATCAGTTAGTATTAGTATCATTATGTTTTCATGTGTGGTCATATGATTTGTTGTTTACAGAACTTAAATGTAACTCCCCATGTGACACTGCACACCAACACTTGCATGTATGAATATGCATAACACCTTCTGGAGCTTTGATTTAACAAGGACAGGCTGTGACTGTTGAGACATATGGTGCTTAAATGGCAATCATTGCTTGCCATATGGACCTTATCCGTCCTGATCATGGTGGGCTCTCCCTCAGGGACGTACAAGCAGCAGAAACCAGGATGGATGATGACTATTTAGGGCTACTTTTCATGTCCCTACAGACAGATGTATTACATACCACTTGACTACTGACGTATTTGTTTATGCAGCATTACGGTTTGAAATGCAAAAAGCACTGCTTAACAACAGACTTTATTTTCTCTAAATTGAAGTAGCTGTTTATTACAGTCTTTTTTTTATTATATTACATTATTATATACTTATTGCATAAGCTATTGAGAACATTTTGGGGGAACAAATGTGGCATATCTACAATGACAAGGGTGAACATAGGTTTATACCCAGTGTCACTTAGATTTAATTTTGATACACAGCACCCCAAAGAAGGGACTGCAGCTACCTGACAAAACCTGCATACAACAACCCGCCACAGTTGTATTTCCTACAAAAAAGCACATCTGCTAATGTTAGTTCATTATATATTGCTTCCAAATTGTTCCAGTGTGTTTGCGCCCAGCACAAACCTGTGGGTTTTTAATCTGTGCTGGAGGGAACCCTGCCTCTCCAAAACTGTTTAGATACAGCTGGCTAATGTCAACTTCTGCTGCAGCTGAGTGTCTGATATCAAGTGCTGTAAAGATTTTGGCAGCAAGTCAATTCTTTCTCAAATCTCCAAATTAAAAATGACAGATAAGACAATGTTCAGTCTTATTCCAACAACATTAACGGCAGGTCAAACAAGCTATGTGACTAGTTTCTGTTAACTCTAGCATTAATACACTGCTCATGCACATCATTTCTTTCTTGACACACACTGCTTGGAAGAGTGTGTTTGCTTAATTGTTCCTGTAATTCATATTTTTTAAGACAACTGAACCACACACTTAATTTATGCCATTTGCATTCAGCATAATGCAGGATGAATGAGAAATGATTCCACCAAAATTTAATCATTTCTGTGGTTGGCTAACACTTAAGCAGCATATTTTATTAAAGGCATCCTCATCATTACTTCTTGCATTTACGTGCCCAATGGTTTAAATTAGTTCTAAAATATACTGTTAGTCAAATTAGATATAGAAGATCCCTTTTCTCCCCCCACCAACCTGATTAACAGGCTCATTGAAGTTTGTGATGAGACCAGCACGCAATGACGTCTTCTCCTCTTCTGATAAAGCACTGTGAATAAATCAACCAGAAAGATGTTCAGAGAGGGGGTCACAAAAGAGTGAATAAGAACAATAATGACATGTTATCTGGCTACAGTTAAGGGGAAAAAAGTAACAGAGAAACAGCATGCACATGAATGTGGTAAACAAACAAGTCATCTCTCAAAGAACTATCTTCGCCATAACTGATCTGAGATAATGGGCAATAAGTAATAGTAAAACAAACCAATTTTTAAAGCATTGTCTGTCTGATTAGTTGGTACAATCTATCAGGAAATTAAGCTCTTGGGAGTGCTTTATTAAGTGGATTTAAGAATTTATTCCCACAGAGAGACAGAGAAAAATAAGACTTAAGGACAAAGAGAGAGGAATAGATAAGGATGACAATACAAATTCCTAACAGACAAAAATAAAAAAAATGATACTAAGACCCTCTTATCACAGGGCTAGTGTGCTACTTAACCATAATGTCAAATTATGACAAGAGATTGGCAGTCACCCCGCCATTGTTGAATGTGGCTCATATCCTAAGAGACTCCTTATAATTTCATTTTAAATTCTGGACATGCAAACCTCAAGCATTAATATGGTGGAGATATGAATATGACATCAATATGCCAAGTTGTTATGGGATCAATTAAATCCCTGTATAACACTCTACAGTGCAGGACCTGCCAGCTGCCTGATTTAATCAGTAAGCTTTGGATAAACCCCCGCTCTCCTCCAATTCACATCTTGTAGTCTGCAACATGACTCTAAGTTAACAAAGTAGGGGGGCGGGGGCGCAAAAGAGTGACAGCATAAATCCATTAAAAAATTTTTTTACCCTATTTTACCCTGTTCTGTCTACTTGAACTGCAACTGAAGCTAGATGGAGTGGGAGAGTGTTTGATGTGAGGAATGAATCATGCTGTAACCTTGGGCAGAGAAGAAAGGAGATATGGGTAGAAGACAAATTACTGGGGGGGAGAGTGTGAATTAGTGAAACAAGATTTAAAGCACATATTTTGGGAATCTGGGAGTGAGTCAAGCTTTAAAGAAATATGGATGGGAGATTAAAAGATATATTAACATAAGCAAGTGTGTGCCTAAGCCTTGTTTTGTGTTTTTTTAAGCAAAAAAAAACAGAAGATCTGATGACTGGAGGAAAAAAAAAATCAAAGCAGGCACAAAGACGCTTCACAAAGAGAAAGGCTGTGCTGACACAAGAGACAGAAAACAGAAAAACCCAAATTTTCCTGGCTGCCATCTTATTTCAGTGGAGCCACAGTTGAGTTAGGGATACATGTTAAACTTAAAACATGTTCATCTTAAATCAAAACAGGTTATCTTAATGATTCTCAATAACTTGTGCCAGTTTTCTATTTTTTTGGTGAAAAAAAATGTATATATACATACAACAGAATCAAATTTGTGACACAACTCCTTTAACCGTAAGCAGCTATGGTGAGGCCCTTAATACAGAAGTAACATCTAGTTGTCTTGCCTTTGTTCTTCTACTTCTGCCTTTTTAGATTTTTGGCTGAAGGCAGAGTGAGCAGTCCTCTCAGCCTTTGACAGATTTATTAAAATAGAAGCATTCTAGACCTTGTTTATATAAACCTGCAGTGTCTCATAAGTCTGTGTGGGCTGGGCATGCTTATTATATGCTTGACATATTGACAAAAAACTTTCAAATGGCAAACTTTGGCACACAGTTATTGCAAAACAGAGTACTATTTCATTGAGGTTAAGATTAACGTCAGTTAATTGCCAACATGTGCACCAAAATGCATTTGAAGAGAAATAAAATACAATCAAGTGCAACAACAGCGCACTCTTAAAAGAATGATTCAATAAAAATCTACATAAAAAACTTGCTCCAATGCAAACAGCTCAAATGAATCCTTGGTTGCAGGGCATTTGTACTAGTGTTGTTGGACAAAGCATTTTTTTTCCAAAGCAGGCCAGACTACACTCACTAACTTCCAGTGTTTTATAGGCTACTACCTCCAGTCATTCACCTCACGTAGTATCAACCCCCTAAAAACGCAAGTGACTCTCCCAGACCCCCTTGGGGCGATGTGGTTCCAAGTTTAAACACCTCTGAATTGGATTATACTTGTTTAATGAAAAACAGGAAACAATCTTGGCAACTCATTCACAAGCTTTATTTATCATTACTTTATCTGCAACTTCAAATTAGTCTAACATTTTTTTAAAAATTTTGCTCTTGGCCTTTCACCTTTCCTGATTGACAGAAAATGCTAACAATGTTGACAATGGCTTCATTCCACTTATACGACTCCATCAGATCTGCCGGTGAACATGCAGGTGCAATAATGCAATAGGAATATCTAAAGACAACATGTATTTAACAATATTTCAAGCACACTAGACTCGTGCTTTCTGGTCTCTTGGTTAAAAAATAAAAATTAACAGAGCGAAAATCAATGTAATGTACTATTCCCTTTGTACAGGGTCACCACATACACTGTGCCTTCCCACACAGTCTTCAACTCCTGAATTAATGACAATGGACCAAAGGTAATCAGATAAATAACCTGGGGGCCAAAACCCTTTGCACAGCACTCTGGCAAATGAAATTCAGTTTACTGAACTACTGACAAGAGTGAAACTACTTTGGTGAAAGGGCAAAACTTTAGAAAGAAAGAACAGCAATAATTTTAAGTAGTGAAAAAGTGACCACAGAGTGCTGAGGCAGAACTGATTACGCCTGGCCAACCGCTGTCCTGCGAATTTAAGAGCAAATGTTCAATTCAAATCTAACAAAAGCAAGCTAGTCAGGTACCCAGGACAGACTGTAGGCTTTCAGTACTCAAAGCCGATCTACCGTTGGACAATAGGGACACAAAAAAAGAAAATCAGGGCACAATGATTTGAATAATCAGGATGAAATGTAAAAAAAAAGGGAAAGAGGAAAGCAGTGAAAAGTGGTGGACACAAAACTACAGGCGTAAGCTTTAACTGGTAAAAGAGACTGAGGAAAATGAAGGCAATGCAGAAAAGAGACAAAACAGAAAAGAAAAAAAATCAAATCTGTGACAATGACGCTTCAGGAATGGAGATTAAGACTGATGAATAGAGACAGAGTGAAAGTAAATGGGACAATGAAGAAGAGAATAAAGACGTACAGTGGGGGGAGAAGAAGGAAACGTTGGGAAAGTGAAAAAGTAAGGCCGATAGCAGTGAGGAAGAAGGGAGACAAACAGGCACTTACTGAGGTGCTACTCTCCTCCAATATCTGTCAATGCCATTTTTGAAGTACAGCACAGCCAGCCACCTGACGTTCACATCCAGCATGTGGTTATTGAAGATATTCTATAGGGGCGAGAGAGAAAAGCACATATACGCTTGGCTAACACTGTTTTTTTAACTCAATTGAGAAATATCAGGCAACTTTGAGATGAGTCGGTTTAATGATGCATGACAGCTCAGGCTAGACTAAAGAAAAGGAAAACCTCTATCCAAACTGAGGAGTAATGGCGGAGAACTGTGAAGCCATTAAGCATTACTTTAATGGTCAGCTACATTAAAACACAGCTCTCATTGGCTTTGTGATCTTGAGTGTCTGTTTAAATTGTACACACTGATGTGGTTTTACTTCCTGTAAGTGTTATAATTTCAGAGATGTAAAATAAATCCATTAACACAAAAGATCTGAATGAGTGCTGTCACAAAATCATTCTCATATTCAGTGCAAGACAGAAGCTCCACAGAAAGCAGTGCAGTAGTATCAGAGACTGGAATCTTGGCTTTTCTTTCTTCAGATTGAGGAGATATATACAAACATGAGTTGAAATTAGTGAAAAAGAAGACTGAGTAAAGGTAAAATTTGCCTACTGCCAACAAAACTTTTACAAATGCATCAGTGCAAGTTGAATCTAGTTGACACAGCCAATATTTCAATAGTTAAGCAAAACTCAATTTCTTTGTCTCCAAAAACACTAAAGTAGGAACCAAATATATATTAAAGTAAGGGTTCTCTTTTTCAAAGTCTGAGACTGTAATAAGCAGCACACAGTTAATATGATGTCAAAGAAAAGACTGTAAAGAAAATCTGCAGATTCAAATGCCTTGAAATCCGTCTCACTCACAGTTTGGTTTGACTTTCTCTAAGTTTAACAGGCAATCTCCACCCCACTCTAGAAAATCACACCAAATAACGCTAGTAGAAAGAAAATGTTTTTCTATGTGTTAACAGATCTAACAGGTCACCTAAATCTCTTAATGTTGTATTTAACTTCCACCACAAACAGTCTATTAAGTTGTGCATTTCAAACTGTGTGCTGTGAAAAGACTGGATGGTAAGCCAGACAACTCAGGTTAGCTTTATTGGAAAATGGGTGCTCTTGGACAAATTTTGACTTTAATAGGATGTTGTGTTGTCTGTTGTCTCTTCTTTTCACAGCATATTCATGACAAAAATAAAGAAAATAATACAATTTTCATTGAAGTAATATTGGCACTTGGCTAGACGGAACACATCCTGGGCCAATTTCCCTTCTGAACGTACAGAGATGAAACTAAAATCCATTTTTTCATTTTAGCTCGGCTGAGACAGTAAACAAACAAATTTCAAAGTGTGTTTTCTTTTGGATCAAAATGGGCTTTGTGGTAGATATGCCACAAAAGTAAGATGTTGGTAAGGACCGCTAGGACGACTGTACACTTTGCTGAATTGTTGCGTATCGTACCACTCACATTTTTTTTTGTTGAACAATAATCAAACAAAATCAATCGTCCTCTCATTGTCCGAGCTTCCTTACCTCACAAAATCTTGTAATTTGTTGCTATGATTATGGCAATTTTGTTAAATTGCCCAGATGAATGTCACACATAAACACAATACAAAGTCTCTTGGTCTGCTGCAGTTGCAAAATATTCACCTCCTATTGAGAACTGATCTGCAAAGTCAGCACTTAGAAACTACTGTGGATAAGAAATTAGCAAAATCCATTTGGCTATTATGGACAATACATTGTCTTGATTTATTTAAAATTGGCCACATTCATTAACATCCCTATTCAGTAAGGTGATAATAGTTTTTGATCCAGCAGGCATATTATGATTATTTGACATTGTCCCTCACCAGAAGCACTGAGTAGAAGCCTGGCTGCGTCTCCCACTGTATGAGCTGCTACTCCGCAGGCTTCAGCACAGCTGTGTCCTGACTGGTAGCGTGGGTTAAGGCCTGCAGCACCACCGAACTGGCACCGTCCATATCCATGGCTGGATATATCTGCAGGGGAAATATGGAAGGTGAAGGGAAGGAGGAGGAGACAGACAAAAGACAAGTTTAACTGCTTCTGCAGAAAAAAAAAAAAAAAAGTTATGGCTGAGTTAAGGTGAAAAATACTTTTGAAATTGTTTCACTGTAGGGGAAAAACAGCATAATAAAACACCAACCAAAAGTAGAGGTAGTTAAATTACATCTACAAAAAAAAAGTCAGAAAGTGGAATCATCATTTTTGCTTTCACTGGCTTTATCCCATTCTCCCATATTTTATTATAGATCATGCAACACTGAAATCACTGTCAAACAAAGTGAGAGGAGAATAACGAGTCCCTCTGAAACACTGGCAATCATCTCTCTAACACAAAGAGCTTTTCTATGTCCCAGATAGAATTCAAGCACCCCAGCTTCACAGGTCCAAAGGTGCTTTTCGGTTTCAAAGGAAACACCTGAGTCAGTCATCTCTGCGCCTAAACAAAAGGAATTTTCAGACAGAATAATAAACCATTGCCTAACCAGACCTACTTTTGGATCATGAACTCTTCCTCATAGGGCAACATGTCAACATTTTCAGAGGGTTTTGTCAATAATAGGATAATGATGAGGAAAAGACACCATGTTTTTCTTTTAATTGCCTTGACTGCATGCCAATGCTTTAGAGAATACCTCTGACACGCATCAATTCTCTCGAGCAACTCACTAGCTGGAGAAGCTGTCACCTGTGAGATCAGTGGAGGTAGAGTGCTGGCAGTGAGATTTTATTAGTACGCTTCAATAAGAATGGAGAGAAATCCTGAGCAAGGCTGCCATCTACAGCTCAGAAATAAATATTTAGCAGTGCCTCGATCTGCTGTGTGCTTCTGTAAATGGCGCGTGCATTAGTGCAATCACTATCCAAGAATACAGTCAAGCAGTGCTTTAACCCCACTTGTTGTCACATAACAGAGACTGATTCTTTTAATAAACAGTCCATGTATATTAAATCTGACAAAACTGCAAGAAAGACTCTGTGAAAGAGCTTAAAGGTGAAACTGTACCTCCAAATCACGATACAAGAGTGAGTGTATTTAATGCAAATGCACACCAGCATTTCAGTAGGATCAGATATCCAAGTCACGTTTTTGCACATGAGAACATAATATACTGGTCTCAGGGAACTGGATAAGAATTTATCTCAGTTCTAAGAAGCCCAAATATGATTTCTGAAATACCTGGACAGAAGCTGAGATACTGTGGCATGTAAACACCTAATCAAGGTATGTGAAGCAATCTGCCATGTGTGCAGATGTATCATTGACTCAATTCATTGCAGTAAGAAGTTAAAGCAAAAATAATTTATGATGCAATCACGATATTGCTCTTGTGTTCCATTAGAGATGATCTGTTGGAGGAGGTAAATCAGACAGAGAGAAGTGAAACTGCAACAGAGTTCACACAGCCTGGATCCAAACTAATCTTCAGCAGCTGGGAAAAATGACATAGAGGGCAGATGCGAAGCACATGAGAGCTGGTGCTTGAAATGTCGCAAACCATCTGAAAGCCTTGTTTCATGTTAACCTCATGCACCAAATATGATCAAAACCAGT
>JAPZDV010000022.1:16053147-16130548 GCA_029814665.1 Acanthurus lineatus
GGAGTTTGTTGTTGGTGGAAAATGATGGAATTAATAGATTTGTTGTTTATTTCTCTTGGTGCTGCAGTCGCTCTCTACTATGGAGTGAAACTTCTGCTTTCCAGCAGGATGTTTTTTCCTAAACTGTGGTTTCCACTGCCAAAGTCCTTTTTCACCACCATGGGAGAGTGGGCAGGTGAGTTATGTGTGTGGGCAAGTTGTGTGTGTCTTTGTGTGTGTGTACAGTATATCCTAGGTCATGAATGCTGGTACTTTGATGGATTGGACAAATAGCATCAGAGAAATTGAGATATACATCCATGCAATGAGAAATGCTTCAATATATTGAGAAATAAAGCACAACATATGTGTATTTATATAAGCAGTTATTGTCGTTGAATAAGCACATTAGTATGCTTGGGGGTGCATTGCAGAATGTGCCTGTGCATGCAAAAGCATTGCATAAGTTCCCTTGCCAGAGCTTACCATAGCATGCTGTTGCTTACTATTGAACTTGGCAGAAAAACTATGAAAGATGAGTAGAAGAGAAATCTGAGGTCCTGACTTGGTAAGAATTTTTTATGTGTAATTGAACATGTGTAATGTTCCAGCCTAAAATTTTTAATTTCCCCTATTATGCATTTATCTATCTACCAAACATCATACAGGCTAATTATATTTTTACTTGAATATCACAGAACATTTATTCTGACTATAGCTACAAACTGTTAAGTGCCAGTGTGGTTGTGGTTATGTGATAACAATTGTATGGAATAAGTTGCAAAATTGGGTCATTGATGTCAAAGGAGATTCATAGAACTGACAGTATCATCTCTCCTGCTCTCTGAGAGCATTTTGCAAAGATGTGCCTTTCAGAATGGTTGACAGAAGGAATTAAAGATGATAAGAAAGGCGCCACTTACTTTTCTAGCTGGTGCAGCCACTCAAATGTGTTTACCATAGCTGAGGACAGTGTCAGTGCGTTTTAACCAAAGTACAACCAGGGGCACACAGTTCTGGCATGCCCCTCATACTGACCATCTCCCAGTAATGACACAAAAACATTCCTCAGCAGGTTCCAGAGCAGTCTCATCAACTTGTAGAAGAGATCCTTTGGCTTCCCCCTGAAGAGGTTATTCAGTCTCTCTCAGCACCAAGAGAAACCTCATAAAAAGCAGAGTATACTTGGCTGACCTGTCTCCTAAAGTCCACTTTGAGGAAAAGCAGAGTTGCAAACGCTGTGTCCGGTGCTAAGCCATGTCCCTTGACCTCTATTTCTATCATGATCTTCTTAGATCACATTAGCACTTGCAGTTTCTCCTTCAGAGTTGAGTCTTATCAATTTCAAATGGCCTGAGATGTGTTGTGTGGTTCATGGACAACATATAAATGAAATGAATATTTTCACTAAATATGCAGTTGTGTGTGTCTGTTCCTTCCGTTCTGTGTATGTATATGTGGGAAGAGTGTATGCGTGCTTATGCAAGGAATTTTTTATAAAAATTTGATATTTATATTGGTTTAAATTAATGTATTATTCTGAAATAAGTAAAACATAACATCTGGCCCAATTTTCCAATATTTGTACTACTACTAATACTGCTTTTCAACTCTGTTCTCTTAAAAGTTTTTAAAGCCACGGGAGGTTTGGAGGTTTTCTTTCTTAGGTGCCCCTCAGGACCAATTAAAAAACCTGCACAGAAAAACAACGTATGCTGAACCTAGCTTCTTTATATCTGAAATTTATTTGCATAAATGCACATATTTCCCTCTCTCGCTCTCCTCTCCTCCTCAGTTTGCTGTTGTAGATCAAAATGTGCTTTGAAACCAAAAGATTCTGTTAATGTAACTCAATCATCTCGCTATGAATCAGCACACAGTCATCTCATTGTGGGAACAAAGAAAACAGTGTTCATCACCCCAAGAAACACTGTTCCCTTTCTGCCATCCATAGAGAAAAATCGGAGCACTCTTACACTTCACTAGCAATTATGGTGTGCTGAAACAAAAAATGAACAAGCTGTGTTGAGAAAGATTGACAGAAAACAACTCCCACAGATAATTAACAAAACACAGTTGTCAACGAAATACAACCCATTGTATGAGTATATTATATTATAAGAGAGAATGAGGTTTTGTTCAAGACTTGGGGCTAATTTTACTCAAAATCGCCTGATCACCAGACACATGAAGAGATCACTTCATTTCTCAGAACTAATTTGTATAATGTCCCCACCATGTCTGAAACTCTATGAGTGCAGATTATTGTTACATGTTTATTTCGTTGTTATCCCAGTCTGACAGTGAACAGGCCTGTTGTTGTAAAAAGAAATACTATACAAGCATTTGGCAGCATTTAGCAGTAATTCAATACTGTGGAACAACAACTACTAATAACTGATAGTCTGACCGAGTGTGGAGTGTTTGATAAGATCAGCGATGCAATTATATGCGGTTTCTAAAGGTCTAAAGGTATCTTTATTATCCCATCAGGCAAATTGTTTTGCAGCCAGTGTAAAACATAAAGACAATCCTCAACCACAAGAATAAAATACAAGAAATACATAAAATACATTATAGTTCCATTGAGAGCTGTTAAAGGGAACAGTGTAGTGTGTAAGGCTGCACAAAGAGCAGCAAGAAATTAAAATTATCGGCTATTCTACAGAGGACAAGCAGAGGTCAAGCTGTTGGTCACCACAGGAGCAGCATCCATCTCGTAAATCATTATTTGTTCTGCCTGTTATTAAAAATGGCAAATCTAATGTTAGCTGTGGTTGGCAGTTGTTAAAGGGTTGAAATGGAGACGCCCCTTCTTGGACTGACACCTAAAAAAGGAAAAGAGGCTGTTGTTTGGCTGTTGAGCAGCTCTAATAGTGAGACTCCAGTAACATTTGATTATAGAGGGGTAAAGTTCAGCTTCTGTTAGTGTTTAAGCCAACGAGCTGTCAGTACAGTTTCCTGGATATCTAACCCTACACAACATTTCATCCCTTTTTAAAACTTATTTTCACCAGTAAAACTCAACTGTAACAGAGTTAACAAATGGTCAGTTGATTTTTGCTTGACAAAATTACAAAATGCAACTAAATTAAACAAAATTGTTGGCTGCATTTGAGCAGTTGCTAGACTCAGATTACTCATTTGGCCTATTTCCATGCTGACAACAGCTGAAACCAATGCATGATGTCCCATACAAAACCCCTCTTGGCTTTACTTTCGGTTCTGGAAAACCAGGCCCAGTTAAATATCAATGCCCATCACTTAGTGTCTGAAAAGAGTGAGAAAAAGAGCCTGTGATCTTTGTAAGCAGGGTCAGGGGGAGAAGGGAAAGTTTGGAGCACTCAGAAACAAGCCGGGCTTGTTTGTTCTTTGCAAATTCTTTATCAGAACTGGGGAACATCCTGTATCAGTACAGTCTGTTGGAACAGGATGGGTTGGGTCTTGTGTAAACAAACACAAACACAAACACAATCATGGAATCTGTCTGACAGCAGAGTGAGAGGCAGATGACGTAACGCTTTGACTTACAGTGCCCCTAGTGTTTAGACTGACAGCTGCAAGGGAAAAAAAAGACAATTGATGGAAGTCATCTGGTGCACAACACTTATCTCTACACCTCTGTTTTAGTGGTGACCGGCGCTTCAGAGGGCATAGGAAGAGCATATGCTTTTGCAGTAAGTGACTGTTTAAATCACAATGCTCATGTTGTATGTACACCAAAGTATACATCATTAAATATAGAACACCTGCTACACATATTATAGGTTTTTATTTTTAGATGTAGACAACAAACACAATATTTAAAATTCTTTCCTGCTCCATTTGATGAACACCTTCTAATTTTTGTCTTTGCACATTTTTCACTTTTCCTACCATCCTCTCTCTCACCATAATTGCGCCCCCAGTTGGCTGAGCGAGGAATGAACGTGGTAATCATGAGCAGAACCAAAGTGAACTTGGATCAGGTGGCCAGGGACATTGGTAAAAAAAAAATTTAAAAAAGCTTTCTCATTTTAAATTTTCAATATGTTTGTTTAAAACATGGCTTATATCTACAAATATGCAAATGAAAAAGGAAAAGTTTTTTGCTGATACCATGTTTTTATCCTTCTTAGGTCATAACACAGGGCAGAAGGTGAAAGTGATTGTAGCAGACTTCACAAAGCAAGAGGTTTTTAATGAAATTGAGGATCAGCTGAAAGACCTCAACATTGGAGTTTTAGGTTGGACTTTATTTTTCTTCTTTCCAAAATGTTTGACACATCGGTTGCTTTCAAAGACACCAGAGCAAGAGAAAGGCAATTCTTTGTGGGATATTGGATGATAATGTCTGCTGTTCTGACACTGGATCTTCTTTTTTTCCAATCCCAGTCAATAATATAGGCATGTTGCCCAACTTGATTCCCTGCAAATTTCTTGAGACTGCAGAGCTGGACCAGGTCAGTGCCCGTCAAACAGAAATGAGTCTTGTGTCATTCCCAAGTGTGTGTGTGTGTAGGTCTTCATGCATGTGACATATAAAACAGTAACCCCTTAAAAAAAACAACAACAAAAACAGCTTCAGTGCTACACAGGTCAGAGAACGTTTAACCACAAACCTACTACACAAACTGCGTCTCTATTTGCACTACTTTTAATTGCATTCCTCAAAGTATCTTACAGACAATCAAACAATTCATTTCCTTATCTTTTAGGAAGTCAGGCAGCCGCCTTTTAAAAAAAAAATCTAAATAGTTTTAACTGCTTAATATTCTTTGCTCTCAGTTTTCAGTAAAGAAAACTCTCTTAAGGTTTGTGTATTGATACTTTCAGACAATTGCAAAGGTGATAAACTGCAATGTGAAAACTATGGCCAAGGTAAGAGTTTATACTCTGCGTTACTTGTTTAAATTTTAAAACTGTTCTTGCACATTATATAGTTTTTGCGACAGGATCAAAAACCAAGAATCCCCCACATGTCATGCCCATCACTTGCTCACTTTAGTAATGACATTTCAGCCCTTAAACTTAAATAAGACCAAATTCTTACAAACAACAGCAAGTATAGCTTTTTATCTGTATATGTAGGATCTGTATTAATAGAGAGAGAACAAGTGATGGACTGTAAGATTCTTTGTTTTCTTCCCAAGCAAATTAATTCTGTGAACTCTTTCATTTGTCTAAATTCTGACCTCCTTTTCTTTTTTCTCCAGATGTGCAAAATAATTCTTCCAGGCATGGAGAACAGGTTTTCTTCCCATGTTTTCCTCATTGGATGTGATGTGTAACATAATAAGATCACAACATGCTGATTAACACTGAGATTCTGGCTCAAAAAATGTAAGGGCACAATTGTTCTCTACCTGCCTGAACAGGAGAAGAGGTGTGATTTTAAATATTTCATCTGGAGTTGCTGCTGTACCTTTTCCCCTGTACAGCCTGTATGCTGCATCTAAGGTTAATACAGCATTATTAGCACATCTCTAGTTACCCTGAATCACACTGTATGATCATTTATGCACTAATTTATGTTCCAACAGGTGTTTGTGGAAAGATTTTCTCAAGGTCTTCAAGCTGAATACAAAGATAAAGGGATTATTATACAGGTAAAATGATTCTGATTGAAACCTCATCTCAAGGTCTTTAAATTAACAGAAGAGGGATTAGTTACTGATTACTTTCAAGTGATTTTTGCTTCAAATTTTGATAGTTTTGTTGCTCTCCCCAATTTTCCTTGTTTTTTTTAGACAGTTGCACCGTTTGGGGTCTCCACTCGAATGACAGAGTATCAGCAGACCGACATGGTGACTCTGACTCCAGAAGATTTTGTTAAAAACTCCCTTCAGTACGTCAGAGCCGGAGTCAAAACACACGGCAGCATCTGTCACATTGTTATGGTGAGACTCGTTGGCTTAACCATCAATTAACACCAAATAATGCCAAGATTACCTTGTGTCTGTGATTATGCATGTGTGATTGTTATATGTGCATGTGTGTGTGCTTGTGCTTACAGGGCTGGTTGCTGCAGATGATTCCTCTTAGTGTTCTTCATACAGAATCTATGATATACGGCCTACAGGACCATGTCAAGAAGAAAGTAGCACAAAGGAAGTGCAACTTTGAAAATGGTGGGAACAAATAACCAGGAACAGCAGTGAAAAGACATTTAGCATCAATGTTTCAAACTGTAAATGAAAATATGATTATGAAACTGATGTTAACATATGTTACTATTACTATTTTTTGATATACAAGAGTGATATTTTTCTTTATACTTTGTTTCATTGCTGTAAAAGACATCCTCAGGAAAGCATCTTCATTAATGGTGTTGGTTTCCAAATTTTAAATTTGTTCAACATTTCAAATATACCTAAGTTTCTTTTTTCCTTTGTGTTTTTGATATAACTGGATTTCCTCTTTATGTACTTCAAGGTAATTGTTAAGTAAATAAGAAACATCAGTTAATTTGCAACTGCTTTTTCTTATTAAACACATAATATGCAATTTCTGTCACCAGATGTTTCTCAATCAAAACAAATCATGTTATATATTTAAAACAATCTCTACTCAGGCATGTAAATGTAATAAACAGATTGAGGTTTTCAAACTTCATCACATTAACATTACTTTCATCATTAAATCTGATGTTTTCAAAGCTGAAATCAAAATGCCTTACTAGTGTTTAACAAATGTGACTGAGCATTTATTCTAGTGATGGATCTGTGCCTGTGTGTGTGTGTGTGTGTGTGTGTGTGTGTGTGTGTATACCCACTTTCCAATAGTCATAAATCGTGCAAAGCAATATGAGTGATAATGAGTCTGACGCCTTTTCTGCTGAACTGAAGGAAACGACCTGTTCTATTATTCATCCACACACACAATTCATGTTATATTATGCACACATCACACACACACACACACACACACACACACACACACACACACACACAGCTGTAACTGTCATTAAATTTTCCCCTCTGAGATGGAGGAAACATTTGATCAGATGAATGCACCAGCAGACGACTTGAGGTGTCAGTCACCATTCTGACGTCCACAGCACCAATCGGGACGACTGATGAACGTCTTCATGGTCCCAAAGAAGTTAGATGAAACTGAGTTTGATAGCCTGCTGCGTACAGGATGATGTGCAGTGTTTAAAGGATGCACAAACAATCCCTCATCTGTGCATGTCTAAATGCAGACACAGACGTGCATAGCCATTTGAATTAGTAGCCTACGTGCTGCTGAGATGTCTGAAAAGAGTCACTTATCATGAGGTGACCAGGCAGTCTTGATGAATGATCCTCCCCATGAGAGATAGGGAAGGGAAAAGGAAATGTGGCTGCTGAAATAAAAAGAGAGGTAGAGAGAGAGTCGGGAGGTTGGAGTGCCCTGGATGATCCATGTCTGGCCTGTTTGAAAAAGCCAAGAATAGTTTATCTTCACAAGAGAATAATCTTTATTAATCCCATTTGATACTAACTGAGACAGATGGGTATAGATCTTATACGGAAACTGAAACAATACGAAAGGATTATAGACAAGAACTGATGGTGAGAAATATCTAAAAAGTGGACAAAAAGTTCATCATATAACATGAAATCTATTGTTCTTTTGTAGATTATTGTGTTAATTTTAAAAATGTTTTTGCATTTTTCATCTTCAAGTGCCCATTTTAAAATATAAAAGTGCCTATAATTTTTGTTTGTTTGTTTGTTTGTTTTGCATTGAGGAATTGACTGAGAAATTATTCAATTTAACTTCCTCAAGGTCTCTCAGTCATGGGGACACTTAGGGCTCTTATCGGTGTGGATGTGAATTGATCTAAAAGAGCAACTTACCAATAAACAAACTGGAAACAAACACACCTGTTGTATCTCTTTATATGTTTTAATGGTGGTCATAACTAAACCATTTGTGTATCACTCAGACAAAAAGCTGTCACCCTTTAATATCAACGATGATTTCTTAGGCAAAACAGCAGCCAGTTGGGGTCCAGATCCTATTTAGATGTTTTTTATAGATTGTATGATTGACATGTAATGATAATTTTTTGATTTTCTGTATTGTCCCAAATAAATGAACAAATACAGTGATGTATTTGTACTTGAAATCACACTCTTCAAAAGGTTTGACACCCTCGACACCTTTTATCCTTAAACTTAGGATATATTCAGTCATTTAAATTACGACAGTCAGGTGCTCACTATATATTGTAACACTCAATATAGCCACTAGAGGGCACAAAATGTAAAGGTTTCACTGTGCTTTTGATTGCTGTAATATGGATCTGCAGAAGGCAGAACAAGCACAAACACATACAGACACACACATTATTTAAACTGATGAAGTGTCAGGTTAGAACTGATTGATGATATTGATCTGTATCTTATCAAAAACAGTCTCTGCACTTTGGTAAGTGAAGACACAAAATGATGAAACCTCACACATTGAAAATATGCTTGTAGAGCAGATGGGACATCTACTGTTAACAATTATGCCACATTGAAAAATAATAGAAATACAGCCAAATCGCTTTCAGAAGAAACACTACTGCTTATATTTCATGTTTCTAACGTTTCTAAAGGCAAGTGACATCAATTTTTAAAACAAAATAATACAAAAAAATCCAAATTAAGCCACAAATGAGCAAAAATGTCTTATATTCATTTTTAAAATGCAATTAAATTACTTAATCACTAATTTAAATTGATGTAATTACACTACTCTTTGGGGATTTCCAGATAGTTTGCTATCTGTAATACTAAAGTTTGCACTCACTTCAAAGCCCCAGTCTGAGCAGTGTGTGTGTGTGCGTGAGACACCTGTAGCTGAAATCAAAAGTTGTTTACCCTGGTTGCTCAACAGCAGGGACTTTCCTCACCTGAGGTGATCTGCGATTTAGTGGTGCACACACAGATGATGACACCTTTTAATTTACCAGTTTCAAAGCTTTTCTAACATCAAATGAGGTTTTTCCGGGTTGATAAGTTAATGTTACTACTGTCATAATAGCAGGTTACAGGTAGCCAAAGGAAGAAAGATTCCTTTACAGAGCATCAGTGTGGGAGGGCTTCTCTCCTGCACTCACAGAATAATGGTTTCACCATCAATGGGATCATATTCAGCACTAAAATAAAGTCTAACTAGCTTCAGCACGTATCTTGCCTCTAGCAAATGAGAGATCCGTTAAAAAAAGGGGTCAAGGGAAAGTCATCGTTTTCTTTTCACTTGGTCACCATGGCTCATGTGGGTGGTCAGGGCTGTGAAGACAGTCTCTACAGTGCAGATTGTGTGTGTATGTGTGTGTGTACGTGTGTGTGAGATGAGGAGAGAAAAGGAGAGAGGTGCTGCCTTTGAGGATGCTCCCTGTGTGACTCCTCTCTCCTCCCTGGACGCTGCTTGCTTGTTGTTTCAGTAAACAGAAAGGTCCAGAGATGATCCAAGACAAGCATACAGCCACTGCAGCCCACCCAGGAGCCAAGGTCAGGACCACTAACCTTCACACACACACACACTAAGCCTGCCTCACCAATAATTTTCCAGGTTGACCCAGGAGTTTTAGTTTAGGACTGGAATTCATTCACATTAATACTTTTAAAAAATCCAATCTAACATGGTAATTACTGAATCATGAGAGCCAACGCTGAATACTGCTGAACTCCAAATACTTGAGTGAATTATTGGAAAGCTACAAAACCGCAATAGCTAATTACATACACTATGCATTTTTTGACTTCATACTCTTCAGCTGCTTTTTCTCTCTGTTTTCCATCTCCTGAGTGTGCTGTGCTTGTCAGAATGACACACCGGTATAAATATTAGAATACGTTTTTATACTAGCTCAGATATTTTGTTGACATAATTACAATCTTGTCTCTCAAAGTTCATTGCTGAACACATGGATATTCATTCTCACAGAGGAGTTCTGGGGGTAATTATTTCTCACAGGAGTATTAATAACTACCACTTCTCTTCTGCTCAGGACGGAGGTCTTTGAAACTCAAGAAGATAATTTCAACCCTTCATCTTTTCCAAAAGAGTACGCTGTCAGGGACAGGCCGCACTTTTTTGCAAAGGAAAAGCAAACAAGACGAAGGCAGAGGGGCACCGATAGAAAGGATAAAAGAGAATTAAAGTTGGGAAGGAGAAAGGAAAAAGGGGTGAGTTTTTTAGAGGGAGAAATGGATTAAAAAAAGGGAAAAATGACTTCTCTGATGGCCCAGCGCTCACATATGGCTAGGCTTTGCTTGTATAGCCTCACTTCAAGGCGAAGGGCTCTGCAAACACAAACAGTAGAGAGGCTGCAGCTGGAGCGGGGAGGCAGTCGCTTGCTTACTGAGACCTCTCTACACTAAACAATGGATCAAGTGACGCACAGGCCTTTGGCAGTGCAACAGAGACCCAGGCAGCTCAAAAAAGCCTTTCTTCCGTACGTTTATATCTCTGCTCTCTTAATATTTACCCCATGGGAAAACACACAATTTTCCATTCCTTTTGTTCTGAAAGGAGTGAAAACAGTAGACCTCCCTCCATCTCAGCTTCAAGACAGGACAGGGTCAGAGAGGACGAGGGTCTCTTGGTGCAAAATTTGAATATAAGAGAGACACTTAATTTTCTACAATATTGTGACTCAGTCTAGAATTCCACCACTCACTTACTCCTACAGCTGTGCACAGGTGTTGGGAATGAATATAAATTGAAGCTTAGCCTTTCCCTCAGTGCAATTCATTGATATTCACACGCACTCTCTGTTTCCAGCCACGCTGAAGAGAAGCAAACAAAATGAGGATTAGTCTCTCTTACTGTGTGCAGCACTGAGTTAGAAACTTAGTTTGCATGTTCGTGTGTGTGTGTGTGTGTGTGTCAGTGTGTGTGCGTATGTGGGTGCGTATGTGCATCTGTGTTATATCTCTTTTATGATGGGGCACAATGGGGAATGGAAGGGTCCAGGAGCCAGTGAATTAACCCAAATTACAGCTAACAGTTGCCTGGGTAACTGGATAGGAATGAGGGGCAAATGGTGTGTAATTTCCTAATGAAGGGGAGGAGGGGGGGTTTCTTTTTCACATTTAGAGACCTGTTACCGTAACAACAGGAGGACTCTGTACCCCCCCCTTAATGTAGCTGTTTGATTGCTGAGTCACCCAAACTCTTTTTTTTCATACACACTATTTATCCTTTTCGCTCATAAACACCTTTGATGGTCAGTTAAATACATGTTAGTAATGAGAGAGACATCAGAGAATGTCAGACAGATGATACACAGTTTGTGAGCCTCAAAGACACGAAAAACTATCTCAACAACTAACTACTACTAGTGATATGATCCCCAATGAACACACTCTTTTCTGTTTAAAGTAGAACTTCTTGGTTATTGTTATCATGAGCGATTTCTTCATGCTTTTACGAGAACTCCATCACTGGTTTGAGGGTAGAAAGGTGATGTCACATACTTCTGTGCGCAGATCAGCATTTAGTAGCATTTAAACAAGATTTCGAATTAAATAGGATCAAACCACCCTAACACACTCCAGATGAAGCAGCAGAGCCAACGTGTTGAGTGGTAAAAATCTGAAGATTTGAGGCCAAAATTACCAGGACTTTAATTTTTTATGTATTTGTACTAGGACTCCTAATCAGCAACAGTTTGCAGACCTTTTTCACACATTGAAGTGTGAATGTATGGAAACCTGAGCCCGAGACGACTAGAGGCCCAGGTTAGCAAGGGTCAACAGTCATTCACAGCTTTTTACTAATCAAATCAAACTAGGTGTCCCAGTCTGGCTTCTGCAAATAAACCTACATCACCGGGGCTGTCTCTCTGCCGCTCTGTCTGCCTGCTCAGTTTATACCAGACTCACAGACACCCAGGTTATAGTGGCAGGAAATATAAACAAACTTCTCAACCTGCCCTTGACACAAAGAGAAAAGACACTAATGGGAGATCTGGAAAAAGTCTTTGGTGGTATTTCTCGTGACTCCTTCTGAGTACGGGAAATTGCACCCCACCGCATGTAATAAAAAAAGAAAAAAAAAAAGGCAATCATCTGACTGACCTCAGACATTGTCACTGATGGCTGACGGTGGCAATGAGTCTCACTCCAGATCCTTGGCAGAATTCAGCAGTTAGCATTAAGGATAAGAGAGCTTTGTTTGCCACTGAGCCATGGTAGCCGGCCTCCATTAGCCTCCAACCAATGTCAGTCAGTGGGTAAGCCTTTCTTTTGTCAGTGCAGCACTAAGTCTCTATGCTATCGCAGTTGAAGCAGACTATGACTACAAAAAAGACAGATAGGAATCTGCAAATCTCAGTTGTGGGTAAAACAGACGCAGGGAAGCAGAGAAGGAAGGGTTTGGGGTTGGGATAAGAGAAAGGGCTTTTATTCTCCCCTGTCTGAGATTTGAACAGGTGTGTGGCCTCCGCATGTAAAGATATGGCAGATGATCTACCACCCAGAAGGTCTACATGCACATGCACTGACTATTTACCAAGCTGCATGTTCTGTTGAGGCACGTAGTCCTTTCTCTCTTTGTTTATTGATAGCTATCAGCACTTTCTCATTGCTGCTAAACAGAACACAACAGTTACACGGAGCGGCTCTTTGGGGTTAGTGCAACAGCTGAAAGAGGTCAGACACAGCTGTAATGTATGCACACTCACATACACACACATAAAGACTTACTTTGTTTTTTCATACTAATGCTAAGCTACGAGTTTGATATGTTTGTAACTGTTTTGGCCTCTCTAAAGTGGTGCAAATGATTCTTTCACCATATGATGATTTACTTTAACTAGAGTGTGAGACAACGGGTGGATGGATGAGTGTGAAAACTACTATCCGTCCGTTCTCTCCAAGCTCCACTAAAAGTCTTTAAATGCTTATTGTTATTTCACTAAGAGTGCAGCAGCTTCCAATCCGAAGGGTGGATTGAGGTACAACTGAGCCAAACCACAGACTCGGATCAGATTACCATTCAGGAGACTGTGCGGGGAAACCACACGATAAACACACTGTCACGGGGAGTGGGAGGCAGCGAAGTGTTAAGAATGACAGAGACATAACAGCCATTACAGAGTTTTAAGTGATATCTCTGCACGGTCACCAACAATCCCCAGGTGGCTGTCGTGGTATCTGATAACAATAATGGTTAATGCCTGCAGCAGGCTGGTTTTTCTCAGTCATCCACTTAAAGGTCCAGTGTGCGGGATTTGGTTTCATCTAGTGGCAAAGTTGCAGATTGCACCCTCCCCTTCAAAGCCCATTGGAAAACCTACAGTGGCCTGTCCATTCTGTTCAGTTTCTGCCAAATCCTAAAAATAAACGCCCCTAATTCCTACATACTGAACCTGCAACATTGTACATGATGCAGCAACAGTTTGAAAATTGACACTGACCTTTAACTTAAAATGCACAATAACAAATTAATTTTATTTTACCGTGCTGTAATTTAAAAATACTTTATAAAAACATGTTGCTTAAATATTAAGTGGTTTCTTACTAGCATTTTGAGTAAATGTTTCAGTAATTTTTAAGCAAACATGGCGATGATGGTCACATTAGCTTCTTTAATGTGGTGATGCACCATTTGCTGTCATCTTACATTTATGTAAACCGAAAGTCTTACATGTTCTCAACTGTTGGTCAGACTCAATTTCTAAGCTGTTTTATAGATGATTTTTAAAAATGTCTCTGTGATGAATTAGAAGAGAGCTCCTTCAGTGTGTAAAAAATAAAGCAAAAAACACGACAAAACTATTCCATTAAATACACACAGGTTTAAATTCACAGTTATCAACAACCTGTTTATTCAAGTAACATTCAGCATTGTACTTGTAACTTAATAAATCACAAGTGAACACTGAAAATTTTAAAATAATTGGAGTGACTAAAAAAGATTTTTTAAATATGTACAATGTGTCATTTTAAAATCAAATCAAATCAGTAGAAGCAGGAACGCCTGCTTGAAATATACACTAACATTTTTTATATATCTCCTTCAAACTAAAAAAAGTACAAAAATATAAAACTATTTGAACCGTCCCTCGTACATTATTTCTTCCACAGGAACTTCTCATTAGTCTTCCAGAGACTCTTGCTCTCCTCTTTTCCAGACAGTCTTTTAGCAGCAAAGTTAGTGTTGATGCAAACTCTCTGCACTTCTGCAGGATCAGTTAGCCTGTTGATACTCTCTTCATTACCCTCATTCAGGATGTCCCAGAAGTCTTTGCGACTGCTCTTTGACACTGTCTGGCGTGCAGCTAGTGACTTTGGGCAGGGCAGAGAGTCTGCTGAGCCAGAGTCAGTGTCTGGAGTGATTTTGTTTGGAGGGGGTGTGATAAGACAGGTGTTTACAGACCCGGAGGGGGATGCAGGGGGTGTTTTTGCAGCAACCCTCTGTTTTGTAACCCTGGATTTGGGTTTTAACAAATCGTCAAGGATTGAGGTGTCTCCTATCAGATCGGTGAGGTAGGACTGGCGACTGGAGGTAGATGTGCCAAGCTCAGGAGAGGAGGGGGTCTGAGGATTTTCTATACAGCCTTGAGAAGTTTCACTGGTCCTGGAAGACAAATTTTGCTCTTGCTTCCTATCCTGTGCTGTGGGTTTGGATAACATGGCGGACTTGTCATGGCTGAGGTCCCGAGAAGAAGAGGTAGCTCTGTCAGTGCGGTTCAGGAAAGCGGCAGCCTCCCTGGACCCCAGACCACTGCTGCTGCTGGTCTGATCCAAGCCAAGACCACCACCAGCTCTGAAGGCTCCAGAGTTCGAAACACTACCCCTCTTTGTCCTCTTGTGTCTTCTGGCGCTGCAGACTGTCTCGTCCTGCTCCTCTGACTCCGGGCTTGGAATATCACTTAGAGGACCTTCAACATTTATCTTTCTTCTCTTTTGCTTTTTCATAGATTCTCTAACATAATTTTCTGGTTTTCCAGGCTTTTCCTCAAGCTCAGAAACATTATTTTGTGGGGTTTTGGGCTTAGTTTTGGTTTCAGGATTTTTGGTTTCAGGATTCTTCTGAGTGTACTTAGGTTTTTTCACGGCTTTTGGAACATCCTTTTGTGGAGTTCTGGCATTTACGTGAGATTTTGTGGCAGGTGTCTGGGTGGTTGTGGAGGAGGAGGAGGAGGAGGCCTGTGCTGAATCAGGTTGCGGGAAGTTGTTTGTGACTATGTTAGCCAGGTCAGGGTGGTTCAGTGAAGTGTAATACTGTTGTAGCCAGGCCAGTCTCTGGGTGGAGTTTCTTCTCAGAATCTCCACTGCAAACTGATGAACTGAGGGAAATTTGAATTTTTCAGCCATTTCCTCCAATTGCTGCCTACACAGGAGATACAAAAACATTTATGAGTGAGAAGGAGAAATAATCTTTACACTAATATATGCTGGACAAGGAGGGTAATAAGATATATTTATATCACCATATTTACACAATTTACATTTACAACATATCCACATACCAGAATTCAACATGTGAATTCACAGAAAGTACTTTAAATCACACGTAAAATAACACCTTAAAAAAGCCACAAGGCCCACACTATTAATCAGATATTCTGCGTGTCCGTGAGGTCTAACCTAAGATGAATAGTCGTCCACATATTCAGGCTCATATCCAGAGAGTCATGCAGTATGAGGTGTTTTTCCAGAGCTTCTAGGCAGTTATTAAAAAGCTGGTCTAACCAGACTTTGGGACAGAAATACTTCAAAGTCACTGGTGGTTCAGCTGCATTATGGTGGTGTTATTACCATTTGTGGTTTTCAGTGGAAAAAACAATAAATAAAAGTTTAATGTTTTAAGTTTTACATGACGTACATGTGGATTTGAATCATTACACAGCAAGGTTAATTGAGGGGATATCAATGTAACTAGTGTGTACTTTAACTTCCTGGTGTGCCTCTGGGCAGAGATACAGTCTTCTTCTTGGGGAGTGAGATTGGAGCCACAAAGATGTCTGTGTGTCTGTGTGTGAGTGTTTGGGAAGGTGGGGGGCGGAGGTGATGCAGAAGGACAGAGGTGTGCATTCGAGGAGTGTGTGTCTGCACATATGTGTAAATGCTTGTTAGGATATGTGTGTGTGTCTGTGTGTCCGTGTGTGTGTCCGTGTGGGTTTGGAAGTCCTCAGGCGATCATTTTTGGTTGGTCTCAGGAGGGCTGTGGTTGTGGAGGGGAAAACTCCTGCACTGTTGGGACTGAGCATAACTGGGTAATCTTTGGCATGATGCTGGGAAATGGGTGGAAGGGAAAGCTCAGAGGTGGTCTCTTGCTAAACACACACGCACACGCACACACACACACACAATTCTTGGGGCCCAGGTGAGGGCGCTCAACATCATATCTGTGGTGAGTTTTGGCCTACTTCCCTACACTGCCAGGAATTCCTCTCCTCTGACTAAACTCTTCACACCCCCTTTCCTCCTTTCATCCACTGGCCCACATTATTCCCATTCAAACCTTTTCTTCTTTCCTTGTCTTGCAGGCCCTCTTATCTTCAGTCATTTTTACTTCATTATATCAACCCTTGACTACCCTACACTTTTTTATCCTTCTGCTAACTTCATCATCTCATCTCTTGAAATATGCACTTTCTCTTTTTAAGCTACCCTGACTTCTATCGCCTCTGTTCTCTCCTCTTTACCACCTGTTACACCCCTTCAGTACCTGCGTATTGCCTGGGGAGTCTCTCCAATGATGAAGGTGGTGTGTCTGGTGTGGTGCACGCTCTTGTTGGAGAAGGTTACTGGATGGTCCACGCTTGGCTTCTCCAGTCTGACAGAAGAAGAGCAAGGCTGACTGTCTAGTGGGCTCGCTGAGAGGCTCTGGAACAATCAAGCAAGACTGAAGTTTAATAGAGGCAGTGAGCCGTCATTTTTGGCTCAGACTGTTTTAAAACACAGGTTATATTAATATACTAGCTTTAATCAATATGATATCCAGCATTAAAAATATTCACAGTTTTTTCAATTTATTAAATGATATCTGGAATGACAAGAGGTAATCTTAATTCACCTCTAAAACCATTATAGGTAACAGGAAAATGTTTTAAAAAATATTTTAGTTAACTGATTCTTTAGCTACCTAACAGTACATGTTAGACAGTGCTGGAATGGGACCTTGGAAGATTAAACCACAATGTTTTATGTTTGAAGAGACACTGAAATGTGGTAATGCAGTGCTGTAAGTATGCTTTGGTACCTCTAAGTTGCCTAGAACGTGGTTGGCTGGGAGCTGAGAGTACATCTTAAGTTCAAACACGTCTCGTACAGCAGCTCTACTGATCAGCTCCTCTGCTTTGCTGCCGCCCACCACACGCTGGTTAGAGTGGGTGTACATCACCTCCCGTACACCACCTTTAAACAGAAATATGCACCATTAATGTTGAAATTAGTTCATGAATTATTAGCACATAAAGGTAGGTACTGAATCTCACCTAACACACTGTCGATAGATCCATCCTTTCTTTTGGATGCTGGGGATGTCTGACTTTTCAGATTTGTAAACCTTACAGCTTTGGACATCCCAGCTCGTCTCTCTGTCCCATCAGCTGTTGTAGCACTTTGTCCATCTTTTGGCAACTCAACTCTGGATCTTTCTGTCTGTGGAGATGTAAATTGACATCCTGCAGATCTCCCTTCCTTAATAGGATTGTGTTCATCTTCTGATGATGTGAATGTCTCTATTTCTTCTGAGTATTTTAATCTGCCCTTGTTCCTGACACTGATACCATGCCTCTTTCTATTGCGGCCAAGCTCTCCTCTCCCTTTGCCTTCTCCTCTACAGTGTGAATCTAAAACATCCCTTTTGGGCTTCGTCATTACCTCTATGTCCAAATCCTCAGATTCATCTAAGTAAGCCTCCAAGAGATGCACTTTTGGAACTGTTGTTATGAGCTTATTAGGTTTCTTTTTGTCTGGTGTGGAACTTTCATCATTCTCATCATCCACTGAAATTTTCTTATTTGTCAACCCATGTGTTTTTCTCATAGCACCATCACTGTTTTTCACCAGAGAAACCTTCTTTTGTCTCCCTCCATCTCCATTTTCTCTGTCTTCTTCATCTGAATCACTGTCCCAGAGTTTAATTAATTTAGGGAGACGGCCTGCATCATTTCCTTTATTGGAGCTTTTGCTGGCATTGGAGGAGAAGTCCTCATTCTTTTGATCCTCAGCATCTTCCTCAGAGAGGTTGTCTTCAATATCTGTACTACTGTCCTCATCTCCTAATTCCTTTCCTTTCATCCTTTCAAAGAGTTTGGAGAAACCGTGTTGGAGGAGACTCATTCGTCCAGGATCAGTGGCAGCATTTCCACCCTTATTTCTATCCACTGCAGTCAGGTTTGATGCCTTCTTCTTGAGCACAGGCTCCTCCTCATCCTCCTCACTACCGCTGCTGAAGTCAAGTACCCCTCTGGAGGCTTTTGACGCATTTCTGTTTTCCATGGCGCAGTCATCATTCGATGCAGGGCCCTCCATAGGTGGAAGACCTCCCGGTTCCTTAAATAAAACAGTAGAAGCAAAGAGATTAAGAAATGAAGGAATGAAGTGGCATACAATAGTATAAAGTAGTAAAAGTAGGTAGTGTGAGAATGGATATAAACTGACTATATACGGGGTGAGACAGCTTCAGCTAACAAAATTGCACTGTAAGATTACAAATTCTTCAATTCCCTTGCTCATGCCTTCTTTAAGTGGAGCCACCCATGCTAGATTAATTGTATTATAAAAAATAAAAAGATGTTTGTCGCAATAAATCAGAATAAACATCAATGTGACATTTGTCTGCCGTCATGATGTAATATGAAGAAAACAAAAGGCGTCATGACATTTCCTGGAGTTACATGAATAGCCCTTTATGGGAAAGACCACCAACAGTGAGTGTAACTCCACATAATCCAACTAGATGACTCTTCCCCAGCTCTGCTGTACTGGTGTGCATGTGGGTGCTGACACGCTCTGAGGCTCGTTCCGTGTGTGTTAAGGCACTCTGGTGTATTCTGTGTTTTTGAAAGGATCTGAATGGCCTCAGTGGAGCAGCAGCCCTGTAAAAGGGACCTGGTTGGGAGGAGGATGATAAGGGGTATCACTGTGTAAATAAATAGCTGAGAAGCAGGAGACAGACGTCAGTGTGGTCTGCTGCTTCCATTAGGAAATGTAAGTAATTACATACAGCTGTTTCACACAGCTTCAGAGACAAACTGAGAGGCAGACGAAAGCCTCATCTTTCAGTTCTCTTTCAGTTTTTTGACGGCTTGAATCCAGTCAGTTACAACAGATTTCAATTTGACAGGTTTTCATGGCAAAAAGCCTTAAAACCTTCACAAAAAAGCACTAAGTTATCTATCTGAAAACAGTTATACTTCAGTCCAATACACCACTTCAATGGTGACTTTTAGTTTGAGGACTAGTGTGGTAAGTAAGTGAAACTGACCACAACAGTACCTCTTTTTTAAAGTTTTTCCTTTAAAGGTAATATTATTGAACTCATTTTCAAAATTTTGTTATTGTGAAGCAGTTTAACACATCAATGTAAATATCTCACTTTGAAATAAAGTCCTTAGATAGCATAGGAAGGTTATAAAAGAACAAATGAGAACTGAGGAAACAATAAAGAAAGAACAGGAGCTAGGGCAGAAAAAGTTGAATGAGATTTTGTGGGTTGGTTGACTGACAGACAGGAAGGTCCCTGTTTGAGGTATCGCCCCTTTCACATGGGAATGAGAAGACGAGTGGGCCGCCTGGGAAAGGAGACGGAGTGAGGGATGGGAAAGATGAGTGCCCTATGTTCTGGGTCTCTGAAAAGGGCAGAGTTACTCACGCGAACTCCTTTCGTCTCCTCCTCCTTCTCTTCGCCTGTGTGTGTGCTGGCTGTCATTACACCGGACTCCACTTGTCCCTCTCGCTGACAGGGAGAGCAAAAGTGAGACACGCATTCCTCAAAATATAAACGCTAAAATTTCCAACATCGACTTAATGTCACAAAAATCAACTAAAAAGTTTGCTAACTTTAAATTCTTATTTGTCAAAGGAGTGCAGGATATTAAGGTGTTTTAGTTGTTGTACAACATGGCTTTTTTAATCTCTATATCAATCCACTTCTCCATTATAAGCCCATGCGAGTAAATTTAAATAGAAGAAAATAATAATAGTTTTGTTGATAGTTTTGTTAGACTTTTTATCGTGTCTGAGGGTATCAATAATTAAGGCAAGGTATACTGTAGTAGAGCACATTGTATATCAAACAGTATGAGGCATGTGGACTATCTGACCTCTAGTATCATGCGGGTGAGGCATGTCCCTTGGGTCTGCAGCCTGAAAAGATTTTTGATCCCGAACAGCTCCCCCTTATGGACGCAATGCCCCTGCACTGCCTCAAAGTATCGCCGCGCACTCTCTTTGCCCACAACTGAAGACTGCAATTGCTGGAAGAAAGACAGTTCAGAAAAACACTTGAAAGATGATCACACAGAGCAACTTTCTCACATTCTGAAGCATTGCCAAAAATATATGCTTGTGTCACATATTCTATCAAGAAGAAACAACTCTGTTTTAGTTCCATACAGACAAAGAGATATGAAAAAAATGTACAAAAGTGAATATGAATAGAAAGAAAAACTGGCCTCAACATGGCACTGTTGGTTTGATTTACATATCAAACCACCTCATTTTAATTACTGTAAAAATTCAAAGTTAGGATGCCATTTTAAACACAAACAGAGTTTCAGTATTTGCAATTATTTTTGTCATATACTCAATTGAAAACAAAGAGACCATTTAATGTTTCACCTCATCAGTTTCATTGATCTTTGAAAAGATGTGCTTATTCTAAATTTGAACTAGCATGGACAACAGAAGCAGAGGGTTTGAAATGCCTAAAAATAGCAGTTGGGAATATTCCACCAGTAAACAGCTTTATTGGTAACAGATATTATTATAATTGGATATTAAACACATTGACCCAACAGTAACTGAGACAGGGTTGTATGAAAGTGATGAATTTAAAAGTAGATGCAGAGCAAACAGTTACTGTGGCACTGAAGTATTTTTTGTTATTATTTGACTTGTGTACAGTCAGTAAACCTGAGAACAACCAGATTTCATCATTTGTGCATCATGCTTATATGGTTATAATTATCTGGTACCTGTTTGTAAACTTGCCGGAGGTAGATTATCTCCTCCACAGTCCCCAATGAGATCAGCCTAAGAACTGTCACATCCCTGCACTGTCCGATGCGATACGCCCTGAAGAGAGACACAAACATAGCAACACACAGGCATCAGACATATTGACTGACAAAAGTAAGAATATTTATATTTTGATATCAGATATGCCGTCAGCCAGCACAGAATAAGACTGGATACACTATACTGGGAGCTAGAGTGCTTATTGAAGCCAGACAAGAGAAAAGTACACATTCAGCTATAACTTTTACAACTCTCAGTTTCTTTTATCTTATCATATATCAAAATACTGCATTAAGTCTACCATGATACGGCCCTCAACCTACCTGTCAATAGCTTGGAGATCATTGGCTGGGTTCCATGTGGGGTCAAACAGCACTACCACGTTGGCCCCGACAAAGTTAAGACCAAGACCACCCGCCCTGATAGAGCAAAAACTCAGTTATCAGCAGCAGATTAAGGTTTTAAATGTTTAAAATAACATTAACTGAAAACAATACTGTAGACAGGGTAAACATATATCCACTGAGCCAAACTAGGCATATCTTCATGGCCTTAATTTTAAGAAAAAATTAATAATACCAAAAGCTTAAAATGTAAATTTGTAATAATAATAATAATAATAATAATAATAAAAACCTAAAACAACTACTTTTCTAGAACTCTTATTGTTTGACTAACATTGTGGAAACCAGACAGAGGTTGATGTGTGAGGAGCTGTTGAACTCTTTGACAATCTGGACTCTTTCTTTGGATTTAGTGGTTCCATCCAGCCTGCTGTAGTCCAGCCCCTCTGCCATGCAGTAGCTCTCCAGCACATCTAACACCTGACAGGTTCAAAAGACAACACGAACAGGTCCAAAGAGTCCAATTAACCACATAAAAATTTACATCTCTAAATCTTTTATGTAAATTCACTCATTGACAAGGCTTAGAGGTTGTATGAGGTTAAATGTAAATAGATTTAACAAAAATAAAAAGGATATCCCATGTCCTGTATATTTAGTGGAATGCTATAGGGGTACTGTTGAGCACAATCAAACTTTATGGACAATATGATTTTCCAAAAAACAAATACAAGCAATGAAAATACGACCTCATAGCAGCCAGAAATGTTATCAGACTGTCTTAGATGACAGCAGTCATTAGACTTTGTCTTATTACCTTAAAACCTCAAATTGCCCTTGCTTATAAAGCCCCAAGGTATACCTAATATTCCATGTCATTAGAAAACCATGAATCCTGTTACTGTTTTCTCTGCAAATGAGTCAACTGCTCCAACAGCAGTCACAATTGAGAGTATGTGTTTAAGATTGTTGCTGAATTGAATGGATGTGACTGGGCGTACAGCTCTAAAACCAATGAGCGTACTCCAACTCTGACACCATCTAAAATCCCTTTTACATTACATCACTGTGAGCATCAAATATTTTTCCTAAGGGGAAACATCTCGCCCTGGCACTCATCCTGCTCTCACACAATATATACCTCTGCAATCACACATAAAAATCTTACTAACGCACAAAAATCCTAATTCCAATACACACACACTGACACACAACTCTCACCTTGGTTGAGAGGGAAAACAGAAGTACTTTATCTCTCTTTTGCAGACAATATTTGAGCAGCTTCTGCAAAACCTGAAAAGGAACACACATATGTTCATTCATACTGAATCTGCCTGTAATAAGCAGGTGGCTGAGCCTTTGTTTTCCAAATTTTACCTTCATCTTTCCACTGTACATCGGGTCAGACAAGGCCTCAAATGCCTCATCTTTGCATCTCTGCACAAAGTCTGGAAACTTCTGGAACACTTTTGCACAAATGGCACCCACATACTTTTCCTGAAAGAAACAAATGAATTATAATGGTGAACAATTCCATCCCTTAAAGTTGTGGTGTGAAGGTCTCTAAAAGCTGCTCAGGAGTTATAACTCTAATGAACAGGAGTACTGCAAAATATTTCTACCTGTTTTTTGCTGGTGCTCGCAGTGGACTGAAGCAGAGCCACGTGGTTGGCGACTTTCCTCAATATGGCTAAGTAACTGAAGTACAGCTCCTTCATCTTCACACCATCTGAGTTTGTCTGCAATTAAATTATCTGATATTATCTAAGGAGTAAGCTTTAGTTTGTTTTTCATGAAAAAAATCAAAAATGAAGTGTTCTTTCTCACATTTAAATTCATGGAAAAATAATAACAGATTTCAAAGTGGTGTTTTACGACAATACACAATATACAATATATTCAAAAAAAACTCAATTCAGAATTAGGGCTTCAATATCCCTTAAGTCATCTTTAAGTAACACAAAGCATATTTTTCCCAGCATTATTCCTTTAAAAGTTGTTCACATGAACTACCTATGAGATATATTTCACCTATTTTGTTCATTTCATTTCACTTAATTAAAAAAACAAATAAACATTTGCAATTAAGTTTCACTTGTTATAATACTTGGTACAGAAAAGCACACAACAGTAAAAGGGGTGAACTGACTTTATAGCAGCAGGCTCTGCGGGTTTTTCTGCTCTGACAGCCACATTTCTCTGAAGACCTCAGCAGTAACTTCACATCTTCAGTGTCCAGCACCGTCTGATACACAGTCTGTTGAAAGTCTGTCAGAGAGCAATACACCACCTAGGAGAAAACACAACACGCCATTGTTTAAAGGGTGCTTTTAGACATCACAGACCCTCATTTTAATATTATGATAAAGAAATATAGTTGAGTAGATTGTGAACTGAGAGCTTACAGAGAATAAAAAGCAGATAAAATCATGAAATCTGGTTTGACTTTATCAATCTCACCCTGTCATCCTTCTTAGGCAGTTGTTCCTTGATGAGAGCTTTAGTCCTTCTCAGATACCAGTGGGAGATCTTCTTCACTAGGGCCCAGATAGTCTTCCTCCCTGTAGCTACAGCACGTTTGGTTGCACTGTATCTATGTCCTTGCTCAATTGGATCTGAAAACTTGTTCTTGAAGTGTCCTGAGGTGCCCAGACAACCAGGTATGGCCCTAAATAAAAATACATAAAAGCTTAAATGAAATATCAGCCAAAGTTGCAAAAAAGCAATCACATCAATCATACACAAGGAACAGCATGACTGAAATAGCCAACATACCAGTCCATGACGCACCAAAGCTCCTCAAGGTTGTTCTGTAAAATGGTGCCAGTGAGGCCAATTCTTATCTGACAAAAACACGAGTGCAAAGATAATCAAAATGCAAATTTAACTCAATTAATTTGGAAGCTTATTACAATGGTGGCACAACTCAATTTATTTATACAGTAGAAATGAAGACTGCTGGAGTCCAGACTTTACACTTCATAGTGACACCACCTGCACTCTCCACCATGAAGTACGCCCACATAGACATAAGTCATTTCTACTTACACATTAGTTACAGTATACTGATATAATACCACAAACATAAAGGTGTCTGACCTTACACTTCAGATCCTTCATGGCCTGAGTGATCTGAGAGTTTGGATTTTTTATCTTGTGGGCCTCATCCACCACCACAGCAGACCAATCTATGCTGCAGGGGAGGACAAATGCATAATTTAGTCAAAGTACCAAAAAAAAAAAAACATTTATAAAAACTACTCAACCATACACATTTTTGCTTGCAAGGTTCTTACTTGTTAAACTGATCCAGGCAAAGGCGCAGAGTCTCATAGGTGGTGAGAGCAATCTCAATCCGTCCCTTCTTAATACGAGCTAGCTCCTCCTCTTTCCTAAGCCCATGGACCACCACACGCTGGAAGTGACCCCATGTGTCCAGTTCATCTTTCCAGTTATAAAGCACTGACAGTGGGGCCACAATGAGGAACACCTTAACCAGATCAAGGAAAAGCAAAATCAACCTGGTAAAAAATCAAAACTCGTAGTATTTTTTGTATTATACCACTGCAATTAGTAACAATTGATTGAATGCATCTCCTATTTGAAAAAGAAAGTATTTATTTCTCCTAATAAGATGTTTTATGACTTTTATGTTAGTGGCATATTTTAATACCCACTTTGTTAGGTTTGCTTCGCGTGGGGGGCTGACTCTGACTCTGCAGAAACTGAGGCCTGTTGTTCTTAATGTCCTCCCATGTGCCTGTTTTGTGCAGCACAGCAGCAAGAAAACCAATGACCTAAGGTAAGTTCGAAATGGGAAAGAAAATAAAAGTGAGACAGAAAGGCAAGTGAGAAAAAAATGCAGACATTTAAATCATTTCGAAAACAGTTTCGCAAGTAGTGCGTTTTGTACCTGTACAGTTTTTCCCAAGCCCATGTCGTCACCCAGAATACAACCTCTGGACCGAATGTAGTGTTTGTAAATGAATCTGATGCCATCTCGCTGATAATCCCTTAGGTATCTGTTAATAGTGTAGGGGACTCTGTCTCCATCAGCATCACTCAGCTCTAGGGGGACACATTGCCTCGGGTCTGTGACACTGTTGGGGAACACAGGTTTCTCTTGGTTGAAGTGATGCGAGCCTTGTCTCTTGAGTTTTGAGACCAGCACAGCTTCATCCACTCCTTCACCTTTATTACAGTCAGTGAATACCACCCATGCTATGGTATCATTGTTATCAGAGGTGGTCAGTCTCTGAATGGTGGCTTCTCGCGGGGTGCCATCTCTCGGATCAGGAGCCAGACACGTGTCACCTTCACGCCATGTTTCTGATAAATATGAATATATAGATTTCAGTTGTTAACTATGCGTTACAACATATGAATATTTCAGTAATAACTTTGTCAAATGCACGATATAATAAAAACATCAATAGTACGGATATTAAAATTTGTTGTTGAGTTTACTCGTTATATGCTGTTCAAGTTTATCCTTATTTATGCTTGAGTTCATAGCAGGTTTTTACAAACAAATCCCATTTATCAAATCCAGTCTTAATATTGTAGAGTAACGTGAAATCAATAAATATAATTTGCTAGCGTAATGTTTCCTGTAAACGTAGATGTGGCTTTTTATTAGCTAGCTACAGAGGTTTTGCTTAACGGTAAAGCTAAACAGTGCCCAACTAAAATGCAGGATTCGGCGAAAAATAAAACATGCAATGCAAACCTTTTTCAACTGCACAAGCTGAGGCCATCAGGATACATCCGAAGTTTCTTCTTTTCCAGTGAAGGAAAAGTAAAAGTCACTGTAGGATGCTAACTAGCTTCCTTAGCTCAGTTTCGCTTTACAGCAACTGAAAGAAAAACAAAAGTGTAAACAGAAAAAACTCAGCTTCTTCCTCATATTATCCCGAGTTACTGTCAAGTCTCTATAACTTTATCCTCAATTTTAGTATGCAGGGTTGTGTAAAGGCTCAGAGGGACACACAGCAGAAGCAGCTGCAGCAGCTCCTCTGCTGCCTGCTGATTGTTTATGTATTTTAGCATTGAGCACCGCACTTTCGAGGCACTTCACTGATTTAAAACAAAAATTCAAAGCGTACTTTTCAAATTTAAATCTTTAAAATAAATTTTAATATATTTTTATGTTCATGTGTCTGCTGCTTTTCCTCATATAAGTTTCACTTTTAGACACTCTGTCGAAAGTGCTGCGTGAATATAAAAAGACTCAACCGAAAGATAAAATTTTAATCAGAACGTGTTGCGGTAAAATCTAAGGAGCGGTCAATGTAAAGTAATAATAATGCTTTCCTAAATGCCCTTTCCAGCGAGCACATGGTTGATGTATCCATAAATGAATTCAGTTGTCATGTTAATTTATATGTCAGCAGCCTCTCAAAGTTTTTGTGTTGCTCATTTACAAAGTGCTTTCATGTACAACAATTTAGTTTTAAAATGCCTTCATTCCAAGAGTCATTGATACCAATATAGCTCCACTATTTCATTGATGTATGTGATTCTATTTGGAACACTATCCTTATGTTTTGATGTTTCTATGTTATGCCCTTTTCTAATTTTTATGCCTTCAGTTATTGCTAGCATTCTCATTTTGTTTTTTTTTTTTTTAATTGACTTTTTGTAGCCTTGATTATTTTCCCAAATGTACTCTATACTTACTGCCCTACCATTTGTTAACTACCCAGTAACTACTTGGTTTTCAAAAACCAGTTTACTCTGTGCAGATGACCTTTTGGATATCCAGTATACATATCCTAATGGATCAGTCTCTTTAGAATATCAGCGGATATGTGAAGCCTACACTATTCCTGGATTGACTGGAAGCCTTTGGATATAACTTCATTGAAAGTAATGAAACATCTGTTAAGATGATTTTATCATTATTGGACCACCTAATAACTGGACTGTTTTAAGTACTTGGTCACTATATTAAACCGCAAATATTGGCTAATTAAAAAAAGGTCTGCCTTTGGTTGGGTTTAAACAGTGGACCAAAAACATTCCTAGAGAGGAAACACAACAGCATTATTGTATAAACCAATATTGCTCAGCGGTAAAGAGAAAAACACACACAAGTCATGACAGAAAGTGAAAGTAAGTTAGTAATTTAGTAAACACACATGAAAGACCCAAGACTTGGTGGTCTTGGAAGGTAGCGAAGTGCCTGTGTTTGTCCTCTGGCTTTGATATGATGGCCATCAATAAGCTCACTTTGTCTGTTGCTATGCAGAACAGACTTATAAACACACACTAACAGTGTCTCAGTTCTTCATCCCCGATTTGACTTTCCCTAAACGTTGGCCATGGCTCTCCAGATGAGGCACGACTAGGTCCGCTTCTCGCCATGGTACACTGCCATACGAAAATGGAACTTTTTGTTCCTGTTTTCTCAACACTGGGAATTTATAGGGCAGCTGCCACAGATGTTCTCATAAAGAAAGCCCAAACACTGATGTCAAACGGTTTACATACTGCACTGGATCTCACACACACTTGTTCTCTCACTGAACCGCAAGGGCCTTCTCTGGCCTCATTTAATAATACATTACTGCTCTGGTAGATAGAGATTGGATGAAAGATCATTGGCTACAGATTAGTCGTTCTCATCAAGAGTTATTTTCATAGATAACTAGTTGATTTTGTTGACTATGACTATGTCAAGTGGACCATGATGGACTTTGGCTTTTATTTTCTGAAAATGAAGTTAAGTGATTGTTTTCATTAAAAGTATGTGCCTTGCTAAGTTCGAAGAAAACCAAAATATGCCCCACTTATTGAAATATACTTCGTTTTTTTATTTATGAAGTGACACAACACTGAATTTTCTTACACAAATGACCTTTAAACAACCTGCTAAGACCCCAAATTTAACCAAACTTTCCTAGATTTTTCCTTGATGTGATCAAGTGTAAAAATGTAAAAAATGAAATAAATATTTTTTCTTGAACATAAAGGGCAACTTCTCATTAAAAGAACATTTAATTTTTCACCAATCCAAACATGCTTACATGAAAACGCATGTATATTAAGTTGCTCTGAAAGAAGTTCTGTAACTTAAGTAGAAGTACATTGTAACAACATAGTGTTAAAATTGACACACTAAAAAATCTATTCGAAGCACATTAAAGATGTACATTGCAGTAGTATTTTGAATGTGGTATTAGTAGAAAAATTTTGCAATATGCTTTACTAATGAATTATATAACATTGTATCTTTTATTACTGATGCATAAATGTTTACACAGAATTTTAATGTTGAAGGCCTGCCCCTTACTTATATGGACGGAAGTTTAAAAAAAGAAAAAAGTTTAAAAATATATCATATTATAATTTTAGATTTGTTTTCCAATGATCACGGTAAAATGTAAAATTATTTTCCTCTGAAATGCAATATATATTTAGTTTTAACAAATGGAGAAACAAGAAGAAACAAAAGACTAAAGTCAAGTCAAGTATAAGCAAACCCAATTAAAGATCTAATTTATTGCAAAAGTAAATGCACCTAATCAGTATCCAATGCTTTATTTAGCAAGGGTCATTTATGATACAAATCTAAGTGAAATGTGTTTTTTGGGTTGCCTCTTCACATTTAATACATAATCTCTTAAGACTGAAAGGGAACTGTTTTGTAATTTATTATAATTGTGTCATGACGGTGCATTCTCTTGCATCCGCCATGAAATTTCCCTGCTGGCTTTCCTGAGAGCCACCTGGATTGACTTAAGCAAATTGAAAAATTTATTTCTCTGGACAAGGTGTTTCCTGTGGCGATAGCTTTCATCCCAGTCAAATTAATTTGGCTGAATTGAGGGTTGATTTAAAGACAAAGCAGTATTGGATCAGACGTTTTGCTAAACTTCTGTTGTTGGTCATAATCAGCGGTTGGAGAGGACGACCTGAATGGAGGTCTTGTCCGGTTCCCAGGAGCTTCGGAAACACTCCATCTGTGTTCCACCACGTCTCTCTCATGAGTCAGAGGGTCCACCACAGGCCAAGAGCAATTACTAACATGCCAAAAATGACAGCTTCAACTTCATAAGCATTGATTATAGAGATGGAAAATTAGGTTTAAAAATCATGCTTTTTTTTCATTTGTCGTTTTTCATTTACCCTTTCACTTGCTTTGCTTTCCACTTCATTAGTTTTTTGATAATTAATTCATGATGTGAGTGTGTCTTAACTTAAAGAAACTGAAAGCAGTTGGATTATTATGATGAAACATGTCTAAAATAGACATATCACAAACGGTTGTTAATCAGAACGGCTGAATCATATCAGTTATGAAGTTTTGGCTCATTTGTCCTCCTCTAATCTCTTGCCATTTCGCTTGACTACAGTAGTTTGGACATAATAATCATCGGTCATTTACAACCACCATCAGTATAATTGCGTTTGAATAAATGTGATGAATCTGAAGTGAGCAACAAAGAAAATAATGTGGATTTATTCACATTAACTTTAGCTGCTCTGTGACAATTTATATATACCAGTTACTGCACATAATGGCTTAACTGTTTTATTTATGTTTTTTGCTGGTTTGTTTTTTGGCACTGTTTTTCTCCCTCTTTTTTAGTTTTGAGGGTAATTTTGTATTTAAGAAGTTATGCAAACATGACTCTCAAATGACGTTATTTCCTTTTGTTTTAAAAAATTAAGTCATTTGAGTGAATAGGACTATTTGTGTCCTTCACCTTTTGACATTAGGAAAACTCCAGACATCAGACTAAAGCACCCTTCACAATGTAAGAAATACAAGTGGCCACATATTTAGAGTCCCTTCACCTTGTGCTTAAAGACGAATTATCTTTCAAATACATTTTATTTATCACCCTCAACAATCCCAGGGATTCTGAAAGTAAGGGCTAGTCACTGTATACTGTGTCTATTCAGCAAGGATGGAAACAATTAAGGCCTGCGATGCTTTTTAATTACGTTGTACAAACCTTGAATCTCTTCCAGGCAGCTTTGAACCTTTTCCAGTTTGTCTCCTTCCCCACACCTCTTGCTTTCATTCACTCTCACTCTCTTTTTTGCTATTTCTGTAATACTGAGAATAGCAATGTCACAAGGTTCTGGGATGACTGCAATGAAATGAGAGATCATAAATTAATGAAACTGCTTGTTTATGCTTTATTCTTCATCTGCTCTGTCACTTGTTCCTGTGGTTGTCACCTGTTGTTGGGGAATCCTGCTACCTCCTTTGACCACTCTGGGGCCACAGACACAACTGATTCTGCTAAGTGAGTTGATTTACAACGTAGAGGCCTCTGATGACCTGAATTTGATGGCTTGTCCCTTTTGTCCTGCAGTGAGATGGAAAACTCTGTAGAGCAACATATTTATGATCAAACCGCCCCTCATTACACTGCAACCCCGTAGAGGAGCCTTTTGTTCGTCTACTTTGGCCACACTAAGTACATCAACCAGAAAGTATAACTGACTGTGGCGTCTGTGCATGTGTATACAATGTGTGCATCCTTGTGTTTGTGTAGTTCATGTCTTGCTATCAAAGCTTTTGAAAGGCCCTTCAAAACTGCAGATTAAATGACTGACAACAATGGTGTTAGACCACAGGACAGAAACGTAATAAAAAGAGGAAAAATTCTTCGACTCCTGTCTCTGTTTTACTCCATCCTGGCCACAGCCCTCCTCCTGACAGGCACAAAGTGCTTGGTCTTGGAATGAAATATCTGGCCGCTAGACAATATTTCCCCCTCTTCTACTCTTCTGAACCACCCCTAACCCAACATGAACACCGACAGGGACTCAAAGAGCTGCATGACTGCACGTCCCAACAATGAGGCCACACAAAAAATACCAACTCAGCAGAACTGGACATCCGTTTCTCAGGCGTTTAAGCATGCAATTATGCTCCCCTCCACTCCCCACTTCATAATCAGGATCAAGGGAGTACAACGTTGTGTCTGTAGTAGTGCAGTTCCTACAGGGGAGATGTGGAGACAAGGGTACATTGCTGTCTTGATTATAAGGATTCTGTTAGCAGCAGTTGTGCATGAAGAGAGATAAGTTAAAAGGGGGACTTCGGTTTGTGGGTGATTGTATGTCTACGTGCAACATGTTTGTGTGGTTGGAAGTTTAAATCTCTATATGACCCCACAATATCATGCATAGGTGTCTGTGGGTCACGTAATCTGAAAATCATTAAAACCTCCAGATAACACCACAACCCTAATATGCCACATGTGATACTAAAAAGTTCATTGTTGTTTTTTTTTTAATACAGGTTTGCTGAATACCCTTGTGTGTGTGTGTGTGTGTGTGTGTGTGTGTTCGTGTGTGTGTGTGTGCGTGTGTGTGCGTGTGTGTGTTTTATGGGATGTTATCCGGTGGGGAGCAGTCCTGTTTGAAGGCTAGGCCATGCATCCATGCATGTAGGGCACACACGTTCACCATATGGGGTCCAGAGGGGTTTCTAGAGTCAGGCCAAGTCATACTTATGGACCATTTAGCACACATTGCTTTCTAATTCATGGCTGCACTACACTCTCCCTAATACACAAGTCGGAGATAGAAAACTTTACAGTGAATCACATGCAAAAGTCCCACAAGCTACAGAGGATTCAACCCATAAATGTACATTTTTCAAATTTCTGTCATGTTACTTCTTCAACACTGTGTCTATTTGAATCTGTCAATGGTGCTGCCATGTGGCCTATCAAAGTGGGCTATTGTGAAATTATAGCGTCCACCCAGTTTGGAGAAATATGGTTGCCACTTTATACTATAGACTTTTTAGCATTCTCTGATATAATATATACATCGATATTACTCTAGTCTGCATCTTATAGAAAGGATGATTGATAAAGTCACTGCCAAAGGTAAAAGGAGACGTAAAAGGAGACTTAAGAAGTTATTAAATTCATATGAAGTTTACATGCATGTGTAGTTCAACTCTTCAAGTTGTCATGCAGAAAGTTTGAAGTTAGTTTTTTTGTGGTTTTCCTTTAATGCAAACAAGCATGTCTGCAGTTCTGTCTAAGCAAATGAACAACATCGGCTTTTGGGCAGTGATCTCTCTCTGAGGGGCTTCCTCCCCCAGTGTTAACTGCATGCCCTCGTGGACTTCTTTGAGTGAGCCGTTGAGGGAGTAGCAGATGACTTTACCATGGCCAGTGCTGACCATTTTCCAGACAGTGCTATCCTGTAATTTGCAATTACCCAAAACAAAATTCCTTAAAAGTTATAACTTTTTGCTAAACTTTCTGCATAATTACTCAATTTTTAACTGCACATGCATGTAAGGAGAGCTGCACAACTCATTTCCTTCTTCCCTTGGCCAAAAATTTATCAAAACTTTTTCTTTTGGACACCATGTTGCCTCCCGCAGTTTCACATTGGCACTCACACCCACTCTTGCTTAAAAACACTAATGTTAGCTAGTCTTTGATGCCATAGTGGCCTCATACCAATGGCCACCTGAAAATAGTGAGAGTTCATAAAATTTATTATTAAATACAACCAAAAGCATCACCCTTTGATGACTGTCACATTCATCATAATATTTCATGAAATTTTTTGCTTTTATGTGATGGACACTAAGTTATTTTCTATGTGAAATGCTATGTATTTGAAAAATAGACTATATTCAGGGGCCTGTGCCGTAAAGCTATGCTATATCCAGAGTGTTTTTTGGTAGTAGTGTTATGTACTTTGAGATACAGATCTGATTCTGTATAGCAGTAGAAACAGAAGATGAATATAGTTTGTTAGATAATGGATAGGGGCACTTTGACTACAGATGTCCACCTGACTTCACTCACTGATTAAATAAAATTAAAGAAATTGCATTTGCGTGCGAGCATCAAGAGATCCTGTATTCAGAAAATTAAAGCTCTTCTAAAAAGTAATTACATAATATGTAATTAAGCTACCACGGGGGTCTTGTTTGTGAGCACCCACACATATACACCCACATAATCATCAGTTATAATGCTGACCTACAGTCACAATTTACAATGACTTAATATAAGGGGTTACCAAGAACTTCCCCTCATCTTTCTCCCTCCATCTATCTCACTCTTCCTCTCCTCCTTTTTTGCTTCACTTTTCCATAACCTTCCTCTCTTCATCCATCTCTCCCTCTGTCTGTCTCTTTGTGTGTGGTCTTGAGACACTATAATTCCCCAGCTCACACATGGTGCCACCCAACTCGACGCTCAAGCCTCTTTATCCACAGTATCAGCTACCATGTCAGACCAACAGCGTCAAGGCCATTTAGGCATTTTTTCATCCTCATAGGCACTAAATGAACTCTTTCAACTCTCATAAAAACACAGTATCTAAGCGTTTGATATATGATAACAGCCAACTTATGTATCCCCACCCATTGTGAAACTTATCTGCCTTCATGTGGTTTATGGCTGTCCTTGTATGAAAATTGACTGCAGGCTGAAGTAGCCTCAACTGTTGACATTAAAGAATAAGCGGTTCCCAATTTTTATTGTCCATCATACCTTGTCTGAGACCCTAAACCATAGAGTATGTTCCTTCAAATGGATTTCAGATTTTATCTGATTCTACAATAAAAGTAGGCATTATTACACTTCTTTCTCTTTTTTGGTAAAATTGTAAGTGAACCTCATAGTTGTGTGAACTGTGTGGTGGTTTGATGCTGTTTTTCTTTTTTTTAACTCACTATTCCAAAATATTTTAGAAGAATTTCTATTCACCAGTTTTGGTCACTTATTTAATTTATACATTGAATTTACCAATTTCAGCTTCTTAATCACTTTTAGTGCATTATTTAACTGTTTATAAAATTTAATTATTTTAATTACTTATTCATCACATAGCTATAACTGACTATTTCAACTTTTTATTTAGTAAATTTAGCCATTTTAAGTACTTAGCTTATCATTACATTTGGATACTTAGTATTAGCTAGCTGTTTTTTAAATGTTTTTGCTTCAACAATATCTGTTACTTTTAGCTTACTTTTTAATCACTTTTAACATTTTAACAGCGTTACCATTAGTTATTTCAGCTGCTCTCCATTACTATCATTGCTAGCTCCTCCAACTTTTCATGGCTAAATATTTCAACACGTCACAGCTAACCCTCTCTTTTAGCTGGCTTACCACTTTCAGCTAATCAAACACAACACATGTTAATATGTTTCATCCATACAATATAGATATATAGTTTCTGTGAGTTGGTCTTGGTAGCTTGCTGGTAAAAATACTAAAGAGCAGCGATACAAAAACTTGTGCACTTCAAACACATGAAACACTTTCTTGTTTATTTTAACACAGTCATGTGGATATGAGTTTCAGTATTAATTTTGATGACAAATTAGTTATTATCAAATTAGTTAAGGTTTCCTTGTGTCACCTAGCATCTCTGTTTCAGAATCTATCTATCAGATATTATTAATCTGAAGTAGCTAGGGAGTTTCCTGTTTTTACCTTGACTTTTACCCTGCTTTTTACAAATCCTGTCTCATGTGACTTGTTCCTCTCTTAATTCTTTCTCCCTACAAATTATTTCAAAAGACACACTCTACTCATCTTATCTTTCACCTGGATGTTACACAACTGACTACTCAAGCTGTATCATAATCCCACATGCTGGTGACAGAGAGGGATTATTCTCATTCAGCTCTGAGGCCCTGGGAACAGTGGAGGCGTCGAAAAATAAAGTCTAAACTCTGCATGTCTTGGTCTGGCCGGCTGGGTGGTCTCACAGGCATAAATATCATACTAAGTGACCATGCTCTCTACAGTTCACATCAGCACATTCAAACAAACAGAGGCAGAGCACACTGCTAATGTGGAGATAGAGAAATGCCACAGTGGGCACACGACCTTTATACCAACTCAGCCAGGCTGGGCTTAGAGCAGGTGAGATGTGGAAAGAGAGGACGATGAAGAAGAGAGAATGATGGAGAAAGAGTGAAAATATAAAAATGGGAATGAAGAAGGAAAGAAGGGAGGAGAAGAAAGAGTAAGGGAGAGATCCTTGCACTGCTCTGTGTGTGGTCTGCAGACCTCCAGGCTTGTTCCGGGGTGAGAGTATGAGTGTGCCCTTCCAGGGCTCAGTGAGGAAGGGGGGAAATAAAATAAGGAGAAAGAGAGAAGTCTGCACAATAAAGGCAATGTTTGCCTTTGCTTGTGTATGAGTGCAAATGAGTGAGCTGTTCTTTTATGTGCAATAAGCAAGCAAACATTGGCATGTTTGGCCCACCATGAGGAGATTACTGTGTTATTTGCAAATATATCAACCAGCCCGCCCAACAGTATGTTTTTCATTGGGCCATCACCCAGCAAGAATGAGGCCTTTTCTCTCTGACGCATATTGTGATGGGATTTTCAAAACACATGTGCACCTGTGTGTATGTTGGTGTGTGTGCTTGAAAAAGGCATAGGTGAATGAAAAGCAGGCAGAATCGAGTGAAAGATTTTGTATATTGTAAAGGAATGTATATGTGGATATATATAAGTATAAAATAAATGGTACCATTGTTTTGGATTTACTTGTATACATTGTACAACATGCATGATTTACCTATAAAAACATTCTGTTATTATTAGCTTAATATTTCAGTAATGTGAGCACATTATTAGTCTGCAAGAATCATCAGTTATGTGCAAAACCTTATGTTATGATCCATATAAAAAACAGCTGTTTTATGGATGATGTATGTGTTTCAGAAGCATTGCACATGTATAGGCTACATAAGACAAAACATAAGACAAAACCTAATGATTTACAAGTATAGCAGCAAAGGTGCACAGAAATGCATTAAATTAGCACACATAAATGTATTAGCTCACATATCCAGAGCGCACGAACCCACATACATCAAATGGATGTACTTGCTCTCAATTAAAATCAACACTTGGTGAGGCCTCAAAACCTGAAACCATTTTCAAAGACATTTTGTGCCCCCTCCAGTAAAATGTGGGTTTTGTCTGAGACAAGGGGACTGCAAAGGCTTTGAATGAGTAAGTCTGGTGCTGAACAGACAGGCTTTCACGTGAACCAACTGGCGTGTACCCCATATACAGAGACCCAAATACCCTTCTTCAAATAAAGACTCTGATTGGACTTCATCAGTCATCTGTTAGGGTTAAACCAGAGGTTTTTCCACCTTTGACCTGAGGGGGAACAGATGTCATCGTATATACACAATACACACCCACACAAACACACACATCAGGCATAGATTTGGGAATTATATGTCAACTGGTGACATACATATGTTTTGCTTTTGACTTTCTTTAGAAAAAAAAGATGTATGCAAAGCAGACATAAAATAAATACATATAAGACTTACTTGTGTGTTGTTGCTTAGCATTTGTATTTGCACAAGTGTACAATACATGTCATTCCCCCAACCAAAGCTATTAAAATTCAAGAAATTTATTGTATTTTTTAAGCTCTAAAGAAACACTTTGTGGCAATAGTTGGAGAAGTGAGGGAACCACCCAAGTTGACACCAACCTCAGCCACAGCCTGTTCTTCCTGCTGCTGTCTGGCAAAAGATCTAGAGGTATCTGCTGCCATACCACCAGTCCAAAGGACAGCTTTAATCCACAAACCTATCCGTGCAAATGCACTTAGATGCAAAAAGTGGTTATTATTTTCATAAAGTTATTAATTATTTATACATTCACATATATTTTTGGTCAAGTAATAGCATAGGAGGACTACAACTACATTTCATTCTGAAACCTTGTGTTGTGAAATTACAATAAATTGAGCTTGAATCTTAAATTCTTAAATGTATGTTTTGCTGGTTGGTGTATGAAAGCTGTGCCAAAATCAGAAGATAGAAATGGTGGACTTCTGCAGTCCAAGATGGATAAATGTGTGGCTGCTTCCCAGATTAAGTTAATTGCTTGGTATTATGTGTCTGCATGTTCCAATCTATTTTACACATTAATGAGACTGTGTCTGGAATAAGAAAGAAAGCTTTTAAGTGCAAAAAGACATAATGGTTAATTTATGTTGCCTTTGTGGGTATTAATCATGAGTGTTTCTATATAGACAACAAAAGCAGTTTGGAGGAGGGCAAAGAGAGTGCTACATAGGTTATTCTTTGACACACATACATTCACTTGTTTAAAACACAATTGATGTCGCGCACACACAGGCATGTGATGTTTCTACAGGGCCTCATCTTTACTGCAGTAACCCATGGAGATGCTCGGCTGGTGACGGGTCATTGACTTATCTTCATGGGTGCTGTTGTTCACTCAACCTCTTAAAATGTTTGACTCTAGTGCTAATGCTAGTGCTAGTGCTTACCTGTTTAAGAGGTACACTGTACTAACTAATGTAATCCAGTACAATAGCACTGCATTAAATAGTATGATATACAGGTTTGTGGAAATTTTGTCAGAGTGATTCTCTAGGTACTATATTATTAGGTCTTTGGGGGTGGTGATGGTGTTTATTAAGCTATATGATTTTTTTTGTGCTGTGAATTAACAAACACTAATCAGGTCCACCACTGACATGCACAATACTAGATTCTTGAGGTCATATCATAGTAAGCATCAAAAATATACCAGAAAGCCTGCATGACGACAAAATAGAAGTTTCATACTTTTTAAAAAAGCCACCCTGGTTTTGTTTTGAACAAATTATTATCAGCTAGAGAAGGAGAGAGTGTTGTTTTACAAGGCTAGTTTTGTAGCCTGAGGTGCATTCCCACCTTTGCCTATGATTCATACAGGTGTGCCTGCATGGGAGACCTGTGTGTGTGTGTGTTTGCATGTGTGTGTGTGTTTGTGTGGGTTTGCTTATGTGTGTGCGTGTGAATGTGTGTGTTTTAAGGTCACGTCCCTGTGCTTAGCCACTCTTCCATCTAACCAGACACATTTACTATTTACATCCAAAATGCAGGAATGTTTATGGTACTCTGTTAAATATAATGATGGCTCAGTTTGTCTCCGTGAATTAAGGCTTTTCCTATAAAATGAAGAAAAGGAGGGTTCCCCTGAGGCATGTTTGGGACTCTTTTCCTGCAGCACAATAGGTTTTACACACAGTTCTGGAGAGCCATAACTGAGCTCTGTATATAAGCTGTGACTTCATGTTGCCTACTAAATACAAGCCAGAAACCCTTTCTGACATTTGCTGGGTTTTAATTGTGAGATGTTTAAATGGAAGTTTTGTTCTGAGTCATTTCTCTTTAAAAGGCGTTGTGGTGGGTTTTTGTGCAAATCATACCTCTGAAAATAACAGAGGACTATAAAGCCCAAAAGTTACTACTGTCTAAGAGTGTCTGATGTTTAATTAACTCAAATTCAAAATATGGTATTAGTCCCTTTAGATGCATTTTGAGGCAAAATTATAGATAAACATGCCACATCACCTTATAACTTCTGCCTCCTGTGAGCAGGAAAGTGCTTTCTACAGTTTCTGCAGAGCATCTTTCAAATCAAAACTTTTTAAAACTATGAGAGTGCAATGGAACATATAGGCTATGAAGACTCGTTAGCATATATTGAGACAGTATTTAATATGAACTGAGAATGTTCAAGCAATAAAATTACACTGAGCGCAGATGTGAGGGCCTGCAGTAACCGAGACTCATAGCAGAGTTTACACTGACTCTATATCACTACCTCTGTCTGCTTCGGTAATACTTATTCTGCTATCACAGTAGCTGTTTTTTTCCTCTACTTTTCTATGGCCCGATCTTATTAGTATGATATACATAACTTGTTTTATAAGGTGTTTGTCATTGTGTTTAATTGTCTGAGTAGCTCAGACTACAAGGAACCATAATAATAATTTTAAAAAACTAATTAATGAGATGAGTCCACATATTTCTTGCATTACAGGTCCATATGATTGGTCTGACTCCATGAGAGACATAATAACTGTTATGTTATTATGTTGTATACTGTTGTTAGCAATTTATAATATCCTACTTTTAAATATACAAAAAAACACATACAACTTAAACTCCTTCTCCTTTTACTCATCCTTATCGTCTTCATTTTTGTCCAGCCACACCATCAATCCACACATTAATCATCCTCTGCAAATTGAAACCAATGTAAATGATACAAACAAATATAGTACCATACAACCACACAAAAACTCTTGTTAAATAATCCCTACAAAACCTCCCTTCTGCTCAGTCACTTTCAAAATTTGTACAACTGCTTACATCTCTGACATAACAATAATGATCCACAGGTTAAACCACAGGGGCAAGCATAAACCTGATACAAATATTTGAAAGTGCAGGAAACTGAAAACTACAGTTACCTCTTTGCCAACAGCCACAGGCACGTCATTACACATTACATACGGACTGTAATATGAACATGATAACAGGGTTTTAACGTGGCATTTTGACAGGCAATTATGCTTTTTGTATTTAAGAATTTGTGCCACACAGTGACAATGTTTTGCATGCCATCCATTTTGTTTTACCTCCTGTGACATTCCCCAAAAGTACTCAGAGGAAACAAAGGAGCCTGCCGGGCCCCTCAATCAGAGTCCAGGCTCAGCTCGACCAGAGCCAGATGTGGCTCTTGAGATGCTGATTATGTTTGTCTTGTTTACAAATGCAGCTCGGAAAGGATTCCTCATTTTCTGGCTTTTATTTTTTTTCTTTCCCTTGGATCTACATATACAGACCCTCATTCTGACATAAACTGCAAACAAAGTGTTCTGATTCTGTCATATAAAAAGCTGTGTTTGTTAGAAAATGTTGCTCAGGGTCATGGTTAATGGCATCAGTGCAGCAGTGCTGATGCTTGTTTGAGTCTGCTCATATCTCTTGTTTACTCAGGAGAAAAAAGTACAACAAAAATAAGTTTGAAGTGACAGTTATAAGTATAATGAGTGCATTGTTTCCCATAATGTCATCCACTCCCAAGAGGACAGAGAGACGACTTGATCATTGTTGACGAAATCAAGACAATACGCACATTTCATAATCATCAGCACTCAGCGGAGGTAACATATTAGCCGATATGACATATTACAATTTTGTCCCTATGTGTTTGTGTTTTGTGTGAAATACAGTGATACCCTGAAGGTTTTATGAGTCGGGGTCTGGCCACATTGAGTAGAATAAAAAACACATAAGGGGTATTTCTTGCACAATATTATGTTTCTCTGCTTGGTTACGTCCCATATCATCAGGCCCCCCACTGTGCCCCTCATTTGAGGTTAACCGATATAGCCCCCTTTCGCCCCTCTCAGTCACTGTGGCAGGAAATGACTTCACAGGCAGAGAATGGACCCACACCATCAGACAACGACCCCCTTCACCTAAGGTCAAAGGTCAGCAGAGTCATGGGGGAGTCAGAGTGTGTGTGCATGAAATGTGTGTGAGGGCAGTCTCTGATCAATTGTCACTGGTGGACAGTTTGAGTGACTCATGTGTGTGTGTGAGCGATCCTGCGGTATGTTAGGTATGTGTGACTGTCCATGTTTGTGTGTGTCAAATATGTGTTGTTTTTAAATGTGTGTGAACGTGCTTGTTTGTGTATATCCACTTGGGCAGGTGGAGGCGGAAGTACACTTTTGATCATCTGCCCATGTTGTGTGTGTGTGTGTGTGTGTGTGTGTGTGTGTGTGATTAAGCTTTCTGTGTTTCCTTTAAAGTCATGCATGACCTCTTTTGGAATGACCACTCAAAACAAAGATGGAGTGAGGCCTCTTGCTTCTTTTAGATTTCACATTAGTTACTGGAAGACCTCGTCTTAAGCTCAAGAGTGGATGTCCTCCTTCCCTCTTCTCTGTTGGTTACAAGTGTGTGTCTGTGTAGAGTTGTGTAACTTTGTGTGATTGTCTGCTAGTGAGGACTTGTTGAGTTTCTTTCTTGTCATTCAAGCTAATGTAACATCTTGACAAGATTAGCCATCTGAGCATTTCGGACAGTTTTTTGGAGCAGCTTTGCAGTTTTATTTACTGTGATATAAAACAAGAGTGTCAAAATAGTGAGGCTATGATCCATTTCACAACTTAGGAGAGCACAGCTTTAACTGGTATTCAGTCTGTGTAAATCAAAACCAGAAAAATTAGAGCATCTTTAGTAACCTTTGAGTGCAAAATGCAAATTAACAAGTAGAATCTGACCAATCTCCATTTATAAATATGGCAATTTAAGATCACAGTTACTAAAGACTAATCCTGATGTATTTTCACCCCTTTGTGAAAAATAAAATCTCACAAATATTTTCAAGCAAATTAGAATTATTTTTCCTAGAACTGCAGATTATGTCTGAAATTGATTCCCAATAGGAAAACTTCTCATTAAATGTACATCATCCACACCATAAAAAAATTAAATGCAGGTAAAACTAATATTAAAAAGCAATAGTTTTTCTTTAAAGGTTTCATCTTGTTCAAGGGCAGTTCTGAGATATTAATTCTGAACCATGTCACATGAGGATCACATGACATGATTAAAAGCTTCAATACTGCCACTTGTGGTGTTTGGGTTTGTTTTCAAAACTCCTATTTCCAAGTTTGGTGAGTTTGTTTTTCCTGCTTATCATTCCGGGTTTAAAATGTGCCCTCACTTAAACCTTTGAACAAACCCACTGAGTTCTGTTAAGCGTGTCGGATTGAAATTAGAGATGTTGTAATTGTGATATTTCCAGTATGAAAAAACTTATAGGATCAGATGGCCACACTAACATGCATACATATCTATGTGCATTCATAGTACTCATATGTAAGAACCTGTAGTGCACACACATATTTTTGTTTTGTTTACAGTTCAATCCAGATTGTGTTAACAACCATGCAACATCCCCTTTCTTGTTTTGGTGAGCCAGCACATCCGCAGATTTCTTTTTTTTTTTTCAAATGACACCATGATTGCAGACGAGTTCAGCTCATTGTTGACAACTGTATTTTATGTCCAGACGCTCAGGGGAACACATTTTTCCTGGTAGGATTTGACCAAAGTGTCTTAGAAAGTTTTGCTGGGTTTTTGCCTCTTTAAAGCCTGTTTACACATCCAGCTGCACAGTGCATGTCAGGATCAGGGCGGCTCCACAATGTACTGAGTGTCCCATTAAAATGTTATGATGTGAGGACAGAGATGAATGCTACAACATCTGTTACTTGGATAAAGCAACAAAAAGTTCCTAAACTTTATTTTTGAAATATTTTGGGTCTGTGTGCTCTGTCATCATGTCCCTCACTACAGATAAGACCAGGAACAGCTTTCATTGTGCCATTCTCCCCAAAGCAAGATCATTTGATTGATGCGCAAGCACGTGTTGACTTTCTTTGAGATTGTTTGACATTTCTGCTCTGCACCCCAACATGGCGGTGATGAATATGTGTTTATCTGTGGCCCGCAGACCCAAACCTGCAAACACTGTGTCAGAACGACTGTGTTATATCAACTCAGAAACAGATTTGAACTCAATCACTTTTTATTTCAACATACTTCTTAATTCTTGGAGATCTAACCTTTTCCCCCTTCAAGCCAGTCTTTTCTCAGATGATTGCAACAGACACCCACAAGGCATCAACTGAATCACACTTTACTTCACCACAAAATTCCCAAACAATGCTGCTTTTGAATTGAGCAGATGCATTTTTCAGCACTGCCAAGACCTCTGAGCTAGCACCTTCTCTGCGAAAAAGCGAGGCTGTACTCATATAAGCTGTCAACAGCACATTCTGTGTATACACAACAGTCCTTGGCAGTCTATGGAAAGTCAAAGCAATAATTAAAATGCAGCCAATAAATACTCTTTTACTGTATCACATCCAGCTGTGTTTACATTCAATCATTCCATTTGGAAAAGTCAAGTCAGTTTCTCTCTTTTTCCATACACTGGCTCTCTCGCTGTCACCACTTTTATCCTCCTTTAATCCCATTTTTATCACCGTCACTTTTTTAAACTCTCATGCACACCTCTTTTCTTTCTCTGCAGAATAGAGAACGCTGCTGCACATCATCATGTGGCCTCACGCATATTGTGTTAAGTTTTCAGCAGAGATTACGCTTGAGTATACACCACGAGCAATTTGGGTTGGACTGCGTGAGGGTTAGCAGGCGGTTATTTGGAAACAGGGATTTTAGCCGAAAGATACAGCCGTGGGTAATTATGACAGCTATTTTCCCCCAGCTCGAGTCAGACCTCACAGTAAGCCCACCAGACGTTTCAACAGATTTGACACCCTCTGACGTGGATCTGAAATAAACAGTTACATGCACAGAAATTTTGGTGTGATAGTGGTAAGATGACTGGAATAAGGTGGGCAAGCTTTGTAATCCTCATTTCACAGATGTCCTGCAGAGCATTCATTAATTCCCTTCCTCTTCCTGCTTGTGCTATCTCTGGAGATGCCCCAGACTCAACTGTGTTAGGACTAATTGGCCACTTGCGCTATGACCTCATGTTACTGTGGTGAAAACAAGCAGATGATGACTGTGACAGCACATTAATGACCCAGAGGAGAGTTGATGTAAACGCAGTGGTTTGACTGCAGGTGCTGTCAGTGCAAACAGGTTTGCATCACATCACAAGCAGTGATACTGTAATAAATTAAACCTTTTTTTTCTAAATGTCTCTTATCTATTTAATAATTTCCCTTCATTTTTCCACTCCATATATGTAATAAGGGCATTATGAATATTTGCAACTTAAAATGAGACTCAAACATGACTTGTAAAAGCAATAAAAGTAAATGTTCCCCTGTTGTGTCTATATTTCAACAAGGGAGCAGCAATTTATAAAAACTGTTCTGATCCAAGTTGCACCATTTTAAGGCTGATGTTTCCTCACAAGCATTTTTTCCCAGTGTCATGAAATCATCCAAACAATCTAGAAATCCAGAAACTACTATGGCTGAGAAAATACTATCACTCTGTCAGGATGCCCAAAATCCATGTGATTCAAATAGCATCATAACAAAAAGCTTTAAGCAAATCCCAGTCATTGTAATGAGAGTGTTTATGTCAGAAGACCTCCAATCTCTTGCTGTCTAATTAAGTCCACTGGGTATTGTCTTGACTTTCAGTGAAAAAAAATCATCTTATTTGTCACTCTTTCCTCAGTCTTTGTGGTTAGTTTCTAGGGACATGTTTGTACAAACATGGTTGAATAAAAAAAAAACTTACCTAAATGCACAACGTGTGTCCACCAGAAAACTTCTGAAATCAGTCAAATTTGCATATTCATAGATTCTCAAAATTTTGATGAGAAAGAACAAGCAGGCGCCCTTTTAAGGATTTTTATTTGGAAATGTCCTTTTTTCCATGGAAAAGAAAATATATGAGACACACATTAATGTCAAGGCACACTGTTTGTGTATATGTCTTAATAAAGGTCTCAGTGGGAGCTTTAAAATTTAAGGCTTTTACCTGATTTAGCAGAATAAAAATTTAACACACTCTGTCTGGTGGAGGATTTAAATTATCACGCAAGGGTGGAATTTCAACTTCAAAGTGCCCCTCGTGTCCTTAGACAAACTATTAAACTAACACAAAATTTTGTAATTACAGGTTTATTGTGCTTTTAATCACACCTCAGAATAGCTTTAGTAATCCAAACACTGTTAAAACCATTTCAGCCTCATTTACATAACTCTTACCTCCAAACTGTAAACACACAGGCCTACCAATGAAAAGGCTTTGTTTTTGTCTGGACAGTTATAACGGATGATTAATTAATTTTGGAAAATCAATATAATGTAGGTAATATTTTGTAGATGTGCTAAGAAACCCAAAAATATACATCCATGCTCTGTGCTGTGGGAGTCATTTGTCTAAATGAAGGCTGATGCTGCTTGTTTATGAGCTTGAATTCCATTGAGGAAGGTAAGAGTTCCTGCTGTTGTTGAGACTGAACTGAACAGGAGGTCTGGACAGCTTATGGGGCTCCTACCTTTAAGTGTGTCACTTTTTCCAGCCGGCCTCCCACAGAGAACTACCTCAGTTTAAATGGAAGTAAGCAAACCTTTTCCAAAGGTGAATGTGAGCAGATGTTAAAATTTATACCGAAAAAATGTATTTATTCACAAGTGTTTGTCTGCTAGTCAAAATTTCGTCTCTTTCTTTACACAATTTAGAAAAATGAATTTCTTGAGAAGTCAGCTTCATCTGTTTGACAGCTCTCTCTGTCTATTTCGAGCTGTCTGACTCTCATCTACTCTCTTTCCGCGTCTTTCTGTGAAACCCCAGCACTGATATTGTATTATACTGCTTATTTGTTGAGGCCATGTGTGTACATTCAGCACAGCTCATGTTTCCTGTTAACATTGGAGGCTCCATTCACTTCCAAAAACTACAGCTTCTCAGGCCTGTTCTGCAGAAAAAGCCTTTTCTAAATATCAACAAGCTCTAACATTGCTCGAAGTAAATGCGGCCGAACAGCGAGCTGAACTCGGAGTCCAGATGAGACTAGAGGGAAATGAATGTGCTTAAAGACCCCCTTCAATGGAAATAAAATTTTTATCCTTGTTAACTTGCCCATATAATGTTTTTATGATAGAAGTCATATCACAAGTAATAAGCTGTCAATTCCATGCCAGAACTTTCCACCTTGGAGCTGCACTTTATCAATGACAGTCTCACAAACGCAGATTCAGATTCAGACAACTGAGGTTTCATATGTCACAGATCTAAGGAACCAATTCCGTTGACTTGAGGGTGAGACTATGATAAAACATGTTGTTTTCCATTGCAAAATTGCAAAAGAGAAAGGATTTCTGAAAAATAAGAAGATTTGAGAGCCAAATTTTAGCCTTCAGGAGCACTATTTTGCCATGCAACTTATTGTGAAACCTTGCTGTTCTGTCCATTTACCCTTTAGGCACAAAGATTATGAGCCAGCATGTTAGGCACCCGGTAACTGTTACTGTTTAGTGGTAACCAAATAAATCTGCAGAGTCTAAGATACAAGTTGCGAACAAAAAGATCCCAGGCTCTTGATCATCTTGATCATCATCAGCACCTGAGTTACATGTGTCTTTGTGACCACTGATATTTGTGCCTTTGCCTCTTCACTCAAGCACCAGTGATGAGCGTTTGGTCTATGGCTATGATGCAGAGACCAAACGGCAGTCTTCACAGTCCACAGTCTCCAAAGTTGAAGAAGGCCCATCAGGTCAGGAGCAAAATCGAGAACAAGTAACTGGTTTTCCTTGACATGCAGAGTTGCACACAATGAATTTGTCCCCCAGGGTCAGACTGTTGAGGGCAAGTTCTACTTTGACGTTCTGAGTGAGGACATTCTGTGCAAACGACCAGAACTTTGATGTGTCGGAAACTGGGCTCGCCACCATAAAAACACGCCTGCTCAGAGTGCACTGGAAGTATTTGAGTTTCTGGCCCTCAGCAAAACAATTATCCCTCCCCAACTCCAGACCCCTAACATCATTATTAAAACAATTTGTCAGATATCAAAGCTGCTCATTATGTTAGTGTGTTTGATGAACAGAGGAGAGTTTTTCAGAGAAATATTCTTCTGAAATTTAGACCATAATGTGTTGATTTCGAAATATGTTACAGTATATGGGTAGTGTAAAACTTAAAATCACATACTAACTGATAAAATCTTTAGCTCTTGAAAAAGTGGTTAAAATATTGTGTTGACTGTCATTTAAAACATAAATTCCTTTGCCTCATAAATATGGTTGAATGGAGAGATGTGCTCCAGTGAGCAGTGTTCACCATCCTAAGGGCCACAAGAAACATTAAATCAACTTGAATTATTTGAAAATTTTGTTCTTAATGATCTGAGGTGGCTTTTCTTTTAGTGGAGTTTACCTATTTTGATTAATCCAGTCAAACATTAGAATTTCTCTTTCTAACATAATGCCACCTTTGATCCAGTTCTCTGTGTTGCTGCTAGATGAAGAACGGTGGAACTGCCCTCTTGGATCCTCCCTGAGCTGCTCTGATTGTTCATACAAAGCCGGTCGGAAATTGGGAGAGGTAAACAGAGGCCAGGCAGTGCTGCGAGCTGTCAAACAGCTCCGTGTATGATTGAAGACAACCTTGAGCTGGAACATAAACATCCCAGCAGGCTCTCGCCATGCACTCGGCCCGAACACTGCTTCACAGGAACCATGATGGGCCGGTGGAAGCCAGCAGCTGTGTCGAGATGGAAAAGAAAAGGATAGTTTTATGATTTAAAAGTAATATTGGAAATGGTACCTGTATGGGGCTTCCAAAGGGGAATTCAGTGGAGATGCATTGAGAGGGAGATTTAAGTGAATATAAATGTGCAGCCTTGCAGATAGAAACACACCTTAAAAGGGACTTCAGTTAAACACAACCAGGGTCTTATCTTAATTGTTATGTAGAATCATTTCTGTTTCTCATGATGAACTGACCATAGTAATTGCTGACATATGTGGACAGAGACGCCTTGCTACAACACATGTTTGTCCGTCAGGGCAAGAAAAACGAGCGGTCAGTCAGAGAAGTTATAAACAAGCCAACAATTCAGCCAGATTCTCTCAATCATTTCATTAGAAAGTAAAAACAGAAATGTCATCAATAATCCCTGATTGCACAGAGAACAATATGCAAGCACAACTAGCCTGAATTTCAAACATGACAAACTAATTGAAAGAAGAACTTAAACAGTAATAAAGGAATTTATTTGACATAGTGAGCTAAACAGGAAATATTGGAGAGGTATGTGAGAAGTGTTTGGTGATATGACCTCATCATGACGTAATCATTTTATAGGGGTAATCACGCCGTAGGCAGTGCAATAATATTCTCCCGATGGAGTTTTGACACTGGTGGAGAAGAGGGACCGCATGCTGAGGAAGAGTATCTAGATGGATGTGATGAGGAGCACAGCTTCGCATGAATTTGATGAAACTGGAGGTAGATGGAGTGTATGATGATCACTGCTGTGACTCTGTCATGGCAGCTGACAGGGAAAGAGTTTTTAGGCTTGACATAAACAATTGTGTGACAGATATTGTGGAAAAATATAAGTTGTTTAAGTTTGAGAGCCTTCAGTCAGTTGACCGAGTGACTGAAATAATAATTAATTAATAAAGTAATACCGAAGATTAACTTGATGTTAATATTTAATCTTCCTTTGCTGCCTTTATGTTCTCTTTAAAATAAATACAGGTAACGCAAATGTTTGTATAAAACCTATATGATTGTCTGACTGCTCACATTTAGCATTTTTCTCATTATGTTGGACCTCTTTTAATCGATATTACTATGTTTCCAAACCTAACCATTGAACAAGGTAGACACAGAGTTGTCATTACATATAGCAAAAATAAACAAATCTGTGAAAACAAGTTGTATTCATTTTTCCCTTTAATGTTTGAACCATATGACATTAGCACACATACATTCTCTCAACTATTTCTGCAGAAAGTCACACGTGCATGCAAACAGAAATGAGTACACCTACAATAAGGCACAGTGTGGAAACTAAAGTGGAAAGAAAGGAAACGCAGTGCATGTGTCTGACACTCAGCACACCACAGATAGGTGGGCAGTTTGCCTCTTGCAATGAAAGAAACACATCACATGATCTTTTAAGCACCAGGAACCCCTCACTCCAATGTATGTTTTTTTTTCTCTTTTTCTCTTGTGTTTGCAATGATGGAGACACAGAGAGAGAAATGGAGAGAGAGAGGACATTCTTAGTTAATTGGGATCTTGAGTGCATTTGTTTTCAATAAAGAGGTGTGCTTTGTTTGCATTCTCTCACTCTCTTTTTCTGCTGTTTTCTTTCCTTTCTGTCTTTTTTTTTTCCAGTGCACTTCTTTTAGAGTGGCTTTAAATGTGATTGGCTGCCTGATCACCCTGCACCACTCCTCCGCCTGGCTTAATGATGGCTGGCAAACACAGCTGCCACATCATTTCCATTCATAACTACACATATAAGAAGCTTGTTGACTTTGGGAAGAGCACTTTTTAACTGAGTATGCCTGATTTGATACAGTTGCTGTTCACTTTGGCAACTAAAAAATAGCCTTTGACTCTTTATGTTGTCGTTAGAATACATTATCAAGAGATATTGAACTTGAAGGTTGATATTTTCAAGGTAATAGCTGTAAAATTGATAAGAAATCTCAATCTGACTATGTCCGTATGATATTGGGACAGTAAATGGGAATAGGAAAGGGGCTCAGGTTTTGAGTTCAGGATGTTAAGGTGTTGGCACACTTCTGCTATGAACTATAATCCACCTGCAAATCATAAATAAGCACATGCACTACACCAGGCTTTCTGCTTTTTCCCATGGCTGCTAGCCAAACACCAGCCTTGCAGCATCTGAAGAGCCTTGCTGTCAGGTGGTTGACGAAGTTGTTGCAGGACTGATACTTAATTCCTGCAGATCCTAAATGAATAGTTAATCTCCTTAACTAATTAAAAAATCAATGTAGACGTAGAAGATGACAGGATAAATATGAAACCTGAGAGCCACAAAACAATAACTGGTGAATCTGATTCTGACAGCAAATGAAAAAATATATACATAACACATTAACTTTACCTTTAACTCAAGAGTTACCTAACACTAGAAAAGTATAGTTTTCTGGTTGCACATTAGTGCAACAAGGTGAGAAATTGAACCACTGAAAGTGAGGAAATTAAATTTACAGAAGTGAAATGAAGTCTTCAAGTTTACTACACATCAAGGTTTTGATACTGAGGAAATTTTGCTATTTTTAAAATTTCTGAGAGGTGGCATTTAAGTGTTAGGATTATCCTGAAGATATAGTAAAGAAAAGATCATAGAGTCATTAAATCAAATGATTTATGTGATTTTTGTTCAGTAACTTTCTTAAAAACCTGCCCATTATGAGACAGAGAGAAAATAGTTGACATTTTTGTCTGCTGGTGGCAATTGAGAAAAGTTTAAGTTTGCACTGTTGTCAGTATATGTGGATTCATTGTGTTGTCCTTATATGACAGTCTAAGGTAGTTAACAGCTATTGTGTATAAAAGGCATTATCTGCAACTGACTAACATCTGGAAGTACTGTCTGTGTGGTCATAAATGTTGAAGAAACCACAGGACTTCACATTCACTGCAAAAAGACTACAAACATATAATATAAAGGCAATAGATTTCAAATACATTTATCTGTATGCATTCTTTTATCTGCATTCAGAGTCTGTGGCAAAGTCAGAGTGCAGAGGGAAACAGAAGGTGAGTTACACTTGTGGACCGGTGTAATGGGGCTAAAACAAACTGATGGTTTATTAGAGATTTTCTGTTAATTATTTTCTCTGTAATCTTTTGATCACTTGGTCGATAAAATGACAGAAACAGAGAATAATACACATCATACTTCTTGAGGTCGAAAGTGGTATCTTAATATTGCTTGCTTTGTTTGACCAACAAACAAACAAACAAACAAACAAACAAAAAAAAATACATTTCCTTTCAATCAGACCAAACAAAGAAAAGCAGCCAATCCTCCTAATTTTGAAGCTGGAAGGTGCGATTGTTTGGCATTTTTGCTTAAAAAAAATGCCAAACAGCTCAGCAGTGTTCTGTAATATTTAAGCACAGTAAGAGGTTTAAAAAGTAAACAGCAGATGAGCAGATAAGCTGCTTCAATAAATTCTTACAATAAATTCCGATTCCTTTAATGAGCAACTGTATTGCAATTTAGCTTTTGCATTTCTGATAACTTAACAGGCCTGAATGGACTCATTGCCCTCGGTGCTCATAAAACAATGAAATCCGAACTATTCCCTGCAATTGTTAAATTAAAAGAAGCTGATTTGGATTTCTTTTCCCCCTACTTGGTGTAATTCCTGAAGTGGACGATTAGTCCATCTGATCCATATTAGCACATGATGGTAAATGAAGAAAAGGAAATATGCTCATGTTTGGTCAAGGGTGTTTTGGCATCTTATGTGCATACGTATTTCATTAGTTCACACAGATGCTTGCAATATAATCTCCCAGAGCATTTTTACTGGCATATCTTTACAGCCTTTACACTACAGTATTCAGAGGAGAGGATCATTTTCCACAATGACCTACGGCACTTTGATGGAGTCCTGCAGCGTTACCGTCATGACAACAACCCAAACGTGTCTGGCACAGTTAGGGTGCAGCAGCTCTGACTCCCATGTTCCACTTAGACAGGCCTGGTTCTATTCAGGGGCATTAGGGGGCATCGCAGCCTAACTTTGTCCTCCTTAGGTTAATTATTCCAACTCAGACACCACACCGGGGATATCTGATACGAAAGAATTCATACTGCTGTGGACCTCACAACACCACACCAAGCCTTCCCTCTGATTGCAAAGAAAAACTGAATTCCCAGACTGCATGATAGATAGGAAGCTCAATAAATTAAATGATGCAGAAAAAAAGAAATGGCTCCTAAAATGGCATACGGGGATGATATTTAGCTAATTCTGTCTCCATTTTAATGTCAGTGGCAATCTGTCAGTTTAAAGAAGCTGACACTAAAAATCTAATCTGTGCAAGTGTGTATGTGTGTGGCTCTGTGTGCCCGCATCATGATAACTGAGTGTTGAATTCATGTGTACTAACTTCATGTATGCGTGCTTTTAAAAGCATGGAAAAGTCTTTATATGTTTACATGAGTGTGCAGTCTAAATAAATGCACAGGCCCTCATTCATTTGCACACAAATGTATGCTGTATGTGCGCACGTGTGCATGCACAGGTGTGTTATTATACAGCATGTAAGGGTGTGCTTTCTTGAGAGAGAGAGAGAGAGAGAGAGAGAGAGAGAGAGAGAGAGAGAGTGTGTGTGTGTGTGTGTCACTGGCTGACTTGAGGATGCTGCTGTGCATGGGTTGGTACTGTTTACAATTTTGGACTAATCACGTGACAGTCAAAGCGTATGGAGCGAACGGGACCACCCACGTGGCCAAAAAGGCACAGCCATGTAATTGTGAGTGAACCTTTCACCGACACAGAGCAGGATGCCTGCGACCCTGGCGGATTACGGTCCGTCTTTTTTTCTCCTCGCAACAGTTAAGCGGTTCTTTTTATCTTCATCATAACTGACACGTTTCGGACTCCTCGGGGGGCGGATATCACGGATTTGCCTAAGAGCTCTCCCCACCTGGACTGAAGATGGTAAGTGCGCGGCTGACAGCCAGACGAGCCGCTGCTGAGCTCGGATGGCTCAGGTGAGAAATCTGGGCTGCTGGGCTCAGACTCTGGTCCATCAAGTGGCTGCGTGGGTCAAATAGACTCCAACTCAGTCCGCTTGAATGGTAAAGCCTGTTTTAATTCTCCACAATCATTAAAACTTAGTTCAGTGTCTATTAAATGGTGTGAAATAGGCTTCTTTTTGTATGGAAAAACTGAAGATGTGGCATAAAAGGTTCGTAGTTCTTAGAGTCGATTATTAGCTAATCATACAATTTTTTCTGGGTCACAACAGCTTTTTATTTAAAAGATAACTAATATTTAGGGAACTACGTTCTTTTGGGTGTTTGCATAATTTAAAGTTTACTTCTTTAGCCTGATATTCCTTTAAATTACTGAGTATAAAGTTATTTTGTTGCAAAATGTCATTCATTCTCTAGCAAAGAAAACTCAATGTACTAGAAAAATGCTCTGATTTACTTGACTGAAGCAGAGAATCCTGGCTATTGCATTCAGCATCTTGATAATGAGTCCATGAGGAGACATAATCAGACATTATAGACTAATGTCCTAATACAGACGGCTGAGTACATTAATGTAATAACAGGGGTTTGTTCCGTGTGGCTGAGTTTCACACCTCAGAGTGTTTAACTTTGCGCGCTTATTAGGCAAAAAATACACCTTAGAAATTTTTCTCTGCGTGTGTTCTGTGTAAAATATTAGGTTATTCATTTGGAACTAGGTCGACATAAATTGTGCAGATTCACGTATCGTGATGTCCTTACGCTGAACAATAAGAGGCTCCATCAGCTTAATTGATAATAGGTTATTTCAAGCCTGTTCATGCGTAAACAACAAATCATTAATACACTGCGATTTTAAAAATGCAATAAACATTTTGCACAGATATTTGTGTGTCTTATAACAAGTATCAAAAGATGATGACTCTGCATCTTTTATCAGGTTAGATTTCAGCTATACATGTTGGAGATGGACAAAACACGATTTTAGGCTGAGCAGTTTATGTTCGATCAGTGTGATCCAACTTCACTTATTTCAGTCCTGGATTTCTTTTAGTGTTATTTGCATTAATGAATGCATAACATGAAACAGGTTTTTTTTTCAGTCTCCCAGGACTGGCCTATATACCATAGTGAGGCTTACATTATAACAACACTATACTATATACTATAGGACCTCCCCTTGAACCTCTGTAACTTGAAGCTCAACTACCACCATCATTGTGGTGGTAGAGAAAAAAAACCCGAGTCAAAAAGTGCAGTTCTGACATTCCTCGGCTCCCTTCCGATGCACAGACCGTGTACGTTGCCTCAGACTTCAGCTCCACGCCGGCAAAAGCTTTTTTTTTCGCCGTGTGGAAACCCAAAACACCAAACGCACCGAGCGGGTTTGGCTCTCAGGGTGCCTCCCCTGAAGTTGGAGATGCACACATGAGGTCTGTCTGCCTGGGTGGTCTCTCTACTTTAGTGAGCTGTTGCTAAGCAGCTAATAATAGTCGTGTTTGCTGAGTAATTTTTGCCCTTCTGGAACCAATCAGATGCAAGAAAGTCCTGCAATCTGACAGCCCCAGAGGCGGGATCTCCAGTCTTTTTTTTCTATTTTCACCCCTCCTCCTTCTCTGCCTCCAAATGGAGAGAGGTCTTTTTCTCCTCTTCTGTTGAATCTCAGAGTTGGCCGTGACGCGCGGCCCAGGGGAAGACCACATAGATCTCACCAGAATGCAACGACCATCGAGGTTTCTTACCCGACGACTTGTGTATGGGAATCACTTTGCGCAGCTCGCCTTTTGAGAGAAACTTACTTTTTTAAAGAGACAAGGTGAATGCGGTGAAAGCGGTGGAGACCTCCGGATCACGAAATGTTGGGATGGAAGGCGCAGACTTTGACTCGCCGTCTCCAACAGGAGTATGAAGTCCTACTTCACGGGTGTGAGGTCTCCGAGAGTGAAACTTTGTTGCCTTGGGATATCGCTACACGCTTTCGGGGAAATACTATAAAGTGGGAAACGGTAACCATCTCGCAGTCCCCGCAACATGGCCTCGGCTGCTAATGCGCCCTCCGAGCAGGAAAACAGAGACCCCGATCGGCCGAGGATAACGCGGAGGAACAGGGGGGACTATACCCGCAACACACCGCTGGATTTGGAGTATTTGCAGCGGCCGAGTTACTGCGATGCGGGCTTCGCTTTGGAGCAAATATCCGAGGTGCTTATTTTTCATCTTAACCTGGAAAGAGCTTAATGGTCTTGGTTTAATTGTATACTCCGAAAAAAGTCTCCAAACTATGTCCAGTTGCTGCTAGGTAACGGGACGGGCTGGGCAGGGGGACACAGTGGTAAGGCAAGGTTGTAGTAAGCCGAGAGTTGTTTTGTTTTATTTTTGCGCAACATTTAGACTCTTCCTCTGCAGCCGGCTTCTGTTTTAAGACTGTGAAATAAGTTTCATTTGCATGTACAAGCGCTCGATTGTTCCCTAATGCAACATCCCGACCAATAACGGTCTGAGACAAGGCAAGACATGCCGCTTTCACGCACAGTCAACACCACCGTTCACTGTTTCATAACATCCAGCTCGTTTCTCTGCTCAAGAGCTGCGTGAAAAGTTTCGGTGGCCGAGGTGAAGGTTTGTATGACAGTATCTTAACCGGAGCGACTCGCGTAAAGAGGAAAAAAAAAATCCATGTGGCTGCCCTCTTCCGTTCACAAATATTGTGAGTCCCCCCGTGATGGCTCCTCCGCTCCCCATGCAGGCCGGAACACACGGGCTGCTGGGCGAAGAGTGGAGCTGCGTGTGGTGGAATTTGTGGGTTTTACCACATGCACCTTTTCAGGATATTTAATATCACAGTTTGATGGGTGGGTGTGTGTGTGTGACCTATTACTCCCCAAATACATGGATTTTTGTATAGAAGAGGGCATATTGTTAAGCCTGGTTATATGGATTGTACTATACAGTTTTACATGAGTGTTATCAAGGATTTTAAGAAGCACACAGGCTGCACTTTTGCATCAGGGTGCATCTGTTTGATTTAAAAAAAAGGACACAAGGGAGGCTTATTATCAAAAGGCAACCTGCTGCATAATTGTGGCTTGACAGCTATCTCCTGTTATTTACCCCCGCCTGTTCACTGTGGAGGTCCAGCTGCAGTTTCAGCACAAACCCTGTGAAACCTAATGTCAGTCTGTCCGTATGAATGTTCTCATAACTCATCACTGCAGCGGTGAAATGACAGACATGGATCAGGCTGTGTGTGGGTGACCTGTGGGGGGAATTGAAGACACCTTCCTTCTGCATGTATCCTGCTAAGGTTACAGTTTATACATGTTACTGATATGACAGAACCTGTGGCTCTCACTCTGGGGAGTCCTCTGTGGTTTCTAGGCGGTCCTGTTACAGATGTGTATATTTCAATCATCACAGGTTAGCATAGAGAATCAGTGGATGTGTTTTTATTATTTTGAACACAGCTCCTGTTTCCTTGAGTGCCTCCATTATAAATGTATTCGCAATTTTATGGTAAATTGTAACAACTAGTGTTCACAGATGAACTTTCTTGGGTTAGATTGAGACTCCTTGATATGATCACATTCAGGTCTACCTGTGGCCTTTTCTTTCTCTGCCTGTTTAACACTAAACCATTTGTCTCTAAATACAGATTTACCTGTCCAGGTAAGTGCTTTAAGTGTTTTGTGTTGCAACTGACAGTAATATTGGGCCTCTTGTCTCATCATAGGGGAAGGCGACTGGGAGGAAAGCGCCTCTATGGCTGAGAGCGAAGTTCCAGAGACTTTTATTTAGGCTGGGCTGTTACATACAAAAGAACTGCGGAAAGTTTTTGGTTGTGGGCCTCATGATATTCGGAGCTTTCGCTGTGGGCTTACGGGCAGCTAATCTGGAGACCGACGTGGAGAAACTCTGGGTGGAAGGTAAGACTCTGATTTACTATTGGCTTTTTTTTGACAAGTTGCAGGGTTTATCTGTTTTTCCCATGTGAGTGTGTGTTTGTGTGAAAGATGCTGGGAATAAACTTTATTCCAATACTTTTCAAGGTTCAAAATTTAATATTGCAGCTTTGGAAGCACATAGAGTAATTTAAATTTAAGAAGAGAGGGTTGGTGGGTGCTACTAAACAAGCCATGAGAATTGTTTATTGTTTAGGCCCTGGCAAGAAGCCAAATAAAACTTGTAAATAAATAAATTCCTTTGATCTATAACATATTTGCTGCTTCTCAAACCATGTCAGTTGCACACAGCAGATGTGCAAGAGGTGACTGTAATTGCGCTCAGAAGTAAGGTTGTAATTAAGTTCATAAGCAGCTTTTGGGGCAGAGGAAATTTTTGTCAAAGCCGCCATTTTGTGAGAGTGTGTGAGTGAGTGTGTGTGAGAGTGTGTGTCTGCCTGCCCCCAGCAGTTGAATGCTCAGAGACTGTGTGTGGTCCCGTTTTGGACAGCTCTCAACTTTCCAAAAAGATTTGTCTCCGGCTGCAGGGAAAAAGCGGAGTGAGGACAGAAACTTGTGTTTGCGGAGCGGATAAGAGCGCTCACTTGTTATTTTTTGTCAGAAACAACTTATGAAGACTGAACAATTTTTTAAGGAGAAGAAAGGATCTGTGCATATGGGTGGTGCTTTGGGGGGTAAGGGGAAGGGGCTGTGCTTTTTTCCTTTCCTTTGATCCACATTCCTGCACTTAGGGCTGGAGTTGGCTGTGGGAGTCATGAATGGAGGAGCAGATTTTTGCTGCTGAGAAATTCAGTAGTATGTTTTGGTCATAAAAAAGGAAGGAAAGTAGTGTTTACGCATAGTTGTTGTCACTTTTGTGTGGCTTCCTTTTCTGTCCTCTTCCAATTTTAGCTCCTCTTCCCCCTAAAATTAAAAATGCACAACTCATCAGATCAAACATTGAAGCAGAGTGATTTCTGTATAGATCAAACACCCCCACCTCCTGCCCGGGTTGGCTGTTCACTCCTTGCGTGCTGCTGCAGGGGTCTGACAGACAGCGTGTTGGTCTAATCTGTGGCGCAGGCGCAGTTGGCAGCAGTTTAGGCAGAGGGGAGCCTCTTTAGTACAGGGCTCCTGATTGAAGTCAGAGGAACACACTGTTTTCACACCCTTTTCACATGTCAGACCACGGTCATGTGTACTACGGTCAGGGGCACCATGAGAAACTGGATGTTATTCTTTTGCGATGGTTGACAGCTTTTTTCCCCTTTTATATATTTGGAAAGGGAATATACTCTTTAATATATATTTAATATATCGTTTTTTAACAACAAAACAAAATCAAAGTACATTGCTTTTGACTCTGTTAAATTCTTATTAACTTTTCTCTTTAATCACTCCTCCATGTTACACTTTTGCCCTCATGGGAGATCCCCTGGAAATGGTGTATTTAGTCATATTTTGGCAAACCTAGTGAGAGCATAGCAACTTACAGAAGAACAGCAGCAAAGTGCATCAAATTCATTTTGACATAACTGATAATTGAATTATTATATTGCCTTTTCTTTTGCTCAGGCCTCTTAAACTCTTTTTCTTTCCCTAAAGTTACACCATAGAGTTTTGGCACAGCTTTATCTCTACCCTGACAGATGGTTAAACCGAGTCTTTAACATTGTCTCACACCGGCTCGTACTGATGCACAGAAACCTGTCCACACACACTCACACACACTCACAGACACTGACAGAGAAGTCGGGCTGCGGTGGTTTCCTACGTCCCGCTACATGAGGGGTTCCAGATGTTGATAAGGAGAGATCTGTTTGTTTAGATTAGACTGCACAGCTGAGGGATAGATTAGTTCTGCCTGGACCGTGGAATGCTGTGCTGGGCCGTGCTGGGGGACTGGCCCATCGTCCGAGAGGAAAAAGAGGAGAGAGGAGGAGAGGACAGAGCGGCTGTTTATGTTTCATTTGGAACTGCCCTCCGCAGGCGACCCGTGGACGACCCCGCCTGGAAGCTGTGTGGCCTGTGGACGCTCACACACACACTCACACACTCACACACATCTATACACAATACACCCAGCTCCTATTAGATCCCTCAATTCAACTGGAGCAGCATTTTAAACGTTCCCGATCTCCTGTTGCGTCTGTCGTCACCTGCTTTATGGTAGCAGCAGAGGCGGCTGAGGTCTACAGCGGACCGACGTTAGCTGTGTTCCAGGCCCGGCTAGTGTGTTTATTCTACGAGCTCTCACGTGCTGCAGCTTTCGCAGGGATTGTCTCCTCTCACACAGTGCTCACTCAGCACTGTTTATAAACACTCAGACACAGGATGTTCTGTTTATTAGACAAAGCGACAGAGACCAATTGGGAGTGAGACAGCGGGGCCTGCTCAAAGAGGCAATTGTGTCAAACCTCAGAGGATGTGTGAGTGTTTGCGTTTTGTTTAAACGTTTAAGATATGATAGTAATGTTTCTCAAAAGTCCTTTTTCTTACCTAGTATTACCTATACCAGATGAAATTTGCACCTTAGATAAATGTTGAGATTGATTGATATCCACTGAGACAGGAAGTTGTAGTATTGTGCTGCGCTCCTCACACACAAGTGTGTCTCGCTGTGTTTTCCTCAACGTGAGAACACACGCCTGTATATGACTGTAAATACATCCTCAGTTTCAAATCACAAAGCGCTTGAGAAGATCTTGCCCTGATGAACTTAAGGCCATGTTCAGGCAAAAGAGACATAGAAGAAAAGAATAAGACCCCTTTAGAGTTCCTCCTACAAATGGAAAATTGAGCCATCCCTTGGCATTCTGGGTTAAGGCAAACATAGGCCAAATTGTAAAGAAAATAGCAGCGCCGCCTGCCTCTAATTAAAACAGTATCGCGTAAACATTGGCCTTCCTGTAGGACGGCCCCTCGCTCTTTCGCTGTGTTTCTGTGCTGAGAGAGGGGCTGGAGATGTGGCTGCGGTCGAGGGGCTGTGTTGATGGGTGAAAGAGGGTACAGGCAGGAGAAAAGTTTTGGAAATGGGGCTTTTGAAGCTCAAGCTCCAGGGTAAGGGTTGAAGTTGAAACAGAGGGTTAAGCAGATGAGCCAGAGCTGTACTGTAATCTGGGTTGAGTTGTGGTTAGTCCATAGCTTTAGAGTAGACTAAAAAGAGGATGAAGCCGATACTGTAACATGGAGGAAGCCTTTTGTTTTCATCACAGACTTAAATTGAGCTACACAGAGAGATGTGTGAGTGACTCAAGTTGGAATGAATTTTTAGTCCTAAGATTTATTGTCTGAACTGGGGCACAGGGGCTACGGGTTGTAGTCTCAAGGCCACAGACTGAGCGGAGGCCCCGGGTCCCGGAGTGCTTTCTTGGGGGACATAAGTGTAGAGGCCAGGGGCCATAAGGGTAGACCCCTGGGACCCTGAGGTCATCTCGTAGAGGCCCCGCTATTTAAAACCTCACCTGATACTCACCCTGTGGCCTGGGTGCAGAGTGAAGACTCACAGCAGAGGGGAGGAGGGGTGTAGTATGGGTGGGGTGGAAGAAAGGAAGCAGAAGTCACAGCTGTCACCAGGCGTTGTTTGTGTCCTGTATATGTTCATGTGTGTGCATCTATATGCATCTGCCTGTAGGGGAGCATATCGTGAGTCAGATGTTGCATGGAAAGTATGCATTGTTCTCTTGTATCATTGTTCCTTCATGTGAGTTTGTCTTTAACCTTTTGGCATCTGTCCTCCAGCAGAGGGCAGTGAATCTGATATCAATTGTGCTCTAATTTCTAAATTACTATGTAATAATGACTTAAATAAACATCCAAATTCTACATTAGTGCAAATCATGATTGCTTCTTAAATGACAGAATATGTGGAGATAAAGAGGAAGCAATTCAAACTCACACTCCCAAAAAGTTCATGATTTACTGTCCTGACTGAAAATTTGACAGCTTTTCCTGATATCAACATGGTAACAGTTAAAACGGTGTCAGTCCATGTTTGTGCGCATCCTGATTTAATGTTTCAGAATCCAGTCTGATAGGACCGAACATCATTTTTTCCCAAGCAACTCCCTCCCTCTCATGCATGTCTGTTTTGTATCTAGTGTGATTAAGAGCTGAGTTGACAGAGTTGGTGGTTGTTTTGTTGTTTTGCTGGTAATGGCAGCGGAGAATGGAGCAGTATGAGGTTAAGTGCATGCGGAAGAAGCCTTGACATCCTTTCTTGTGGAAAAAGATGAAGAGGAAGAGGAGGAGGAGTGCCCTGACTGTGGTGTCCACACTGAGAGGATTGTGGTTTGCATGATTGAATTATCCAGCTTTTGATGTGTAGGGGAGCATTGATACATGCATGGATGCACGCACACATACACACAATCAGATATGCAGAGAGGCTGTTTGGAGGTTTGGTCCTGCGTATGAGTAGGCATGCTGGCATGGGAGGATACTCTGATGGGCCTCTTTTTTTTTTGCAATAGTGTCTTCTTCATTTTCTTCTCTTCTTTTTCATCTGTTTTCCTCTTTTTCTCTCACACTTTCATTCAGCAGCCGCAAGCAATCAAACACACAAATGTGCCCACACCCAATATTTTTTCCTAGTTTGCACAGAATACGCAGCATGGAGTCATCTGTCTCTCTCCCTCTCTTCATTAATTGTACTCTCTCTCACACAATTGCAGGCAGCCACACACAAACATGAGCATGCACACACTTATGCTCACTTTTTTTTTTTACATTTTCCAAACTGGGCTCAATTAAGTTTGTTTATCAGTTCACTACAAACAGGATTAATCCTCTATAGAAGGAATAACATTCCAGCGTGTTTTGTTAAACTTTACGAGTTGATGAAAAGTGCAGGCTAGCTGGTGAGGGATTTAGTGTGGGGAAACATTGCGCCTCTGGTACTGTACACAGACTTACAGCACTGTTTTCTCAAGCAAGCTCTCCCTCATTTGAAAGCAGTTTTGTGTATATTAGCCCTACTGGGCGAAAGTAAATGCAAAATAACTTTTTTTAAAAAAGTTGCTTGTGAAACCGTGCTGTGGGTGTGTGTGTGTGTGTGTCCATGTGTGTGTGTTTGTGTGCTCTCAGAGGCGAACGCACTCCCATTCACAAACGACATCCTGAGATGCCTCCAAGCTCTCTGTTTACATTTTGCATTCTTTCAGGCGCTCTTATTCAAAAACCAGAGCCCTGCGAATGACCGACCACAGGAGACTGTGGAGAGAATTACCCTCCCCCTTCTACCTCCTTCTCTCTCTCTCTCTCCTATCCTTTCCGCTCTGCCAGAAAGGTCTCTCTCTTTACCCGAGCCCCCTCCCACCTCTCCTCCACCACTCCCCCGTCCCTGGCTGGAGAGAGTGGCCTCAGAATGCCAGATGTATTACAGAGTGAGCCACGGCAATGTAAACACTCAGCCCTGCCATGAGAGCAGGGTGGTCTGGCCTCCCTCCCTCCTTCCCTCCCCCCCCCTCCCCTCCTATCCCTCCCCTCCCTCTTCCCCTTTCCTCTCTTCCCTCCCTCACAGCGCTGACTGCCAGAGGGGTGGAGAAAGTACAAAACAGCAGAGGGAGAGAGAGAGATTGTGTGTGTGCGTGTGTGTGTGTGTGTGTGTGTGTGTGTGTGTTAGAGGGGAGGACGGAACGAGGAAAGAAGCAGGAGTATAGTAGCAGTAGTGTGTTTGTGTTTTGGCTGCGGTACCCACCGTGCACCAGGAGAGAGATTGGGGTGTGGATTGATGCTTTTCAGAGTGCAGTGCAGGAAATTTTTCATGCAAACATACTGTAAACATCACACAATTGTGTGTGTCGTTGGAATTTCTTTCTTTTTCTCTCTCTCTTTTTTTTTTTTAAGCCCCACTCCTACGTCCCTACGTACATAGCAGTATAAGTTCATTGCAATTCCTTCAGCACAACGTCATAGAAATCTGGCAGCGACGGCAATTACACAAGTACCACACATGCACACGCGAGGCATAAAGATACAGAGATATAAAACATTTCCTCTCTCAGATGATTGAGAGGTTTGCAGCTCCAGATTGAGTCAGTTTGAGTCAGAACGAAGCGGGAGAGTCTCCCGTGCTGAGACCGCCCTGCGAGTCTGGCTGAAGCGTTGAAGCAGAAGGTCATTGGGAATACTGTTGACACGCCACAGGTTGTTTTGTTATTAAAGTGCATCGAGGACTGTTGGGTATCGCTCTTCATGTTATTGTCTTCTGGTTTTCATTCACATTTGCGTCTGATAGTTTTATCCAAGGCTGCTCACAGCGAGTGGTCATAGCTGTGTGCACATCCCACCCCACACTGAGGTCATATGCAGGATAGCAAATTCAGTGTTGGAAAAAAGGATGATAATCATGAAACATGAGAATGATTGGATAAGTAAAGGTAATATATTTATCACACTGGGTCTTTATCAGTCAAATTACCAAAAAAGTCACCTTTTTCGGTTCAAGTTTGAAAGTTTTGGTTCAGTAAGACTTTTTTCCTGCTCACAGTGGGCGCAAAACTAGATTGAGCATCAGTGTCACTGGAGAAATTTCATATGTTCGTTTGTTGAAACTTAATCAGTATTTTTTATTGAAACCTCTTCTAGTTTTTTACAAACCATCATATGGACGTGATATCTCAATGAGATGAACCAACAGAGTATATACAACCAACTCTACGGTATTTTAGTGTTCCTCAGCTCATGTTTTCAGGTTTTCAGACTCATAACATAGAGGTTTTAGCTCATTCTTACTGCTCTCATACAGACAGCTCTTTTTAGCAAACAAGCTCTGATGAAACCCAACATACACAACATGTCCAGTACCAAGCAGCAGACAAACAAAGCTAGCAAACCAGCTGGTGGACATCAAGCCACTAAAGGGGCTGATATTTCCCTCAGAAGTTGATGGGAGAAAAGTTCCTAAAAAGAGCGAATATTTGAAATACATTCGCTGAACTGCAAGCAAATAAACATTTGTTTTGTAACACTCTATCATGTGAACTTAATAAGCCGGCAGTTTTATGTCGGTGTAGTGATGACAGCTCTTTGCTTTGCCCTCAAGTAACCTTAAACATTTGATGCAGGTGTAATATTGATGAATTGAGCAGTTCCAGATATTTTCCTAATGGAAAAAGTATTAAACATGTTTATATTCCCCAAACTAAGTTATCAAATAAACTGTGATCTTGGTGCTGACATCAATATTGATTGTTTTCAAAATCCCAGCCCCAAAGACCATAAATTCACAAATGCAAAAGTAACCACAGTAAATTTTATTGTGGAAATGAAAAAGCTGGAAAAGAAATAGAGTTTCTTTTTTGTCTTGACCTCTTTCTTCCATTCACACTCTCTCTGTTTCTGTCTCTGTTTCTTTTATTCCACACGTAGGAATGTGTGATCTTGGGATACCTGGAATCATGGGCCATCTTTCCAGGAAATGACAGAGAGATGGCTGGTTGAGATTGGCTGTTCAGGCTCATGTCACGGTCTGTTATGGCTGGGCTTTGAGCCAATCACAGGGCAGTAAAATGCAGCGGGGGTAGATGGCTCACCTGGCTTGCATTGGACAGGCACTGACAGGAGACAGAGGACCTTCTTTTTTTTGTCGTTGTTCAACAGAGCTAGAGTTCGTATTAGAGTTGTCACAAGATATTTCCTTTTTTTATGTCAGCTTGGTTGTCAACTATAACATCATTTAACTGATGTCTTGACTATTTTCTAATTGATCCACCACCTCTGCACACACATGCTACAAACAGAGACTTTCTGTCAGCGTTTTCCTCCCCTACTACTCTTTCCAGTGCTCTGTGAATCCATGGGCATTGAATAGGATTTTTTTTTTTCTTGGGGATGGAGGTGGGGGGTTGGGAGGGGAGAGTGGGACCTGAATGAAGGCAGCAACGTGGAAGAATCTGCCCATTGAGGAGTGTGTGAATGTACACCTCGGGCCCAGGGGAAGCTGCATTGGGAGCCAGCCGACTGCTAAATACACCCATTTTAGGGGCTGCAGGGGCCGGACAGGTGATTAGCATAATCAGGGGCGAGGGGAGCCATACATATGGTAATACTGGAGTCGGGGGTGAGGGTTGGTGGTATGGGTGGGGGGCAGGGGTTGGCAGCTGGGGTGTCACATTTGTGTCAGGGGTCGGGGTGCTCGGGGGTGTCTGGCTGCATGAGGAGACACTCTGCTACAGCTGCGTGACAAACATCTCCGCTCTCTGCTTCTCATCATTTTTTTTACTCCTCTCTGTCACCCTCTCACCTCTTTTCTCTCCTCTTCTTAGTCACCCATTCCTCACCTTGCTCGTTTTACCCTTCCTCTGTGTGGCAGCCCCCTCCTCTTTCAGAGCTGAAAGGAGAGAGGGGAAAGAGAGAATGAGGGAGGGGGGGGTGGAAGACAGTGAGGAGGGGGGCTCACCATGGGTCAGATAGGGTCTCAGCTCTCAGTGAGGCCTTTCATCACATATTTGTGGCTGTGTGCACACCTGCATTGCAGAGCCCACATTCAAAACTACTATTACTGCTTTGCATACTGCTGTGTTGGCTTCTACCACATCCAGTGCTGCTAAAGCTTTCACTTCTGAGAGATTTCATGTCCGTCCTAAACTAAGCTGAAGGCAGCGGGCTCGTTTTGACAAAACAAATTCACAGTAAAGAACTCAGTTTTGAGAGTAAGAAAAAACTAGTGGTTGAGTCTTTGTTTGCCCTGCTGCTAATGTTACCATTCAGTTGCTCAAAAGTAAAGAAAAATCAAGTCATGAGCCAATTTCTGTGAACATTTCAAGCTTGTGTTTTCTTTAAAAAAGTTGTTACTCTGACAGAAAACTGTGGCTCAGTTTGATCGTAGATAGAAGAGATAAGCACGTGTCGTCTTTGAGAGTGTCAGATGTGAGTTTAGGTTTGTTAAAACAAAGCAGCAAATATTTACCTGGTTGGAAAATCCAAGAGATGAAGATAGAGAGAGGGACAGATGGAAAGTGACAGCAGATGGTAGAAGGTAGAGGCAGTCGTGCAGTAGAGGAGGGCAACAGGTGGGTTCCTCTTCATGATCAAAGCTCTGTCAGGTGATTGGCAGCAGCAGCTGAGAAGGAGACGGACAGGAAGGAGGAGAAAAGAGGAGGTGGTGATTGAAACCTACTGTGGGAAACCTCACCTGAACAGATGGAGTAGTAGCAGAGATCAAGCAAGGCCAAATGAGAAATGTTTGAGAGAATGATGCGGAAAGGATTTGTAAAAACTCAAATGCATCTTTAGTAAATCCTCTCTACATGCGTTTTTCATCTGTGAAACTCCTGAGTACCTTGTAAAAAAATCAGTCTTTGTATAAGCAGCTGTGTCTTAAGGTTTCCCAGATATCTATACTGGATATGTGTGAGGTGGGGACTTCACGAGAAACGGTGCCAGGAAAGACTGACGACTCACAGGGACGAAAGATGTTCGGTCAAATGATGAACGACACAGATAGAATCATGCAACTTGGATTCATAATAAAGCAAATGCATCTTGTCTTTCATTGCTAAAGCTCTTAAGTAACTTGAAAATCCATCGTAGCTCGAGCAGCTGTGTTTGATTTTTCATGTAAAGCCCTTTGTTTCAGCTTATCCTGTATATTGAAATGATGACATTTCTATCTTAAGCATTATCTATCTGAAAACAGTAACATTAAAAATACATGTGAAAAGAAAGAAATTCAATGTTTTTGTTACATGTGACATCTCATGCAACAGGTGTCACTTAAGTTAAGTCTTTTTAAATCGATTCCTGTTGTGCACATTGGACATTTTTTTGTCTTTAACACGTGATAAATGCATTTTTAATGCAAAACAAACATCTGCATTAAAAGTCTCGTGCATTTTCTCTAGGTGACTCGACAAATAGCTTTCATGAATTTGCTTTTGATTCTTTGGGAACAGTTTTCCAGGCCACATCCTCGTGGAGGTGATGTGTGCAGTCCCTGTCATTCCTCTGGCAGTATAGGGGGCTCAGGGTATGGGAGGTCGCTGTAGACTTGGTGGCAGAGAGATGACCTGGTTTTGGGGGGCTTCCTCCTCACCACAGGGGGTCCCTGCTGAGAGGGGGCCTAATCCAGCTAATCCTCTCTCTGCACACACACAAAAGCACCACACAAAGATGTGTGTAGCCACTTGCACGTACGTACAGTATATTCGCATATGCACGCATGAGATCTTGCACAAACATGAAGCAACTTTAAGCATTTATAGCAAGGTGGTGAAAGTCAAAAGGGCTTTAACTGATTCCAGATCTGCTGAGAGGAGGGTTACACACTTTTATTATTTATTAATATATGTGCCTGTTTGTGTTGGTGTGAGGTGAAGTATTCATGTATACAATGTTAAAAAAGTTGCGTATGTGTGTATTTGATAGCAGCGTCGCACTGGCTTGCTGCTGGTGGTGCTTGTTTTCCTTGAAAGTGCGGGATGCTTCCGTTGTCAGGCGAAAGAGATGTGCAGGGGGTGGGGCTCTGCTGTGATGTGTGTGTGTGTGTGTGTGTGTGTGTGTGTGTGTGTGTGTGTGTGTGTGTGTGTGTGTTGCATGGAAAAGAGAGAAAGTTGGCAAAGGGAAAGGGGGGTGGGCTGGCTTTGACAGAGGGGCCGGGCTGATTGCCATCATGATCTGGCCAATCACAGAGTAGAGCTGAATAGAGCAAAGAGAGAGAAAATGAGAGTATAAAGAGGAGGGGGAGCTCAGAGCTGAAAGAAGGAAGGGGGTGATGTCAGTTCCTTAGAAACCTACTTTCTCTCCTTTCGTCCCCATCACCCCCCCATTCCCCTACTTTGAGAATAGGGGGGACCAGGGGTTAATGTTATGCAACACGCTGAATACCCGCACTGAGCGCTCCAATACAGTGACACACACAGTCTTCTTCTCTTCTCTTCTTCTGTCCTGTGTAGATCTATTTTTTTCAGCACTGCTTTGTTAAATCTGTTTGTAATGTTTTACTGAGCATCACTGACATTTTTATATGCACGCTGTAAGAAACTCCTCACAGGTGTGTGATTTAAAGTGATGACTGATAGAGGGCAGTGATGTCTATCACAAGTTGCCAAAGCCCAAGTTGACAATTAAATCATTGTTGCTTAAAATCTAAAATACTTAGTAGATTATCACAGAGGACTAAGAAAATCAGCATTAGTTCACATTTGAAAAACTGGAACCTGTGAAATTTCCAGTTAATTAATTAGTTATCTTAAATTGTTGCTGAATATTTGTCTTACAAGCTGCTAACTGAATAATAGACTCCTCAGCTTTCCAGCTGTAAATCTGTGTAATTCATAACAATTTGATGATTTATAGCATTTAAATCATTTTTATGGAAAAATTTAAAACATTTGCTAACATTACAGCTCTCTTACTGTGAGAATGTCTTGCTTTTTATCAGTTTTATATCACCATAAAAAACATATTTTGGGTTTTTGGGCAGTTGAGCACATTTCAGGCCTTATTTTGGCTGTGGTTATATCAAATAGGCGTTGTGTGGATGAAAAACTTCAAGAATAATCAGTAGTCAAAGCCAGTTTTTTTTAAATGAAGAGAGGAGAGGATTCAGAAAGGGTAGAATAAGGTGGAGAAGCAGACTTGAGTGAGAGACGGAGCTGGTATGGGAAACATTTGAAAGTCAGCGACACTTTGTTTTAGGTCACAGCAGCTGAGCCTGGAGCGGGACACCTTCAAGATATCAACACATGCTGGGGTCAACCAGTTTTCTTAGGAGAAGGAATATGGGAATATGTGTCTTTGAGGAAACACAGCTGTGTGTACACACACACACACACACACACTCTCACACGCTCATGCTCGCACATATGCCAGTGCGCTCGCACACACTCGCACACATTTTCTTGGTCCAGCTGGGGTGTTAATTTCACCCCGAGGCTGTGTGAGTGTTGACCCCAAAACGCTGTAACCTCGTGAAGTGTGGAATTCTCTAAGCCCGAGGCCGTGATGTGCTGTTTCCTGTAGAGAGAGAGAGTACATTCCTTCGACTTGTCCCATTCCTCGCTGCTTGCTGTAAACTCAAGGTCTCTGGGTGGCAGTCCACAACTTGGAATGTGTTAAATACAGACAGTGAGTTCTTTCTAAACTTGTCCCTCCCATCAGAGCTTTTCTCATCTCCTTGCACATGTGGAAGCTTAAAAAATGGATGCATCTCCTTCTCCATACCTGCGTTTACATTTTTTTTCCCTGCGGCTGTTCCCTTCAGCCAGGCCTCGAGGCTGGCTTTTCCTCTGAGCGCTGAGCGTACCAGACAAGTCGACTTGTTAGTGCGCTGTCAGTGTGCGTAGGGTCTAAATCAGTTCCATGCGTGCTCTTTTGCAGGGAGTGCTGGCGTAACGTAGCTGCGTAGCTGGCCTAACACTGGAAAGCATGTCGCTCCGGTTAGCCTGGGCCTGCTATTAATGATGAGTATTATAAACATGCCTTCAGACAGGATCAGATGGGAATGCTGTTTGGGTCCAGAAAAAAAGAAATCAAGTGTGTTTTCCTAATGCCCCAAGACATGGCCCCCTCCTTCCCTGTTCCATTGGTCTGACTGGGTGGTCCGGCTCAGCAGAACAGGCATGCTTATGTTCAACTTTAATGCCATTACAATGGGCTGAAAATATTCAATCTATGCCTGCTGTTGCACGAATCGAGCGGAATTGTTAAATTGGATTAGGGCATAATAAAATGTTACAGATTTTTCACACAGTCGGCTCTCTCAGTGAGCATTTTGGTTGTTGTGTGCGTGTGTGTGAGTGTGTTTGTGTGTGAGACAGAGGGAGAGAGAGTGAGGACAAATGAAAGACGATGACTATAAATTATCTAAGCTTTCACTGAGCGTTCAGACACTGATGATGGAGGAGATCAAATCTTCAGCTCGTAAATCAGACACAGATACACTGAACTCAAGGATGCACTTGCAGGCACACACACACACACACAGCTCACGCAGAATAATGTCAGAAAGATGCTAAACTTTAAAAAAGCTCTTAAAACTTTTGTTATTCATTTATTTAATCTTGCATGTGACTGAAAATTTTGAGACTTTTCCCATCCTTGCATGACTGCAATTGCCAGCATTTGTGCGTGTATGTGTATGTGTGTGTGTGTGTGGGTGTGTGTGATTGTGAGACAGACTTTGCCAGACTGGCCTTGGCTGTACTGGGGTGGAGCAGGGCAGCTAAAGGGCCTGAAAGGCTGCTTTTGTGGTTCGGGCTAGCTGAGAGCTCAGAGCGCACGCACAGGGCTTAGTCCCACCACGATACTGGGAGCAAAGCCTGGAAGAGAGCCTCTCTCTCTTTATCAAACACACACACACATACTGTCACACACATGTGCAGTCAATGTGGTCTGGCGCGGCCGACGTGTTAGCAAATTTGAGTCAAAATGTTGAGCTTGTATTAGAGAGATGTGGATTTGTTGTGTTGACGTTACCCCTCTGGATTCAAAGGAGTTGGGATGTTTGGTGTTGTACTGGTACAAGCTCACTGTAAGCAAAGTGCTTTCACTGAAGATACAAGCCTGATAATGTCATGGCCAGGCTGAGATGTCTTTGGTTTGTTCTGCACAGAGGATCCCATCTTGAGCCACAGATGTTTCAGCACACGATGCTGCATGTCTGTGTGTGTGTGTGTTTGTGTGTGTGTGTGAGTGGTACAGCTGTGTTCAGGCTGTCTCCAAGGCTGTCATGATCATTAAAGTTTAGTTGATGATCAATTGTGATACAAATAATTGTGATTAATGTTTTAAATTGTCTTTTTCTGTTCATTTTATGCCTCAATAAAGCAGAAAAACATGTCCTCATGTGGGCTGAAACACAAGAACCTGTCCAGCAGCAGTAATGTCTAGACAGCTAAGCTCTTTTTTTCATGTTTTCACTTCCTGACATGGGAACCTGGTGCTCAGGTAGACATTTTATTTGCCTCAACTAGCTAATGGAAACACACACAACTCTCTTGTTGCAACATTTCTATCACCAGCCAGGTTTTTATCTTCTTAAAGCCTGAAATTTGTTATTCTAGAGTACTGTCTGTTCAGGAGATCAAGTCCTTGAGATAAACGATCAGTGGCGCTAAGTCAGCAGTCATTAAGCAGAGGAAGGAGTTTCAACAAGATGATGTCATTAAAGAAAGTTTAATAAATAAATCAAAAGTTGGATGTTTAAGCTTCACTGTTCAGAATGATGCATGAGCAGATTTTGACACAGAAAAGCTGTTTTTGTGCTGGAGGTGAAAGTTTCCCTCACTTTAAGAGATGAGCTTGAATTCATGATTTGTGTCTTTACAAGGAGTTTGCATCTAAAACAAGTGTGATGTAGAAACACGAAGCCACCAGCATAAAAAACACTAAGCATGGCCTTTGTAGTGAAAGCAGGTGAACTTGTGTTAAGGCAACCTTAGGAATATACAAAATTTCCCTTTTCATCAATTTGGGAATTTTGAATGAGGTTGATGCCTCCGATATTTGTGAAACTGCACTTTTTATTTCTAATAAACAAAACATATCACACACAGGTTGTTGTTGTTCCTATCATCAGTTTTGTATGTTAATAGGTGTCTGGTGGCAGTCTCTTCATCTCTATCATAAATCTGTAACTAAGATTAAGATTTCATGTTTGCTTTTTAAATAAGGAATTTATCTGCCACAAACTATTGTTGTCAGTTTCCTCTTGCAACATAAACACACTTTTTGGTTGTATGTGCAGTAACATGGAACCTAAGTCAAATCAGGTTACACCTTAAGACACATTGAAAAAATAAAAAGTGTAAAAAGTGGTGGTGGGTGGGGTTCTAAACATGTTAAAGCTGACAATGATGAGCCTTTAAAGAACTAAATAATCTATTTGATCCTATAAAAATGCGTTGTAGCATGATAAGAGTGTTTTGGGGATATTTGTGGTTTAAAATGCAAGTTTAAACACATTCCCTCTTCTTTGTTCAGTTGGAGGACGTGTGAACCAGGAACTGAAGTACACGCGACAGAAAATCGGCGAAGAGGCCATGTTTAACCCTCAGCTGATGATCCAGACGCCGCGGGAGGACGGAGCCAATGTTCTAACAGTGGAGGCGCTCCTGCAGCACCTGGAGTCAGCTATCCGAGCCAGCAGAGTTCATGTTTACCTTTATAACAGGTAAATGGTTTGTTCTTTTTGACTTGTGTTCCTGCTCAACCTATTGCCCGTCTGTGTTTAAGCATCTTATTTCTAGTGCAGTTAACACCATCACATAAGAGTAACCCTACAGTAAATATGAACTGTTTTAAATGTTAATGAACACAGTCAGCTGTGGTCATTTTTCAGTCAACAGTTTTTGTTGTTGTTGTATTACATTGCTCTAACAGCTTTGTTTTATATGTTGTTCATCTTATCTGTGTCCATGTGTACACACACAGCACACCTGTATGTCATGTCTGCAGCTCTTCAAAGAGATGGGCGATGCAGCTCAAAATCAAAAGCACAATATTTCAGACTGTTTCTGTGATAATAATACTCTTGACAGTGTAACAAATCATGCATCTAACCAAAATTTTGTTGATGCTTTGCTGAGCCAGTGTTGTTCATCTTCTTGGTTTCCAATGTACATTTGTTGTTGAGCTGGTTTTTGACTGTCCTCATACTTAACAGGGTGCTTGCAGTGGTGAATATAGCTTGCTATATCACACCCTTTTGTTGGAGGTCTTCATATTACCTTGGTTTGTTGTACTTCTGATCTTTTGTAATTAAATTACTTCCACTGCCATAGTCTCCCTCCTGTTTGGGATGAACTCCTCCACCGTGTAGCTGGTTGTAATGTAGTAATGCCATTTAACTGAAGTGAGGAGAGCTCAAGGTTTATTTTTCTAACTTTTGGGACCTTGGACTCTTGTAATGGTCCAGTGGTCCAACTCTTCTGAGAGTTTTGGGTGGGGTCGGGGAAAGTTAGGACGTCATAAAATCAGAGGACATGAAAAAAACCCCTAACAGAAGCTCAAAAAATGAAAATTGATACAGCCCTGTCTTTTGTTATCATTCTACGATTTGTCTACAATGAGGTGTTTATGTTGATTTAAAGCAAAACCTGACCAGAAACCTTCTTGTTCTCTTTTTCAGACAATGGAAATTAGAACACTTATGCTACAAATCAGGAGAACTAGTCACAGAAACTCATTTTATGGATCAGGTAAGATGCAGATTGTTTTCATTTGTATTCTGACTTCAATTCTCTGAATCACACTGAAACATTACCAGAACAAACTTTTCATCTCTGATACTTTTTTATTACATATACACACACTTCATGTTGTCAATGTGTGTCAACCCCTCTGTGTGTGAATATGTGTTTGTCCAATTAGATCATAGAAAAGCTACATCCCTGCCTCATCATCACCCCTTTGGACTGTTTCTGGGAGGGAGCCAAGCTCCAGTCTGGAATGGTCTATCTCCCGTAAGTACACAAAACTCCTTTTTACTAGACAGAATCTGTATTTTATGATGTGTCCGCACGATTGCAACACGCCAAAACAGCATATCATTAGACTGACCGAGCTCTCTCAAGCATACGGTCAAAAGATCAAATGATCGTTTAGGGGCGTAATTGGGCTAACGTAGCGCTTTCCTCACTGTGAGGCACGTTGGTGAACTGATTATGATGAATTAAATGTTTGGGGACAAAAAGACAAAGATTGCTGAGCTCATCAGTGTCGGTTACGTAGTTAGTGTAAATGTTCAAAGTCATTTTTTTAGATGGTTTTCAACACCGAGGGTGTAAGAAGAAGGAGATCTGGAGCTCTCGGTCTTGTTTTTACCCCTTTAGTTAGAGGCTGCCCAAACACGCTCAAACCATCCAAAGAGACACCACCAGAGGAACAAGAGTGTGTGTGTGTGTGTTTGTGCATGTGTGTATGTGTGTGTGTCCTGAACTCGTCCCCTCTGAAGGCTCTATTGTAGTGGTTGCTGGCATGCGTATCGCTGGCGATAGTTTCTCTCCAGCCCTGGGCCTCACACCATTGTCTGGCCCTTCTGTTGCTAATGGCCTGCTGCTACAGTAATACTCAGCAGACCTTTACCTCTGCATGTGTGTGTGCATGCACATAGTGTGTGCCATTGCCACTAGTGCATACATGTGTTTGATCGATGTGTGAAAGTGTATCAGCTTGAGTCTGTGTCATCGGAGCATGTGTGTGTGTATGTGTTTTGTGTATATGTGTGTATATGTGTGTCCTCTCGGTCTCAGATGGTAAATAAGGTTTTTACTATGTTCTGGTTGGGAAGCTGGGAATAATAACCCAAGCCTGGTTAAGCACATACAATGTCGTCTGAATGACAGAGAGAGAGAGAGAGAGAGAGAGATTTGGAGAAAGAGAGACTGGAATGTGTGAGGCATAGAGAGAGAGAGAGACAAGGACTGGTTCGGAACAGGAATTCAGCACTGTGCCGTTGCATGATGGGAATTGGTCTCCATTTATTATTTTCTGTCACCAAGCAAAAAAGATATCACTGTGTACTCATAAAAATCTGACTCTTCTGCGAGGTTTAAAAATTTAAAGGGGAAAAACAGCCAGACATCTGACAAATGCAGCCCAGCTTTGAACAAACTGTGTCCTCTTACTGTCTGCTTCCCTTCACACAGTCTGATAAACATTTGTTTTGCAGGCAAGGTTAATAAAAATGTCAGCTTGAATACACTAAATTGTGATAAGGTAATTACTAACAATATTCTACTAGAAATGTGTTTTTCTGTGAACCTGAACACAACACATACTGTGAGTAAAATCAGTAGAAAAACACATGAGATTCAAAATAGCTGTTCATGAATGTGGGGTGTGTGTGTTTGTGTTCTCAAAGGAACTTTTCAGCCTATTTTTAACATCATTTTTATTGGTTATGATAACTTGAACAAAAAAGAACACAAATACTCAAACAGGCAGGATGTTGGCAAATGACCTAAACTACTTTATTGAGTGGTCAAACTAAGCAAGGACTTTTGTGCATATGATCCTGTTTTGGGAATAAAAGGGGTGGTCAACAGTAGGAATACAGATTTAATTCAAAACAAACTTAACAAGTGCTCAGAAACAAAGCCAAGGCACATGCCTGGAATTTTATTTTAAGTGTATTCATAATCATATTTACCTTTCATTTGCAGAGGTAAAGACCCTCTGCAGTGGACCAACTTTGACCCTAAGGAGTTCCTTGAGGATCTACGAAAGGCAAACTTCCCCGTGGAAGGCTTTGAGGACATGTTGGAAAAGGCGGACGTTGGACATGGCTACATGGACAGACCTTGTCTGAACCCTGCTGACCCTGATTGCCCCCTCTCAGCGCCCAATAAGAACTCAACTAAGGTAGGAACACATGTATAGGTCTTTTTCACTAAAAGCTACAGCCAATACTATAAGGTGACATGCACCATCCCTTTTATATCCTCTTGTATGTGTAGTAAATGATGTAGTTAAGCAACAGAGACAGTGGGTGATCATAAAAGAGTGATGGTGAATGAGAACAAAGCAGAGAAAGAGGTTAGCAAGTAAGCAGTAAATTTACAGTGAAGATTGAAATAAAGGCTGCAACTTCTCCAGACCACAGTAGAGGCCCCCTTGTTGTTTCCCAACTGCTGGAAATGTGTAAGGGACAGAACATTTCTATGACACTTAGCTAAAATGTTCAAGCTGTATCACTTAGCAGAAATGTGGGTTTTTGCACCAAATATGTGTGTACACATGCAACATTAAAATGTTTTGTTCTTTGGTTTGATACTAGCTGCTGACAGTTATTTTCTCGCCTCTTGCTTTTATTGCTCCAGCCATTTGACGTGGCGCGGGCCTTGAGCGGTGGCTGCCACGGTCTGTCCAGGAAGTACATGCACTGGCAGGAGGAACTGATCGTAGGAGGGACCACCAAGAACGGCAGCGGACCCCTGCTCAGGTAACATACCCACACTTACACATACACACCCTCATAAACACTGCTGTGATCACTGCAGGGCTTATTCTGGAAAGAGTGTGTGTTTTTTGTTCTTTTATGCTCTCCGAAGCGGCGCATGCATGCTTGCGTGTGCGCTGTGTGCTGTAAATCTTGCAGTCATTAGCAGATTCCAGTGAAATCTTAGAGCTCCAGCTGTTTCTGCTCAGCTCTGGCTGCTCTGCCTGGACACTACCTACTCATACACACACACACATGTGCACAGAATGATCTATTGCCTGGCTGGTTTGTCCAAATATACAGCGATGTGGCGTACATGGACTTAATTCCAGCTCAAGCACCAGAACAAAGCTTGTAGATTATGTTGTACACCTATAGATATACAGTGTAATATACACAGGTTTCTATGCGCTATAAGCTGAATCCCCCCCACACAACCAGACACATTCAATTAATTACTGTATTAGTCACATTAAAATATAATTTATTTCATTTAAAAAAACATGAAATATGCACAGGAATTAGAAACATGCACATTTGATTAAGCAATAAGAAGCTTCCTTTAACAGGGGAAAGCTACGCAAATTGCCAAGCATTTTGCTAATGGAGCACTTATTTTAATGTGAACTTGCAGCTTGGATGATGCATACACATGCATGTACGCACAAAGGCAAACCCCACACACAAGCATTCACACACACACACACTGGTCACAGAGTACACAGGGGTGCGTTGTTTGTTTTGTGGTCGTGTTTTTTCCTGGCAAAGTTGGGTCATTAGGGTGTCTGTGCGTGCCTGCCTGCCTGCCTGCTTGTGTGTGTGTGTGTGTGTGGGTGTGTTAGAGAGTGGTTTAGTTGCTCTGTCCATCGGGATGTTACTGCTGGCACTAAGTTTCTACATTTTGTTTACTAACTGCCACCATTACGGTGATTATCACAGTTTTTACAGAGAACACATTCATAAAGTGAACCACTAGCTAATGTCTGCTCCTTCGGTTTATAAAATGTGACGATTTGAAAATCACACAGACTGACTCCACTGCTGTGTTCCTTAATAACCCTCCTGATGTGTGCACTGGGACTTTGCATTCCTCATTACACCAGATACCAAGGCTCCTCATAAAATCTGTCAGAACAGGATCAGGATTTTTGTAGAATTGGACTAGACATCTATTCTAAGCAGTCTGGTCCTTCCTTTGTTACTATTGAATCCAATCATTTAATATAAATAAATCCAAGAAATACATCATGTACAAACTGGATAAAAATATGGTCACTTTTATTTAACACTGCTTGTTTCTTTGGATGGCTTCCACTGTCATGCCATGCAAGAAGTGATGCACCTATGAGGTAACTGAGCAGCCTGGAAGACTGAAAAGAGGATGAGAGCTTTAAATATGAGACAGATTTATGACAAAAAGGAAATTTAAACTTGAGATAGGTGCACAATATGATTGCAAGCATTGTTTTTATGATCTAAGAAAATACTTAAAACAATATAGAAAATGTATGGCCAACCATTTTGATTATAAAGTAATCATGTTCATTTTTAACAGAGCATATTTTTTATAGCTCTAAAAATTTAAATATTTTTTGACTTTTGACATTAGTTATATAAAACAGGCATTTCAAATTTGTGAAAATGGTCTTTGTTAAAAATATTGAAGGCTTTTTCCCGATTTCCCTTCTTATACAGACTGATTGATTATTATTAAATTAAAAATAATTTACTGCCACTTGAAGTGAATACGTGAGTTTTAAACCCAGTGTAAATATTGTAGACTGCTTAACAAGTGGATACTTGTGCAGTGTGTGTGTGTGCGTGTGTGTGGCAAAAGAAGCAGGTCTTATGGCTGTGGTTTTCTGTATTCTTGGCTCAATAGTCATATCAGATGGAATGATATTATGCCTACGCAGCAGGTGTGCTTAACTTACCATTGTTTATGATGACTTCAGTCCAACGTGCTCCAGGCGCTGTGGTTATGATGTTTTTGGGTTTTTGGTTTTTGGTTTTT